>JAWNOS010000180.1:0-1200000 GCA_035045845.1 Drosophila buzzatii
GCGTGTTATGTTTCGGAAGGCCTAGGCACATACGTATACAGAATATAATTTGTTTATATTATTTTATAATTAGCATGCATATGTGAGCCGTGCTTTAATTATGTCAATTAAAAACTACAAAAATGTGTTGGTTAAATATTTGACTAGCTGTTAGATGAATTTATTTGTTTTGTTTTTATGTGAAGGCAAATGCTTTAAATTATGAACTATCTGTGATTTATGGCTGTTCTCTCTACAGCGCTCTATCCATCAGCAGGGACTAAATGGAATTGGCCAAATATCCAATATGCAGCTGCAAATTCATCCATTTACAGGAAATCAACACACACACACAGATACGCCTTATGGCAGCCACGCCCACATGTACCGCAGGCGAATTTTACAGTCAATAATTCCGCTTAAATACATCGCTTAAATTATGCAGCAGTTGGTTGGCCCCAACTACCAAAGCCCCCAAACAGCAAATAACAATAAAACTAACTAACCAAAAAAAAAAAAAAGAGGAAAATTTGCACGTTTACGTTTCACCCTCATCCTCGATGTATGTGGAAATGACTTTTCATTTTTTTTTTTTTTTTTCATATTTGGCAAATTTTCAATTTTATTTCTATTTCATTTTTATTTTTTGCTTATGTCTCTCGAAGGACTCGGAGTTGAAATGTTTAAAGAGCGCCATGGGAATGCCACAGAGCTCTCTGGGCCAATTGGGGGGAAGTAAGCAAGGGGAAAATAAACTACTCTATGTGAAAATGTTGTTGATCTGCGAGTTCGGCGGGGGCGAGCTGCGTGCATAGGTCGAGCAAATATTACCCTTGCATTTTTCATATATAATTCGAAGCGGCGCCTTTTTTTTTTTTTTTTTTTTTTTTGCTTTTATTTTTTGTGTTCGCCCGAGCAAACAGTTTGCAATCAAACAAACTGCGAGGGGGGTTCACAGCTTGGCCCGGCTGCAAATCTATATAATAATTTCGCGTGTGCTTGATTTTCACGGCACTTGAAACACTCAAGTGCAGCCGAAGTCGAGGGGTTTTAGCGAGGCGGCAAGTCAGCGAACGAGGCAGCCGGCATTTTATGCGCCTCGTATATTAAAACCCATAATTTGGCTTAATAGTTTTTGCAATTACCCGAAGGGTTGTGCGTACAGCGACAGCCCTAACCCTTTTTACTTGTTGTTGGCCCGAATGAAGCAGGAAGCGCAGCAATTTGCAAAGCAGCAGCAGCCGTGGCAGGAAGTTGGCCGGGTGAAGGCTGGAGGATGTGGAAGTGCGGCCTGTTTATGCGTGAAATGCGCCGCCTCGCAGCATTTGTCATATGTGTGCAGGGTTGGCGAGGGGAGCTGAAGGGGCACTGAAGGGCGTTGTCAATTATGAATTTATTAGAGACTACAATTGTGCCTAGTTATGTATGTGTGTGTGTGAGTTTTTGACTGGGTAATTATGGCTTGAGAATCAGCAACAGCTGCCATCAAATATAGATATCAAAATTTTGGGCCACGGCAGCAGCTGAGGATAATCCCAGACAAAGGGAAAGTTAAGTGAGATAATTGAGGGATTATATTAGAAGTCTTAAATATTAGAAAATTCTATTATTAAACAATAAAGATTTTATCTTATAATTTTGAAGAAGAATATAAAATTATTTATTAAATATATTAATTTGTATTTAGATAAAAAATATGTAAATATATTATAAATAAATATTTTGCCTTAATACATTTAAAATAATTAATTAAATCTTCAAATATATTAATTTATATTTACATACAAAATATATAAATATATTTTAGGTAAATATTTTGCCTTAATACATTTGAGTATCAGAAATTTGAAATGTTTGAAGCTGGAGATCCAAGCACAATATCAGATTTACTGTAATTCAAATCAACATTCAAGATCAGTGGGTATATCTCTAGCTACGATTTTCAGTTTATAACTCTAAAATTCTTTTCACTCAAATTGCGAGACCCATTTCAATATCTAATGCACTTCAAAAACTAATCTGCTCACAAAGTTTTGACAGGCAGCTGGACATGCGCTTAAGCATGCTTTAAGCCGGGTCGCTTGGCAACAAATCGAAGCTGGCTTTTTCCACTTAATATTAGTAGCCACAAAATGAAATTTCACGAAATGGATATGTAACCATGGTTGAATACATCAACTTGTATTTTATTGCTTTGGCTGTTTATACTCTAGACAGCAGTTGGGGTAGAGAGGGATTTTGGGTTAATATAAACAGATTTTAGTTATCCACTCAAACTTTACCCTACACTCGCTAACAGCTTTAAGAGTTTGCCTTATAATTGAGTTTTGTTCTTTATGCTCTTCTCTCTCTGCACTCCCTCCTCTCGCTGCACAGAGTATTATAAAGTCGTGCTGCACTTTAACTGCACAGCTTTATTCTTTTGATAACCTTTTCCCTTGCATTTGCCAGAGTTCCGTTTCCGTAATTTTCCGCACAAGCTCTGCACACACATATTTAGTTTGAACTTTTTTTTTATGGTCATAGAATTTGATTTTTATTTTGCTGACTTTCCACTCTTGTCGCTTGTCTCTGGGCTCCTATCTCTCTGCTCTCTGCTGCGTGTCTGTGTGTGTGTGCTGCCTCGTTTTTGTTGTAAATTGTTTGAAGTGCCTCTCGAATGCGAAACGATTGGCCTTCCCTTCCACAAAACCATCCTCTGGCTGCCTCCCTTCCCTCTCTCTCCCTCTCTTGCTCTGTGTATGCCTGCAATTGCCCGTCCATGCTTCAATTTATGTTGATTTTAAGTGGCAAATTGTATTTGCATTTTAACTTTTATGAAGGAGCCAACCACAAGTAGCCCTTTGTGCATGACTGACTGAAGTCGAGCCACGACAGGGGGCAAGTGATTCGCTGTCGTGTCACGAGCCGCTTACAAACACAAAACACGAGCCGCAACTGCGGCCCGCCAAGTCTTTGATGGATTTTTAATTCAATAGAACCTCATTTTAATATCCATATATATAGATTTTAGCATCGATAACAATTGTTGTCGTCTGCTCTGCACTGTCAAATGCGCGACTAATTGGGGGCGTGGCAAAACACTTACAATTTACTCTGTTGTGGCTTCCAGCCACGGCCCATTGTCAATTGAACAAATTGTAATTACCTGCAAGTAAAAGATGATAAAATGAAATTAGTTCAGTTTGCATAATAAGGTTAAACATATTAAACAGACTTTCTTGATAGCCCTAAAACTTGTTCTAGCTGTAAATTATGATGAAGGTTAATTAACTTTGTTTAGCTTTTTTATGCTAAAAACAGGTCGAGCAATGTAGCTGAAAATCATGTTTACAAGTCAAGTCGGGTTGTTAGCATTCAGTTGACATTACGTTAATTTGTGTGCCATTAACACTAAGTTTACTTTATGCGTAAGCAACCTGAGAACTCTAGCAATTTGCCAGCAAATCATGCAAATTTATTTTAATAATAGCA
Organism: Drosophila buzzatii; assembly: GCA_035045845.1. NCBI lineage: Eukaryota > Metazoa > Arthropoda > Insecta > Diptera > Drosophilidae > Drosophila > Drosophila buzzatii. The sequence goes on from JAWNOS010000180.1 coordinate 3,454, forward strand.
TAAAGTTAACAGTATGTTACTTTTAATTTATGTTATAAGTTCATAACTTAAAAGCAAATAAATTAACATAATGTTAACCTCATGTTAACCTTTAGCTTCTGAGAGCTCTTTGGAATCATTTTCAAATAAGTTTTTATCAAAACCTATGACTGGCCAAGCATAAAGCATTTTTATTTCATTTTTTTTTTAACAATATGAGAATTTGAAGTAAAAAGTTATTGGCAAATACGCTTTTGTGTGAATTTATTATTAATTTTGTGGCATTTAGTTGGGCAACAAGTTTCTTAAATTTAAATCCAATGAATGCAAAAAGCATTTAGCACCGCACACAAAAAAAGATGATGTATGATTCGAAGTTAGCAAGTTATCTCTGACCGAATCACATATCTGCAAAATACCACACAAAAAAGCGAGGGGAACGAAAATAAAAGTTGTGCAAGGCATTTTCGTTCAATTCCGTTTGGATTCTGGCTTTTTTGGCTCGAACACAAAATGGCTGCATAGAGACTGATGCAAAGGATTTAGTTTGCCCACAATTTCACACACACACAGACACAGACACAGAAACATTAAGTGCTGCATATGTGTGTGTGTGTGTACATTGAGGCTTATTACACTAATTACTGTGGGTCACATTCCAGGCAGCCAGTCAGCCCGTCAGCCAGTGAACCACTGCTTCGTACTATCCCTATCCCTATCCCTATCCCTATCCCTGCAAGCATAAACTTTTTGCGGCTGCTCGCCGTTGGCAGCAATAGGGGCTAGGGTTATGGATTGCTGGAACGGGACTGTTTCGCTTTTTTGGCATGGCTTATTATAGCCGCCAACTGTTGTCTACATACAGAGATATTTACGAACGTTGTATGCATGATATGCTATGTAGTATATGGGCAATTATGCACTCAGAGAAATTGGCCAAGAGTTTTGTATTTGAATTACAGTTAAACAATGAATATGCTGGCTTATAAATTAGAACAGATTTTTTTTTATATTTAATTTAATTTAAAGTTTCTTTTTATTTGACATTAAATTATAAAAAAAAATATATATATAAAAAAATTATAATTTATGAATATTAAATTTATAATTTATGTATATAATTTTATTTATATAATTTATAAACATTTAAATTTTAATTTATTTATCAAACCAAAATATTTTGATTTTTTGCTTATTTTCTAGCTAATATATTCTGCTATTTATAATTAATTTTATATTTATATTTAATATTATTACCAATTTCTTTTCTTTATAAAATACTTGCAAATTTCTCTAAATATATATATTTATTTACTTTTTTTATTATTATTAAATGGTATATAGAAACTGCCACATTGAGTTAGTGAGTTACGAGTTTGCAGTCTCTGTTACTGTTGCTGTGGCTATGGCTGTTATTGCTGTTGCTGTCTCTGTTAATGGCTTTCAAGGGAATCGCGTGCAGTAATACGATTTAGCACCGAGCTGAGAGTACAGTTGCTCCACTCTCTCTCTCCCTCTCTCTCTCTCGCTCTCTGTGTTGCAGTTGGACTGCAACTTTGTATGTAAATAAAAGCATAAATATAAATAAATATAAATAAAAACATTCACTCACACACACACACACATCCTCACATATCTACATATGTGCTGGTGCGAAATTCTGTGCATTTCATTTTATTTTATTGCATTTCACTTTTAGCAGCGCCGCGCGTGTGCGACATTGCTTGGCCGCAAATACGCGCCGCAAATTCACGCAAACAAACAGAGAGTATTCTCTCTCTCTCAGTGTGTGTTTGTGCCTGCAGAGCTAATGCCATTGTGGAATTTTTATTGCCCTTCGCCACTGTCAGCGCAAGCACAAGCTGTGCATTCACCTTACTATCAAAGCTTTAGAGTGTGCCAGCCAGCATGAAATATGTCATGAAAGAGGCGCAGGACAAATGTATTAAGCAAGAGCTTAAAGAACACAAAAGGTTACACTGAGCAGTTATTCAATAAACTCTTGTGCTTGTTTGAATAATTGTGAAAAGTTATTTAAGCTTCATCAGAATTAAGTTTTATTGCAATTTTGATGGATTTAAAGATTTAAACTTGAAAAAGAGTAAAATTTAAATATTCATTAGAAAAGTCTTTCAAGCCAAACTAGTTAGCAACAAGCTAGAAAATTAAAGCTAATAAAACATACATATATATTGTATCTCTCATATTTCTTCCCATCATAAAACTCCCGTTTCATGCTTTACGTGTTCCTGGGTATTTCAAAAGCCAAAGGAATTTTTACAATTCTGCAAGCATTGCATAAATCCATTAGTGGGTGTGAGTGTGTGAATGTGAATGCGTGAGTGAGTGTGTGTCTCTGTGTGTGTCTGAGCATGCAGAAACAACTTATATCTGTGTGTGTGTGTGTGTGTGCGAGTGCTTGCATGTTTTCAAGTCGACTTTCATTACGAATTACGTTATTTTCATTTTAATGCCAAAAGAGAAGCGAAAAAAGAATGACTCGAAAATATTTCATATTTGCGCCTTTCGTTTTTTACAGCTTTGTTGTTGCCGTCAACTATGCGCGAGTTTTACCTGCAACGTTTGCGGTCTAACCAGGTCCTCTCGTTATAACACATCCACACTCACAGCCACGCTCACTTGTGGCAACACAAAAACAGCCAAAAACAGCTAACAACAATCAAACTAATGAACTTGCCTCATGCATTTTTCACTAACCCAAGTGTGTGTGTGTGTGCGTGTGGGTGTGGGCGTGGCATTGAAATATTTAACTACAATTTTCAATAGATTTTCTCACCTGTCGCCAACAGCGCGCTGCTGATGTCAACACCCTCACACACACACTATCTATATTTATTTTTGCTAGCTTCTCTATGCGCTGTGATTTTGGATATGGAATTTTAAATAGCGATTGAATAGGTGTTGACAGCTCCAGAGGGGGGGTGGCATGAGTTGCGTGGCACTCTGTGTGTGTGTGTGTGTCGTCTGTGGCCACAATTGGAATTTGGATTGAATTTGCGAGTTGATTTTTATAGTCGATCAAATTCTGTATAATAGCTAAATGTGGCTATATACACAGCAGAACCCAATCATGTTTTACACTAATCCAATCGCAGGCGACTCTTAACTAATGGGCGTGACATTTGTTGGGCTAACATTATCATAGTTTGTATGCAATTTGCTAGTTAGCCTTTATTCCGCCCAGCAATAGCTAGAATTTTATTTAATAGCTCGTTGTGGCTCCAGCAACAGCCGTATGGCCAAAAAATTCTAGCTCACGTTCTAATGGCCACACAGAACACATAAATTTCCATTTTCTATGCGGCATAAATCAAAAATGGCGATGCAAATGCTACACGCACCGAAATATGCCAAACATTTAGCCGAAAAATGTGTGTGTGCGGCTTTATTTATTTGATTTTATCCCCGTCGACAAATAAAAAGTGTAGCAACCCCTCGGCCCTTCAGGAAAAAAAATATATTGAAACGAAAATGGAAGCTAAAGTTCAGGCTGTGAAATTTTTAACATTTGTGGTGTGCCGTGACAACCCTGACAACATGCTGGGGTTGTCTACGCTTCTTGTTGTTGTTGTTAGTGTTTCTTTGCCAGGCGTTTTCCTTCAGAGTTTCCTCTCTCTCTCTGTCTCTCTCACTCGCTCTCGCTATCTGCTTTCTCGGTTTGTTGGTTTATTAAATTTGCCAGCTGTAATGCAATTTTCGCGTGCCAAATTGGTTTAGGCTTGCTTTGGCTAGCGCTGCGGCTGCAGGGTTGTTCCATGCATCATTATTATCAAGCAACAACATCATCATCATCATCAGCATCATGAGCGCTGTCGTTATGAACATCATTAGCTGCAGCGGCGTCAAAGCCATCAATTTCTTCTTTTTTTTTTAGATATTATCTGTAGGCTTTGCAGCCATTGGCTGTTTGCCAAGAGTCCGGCTGCAACCCTAAGCAAATGTTGCTACAAATGTTTCACGCGCTGCGCCAGCAGTCTGCATTGGCAGCATGTTGCCGCAACATGTATGCGCAACATTTTCAACTGCATTTGAGTGAGTTTTATGCGCATCAAACGGGGTTTATTACTTTGTGATGAAATGTGAAACGGAAGCAGAGAAGTTTTATGCGGAGAGGAGAGAAGTTCTTGTGAAGCATGTGAATTACAGCTTGAATGTGTTAGTTTTTATGGAAATTAAAACCTTAATTTAAGAGCGGCATAGGTAGAGGTAAAGGTATAGGCATAGTCAAAGGCAAAGGTTTTCTTCTCTTATGCTGAACATATTAAAGGCATAATTTGAATCGAAGCACTAAATCATAGCATAGAAGAGTTTGAATATGATTTCTTTGTAACATCTTTGTGTAACATACTAAATTTCATTTAATACCTAAGCTTGATATTTGAGAAGTTTACACGACACTTTGACAAATTTAGTCAAGCATGTATATTTTCTAATATTAAATTACTAAATCTGTCTCAATCCAACTCTGCTTACAAGCAGCTCTCTCATTATTTCTACCTACTTCAACACTTTTCCGGGCAGTGTATAAATTGTTCGGCATATTGAATATTGCTGCTCTTTTTTTTTTTTTTTTTGTTCGCTGCTTGGGGAATTTAATTCACTTAAAATGCATCTCTGTACATAAATTCACACGTCTTTTAAGCGCTGCAGAACAACACAACTCACACACATACACACATGCCTTTGCTGCTCTGGAGACACATAAATCGCCAGCTAGCATAAAGTGCTGCATGCTTTGACTCTGCTGTTGCTGCTGCTGCTCTGCTGCAGCTCCACTCCACTCAACTCCAGTCAACTTTAGTAATTATTCAAATGTTACTTCGTTCCACCTCCCTCTTGTCAGCCTGCAGCCAGGTGCTGAAAGGGACGTTGGGCGTGGCAGCCGCAGCTGGCAGTTTAGTATGTTAAGTTTTTAGTTGGGCTCTGGCAAATTTAATAATAGCCAAAAACTTTGTTGTTGTTTTTTATTCTTAACACCAAATTGACTGCACGTGTTGCAGCTTCCCAGCTCTTCAGCCCTAGTTGTCGCATTTTGTAACATTTTACCTTGGCTTAGCTGCATCTTTTTGGCTGTTGTCAGCTTTCAGTTTTGTTGACATTTTCCCTACCTCAGGTTTTTATCGCAATTTGTTGTTGGCATTTTCTTGGCATTTTCTCCAAATTTAATTTTTATTATTATTTCTACTGCTTCTTCCGCTTCTTTTCTGCTGCAACTTTGACAAGTTTCCAGTTGCAGCCTGGCTAAGTGAATTAGAGCATCTGGCTAGAAACTAAAAACTTGAGTTAAATTGTTTTTCGAAATGCCTGCAAGCCATTGCGCTTTGAACACGAAATGTACTTTGATATTTGCTTAAACTTTGTGGCACATCAATTAGCCAAATGCCGAGCAGAAAAAGGAACAGTCATGCCGCCTCCTGCCACACGCTCATGTGGCATTCTCTGTTATTGTTGCTGATTAAATAGAGCAAACTTTAATGTAATTAAATTGTTGTTGTTCTTAATGGAACTTTCAGCTGCACAGACTTGGGTCTGGGCCATGTCTTTTAGGCCTTTTCCAAATTAAATACATTCTATTTACACACACTCGCACTCTCTCTCTGTGTGTGTGTGTGTGTTTTATGCTTAATGAATGTCTATTACTTCAGTGTCGATTCTCAAGAAACTACAATTAAGTGGCTACGTTCGAATGGAAAACCCTTGTACTTGTGCGTAACACTTGTAAATGAAAATGGAAATTGAAATGCATTTATAATAAATTGGGATTTAGTTTGCAACAATAAGTTATTTTGCGGCTAAAGAAGTAAATTAAATGAGAAGCAAATATAATAAGGAAACAATTAATATTTAAGTCTGTTTTCAGCATTCAAGCAGCCTATGTAAGCAATTAGGCCTAATTAAGCATTAGGCAATACGAAATGTTAATAATTATTAATTAAAAAATTTTTGTAAATTTTGGTATTTAAGATTAAAATTATTATAAATTTCATTTTGATTTTTTAATATTATTTTAACATAATAATAATAATTTTATGATCAGTGTCAGTCTCATTTGTATTAAATATATTTTTTTTATCATTATTATTAAAGTATTATTTATGATTTTTTTTTTACAATTATTATTAGTAACCATTAATTATAGATTATGTTAATTTTTAATTTTTTAAATTTTTATTCTGTTATAAATATTTAAAAATATTTTAATGAATTTAAAATGTTTTTCTGTGAATACTATTTTTTTTAGTATTTAATTTATATTCTTATTAACATTATTAATATTTTTTTAAATATTTTGAAGTACTTTAAAATATTTTTCATATCTAAAGCGCATTCTTGTGCAATCAATTAAATGCGCCCAGCTCTACTTCGTGTTCAATCAATCTTAATTCATACATTGATCCAAATTTAATTGAAAGCAAAAATTACTTTCATGGCGCAGTAAAGTGCTAATTAGCTATTTCGATATTGTTAATGAATATAGCAATAATGCAGACAATTTCGGAAGTGAACTTCATTTTCGTACATGAACCTGTCAAAACTGAATCAAGCTTCATTTGTAACTCGAGCACGTGCACGTCGAGTGGATGGTGTGCTAAAAGTATCTGTGAGACAGCGAGTCAAGTATCTGACAGATACAAAAACACAAACACATACACATGCATATGCATATATTTCCACAAAAGGAATGTATACTTTTAAGCATAACTGTTGGGCAGACGAGTAAGCGCACACACACACAATTAAAATTTTACTCCAAATTTATGCCTGAATTAAATTTAATTTAATTTAACACACACACGTACACACTCAGATGGAATGCGTACCATCTTAGTGCTGATTACATGCAAGACTTCAAGATAAGTCAAAGACAGAAGTAAATGATTATTAACTTCGTCAACTATGCAAATTGGGTGAATGTCGTGTGACGATGGAGTTAAATATACATTTGCATATGAATGGGCCAATAAAATGTAAAGTAATTCAATTTACAACAAACACACACACACACACACACGCACATCACTATTGTCTAATTGTTTCGCATATTTTGCGGTCAAATTGTAAATTTCCAAATTTCTGCATGCGATTAACTTGAAATGCGAATGCGAATGCTTAAATGTAAATTTTAATTAAAATGTTGTAATGCTATGTGAATGGAATGCCGTGATGAGTATTTGCTGTCTTCAAGCGATAATTGTTGCAAATATCAATTTCAAATTGCTCACAAAAATAAAACGCATATAAACTTCAAATTAAATTGTTATAAACGCGTTCAACTATCATACGGATTAATCACGTTTTTTACACATTTTTTCTCTCTACTTTATTTTTTTATAAAAACCATTTTCAGTGTTTACTGTTTGTCATTTTTTAACGACAATTTTTCTGCCCAGCGCATCGCTACTCAATTCATTTTTTGCGTCCCTTAATGAAAATGTTGAAAAAAATGAGTTTTATATATAAATTTTACTGCCTTATAAACGGGGCAGCTTATGGAGTGTGTGTGTGTGTGTGTTCTCTCTCCATCCGAGTTAAAAGCCATTGACTTTATTGCGTGAAAATTTATATATAACATATATACACATATATCGCATTATATATGCGATAGTATATATGTTGTGTAATTCGTTTGCGTAGTTGGTTGTAAATTGTTAAGTGTTCTGAATGCAATTGAAATGAGAAGTCAACAGGAGCAGCAGCAGCAGCAGCAGCAAAGCCTTTGATACCCTATAAGGCTGATGGTAATGTGTGCATATAAAAGTGTGTATGCATGTGACTGTATATGTGTGTGTGTGTATTTAATATTCCTTTTAATATCAACATATTTCAAGCAGCTCTTCATGACTCCATTTGATTTGCTTTCGTTTACTTTGTGACTGATATTTAAACATGAGAAAAGCCTACGAAAATACATTGTATTTGAACTTTGTCTTGCTTGTAAATATTTTTAAATAAGAAAACAAGCAGCTTAGGCATGGAATTGGTGTGAGAAGTCTTTAGTGCACAGAGGAAAAAATAGCTGAGGCAGCTTTGAGAGATAGAGATGAAAGCATCATTATTACAACTATTAAAGAACATTCGTATATACAAGTTTTTACTAAATTTTCAGTTGAATTAAATTAGAAAATTTATTATTAAAATAAATCTAAGCTTCTATATTTAATAAATTATATAAATAAATTTATTTTTATTTTTATTATAAGAAGAATTTTAGTTCATTTTAGTTATTCTAAAAACATTTTAAAAATAAATATATTTATTTTTTTTTATATTTTTATTCTAAGAACTTTTAATTAAATTTACATAAAAAAAACTTTTATTTACTTTTTTTTAATTTTATTTACATTAAATAATATAATAATAAATAATAATAAAATAATAACACATTAACATTAAAAAAATAATAGAAAATTGTGAAAAATAATTTATTAAACTAATCATTTTTGTAATAATTGTAAATGATTTATAAATAATATTAACAGTTTACGCGATTAGTTAAAAAAAAATAGATTTGAAGTAAATAAATTACTTTTAGAGAAGAATACTCGATCTTAAAAATATATTTATATGGTTATTCTTTACTTTTTTTTTAATTTTTAAACTCATAATTAAGAAGATATAAATATATAAAAACCATTTTAATTTCTCACTACGCTCAGCTTCCCCTTATTGATAGAGTATTTGGCGAAAGTTGTGTGCAGCAACGATTCAATCAATGCCTGTTCGGGCGAGTGTTTGTGCTCGCAGTTGTCGTAGGACTGCATGGTCATTTCATGGATTTCGATGGGGGCTTTGCATGTGTAAGAGGCCAAGTTAACAGCATTTTCGCGTTGTAATTCTTAAAAAACATGGCCGCAAAATTGTATTTCAGTTGGCCAGCGGAGGGCAAAGCGGCGCTTTAAGTCGACGTTTTAAAGATATTGTTGCTTTTGCGGTGCGTGCTCAGCAACAACAACAACAACGAGAAGAAGAAGAAGAAGCACAACAACAAACAGCAAAAGCGACAGCAGCAACAGCAAAAGCAATAACAAGACTCAATTTGCATATTGGAGCATTGAACCCCGGCAAATGAGAACTGAGAACTGCGAACTGAGAACTGGGTTGGTAATCGTAATCGCTGCGGTTGAAGTTGAGCTCGTTGACGTTTCGGGGTGGGGTATACACGTTTCAAATGACGTTCGTTTCAATTGAAATGAGTGGCAGGCAGCCAGGCAGCCCGGCAGCTAGGCAGGCAGGCCGTCAGGCTGCTGGCAGGGATAGGTGCGGGTCTAGCCATGGCTCATGACTTGGGCCAGTTTGTTTGCCCAGCTGATGGACAAGTGTCATGGACGCGACTCAAATGGGCTTGGCTCTGACTGACAACTATCCAACTGTCTGCTGACTATGTGACTGCTGTTGGTTTCGGGGTGTGTCGCACTAAATTTGATTAATACAGCAAGCATGCATACATCAAATTTAATAAGAGAGGTAGACGTACGCATAATAATGTTTTCAACAGTTAACTGTGCCACGACCGACTTTCCGCGACGGCTAATGAAAAGCTCAAGCTGCAGTCAAATCAGATTCAACAACAGCAGCAGCGGCAGTAGCGGCAGCAGCTGTAGATGAATTGATTTTAAATCAATATTGACAGATGACATTGGCAGAGCGATGTGAATGGACCCGCTGAGAAAAGCGCTGAGCAACGAAGCGTAAAAGAGAAGTGACAAATGGAAGAAAGAAAATGTAGGCAAACAAAGCTAGAAATTTGCAACATGTCGCGAATGTGATGCAAATGCTAAACGCAACATAATGAAAATTGTGAGGGCAGGCTGTGCTATCTCTCTCTCACACACACACTCTCCCTATCTTTCTATCTCTCTTATTCAATCACTGCGTCAAGTGCGAACTTAGTGAAGCGACAGTCGAAAGCTAAATTGTCAATAGAAGCAGTTTAAAGATAGATAGATAGATAGATGATAGATAGTTAGATAGATAGATGTGGGGAATGTGAGCATTAGGGATAGATGAAAGCTGAAATGCTGGCATAGAATGCGCTTGAAATGATTCGCTGCGATGACTACATATCGAATTATACCGCTGCTGCTGCTGCTGCTGTTGCTGCTGCTGCTGCTGCTGCTACTGCTACTGCTGCTGCTTCTTCTTCGTCTATTGACCCAAATAGTGAATAGAGAGAAGAAAATATTTAAAATCGAATTTCTCATTTGTTAATGCTTCAAAGCTGATTGATTGCAAAGCTTCAACTGCAGCATTTATTATACGAACTTGTTGTGGTTGACAAAAACAAAAAATAAATTTATATAAAAAAAAAAACATTTATAAAAGTGAAGAGAATTGTGAAATAGAAACTAAGCCGATTTTGGTATTTAATGACAGCATTCTTACAATTTCAATTTGTGAGTTTTTCAGGCATTTAAGCTGAAAACACTTAAAATTTGATATGATCTTATGTCAGAAATCGCATTAAATATATATGAGTTGGGTAAGCCGTTTCGCAAGAAACGGAAACTATTCGCCCAACTCTCTGCTATCAGAGGCATCTATGAATTGCTAAATCTAAAACTCAACCCTAAGCTCGCTCTGCATCTTCATTTATCTTCACGTAGTCGCATTTCAGTTATTCTGGTCACAGCGCAGCCCGCATAAGCATTGAACAATTGGCCTGGGCCAGAAGTGTTCGCTTAATGGAAAGGACTTTGTATAGCAGAGGGAGGGTGGGAGAGAGAGGGGGGCAGATATACAGAGAGAAAGGCAGACCGAGCGAACCAAGAATTGTGAGTTAATAAATGTCAAAAGTGACATTTTGCTGACTACTGGGCGAACGTTAATTGAATGACTTTCTAACCTTATCTGGCTGTGAGTCAGCCAACAGCTCACAGCCATCAGGCATCCGCTTCAGTATCTTTGGCTGTATATCTTTTTGCGTTTTAATGGGCCTTTCAACTGTCAACAGTGGATTAAAACTAAACCGAATTGTCTGTCTGGCTGTCTGGATGTCTGGTTTTCCTACTCTGAGCCCTAATCCTGATCCTGTGCCATTGTGGCTAGCCGATGGAAGCGCCTTGATAAGACAACATCATGAATGGCAATTATGTTTAACTATTTTCAACTGTCTCTCTCTCCCTCTCACACTCTTTTCTCTTTCATTGAACTGGGCCAAGGCTGTTGTTGTTGGCCTAAACAGCAACTTTACAGCAGTTGGGTGAAATTTTGCAATTGCATAATTTCAATTTCTGGCAACTTTTTGCCATTTTCCCAGCACCTGCGGCGCCGACTTGATTTCAGTTAACAGTTTTCATGGCTTTTCACAGTTTTCCGCATTTTTTTTTCTGTTTCTGTTTCTTTTGCTTGCGCGTTAGTGTGTGGGACTTAAGCAAGCGTACAAAATGCCGTGAGAGTATCTCAGCAATTTGAAAATTGTATCTGACAGATACTTTTGCTTTTGCTTTTGCTGTTGCTGTTGCTTCTGCTTGCAGTTTGTGCAGTTTTGTGCAGTATTGCTGCAATTGCTTTTACTGTCTTTTGGCGCCTTCATCCTCGCCTGACTTCTGCAGTCGCCGTAATGAACTGTTATTGTTGTTGCTGTTGCTGTTGCTGCTGTCATCGCTTCCGTGTGACTGCCTTGCCCATTTTGGCCCCTACCCCATGTCTGGGGGCCAGTTGTCATCCGGCATCGCATAATCACAATAGACATCGCCCGGCAGGCAATCTGTTCGCAAAATCATTTGTGGCACAAACACTTCTGTCGACTGATTGCGTTGCGTCGCGTCGCATCGCGTCGCGTTGCGTGGCAGTTGTCCAAAAGGCTGCTCAACCGCAATCCTTACAAACGGCCCGCAATCAACAAACGGGGCCAAGTCAAGCGGAGGCAGGATTCTCTGCTCAATATAAATTGCATTAAATTAACAAGACGCATTGCAGTGCATTTTAAAGCGCATTTCACATTTACAGCTACATTCGATTCCATTTTTCATTCAATTTTTTCTCTCCCCCATTCCACTTGCGCACAATTTTCACGCTTTTCTCTTCTACAGACCATTTTTTTTTTCTCGCTTCTACTGTGAACTGCATTCAATAAAGTGTGTAAAAAGTTTTAACAAATGAATACAACACGCGGTACACAAATTATCGATACTGATCTGATGCTGCTGCAGTCGATTGAGACTCGGAAAAAATCAAATATTATATTCCTTTACAACGTACTTTTAAGACCTTTTTTTTTTTATCAAATTTAAAAAAACTTTATAAAATTTAATATTTTCTGCATACACAAAAAATCATTTTAAATTATCTTTATATATTTATATATTAATTTTTCTTATCTTGAGCATGAATTTTTTCAATTCCTAAACAATTTAAATTTATTATTTCATTTTTATTAAAATATATATGAATATATTTATATGATTTATAATTTATTTTAATACAATTATGGTTTGGATTTGTTTATATATATTATTAGAGTATATAAACAAATACGTTAAATATGTATATTGTTTATCAAATTTTATATATACATTTAAACTTATTTTGTAAAATTTAAAAATATATATAATAAATCTAAAACAGTTAAAAAATATATATATATTTTTTAGTATATATAGGAATTAAGTATATATGTAATTATATCATTAAATATAATTATATTAAAAATAATATTATAAATAAATTATTATTTTAAGTTAAACATATAATATTATTTTTAACAGATACAAATTTAAATGGAATTTTTGCTTTATTTTTTTGGTAACTAATTTCATTATTATTTTTTTTTCCGTTCTAGTCATACTCTAACCTTTATATAGTACTATGCATCTATACATTTTATTTCTTTGACTATTGTCTCTCAACAACTCATGGCATTTGTACAACAGATAGCTGTTAGTATAGTTTCAGATCTGGGTTACTTTTTGTCGTGCCAATTTTATGACATTTTTCATATTTAATATATCTGTATATATATAAATGTAAAGATAAATATAAAAATAAATATATATATTTATGGAAAGTTGTAGCTGCAATTATTTACATTATTTTATTTGCAGTGCCCTATTCGCAATTGGATTCAATTTGTTTGCTATTTATTTGCATGAAACATTTTCGATGTTGTAAATGTAAATTTTTTTCAGTTGTTTTTATTGTTGCTATGGCAACCGTTGAATGCTTTCAATTTAATTAACTTTTTCGCTGAATATTTGCTTAAAGGAATTTTTTTTTTGGGGAAAGTTTGTAAAAGATTTTTTTGTAGCGTCAGATATTGATGCAGGCGTTGCTAAACTTATTAAAGTTTTTAACATGGTCGCTTCGTCAATTTTTTTAGCGTGATGCAATCAATCAAATTTAACCTGATGGAAAGTCTCCTCTTGTTTTGTTTGTAAGGTATAAAAGCCGAATTAACATTTAAAATACAGTTTGAGAGGTGCATGACATACGAACAAGATTACAAGTGAAGTCAGTTTTTGATGGACAGTCGGATCATATAAAAACGAACATTTTTTATGTTGTTATGTTTTATGAAAAAAATCTATTATTAATATGGTTAAGGTCCACACTAAAAGCTTGTTAGGTGTGCTTACAGCTGATTATTTAGTTTGTAGTTTGTTTTTTTAACAAAGGAATGTGAATAATTACAGATTATATTATAATCTACGATGGGTGTTGGGTGTAAGTAAGTGAAGACTGACTACAGAAATGATCCTGTGAAGTATAGTCCTGATAGTGATTATAATCTATCTAACTGCATATTTATATATATTTACAGTCTTAGTAATTGTAAGTGAAAGCTTTTCCTACTTGCTTCTTCAAGCACATAATAAATTCTCGAAACTTAATGATCTGCCCATTAGGAGCATTGAGCAAATGTTTCGCAGTCATTACACGAACTACTTAACCGTCACTGACAATGAATTCTCATTAGAATTGTTAGCCTAACTAGATGCTTAACGACATATCAAGTCACACCCTTAAGCCCTCTAGTTATAGCGATTAATTACAAATCCAATTATAAGCGACAGCTGGCCAAAAACCCATTCGGCGAGTCGTAAACCTACATATGCCCGAATCGTATCTTACAGATACATAGATGCATATCAAATGTCATCCGTCATTTGCATTCGCTACGGTTTTCTTTTCCACCGCTCAAGCGTTGATAATGATGCGAAGGTTGCTATATAAAGACAATTGGCTTTAACATGTTATTAGAGATGAACTGAAGCGCAGGGCATTCATCAGGCAACTGGGCAAACTCCTGCTCGGGGGCATTAGCATATGTTCAAGTGAGCTGGCATGCAAGCGAACTGGTTCCCTTTTCGGGCACTTTTGCGCCGATGTTTGTGCAAAGTATTTAGTGAAACAATTGAGCCGGAAACATACGAAAACAATAGAAGAGATACAAAAAAACAACACAACATGGCTCACGGAAAAGGGCAAAACTGCTTCAAGCCGAAGCCTGCTCCGCCCCGTGGTTCCCGCCTCTGCTAGAGCATTAATTTTACGGCAGAGCGCACGGCGGTTTGTAAAAACAACAGATAAATGTGGAAAGAGTGAATTCGGATTGTACTCGATTAGCAGTTACTCTAAGCTAATTTAAGCTAAGATACCCTATGCGAATATTTATATCAGATAGCAAGTTTTAAAGTCTTCTAAATGTAACTCAATTGAAGTCTTCTATATGGAGTTAGATAGATACATATCGATAACGATTATTATCGAATTTCTGTATATATATAATATATTTATTCAATCATGCAAAGGAGATCAGTCTAGGCTATAGATAGAGCTGTGATTAGGATTTGAGTATCTAGCTATAGAAATACATAGAAAGAGCTTGGAATGTACAAAGGTTGTATTAGGCTCTAACATACTTCTTCAGCATGTCACATGAACATTCTCAACCCCAATATACCCCAATATACCCTCAACTCTCATTAAATACAGTGCATGAAAGGCGAAATGCGAAAACAAAAACTTCAAAAAACGCAGCGATTCCAATAAATTGTTGACCAAGTTTCAGTCCAGCTTTTAGTGGGCAATAGAGTGAAAGAGAGCGAGAGAGAGAGGGAGGCACAGAGAGGTGCTCGCTGAGGGCAATTAAAATTGGATTCAAATGCGTGTTTGATTCCAGGATTCCGAGTACCCAAGGGTATTGCGAGTCAATTAAAAATGCTTGACAGTTGGGCAAGAAGATGTCCTAGCAGCGAATAATTGCTAAAAACACGAAAGGGCTTCAAATAGGGTTTACTGAGCCATCTTATTTTTATTTGGCTGTTGCTGTTGTTATGCTGGCAAATAAATAAATTGTTGCCGAAAAACTTTGTCTATGCCAAGCTGTTGTTGTTAAGGCTTAGGGCTAAGGGTTCGAGTGCGAGTAGGAGTCGCAGTTGTAGCGAAGGGGCGCAGGGCGCAGGGGCACAGCTGGGCACTGACCGTGCCCAAAGTTTGGTACGTTAAGCTAGCCATAATTAAAATTTCTTGCCGCATTGTAAGCCTCGAGCAGATTATAGAACTGAAAACTGTGCTATGCTCTATACAATTCTGGCTTTGTTTTCGCCCAGCCTTGATTGATGGCAAACAAGAGACCAAAACTTTTGAGTAATGGCCAGTAAGAGTTTACATTTTTTGTTTTTTTCTCGTTTATTATTATAGAAATTCAATTGGAGCCGCTTTAAGGTCGCCAGCACGCGAATTCGGTTCGCACTAATCGAATTTATTCGGCACAAAATTGAAGTCAATTTTCGCATATTTTTTTTTATCTACTTCTGCTATGCTCTCTACAATTTTTGTCAGTTAAATTTCATTTCAATAAAATTGGCATTAATTTCATTTAATTGCTTTAGCTGTTGTTTTTTCATCTGGTTTTTCCACCTGTCACGCATTATTCAGCTCTCTCACTCTGCTCATCTCCCACTCTCTCTCTTTGCTCGCCTCGTCCATTTCAATTAACTCTCAAGGATTATTTTATTATGTCAATCAATTTCCGTAACTAAAAAGGCAGCAATAAACGCAACCAAGCGTCGAATTCGTTTAACTCTTATGCTCTTTTTTTGTATTTTACTATATATATTATGTAGGTAGGGGCATTTGGCTCTTCTGAATACTTTGCAATTGCTTGTCGTTTTGCCTGCAGCTAGGATTTTAATTAAATGAAAATTGATATCAACTCTATGATAATTAGTTAGGTATTTATTCAGATATAAAATGTAGTGTGAGTGAGAAATATTTTAAGTACATATAAGAATGCAATTTTCATTATTAAATGCACAATTAAAAGCTCTGCATGCACATGCAATTCGTTTACAAGCTGAGCTAAAATATTGTGAAACTATTTTTAGATTTTTTCCTCAAAAAGAGCAAAGCTCATGTGATTCCTGGAATTTTATGCATAACCCTGCCTGCCATGCATATTGTATGGACAAATTGTTTCCATACAATTGCCCACTTACAGGTGGTTAGTAGTGCGCTCCTGTATTTTCTAGTAATTGCCAGTTTATTGCTCACAAATTTCATATAACAATTTACGTAGAGTATTTTCCGACAGAAAATGCAAAATGCAAGCAGCAATAAAATCAAAACGGCCATGAATCATTGAACACATTGAAAACACTCGGCCAATTATAATACTAGCTTGCTTTTATGGGCTACATGTGGGCGTGGCTAGGCATAGTCAAGTGTGTGTGCGTGTGTGTTTCTTTGTAAATTGATCTATGAGCTGAAAAAGAAAAACAACAAACAATGCTACAATAAATGAGTGGGAAAGCCAATTAAAGATAACAAGAGGCCAGCAGCAAAAACTTAAAGTCGAAAGCTGGAATGAAAAGACATTAGCATAACCAAACAGAGAGACGCCCACAGCAGCGAGGGTAGACACACACACACACATACGTTTGTATGCATGCAGAAAAAAGCCTATGACTAACCGCCTAACTGGAAATAAATGTTGTATAAAGAACAAACAATTGTTGACTGCAATCAATCAACAGAGTTAAACGTTTACTCACACTGCGAACAGTGCTCATGGACATGGACGGAGCCCACAAACCAGTTCAAGGCAGGAAGGAAGTGCTCTGAGCCCCGGGCTTAACTTCTCGCTGACTCTGGCAACGCTGGGCATAACTTGAAGACATGAAATGGGCCGAGCAAATGCAGTAAAGAAAGCAGCAAAGGGGGAGCATAGCGAAGCACAGGGACGCACGGCAGAGGAAGAGGGCGGCAAGCGAAAGGCATTTGAAATGAAGTGCATGTTGTGCGGGCATTGTATAAAATGCCATAAGAAGCAGACATAGAAGCAGAAGCAGAAGCAGAAGAAGAAGAAGTTGTAGAGGTGGTGTGCGCACTAAGCCGACAAGACTGACTGAGCCCAGGGCAGAGGCAGAGGCAGAGCAGAAGCAGAAGCAGAGCGAGAGCGGGAGAGAGCGAGGGTAGCCAAGGGAATGCTTGCAGGAAGCAAGAGTTGTAGCTTGGCATTGAAAAATCATTGCAATGGTAAGGTAGAAAGAGAGACGCAGGAAGAGAGGGAGTCAGGGAGCAGCGACACAGTGTGGGGAGCAACAGCAGGGCAAACAAAGCGGCAATAAATGCAAAAATGCCAAGTGCATAAATATGATAGAGGGTTTGTTGATGCCTGAGCGGGTTTCGGAAGTGGTGAGAGGTGGCAAAAGGCTTTATATGTAGCTTTAATCGAGCGTAACAGAAAATGTGGCTCAAAGCGATGCACTGATCCACAAGCTCTACACGTAATTACACTGTGTTACAAAAATCATTAGAGCTGATTATTAATCAAATTAAAAAAAAAAAAACTACAATTATTAATAAATTATAAAATTCAGATTTAATACATTATTTAAAATTATTTTCTTGCTAGGCAAACAGCAAAGTGCCTTAGAAACATGTCGCGCAGTGTACTCAAGAAGAGAACAGTACAATAACTGTAAATGTTCCTACTAATTGTGAAAAGAGCATAAATACTGACGAAGCTTAGAAGGCAGCTGCTGTGCGAGCGAGACGGTGCGAGAGTCAGAGACTCTCTCTCACTTGGGTTCGTTCTTGGAAACTGAATTAACGGCAGTGACAGAGTGAGTGAGAGATAGAGAGCGAGATCAACTGATAATAGATGAGCGCATAATATTTATGCAAGCTACCGTCTACAGCAGCAGCAACAACAACAACAATGCTACTGGCAGCGACTATGACAAAAGCAATAGGTAAATGCAAAAGAAAGAAAACAAAAATATGTAAGGAAAGCAATAGAATGGAGTAAAATGAACTATTGTAGAGTTGCCAGCAGACAAGTCTGACTGAATGCCTGGCTGACTGACTGACTAGTTCAGTGGAACCATTCCGGGCTGTTGTTCACATTGTTGAATGATTCTTTTATTTTGTTGTTCGAGTGCTTCATTTTGAATGTATGAATAGTATTCGTAAATGCTATGAATGTGAATTTTCGTTTGTTTGTTTATTATGTCGTATTCATGGCCAATGCACTTGAATATGCCAGAGCAAAGAAATAGGAGTTTTGGGCTAGATTTCAAGTAACTGATTGCGGTTTAAGTGGACGTACATAGGTAGGTCCAGGTATGCCTGTATGTATGTGTGTTTAGGGAACCCTTTTGCGCCTTCGAGGGAAAATCACTTATTGTATTTGGGGCCCATAAACAGATCGTTAAACGTTCGAGCAAATTGCTGGCACACGCAAACCACGCCCAGAAACCGGTTCAAAGCCAACTGGTTGCCACAATTCCACAGATACATCAATGATGCAGCAGCCACAGCAAAGCTGACGAAGAAGAAGAACAAGAGAAGCAATATGATGCTGATGATGATGCTAATGCTATGGCAGCAGGCAAGACAAAAGATGATGCTGCTGCCTGTTGGTTGTTGCAGCAGCTATTGCGTGCCACGCCCCCTAATGACCCGGCCATAAAAAGCTCATCAACGTCGTGGAGCAGCTGGCGCAACAGCGACAACAACAGCAACAAAAATTTGATAAAAATTGCAGCAGTCAAGGTAAAGCATTCACTCCCCTCACTTAAACACACTCACAAACCGACACACGCAACAATTTGAGGCAACGATTATTTAAAGTGCACTCAGGCAACAAATGATAATGCAATGACAACAACAACAACAACAATGGACAACAAGCCGAATGGCAAATGTCATGAAGCCGAATTTCATAAGATTGCATAGATATTTATTTTTATTTATTTTTCATGCATATAAAAATGACAATGCAACAAAAAAGTGAAAAGAAATGCATGGAAAATACACACACATACATAGAAGTTGTTGCTATTGTTGCTGTGTCTGTTTGCTGTTTGCTGTTGGTCGTTGTCTCTTGTCGTTGTCCTGCAAAACGTTTCCGGCAACAGCTGTAACTATAAACGGCATATATCCTAGAAACTATATATTTTTAGAGTAGACACTGCGCGATATCAGGATGAACCTTAACCTTCTTCATATTTGCTATATTATTTTAGCTAGAGTCTAAATATTTTCTATATTGCATTCAATATTTTCTATATTGCATAATTTTAGCAAATATTTTTAAAGAATTTCCAGTGCAAAATCCAACAAAAAAATTAGCTTAACATTAAAAAAACATGTAAACATTGTATAAATAAATATAAATATCTAAATGATTATATTCCGAAATTATTCATAAGGCTTTCATCCAAGTCCTAACTCTTTTGAGCTGCTACAGGGTATGTCTAGGCTGATCACAGTGCACACTGCAAATTTCACTTCCGTAAATATATATATTTTTTTTTACATTTTTGACAATGATATCGATAATTGTTAAATGTTTTTTGCTGTTGTCGCACATTTATTTTATTAATTTATTGTATATTATATTATCGGAAGCAATCAGGCATTTCAACAGCTGTCACAGTGCCCGTTGTTGGCACGGGTCTAAATCAAATGTTGCATGCGGCATGAAACCGAACAAACTATTCAGCTAATTAAGAGTCATAAATCTGAATAGAAGCCAAGTGCATAGATCAATATTATGGAAAGAGAGGGAGAGAGTCGAAAATGAATGGCTCGAAATCAAAGCGCGAAAAATTTCACTCGCAACGAGGCGGCGCATCGCGTCTCTTTGGCCATAAAAGGCGAGTCCAACGGCCCAGTTGACCCAGATCTTTGGGGTCAACAGTGGATGAGCTGACAGGCGAGACTTTTATGAGCTACGCTGCGCCATGGAGTTGCAGGCTTATCGTTATGGTTGAGCGACACGACATGACTCCACAAGAGACTCGTCGAGTATACAAAGGGGCAGCAGCAGGCAACATTTGCATGTTGCATGTTGTATGTTGTATGTTGCTTGTTGAGTTGGCTTGACTGCAAACAGCATTGAAAGTCATGGCCCGATTGCATATGGTATCGTTTTTTTGTTTTTGCTTTTATTTTATACCATTTTGTTATGTAGTTTTTCTTTATAATATTATAAACATGTAGGCTATGTGTGTGTGTGTGTGTGTGTTTGTGTTTGTGTGTTAAATTTGAAAGTCTTTCGAAAGGCCATTTAGCACTTGGCGCTGCATTGGTTGGGGGAAATGTGAATGCGCTTTGGTCAGCTGCTTGGGCTTTGGCCACGAAACGTGCCTATTTTTATATTTTTTTTTAATGTTTATTAATTTATGTGTTCATTGCTAAAGACATCATTAAAGTGAAAGTCAATTTGTTTCATCTGTCGCTGTTGCTCTTTGTTTTTCCCACAGACTTTGCATTTTGCTTCGGCTTCCTGTTGGCAGACAAATTTATAGCTAATCATTTGTCTTCTTGTTTATTATTATTCTTTTTTACAATCTTTCTTTTTTTTTTTTTTTTCCTGGGTGTAAGCGACTTTTATTTATGACTGTAACATTGCTTGCATTAGGTTTGGGGTTAAATTAATATTTTGCTTGTATAATTTGTCAGCTAGCTTTGGGCTTGGCATTGAGTCAAGATTTGATTTGGTTAAGGTGCATGTAATGGAAATTGCTTTAGGGAATGAGTTAAGATTATTGAATTTTTTATTTCGAAAATTTTTTAAAGATTTTTAAGAGAATATTTTACTCAAAAATTTCCTATTTTTTTGTTTTTTCAGAAATTTATTTACATATTTAATTCAATATTCATTATTCAATTTTTTTTACTATGAAATGTCATTAAATATATTTTTTAAATAATTAATAAAATATAACAGATCAAGCAGTTGTTAAATTTGTAGTCAATAAATTTGTATTTAATTTTGAACAGCAAAAAATATTTATTAGTAACTCAACAGCAGCATTCTGTTAGCTTTAACAATCTCAACTTTGACTGCTTCTGAGAGTATGTTAGTTTACAGTCAAAAGAGTCACGCACACTGTTAAGTTAACAGTGCGCTTTGCATAAGCAAGAACTCCTTAATTTTTAAGTTAGTTCACAATGTAAAATGACTTTCATTGCAAATATATTGAGTGTCAACATTGAGAATATAATTAAATAATGAAACAATTAATAAAATACAAATTTAAGCACAACATAGCATAATCTAGAGAGTTTAGTTAAGAATTAATATTACATTAATATTAAATTATTAAAGTCTCACTTTACATGCAACTCAGTTAAGTTACTCTACCATTATCACTACTAACAGCAACAAAATAAATCCATTATAATATTTACACAATGAATATTTATTTATATCTTCTTAATCCCTCTACCCACATCTTTATACAATGTAAAAAACTGTATCTTTAGCTTTTATCCCTTTTACCATGCACGAAGCTAATTCTCTCTTCATTAGCAACCACACAAAAATTCCAACAATTTCGAACACAAAGCAAATCAAAATCGATACCATAAAAAATGTTGCTAACGCTTTTAGCCGAGGCGCAAAAACCAAAGTTTAATTACGCTAAAGGACTATTTGGTGTTTTTCGGGCCAGTCGTTGCTTCTACCATGGCTCACTAAATACAAAAAAAAAAGGGTTGCGACAATGCCAGCGAGTGTCAAAAGCCCCACAGAGCGCGACCACGCCCACGCCCACACCAACGCCCACGCCCACACTCTCATCTCCACCCACTCCCACTTAACTGGTGAAAATGTTTAGCTGTTGCGTAGTGCTTCCACTAAACTTGGCCAGAACAAAAGCAGTTAAAGTTTTCCGAGTGTTTTTCATTAAAGCCAAAGCGCGAGAGCGCAGCGATGTTCAAACATTTAGCAAATAGTTACAAAAACACAAAATAAATAAAAGAAGCAACTGGCGACAGTTGAGAGAGTTTTGAGGCCCGCTGAATGGAATCCAATAAACTGCAGTCAGTCGGCCCCTCTATCTGTATGTCTGTGTGTGTTGGGAAAGTGGCTTCGAGCTGGTCGGCTAAGTGGTCAGGCGGGAATAGAACCAAAAGTGCGAGAGCCCGAGCGAGACCGAGACCGTAGCGAAACCAAACAGCAGCGACTGCCAGTTAACTTGGTCAAGTGTAGCGCCGGAATGTGAAAGCTATAACTATAGAGCATATATGTACAAAAAAGACTCTGTATCTCTCTCAGCGTATGTTGTTTGCACAGTCATGACCAGCTACAGCTACAGCGACCCGCTGACTCTCGAATGGTCGCACGTTTCGGGGCCGCGGTTACCAACTGCAACTGCAGCACGGCTTAATACGGTCAAGTGGAGTGGAGCAATTGAAGGTGTGTTCGCTGTTCGTGTGTGTGTGTGTGTGTTTTTCTAATTTCATTTGCAGACACCTGAACTTACGAGGCAACAGCAGCAGCAACAGCTTATGCTTTGCCATCGGCCCGTATTTAGTTTGCTTTGGCTTATATTGTTCAGGCATTCTTTGGCCCCATTTTAATTGCAAACTGTTTGCCCTGCACTTTGTATGCAGGTCTCGGACTCTGGGCAATTCTCGAACACGACTGCGTTTAGTGCGTTTCCATTTTGATGCCACTTTCAGTTGTGCGCTTCATACGTAATTCGCTTAGCGCCGCTAGATGGCGCTGCGGCTGCAACTGCGGCTGCGGCTGCTACTGCAGCAGTTATGGCCCTCTTGACCCAATTGCCAACAGACAAACGCCCTTCAGGCTCATAAAGTGCAGACCAGCTCCAGCTGGCCAATGTCTAATATTTTTCAGTTTTATGCACGCTCAAGTTTTTTATTAAGGGTATATAAGTGTGGCATGTGAAAGTCTTTGTCTTTGCTGGCAGCTCGAGTTAGAAACTGCTAAGAGACTAGGCTACCCTATGCTACTTTTATCTGTCTAGTTTATAATGCAACAATTTAATAAACTATATTTTATGCATATATATTATGCGTATATTATTCTGAATATTTAATATCTCTCACACTCTCTCTCTCTCTCTCCCTGTTCTTAGTTGTTGATCTGTGAACAGATATTTCGTAGTCGTTTACAGCTTTGAGCAATTTCCTAACTTGTTTTTTCTTTCTTTTTCTTTTCTCACATTTTTTTTATGCTTTTACAATTTTTGCATAATTTTGTTATTTCTTTAATTGTAAGTGTGAACATTTTTATTTTTGTCTTTCTTGCTGCTTGTTTCTTGAGGTTTTGCAGTTCTTTTCTTTGTTTCTTGAATTTTTTCTGTCGTTTGCCTGAAGCACGATTTAGTCTGAGTTTCTAAGTACCGCATTTAGCAGTTGTTTGACAGCAGAAGCCCATTTACATAAACAAATTTACATATTTCTGTATACATATGTATATATCATATTTCATTATTTACCTACAAGATTTACCTGCCCAATTTTTTGGAATACTTCAAGTGCTCAGCACAAGCTCAGATTACATACCTGTAAAGAGAAGAATGTTAAACAAAAATTAGATTTGTTTTTCTAAAATCTTTAAAAGAGGGAAAATTAAAGTTGAGTTTTACAAAAACAAAAAATTCAATTAATGCTACCTCCGAGCATTAGCATATATCATCATTCCATTCATGTAATATATTTCATATTTCAAAGCCTGTTTCAGCCAACTCCCAAATAACACACTTTCAGTAAGTTTTCTGTTCCAATATTACATTTGACTATTTAAAAAAAATCTATGATTCCATTTAAATTTTCTAGCTAAAATATGCATTGCATAATTATGTTTGATATTCCCATCTTCATTCCTGAAATCGTCTTGCGCCATCAACTGCTGCTCGTCTTCAGCTCTTTACTGTCAATTGAGTTCATTTTGTTTGCATCATTGTGTCTATTATCTATACTTATACGTCCAACCACAAAGGATGTTCGTTTTTGCCTCATGTCTTATTCATTGTTCATTGTTCTATCTATGCAAATGCAGCCAATGCAGTCTCGCCCAACCACGCCCATCTGCGCAAGAAGAAGCCAAGAAAATATGAAAAATGACAAAAGAAAAACCTGTAGCAAGTGACTTTTTTCTATTTTTTGTTATTTTGTTTTTGTAGCTTCACATGTCAAAGCAACTTTTTTGCAGTGCAAATTTCACGTGTGGGAGCTTTTATTTACTTAATATTATGTAGTCTAACGCACATATGCCTCATTAGACAACTACACAGATACGCACACGCACACGCACACACACAGACACTCACTCACTCACACATTGTAGACACATAATAAACACTCTTTGCTCTTGTTGTTGCTTTTGTTTTCCATTTTTTCGCGCGCGCTTTTTTCTGCGTGTGCTCGGAGAGATAGAACAAAAAAAAAGTGCCACAGGTGGTTAATATAGTAACTTTTACACTTAACATCGCAGCTGCTTGCCCTCTCTGCTCTGGTATATTCTTTCATTGTGTCTATCGCAGCTCTCGCACAGCCCCTCTATATCTTTTATGTGTATATTATGGTGTAATTTACATACATTTTGCATGCTCTGCTCAGGTACATTGAACCTTCAACGATTCGCAAACAAACAAAGCAAAAAAAAGAGCCCTAGTCGAAAAGCCGCGAGCAAAAAACTAACGCGCTCTGCTGATAAGGTGGGTTGTTGCAGACATACATATATGCAAGAATATATATATAGCATTATACATATATATATATATATATATGTATGGGGGTGGTTGGGCATTACAAATAAAGTTCTGGCAGCAGGCATGACAGCAGCAACAACAACAACAACAACTGTTGCTAGTTTCCGGTTTCCTGCAGCGTTGACAAATTCTCTGCTAGCCAGTATTTTGTTCAAGCTTTTTATTTCCAATACCCTACAACACATTTTTGACAGCAGGTGTATAAAGTAGGTAATAAAGGGCTAACACTTGTAGGTCTATAAAAAATTTTAACTAATGTATGTTTATTCTCATTTAACATTATTCAATAACATTTCTTTAACATAACTGAAGTCTTATTTCCTAGTTCCTCTTAATAGGGTATCTCTCTGTCGCTCAACTCTGAGCTTGCACATACTTTTACAGACTTTGATCGGATTTGAGCTGTATGTGCTGGAGCCTGTGCTTGGTTTGAGTTTTGGTTGTGTTTCTGGTTCTGGCTCTGCTTCTGGTTCTGGTCTGTCGCCATATTTCGTCATGCATTCGATTTACATGTATTTCTTTTTTTTTGTCTCGCTCTCTATGGCAAATGCAATGTTATGAAGTTTAATAATGCACCGTGACAATTGTGTGCTGCTTGGGTATTGTGCATGTTTATAGGGAAATGCAGAAATAAAAAAAAAAAAAACTGTTAATAAATATGCTATCGGGCTTTGCATATCTGTAAACATTGATGGACTTCAGGAAACTGTGTGGAATTCGATTTGAAGCTGATGTTGGAAATGTGTAGAAACATTTAAGGTTGATAACTGGATAGATAACGCGTATTGCAGAGAGAATTTTTTATGCTAATAGTAACATTAAAGTGCTCACTCGCAGATAACATTGCAGTTATAGCAGCATATTCAATAACATATATAGAAACAGCAATGATTGAAATAACATTGGAGTAACAGCAAAGTTTCAGCTAACATTGCCTTAACATTGTAAATAAAATCTGCATAAATCTAAAATTTCATTTAATTTTCTGAGATTTTTTTATTATTACAGAAATTCTACAGCATTCGCAAGCAACACTGAGCGTTTCTTTGAAGCCGCTCACCAACACTAAGCTGACAAATGCGAATCAATGTCACTTGCTTGAGGTTCAACAAGTATAAACTTGGTCTCTTTCATAAGAATGTCTTTCTTTTGTCGCTTTTGCATTTAACCAATTCAGTTTGCCAGTCGATGCGGGTGGAACTGTCTCCAGGGCGTACAAATTATTTAGGCAATTTCCATTTCAGTTTTTCACTCTCGCCTGGCACAATGCACAGCTCAATTCGAGCTGCACACATCCACATCCTGCTTGCTGCCCGACTTCTAAGTACTTTAAATAATGAAGCTATTTTCGCGCTCAATTCCCATATGCAGGCAATCACTTCAGAGCGCAGACTTTCGACTTTTTGTCCTAAGAGAGAAGGAGAGACAGAGCGAAGGGCTGCAGCATTCCGTTTGGCCAACAATGCCAAAGCGGGCTGTGTTTTTTTCCCTTCGCTTGCTTTTAACTCGAGTCGAGAACTTTACTCGAAATCAATAGGAAAATGGAGAGAAGGCAAGGGAAAAAATAAAGGAACTCCTTTGGCAGTCACATGCGCGGGCGTTTTATCTGCATCTCTGGCATCTGCAGCTATCTTCATAATCGCCATCATCATCCGTTTGGCATGACCATAACGTGCCCTGAACACGTACCGCGCATCCCCAGTGCCCCAGTGGAAAGGATGGAACGGGCTGCAAACGCGTTATCAACATGCTTCGCATTCATAAGATCTCTAAACCGAATCGTTTCACGGTATCTCGGGGTATAGCCCCAGCGCTGAGCTACTTAAGACGCGCGACAGCCCATAACCTGGCTACCAGCTGTGTAGAGTGCTGGGAGGGAGGTGCCAGGACGGTGCTAGAAGCGCAGCAGACACAATAGAGCGAAGGCAATCGTGGTCCGCGCTGCATTGTGTCAGCATTCAAGCGGCAACGCCGATGCCGACAACCTGCTCAGGCGCGCAACCAAATATGCTCAACGTACATATAATACCTGTCTTTTGTGTGTGCCATTCCTGTAACCAATCCCTCACACCCTCGTGTGGCCCACCAGGTGGCCACCTGGCCACCCCCTTCCGGCCTACTACAATGCCAGCCACTTGCTTTTGGCACGACAAAGTTTTCAATAAACTCCCTGAAGCGTGTGCATTAAGTGCAGCGAAGGAAGCCAACTCAATGTATTGCGAATGTCTCTATGGCCGTGTGTGTGAGTGTGTGCAGGTATATGAGTGAAGTACATGTGTGTGTGTGTGAAGTATATTTACAGTGGGATTAGAAAAACGAAGTGGATGCCATTTGTGATAGAGATATATTATATTGATATACTGCAAAGCATTCAAATTCTTCCTTTATATAGTAATCTAAGAAAATATAATATAATAAATAAATATATTAAAAATTCAAAATTAAATATATGATGATATTTCACTTATATAAATCGATAAAAAATATATTGCAAGGAAATATCGAGACCGTTTATTTTATAAAGTATTTATATTATGTGACCATAAAAAAACACTTTAATAATCATCGAAATTGCATGAAAATCGATTGAATATATGTTTGTTAATAGATGATGAAATATATTGCATATATATATCAAGAAATTGATTATGATGAAATACAGCAGTTTATCGAATAGCACATAATCTATCGATATATCGATGCAATGGCATATAATCACAATCGATCACAATTTATTTCAGAAT
Organism: Drosophila buzzatii; assembly: GCA_035045845.1. Lineage (NCBI taxonomy): Eukaryota > Metazoa > Arthropoda > Insecta > Diptera > Drosophilidae > Drosophila > Drosophila buzzatii. Next base: position 31,175 of record JAWNOS010000180.1, read on the forward strand.
CAGGCAAAGAATCCATTAGAAATATTTAAAATTATGCCAAGCTCACATAAATGCTAAGCGATAAGTTATTAATGTTAGCTCATACCAAGATATATATATATATGTTCTTGATATACACAGTTCAATCGATCAGAATGGAAATCCTATTAAAAATTTATATCCATAAGATATATAACATATTTATTAAATAAATTAGACATATCACAAATTAATATCGATTACATATGGAAATTTAATTTCATTGTAAATATTTAGATTTTATTGACAACAAAATCTCATTGACAACCATTGTACGTGATTGTAGCTCATCATTGGCCTCATTGTGGCCGTGTTGGCGTCTTATTTGTTTCGTTCCTTACATTTGTATTATAACTTTTTTTCTTTTTTTGGTGGTTGGTTCTGTGTTTTGCTACGGCAAAGAGGCGACTCCCTGTGCCGCACAGCAATTTGCATAGCTCGAGATTCGAATTGGAAATGGAAAAGTAAATCGTGTAATGCGCCTGCAAGAAATTGCCTAATGCGCCGACGCTCGGTAGCGATCCGAGGGATTGAGTTGAGTTAGTGATTGCGAATGGCATGGAGGCGGGGAGCGAATGGGACTGAGACGGGCACCGGGTCTGGCGCTGTGCCTGTGCCTGTGCTCAGTTATAGTTATGCGAAATGGGAATGGCAACCGCAAAAGTGCGCCGCGGGATAATCTAACAATAAGCAATGGCTATGAGGCATATGAGACCTCGAAGCAGCTATGACCGTGAGCAGGGCCAGGGCCAGGACCAGGGGCAAAGTGTTAGTTCATAACGAGCTGTACGTGCCACCTGTTGTTGTTGTTGTTGTTGCTGCTGCAGCAGCAGGTGGCGTGGCATGCCTGGACGCAGTCTATGCAGCTTGATTGCATTGAGGTTTCGGTAGTTTGTTGCTGCGTGTTGATGCAAAAGTTAGATAAATAAACTTCAAGTGTCTGCGCACAAAGGAAGGAAGAATACAGAAAACGAAAAAATTGAAAAGAAGCTAAAACGCACTTTGCCTTCGCAGCGTGGGAGCTTAATCCCTGGTCCGAGCTGTTATGCGTTGTTGTTCAGCTGCCTCTGCTTCGGCAAACCTGCCTGATTAAATGCACATTTTTGTGCACAGTTTTTAACACGTAGCAAGTCAGCTGGGGGTGGGTGTGTGAGTGTTGCCTGAGTGCATTGTTGTTGTTTACAATTTTTTTTTTCGCCAAATGGGCACGAACAAAAGCGCACAACAATGAAGCAAGCAGCCAACCTGGCTGGCCATGGCCGTGGCCATAAAAATTGTGCTGAGTCCGAGTGCGATTGCGAGTCCAGTCCTGCGCCTTCATTGTCCTGCCAACTGCCCGCACTGCCTCTCGCTTCCCCCCATCTCTCTCCTGCGCTGTGACCATGTGACGATTGTCAATGTGTAAGCCATAATTTAAGGCTTTAAGCCAAATGTCCACTGACAGCAAGAAAATGTAATCGGCCCACTGCTGCTCCCACTCTTCCACCATCTCTTTTGCACTCGCCCGCAAAAAGAAAGCCGAACTGAAACAAAAACTCAATTGCATTGCATAAAATTACAACCTGCCCCAAATATCAGCCGCACATTTCGGACTTCAAACTGGGCGAAAATCCACTCCCAGTTGCTGTTGTTGTGTTGTTGTTGCTTTTCTTTTTTTTTTTTAGTTCTTTTCATGTACATTGCGCATACGTCACGTTGGCTTTACTTCGTTTCGCATTTTTTTTGGCTTTCTTTTGCTTTTGTTTGATGGCATTTTTTTTGGACGTATTGTTTCGTGCTCAGCGACAGCCTCAAGCAAAAATTATACGCATGAGCGCGCCGGAAATGGCAAACTTTACAGCAACAACAACAGCAACAACAACAACGAGAGCGACAACAACGATTGCAAAAACGGAAGCAACTGCAAAGGCAGCCAAATTGAAAGCCACACCAAAAAGTGTTGCCGGGCCGTGTTGCTTTTAGTATGAAAAACAGAGAGAACTCTGCTGCAGCAGAAGCAGCAACAGCAGCAGCAGCAGCTCAACAAAAGGCAGCCACTTCTCCACCTGCACAACGCCCAGCCTCGATATGCAGTAGCGCCACCTGGCGTGTTGGCTTTGCAATTTGAATTGCATTTCGTAGCGAGCTTTATGGCTTCATACTGAACAGGATGTTCAAATAGACGAAAAAACACACACCAACACACACACAACTAAAATCTAGTCAGATTTCAGATAGAGAGAGTGTACAGAGAAAAGCTCGGAAATGGCTAACGATTTTAGGATTTACAATATAAAATGCCTAAATGTTTTTTATCACATCTGTAGATAACTAATAGAAAAAAAAATGGAAATGGCACACAAATGGTGTTTCAGTAGTATAGCAGCTTAAAATGTTGGGTAAGAACTGCATTCAAGCTGTGAGAGATGTTCTAGAAGCGATCAGAACTGAATATGAGAAGTAAAAAGTGTTAAAGGCACTCTTTGGCACAATATGGAATTGAACTTAAGGGAGTTGTGCTCAATAGAATGAAGAGCATGACCTAACTCTTTGGGCAATTATTACATACAGATTACCTGGGACACAGTGGAATGAAACAGGAAAGAACATGAAAGCAAGACAGTGAAATTTAATTTGCATAAGAAGTATTTAAATGTCATAAATAAAAAATCTTGGATTGAAATAAAAAAAAAAAAGTATATTAAAATAAATTTATGTCAGTACTAAAAGAAACAGTAAAATTAAAAAAAAAAAAAATACTGAAAATAAATTACTGTCAGATTCATGACATGAAAGCACTGCAATTTAATTTACCAAAGAATTATTTATTTTATTATTTCAATTCAGCTGATATTCTAGAGCAAAGCTTTCGCATATTTTTTAGCTAGCGCATCACTGATTCGGTGTGAGCTGCCAAGGCTTAGGCACTGCGCTAGCTTGGTTAGCTGTTTATGTTTTTGCAGCTTCGGTCAAAATTGCAGAGGATTAGACAGCAATAGCAAAACATTCAAAACGTTGCCCTATGAAGGTAGATGGACAGCGAGTGGGCGTGGAACAAGCGGTGGCTCTACAACGTGTAATAGGTTAACGCAAATAAACAAACAAATGCAAAGCGCACACCAAAGTGTGGCAGCCACTGTAGGGAGGTGTGTGTGTGTGTGTGTGTGTTGGTATAGGTGTGGCTGTGCTTGTTCATATTGCTGTTGTTGCCCACTGGCTGGCTAGTGGCCAGAAAACCCTTTCACTTTGATGCGCCAGCCGAGCTCTGGTCACTGCTGCCAAACTGCTGGATGGGATTAGCATGGCTTACAGCTGCACAAATGCAGTTGCAATTGCAGTTAGCCAAGTTAGCCAGCCCCCATGCAACCTCATCAGCAGCATGGTTGCGGGCATCATCATAAAAAGCAAAGCAACTAAAGGCCATAAAAGTGACTGAGACCAGAAACGACAGCTCGAACGAGCTTAGCTGACTTTAGATACGAATGCAAAAGCGACTGGGCTCTGGAACTGGCTTATCTATGGCCAGATGTGAAAGCTGAGCTGCGGCTGAGCTCATAAATTAATTGCCAAAGCCAAGCAGCAGTCGCGGCCAATGAATGGCCAATGGCCTCGAGTGGACTAGATGGCGTCCCGGACGGATCTCGGTGGCTTTTTAAGGCAACTCTTGCAGCTGGCTTAATTGATGTGGGCTTTCCATTTTAGTTGACAGCCGCCAGTTGAATGCACTCACACACTCAGCAGACGCAACGACCCAATAACATGAATGCCACACTAGCCATAGCCATAATAACGCAACAGCCAGTGGGCGTGGCAGGCTGGCTAATTGGAGTGAGTGCGCTAGTTGCTTGCGCACAGTTTTCATTTTCATTTTCATTTCATTTCATTTTTTATGTCTTTCATAGAGGAGCTGCACCTCCAAGGCGTCATTGACAGTAATTAGATTGATGGCAGCAGCGCCATCTAGCGGCTGTCAGCTGCTCGAACATGCAAATTGCAGTACCTGAGCGAAAGTAATTTTCGCTTGCATTTTTTCAGCTGCTGCTGCTGCTGCTTCTTCTTCTTCTTTGACAGATGTTAGAAAATGCGCGTAATAATAATTTCATATTTAATTTTAATTATTGGCCAAGTCTTTGTGGCGCGTCTTGTGAAAGTTTTATAAACTCTCCTGTTCCTCCTCCTGGTGCCAAGCCTGACAGCGTTGACAGGTTTATAGAGTTGACATTTTCTTTTTTTAGAGGCAACACTTAATTAGCTTTTAATTATTACATTTTGTTGCTGTTATTGTTGGTTTACTGTTTGTTTTTATATGCGTTATAATTGCTGTTATCCCGAGGTCATTTCGCCTGGCATTGAAAATGTGTAGCACGTTTGTTTTGCTTTCTATAAAAATCAATTAATTACCCATAATAATAAACTACTTTGACAGTTTGTAATTCGATAAGTAATGTAAACTGTAAAACTATTTTTGTTCAATTAAAAAGTTGCAAGCGCTAACATTTTTTTTCAAATTGCTTTAATTGTTTGTTAATATGATAATGTTAATGTTAATATTTGCAGTTTTTTAATGTGTTTGTTAATGTTAATGTTAATATGTAAATAGTGTAATTTTGTTTAATGAAATGAATGCAGTAAATAAAATATATTTTGGTGTCATGCTAATGTGCCTGATAATTTTAATGTTAATGTGCATATTAACATATGTTAAAGTGTGCTAAAGTATATTCTTTGCTTATGCCTTAGCAGCTGTATAATAAAGTTAGCTAAGCAAGAAGTTTGCCTAATATGCTAACAGTTAGATAAATGTTAACAGAATTTTAAGCTCCTTAGTTGCTTGTCAATGTTAATGCATCTATTCATACTTATGCTCAAGTATTTGTTAATGTTAATCAACAAATTGACCTGATTACGCGATATGATTAAAAGTCTCATGAAATTTACATTTATTACAAATATTTTGTCATTATTCATCAAATCCAACTATAAATAAGTTAACATTTATATTTCTGTTAATGTTAACATTTCTTATATATCAAAATTGCCTTTTAACTTTTTTAGTTTAGTTTTATTAATAATTTCGTGTTCAATTGGAACTCCTTTCCTAACGCTTAAGCATACACATTAATTATTATTATTATTCTGTATTAATTAATTACAAATTTAGAGCTGAAACTGACAATCTAGCTATTTAATGGCAAAGATTTGTGTTTAACAAATAGCTAGAGATTTCATTCTTGTGCAACAGCTCGACAACAATCAAGCACAAATTCTCTGCCCTGACATGACATATGGTCTACTTAGCTTGCTCTACACTACCCACACGTAAATCTTGCATCTAAAGTCGTATACTTATTCTATTAGAGTTTTCAATATTAATCTATAGCTTCCTGTGCTGTCCGAAATTCCTATTAGTGCTTGCACCGTAAATTCACAGCGGAAATTGTACAAAATTCATCAATTGCATGCCACAGACACGGCACGAGAGGCAATTGTGGCTTGAGCTGTGGCCGGGCGAGTGGGTTGGGACGTGGCTTATTAGCCACAACAATCAACTCAAACACCGCACAAATCAAATGCGAAATCAGAGTCGAGGTTTAGTTATGATTTTGACCAGGCCAATACCAATTGGTAGCTCTAATTACAGGCCAACAGCTGGTGGTCAGTGGCTGCGGGCGTTGCATGCAACAAATTGCCAACAAAATCGAGACACAAACACACTCACACACACACAGCTACACACACTCATGAATATGTAGTTAGTCTGTGTGTGCATTTATCTTTTCTGTTTAATGTAAAGCACAGCTCAACTAATAAATCGTGCAGATCGGCCGACGTTGGCCGTTGACAACGTCAGCATGTCAAATCGACTGTCTGCCACCAGACCGAACCGGACTGGGCCAACGGCCAAGAGCTCTGTCTTGGGCTGCGGCTTTAGTTGCGGCCTGGAGGCAGTCGAGCCACATGCATAAGCAAAGATAGTCATCAGCAAGGCGAGCGCATTAATGACTCACTGAACAGACAGCGGGCGGCGGACAGCGGGTGCAAGCTAAGGGAAGGGCAGCAGTAGAGTTTGGCTGGGGGTGGCTGCCTCACAATTGTTGTGGCTTTGCATTTGTGGCGCAATTTATATGCAGCGATTGCAATTGCAATGCGTGGTGCACAAAACGCATACAAATGTAATTTGTGCACAGCGCTCCAAATGCAAACAGCGGCGGCAAGTGGGAGCAGGGGAGTGAGAGAGACAGAGAGAGGGAGGGAAAAAGAGCGAGAAGGGGGCGCTGATGGAGGCGTAGATGTTGGCATTGCTGCAGACAAGGCGCATATGAAATCACTTGCAAACATACAAATACATACAGAGATATACATACACACACACACATACACGCAAACATGCACATTACATGGCGGCTCATTTTGGTGAATAATTGAGACAATTACGCATACGCCATGTGAAGCGTGCGGCAGGCATAGTGCTGAACAGAGAGAGAGAGAGAGGGAGACGAGCTGAAACTGAAAGCTGACTACGCTGAAAACAAAGCGTGCTGCACACATAAAATATTAAGATAGACAGATAAACGATCTAAGCGAATGAGCGAAAGACTCGAAGAGAGAAGCAAAAAGTGTGTGAGCGAGAGAGAGAATTAGTATAACAGTAGCAACTGACAATAAGGCAAATGAATTTACGAGCTCGACATAAAGATAAGAGTTGGATAAGCGCTGAAAGAGAGAGTTGTGCAACATCTGAAAAGGTATTTATGAACGCTTAATCTGCATATGAACAAAGGTATTCTCCGCGAATACGCAATGACATACATTAATTTACTCTCTGATCTATGTTATGCATATCAGCAATTTATTAAGTATATTTATAGCGATTTGCTTGATGAGAAAAGACAATTTCCGATTAGTGTTTTTTTTTATAATTATATAAATTTGTTATAATTATATATAAATGCATATATATGTAAATTATATTCTTTTTTAGCTACTACTGTTTCGCCATTTGTAGAACCTACTATAATATTATTGCTACTATTATATACTACTACTCCTATTTTAAGATTTACTGCTATCTGTGGAACCTGTTCTTCTACTATAATTACTACTATTATATTTTTCCTTCTATTACATACTACTACTACTATTGTTACTACTACAATTACTACTACTACTGCTACTATTTCACGATTTACTGCCATTTGTAGAACCTGCTCTTCCACTATAATTACTACTACTACAACTAATACTACTACTACTACTACTACTACTACTACTACTCCTACGACTAGTGCAACTACTACTACTCCTACGACTAGTGCAACTACTACTACTACTATTACTAGTACTACTACTACTACTACTCCTACGACTAGTACAACTACTACTACTACTCCTACGACTAGTACAACTACTACTACTACTATTACTAGTACTACTACTACTATTTCACGATTTACTGCCATTTGTAGAACCTGCTCTTCCACTATAATTACTACTACTTCTACTACTACTACTACTACTACTACTACTACTAATACTACTACTACTAGTACTACAAACTACTACTCCTACTACTACTACCACTACTACTACTACTACTACTATTATGTTAAGACTTACTGCTATTGGGGGAACTTGTTCTTCTACTATTAATACTACTATTTTATTACGACTTCTATTACTTACTACTACTACTACTACTACTACTACTATAACAAGTACAAAGAGTAGTAGCACCCATTTGTAGCACAACTTATAGTAGTTTCACTGTTTCAGCAATACATTTTCATCTTTTACTATTATTTTGCCTACTAATACTACTACTATAATTATTGTACTTTAACAAAGTTTTCTACTGCCAATTTCGACAAGTCATATATTTTTATTCGAAATTGTAGCTCCACTAATTTTCTGAACATATCCATAATTTCATCTGTATAATGCCATGGACTCAATTCACATAGGCCCATTCACAATATTGTCTGCTTACTCATAGCATTTAGGCATGGAGCGCTCCCATATTGACCCTGCCCAAGTAAAGGCACACAACATATTCAGTGCGTATAGCAATTTGGAGCTTTATGCAGATTAATTTGTAGCTGCTGCCAGTCATTGCGGGGTTCAAGTGGCCAGTTCCCCTTTAAGTAGCCCCGGCCTGAACTTTACCAATTGAGCATTGAAATTGTGTTCGCTTTTAATACGTTTCAGTCGAGTGTAAGTGTTTTTTTTTTTTCCTACTCTTTTGTAGCTGAACTCAAGTTGTAGCTAAAAATTGGCTGGGGCTGCGGCTTTGTTTTTATTAATTATTATTATTAACTCGATGTGCAATCAGAGCAGCTCAGAAAGAGTCCCAGCGGAGCCGACAATCCACTTCAATTGAGTTAATGTAGCCATTGACTGTGCACAGATGGGGTATATTGGTTTGCATTGGAGCATTGCATGCTCGATTAATATCTGTGTGTATATATTATTGTTACTCTTTACGTTACATCTTTATATATAGAGCATCAGCTAGTCAATAACTGCTTGCTTGTTCTTTCTTTTTATTACTCTTCTTTATTTCTATATATGCAAAAGAGCAGCAACAACTTAATCATTAAAAACGAGTCTAGAGCACAGGCATTTTAAGTGACTTAATTGCTGGCAGCAACAGCAGCAACCACAACAAACACATTCTACAAACGGGGCCATAGGTTATGCCATTCTGTGTTGGCATGCGGCTAAAGTCCACCCCCCACCCCCCACGCGCACCATCCCTTGAGAAAGCATAAAATAAAAATGAAAAATAAAATAAATAAAAAAAAACACTGGAAAATGTTGTTAATTACGTTTTCATACACAACAACAAGAAGAACAATAGCTAAAGTTGCAACAGCAATTTGATAACTTGCAGCGCGCAAGCAACAGTCGCTGCAAAAAGTAAGCGCACGCTTGCCCAGTTTAAAAATGTGCGAAATGTTGAAACTGCACAAAAATAGCTAAGCATAAAAAGGGGAAGGAAAAAAGAAATGCAAAATTTTGCGGCTCATTTGTTGTTGTCGTTATTGTTACTGTTGCTATTGCTGCTGTTGCTATTGCTGCTGCTGCTATTGCTGTTGTGGACAGCTACAACAACAAGTTGCCATTCATTGTGCATACAACGAGCAGCAAACACGAATGAAACACGCATTGCCATTTAACAGTTTGCCTTCTTTTTTTTTGTATTTACGTTTCGTGTTTGTCTTCCGCACTCACATTTGTATCTGTATCTGTATCCACATCTGTAAATGTATCTAAATAGGAGTCAGGGAAAGATAGGAGTAGTCTGAGCTGCAGCAGTTGCAATTGCATCAGAATTACTTGCCCTCGGGAACACACAGCTTTGCAGTCTGGCCGCTGGGCCATGTCCAATATGTGCCACAAAATTTTCCAACTAATTGCAGCTTATCCTCTGCTATTTTTTTTTAGCCAGTGTATACGAAACAGAACCCAAAAAAAAAAAAGCTGAAAAATACTTTACTAAACTATTTTATGCACTGTGTTATGTTGCTTATCTGTATTTAATGTTGGCTTGGTCAGAGCAGTAGAGATAATGTTGGTAAGCAGAGTTAGATGAAGCAGAGTTATGATAAGCATACAAGAGAAAAATTCCATAAATTTATCAGATAAGCGTTCTTTAGTTCAAGTAAAAAAAATGTATATATTTTTTAATATATTTCTTTAAGCTGTCAGTGTTTTAAAGAATGTAAATTATTTTGAATTTGGTAGCTTTATAGAATGTTAGCATATTAAATTTTCTATTAACATGATGTTAACAGACGAATGTTTTTATGAACTTGATAGATAGATATTAACATTATGCAGCTCAAGTTAATGTTATTAATTTTAATTATCTTACACACTGTTAACAAATAAGCAGACACTTAACAGCTTATGTAAAATACTGCTGATGTGCTAACATTTAATTGTAAGAAATTAAAATACATTTAGCTATTTTTTAGCTAAATTTTTATTCTTTTCTTCAAAGTTTTCTTCAACTCATTTTATGCGAATTTTCTTTTTGCTGCATTAGTTGTGATGTTTAAAACTTAAACCCAATTTATACAGAACCCTTGACTTTGTCCACAGCAAACTTTTCAAAAATAACACATACACACACACATTGGCACATGCACCCACATACACACATATACACACTCTAACACAAACACACACACACACAGTGGGGCAAACTGAAACTTTAGTTTTGTTTGCATTGTTTCTAAAGTTGCCATTTTCAAGCAATTCATTTCTAATTGCTTGTAATTGTCTTCGTCTGCGTCTGCCTCTGCCACATCAGGCCCCAGTCTCCATGACCCCTCCCCATGCACAGTTTGCTCTCATGCTTCGCTTTCGCAATGCGCAGCAGCTGCGAGACCCAGAGACCTACAAAACTAAGCAACAACAACAAAAGCAAGTTGCGTGTTATAGCAAATTATGTTGCAATTACAAAAGCAACACAAAAGCAAATGCTAACAGCCAGCAAAAATGAGAAAAGAAACCAAAAACAGAAAAAAAATTGCTATAAATTGTTTTTTTTTTCTCTCTCTCTCTCTCTCCATGAGAATTGCGCACATGGCCCAAGTTTCCTGTGCCGCCGCGCCCCCAACTCAGTCATGCCTCTCGCCTACTGTCTCCACACTCCAGTTAAATTCTAATTGTTTTGTCGTATTTACAACAAAATTTAGCCAGCCACACAAACAGTTTCTGGAAACTATGTAGAGAAGTATATGGAAAAAATAGCAGCATTTCACGCTTCAGCTTGATTCAGCAAGTGCGACGAAAGCTAAGCAACAGCAAATTACAGGAAATTGTTTAAAGACTCGCAGTCAGACAGACGGTTCCACCTTGAATACGAGTTTAATAGGTGAGAGCTTCGATGGCGAGCTCGGCGACATGTGAGAGACGCCTACACAAGAAAATCAACGATTGACAAACAATTTAATTTGTGCCAATTTAAAGAGTTAAACTCCAAACTTGAGCACAAATTCGAATTTCAAATACCCTGTAAGTGCAAATAATTAGAGGAAGTTCAATAATTTGATGTAGAGCTGAGCTCAATCAGGCTGATAAGTTGTGATAATGAAATAGAAAGTGATGAAACTTATAAGACAAACAATATTTAAAAAATCAGTCAGTCAGGCAATCAATCAGTAAATCAGCCTGGACAGTCAATCAATCAGTCAATCACTACATTAATCGCTTGATGAGTCAATTGGACAAATTATCAAAGAAATTATGATAATATCAAGAAAATTGTTATTCGCTCAGTCAGTCAATCAATTAGTAGAGCGTTATTCCATCAATCATCTCACTCAATGAGTTAACAATTATCGCATTTAAATATTCAATCAGCCATATAATCAATCGATTAATCGAGGAGTCTCTCATTTATTAAGTAACTCACTAAGGAATAGAATCAATCTCAGTCAATCACACTTAGCTAGTAGTTACTTAATTATTTGCTCCATCAATCAGTCAATTTGATGCGTCAGACACTAACTCAATCAATCATGCATTCAATCAAGCGATTATGCCAAGTCCTATCATCAAATCAGCTGCTGTCCCTCATATATTGAATTAGTCCGTCAGTCAATATATTTGACATGCAAGTCTGTCAATCATACATATTGATCTACAATATGTTACAAATAAGAAACATATACTACTGCCAATTATTATTATTATAATTATATTCATATTTAATTCATGTAAATACATATTTAGCTGTCAAATTCTATACCTTGCTTCCACCTATTTTTAGCATAATCGATATCGAAATGAACTGGGCGTAAGACACATGTGTCTCGAGCCCCAATCAAACTGTCAAGTTCTCGCATTGCCCTTCAGCGACAATTTAAGCCACACACAAAAGAGGAATAGAAAGAGCGAAAGAGAGATAGAAACAAAGAGAGAGAGAGAGAGAGAGAGAGAGAGAGTGGGTGTGTCAACTTTTGGCAGCTGCTAATTGCGACTTGATTAATGCCAATGAAAACTGTAAACTTTTGACTGGCACTGTTTAAGAGCAAAAGAAGCTGAATTTAGATGCGGTCTCTGTTAGAGAAATATTTCTGAAAGAAATGCGTACAAAAACCTTCTTTGTACTTTATCTTTACTTCTTCTAATGCGTGCTAAAGTAAAAGGAAGGGGTATATTGGTATTATATAAAATGTCTGATTGATTGGCTGTCTATATTGAGGGTATAAATAGAAATTGATTGAATATGGTATATGATATATCTACATATATCTATAGCTGTTAACTACGGCTAACAGTTGACGGCATTAAAACGAAATATATATGATATTTATATGATTAACTTCTTTAGACTCTGAGCGAGTATTAACAAGTCGATAGCAACCCACTGCAAGATTTTTACGGGTTTTTTATTTGACATTTTTCTGCAAATTTCGTGTGGGTTTTTTTCAGTGTTTTTGTTTTCGCTCTTCCTCATAATTAATTCAGCTTTTTAGTTACTTTTATATATTCCCATAATTATTATGCAGCGTATTTTACCTTTTTGTTTTGCTTTATTATTGTTGTTTTATTTTTTTAATTTTTTTGTTTTTTTGCTTTTCAAACAATTAACTTGGTTTTTCCGCCCAAGTTGTTGCTGCATTGGCCGTATCTAGTTTGTACCTTGCACGTTTCGTGTTGATTTCGTTTTCTTCGTAATCTTGTTTCAAATTTTGTAAAAGAAATATTTAAAGAAATGTTTTAATTATGAACTCACGCAAGCAAATAAAGCAAATGAACACAATTATATTTTCGTTTGTTGTTTTTGTCTTTTGCTGTCTTTTTTTTCTCTCTTTGGGAAAGCGTAAATAAAGAACTTGAACTCAATTTGACCGGAATTTGGGGTTTGGCTTAACTGTACTTTGTATGTGTTTTTTTTTTTCCTGAATAAAAAAACTCTGACAAGGCAATTTTTTTTGTTCTATAATCAAGAATCGCTTGCTTTTGTGCGTTGAGCAAAGAATTTGATTAGTCATCTAGCGCGATACTTTTTTATTGGCCTTTTGAGAATTAGAAGTTAATGATAAAGAACTCTGATTGAAGTGTTTGGGTTTTGGAATAATTGGTTCAAGTTGATTTTGTTTGGATTTATAAAGAATTTTACTGATGATTTTGTGATTTTTTTCTAAAGTTTATTTAAAATGCAAGAGAACATATTTTTTATAGAGAATCTCATTTAATATTTCATGCTGAGAAATTTAAACATATTCTGAAAAATTTAATAAAATAATATATAACATTATTACATTTTTTTTTGTAAATTAAAACTCTAAAATATATAGAGATAGAATAAAAAATACCAAAGGATCATTTTTTGTTTCTATGTCTAAGATTTTACTAAATTTCATTTTTCATTTTTAAATTTTCAATTGATTTTCCGAGTTCTGCAATATTTTGATATAATACTAATGCATATTTGAAAGATTTTCTCATTCAACACTTTTGTGCTTACCTAAAATTTGAATTTTAATTCTAGAAATTAGTTTCCATTTCTTTAAGAGTTTTAATTTTTCAAAAATGTTGTCTCTACCCATATCATTCACAGTCTGCTGCTGCTTCCTTTGCTTGAAACAACTTTTGTTGATTGCGCGCATGGAGTTCAATTGATTTCTGAATAATGCAAAGCGAACTAATGAATCTTGTTAACCCATTTCAATCAGCGAGCTGTCAAATCAAAACGGATATATTTTATAAACATATTCATAAAACGAAATAAAAAGGCAACCAAACGGGTAATCAACTGAAGAAAGTGTGGTTCACAGAAGTAAACAGGAATGAATGTTAAAGCAAATTAAATTGAGCTAGCAGCTGAGTTACCACAGCAACAGCAACAGCAACAACAATAGCCGAGAACAAAAACAATCACAACTGGATGCTCGTTTGTTGTGGGCGTCGTCGCATGTTTCTTGTCAGCTCTCATTGATGAGTAAACAATGCGAACGAAACTATGCAACGGCAGACGACAAAGATGCATAAACAGAATGCAAAAAAAAAAAGTACAAATACAACAACTCTCCAACAGCAAAAGAAGCTGAAGTAACAGCAGCAGCAGCGGCAGCCGTACTTGAAGCCACTTGTGAAACAAATGAAACATACCAGAGCAGCAGAGTGAGAGAGAGAGAGAGAGAGCGAGAGAGAGGGTAGCCTGAGTACTATCAGAATGCAGAGCAAACAGCACAGCCGGTGCCCCCGCTGTGTCTGTCTATCGATGCCACAATTCCGGCAGTTCCAGAGCGGAACTGTTAACGGAGACTGACGTTGAGGCTGACGTTGGCAGCGTCTGATAAGAGCCGGGGCGTGTGCTCAGCGCGCTTAACAGACAACAGAGATAGGGCTTGGGACACATATGTATATGCTTCACACAATTGTCACTCGTACGCCCTCTTCTAGCTCTGCTCTGCTAGCTAGATGACTAATTAGGGCATACTAAATAGTTTGGCAATAGCTGCCAGTATGCAGCAAGTTAGCTTGTTGCAACAGCCAAGTGGCATGCCTCTCGAATGTCTAGCCAAGCATTCGATCAATAAATATACAACAAGGGGGGAGGCATAACAACAAGGAAAGAGAAAAAAGAAAATAATGAAAGACACAATCAAAATACAAATAATGAAGAATAATGAACACAAAGGGCCAACAAATTGGTTGCAAGCACCGCCAGATGGAGGCTGCCGCCTGCAGAGCAGAGCAAGTGAAGCCTCTCTACAGTATGTGGCATGTTTATACTTGGAAGCTTAACGGCTGGCAAATGGTACAGCTTAAGATGCTTTTGATTTCATAGTGAGGCAGCGAACCGGCGAACGGGTGGGCGGACGTGCACAATTCATTGTATTTTTAGCTACGACAGCCTGGCAGCAGACTGAAGGGATTATCAATGGCCCAAGGGGCGCTGATCAATGAAAATAGAGAAAGAAGTGCACAATGTTTAATCAAGAGTGCTTCGAGGAATTTCTAGCTAGCTATAAAGAATGCAGCTGAGATCACATCAGGTAAGGGGTTGAGAATCGAGAAATGCATTTGTTGCTGAGCGCAAAGTATGAGGCTAGTTGGTGTTAAGGCTAGGCAGATATTAGAGATCTTTTCAATTGAAATGATCTTTTTTTTTAAGTAAGAGCATGAGAGATGTTTGATCTTAAATGGTCTATGTTAACTTGCCTAGATGAAATTAAAAATTTCAATTATACTATCAACTTTAGCCTTTTCCATGTTCAATCCATTGCGATCTAGCATTGCAAGAGTTCATTGATCTTTAATATAGCTAAGATAACTAGTTGATAATTTGTTAAACAAAATGTTTGGTTGTTAATAATTTCTGTCTATCTATCAAGCATTACAGTTAGAGATCATATATGGTAACTTGCTGCTAATTTGTTAGATTAAATTGGATATCTAGTAATTTAATAAATTTAATAAATTTATTTTAAAGCTTCTGTCATACTCTAAACCTAAACCTTTCATATACTAAACTCTTTCTGATCTAGCATTATAACTACAGATCTTTGATCTTCAATATGACTAAGCTAACTTGATAGATTAAAGCTTTGGATATGGTTTACTTTATATTAAAATTTCTAGTATACACTCAAACTACTTGCTGATCTTGCATTGCAGCTAGCGATCTTTGAGCTTCAATATATCTAAGCTAACTTGTTGCTAACTCATAAGAGACAATGCTTAGGTATGATTAAGTATATTTTATATATGTATATTTATTTTTACTTCAGGAACTCAACACTTTCTGTTCTGGTTTAACAACATGTATAGCTTACAGCATTTCAATTAGCAATCTAATGCTGCCAGCTTATGCATTACAACAGCTGCAATATGAATGCCTGATGCTAATAATCAAATCACACACACTCACTCACACACTTACACACCCACACTCACATTCACAACGACACTCGAGCTAAAAACTAGCAAATGAATTTATAACACATATATAACTAATCAATTGTGGGCTACATTTACCAGATACTAAAGCCACAAATGCAGAGAACAACAACAATGCCAATGCATGTGCAACAACATGAACTACATTGGTAGTTGCATTTGATATTAATTGGAAATCACATATATCAATTAAAGCAACAACAGGCCACAAATCGAATTTAGTGCTGTAGGTGGAGAGTGCGGGATTATTGAGGGATTTATCTGAAAAATTGCGAAACTAGAATCAATTTCCATAGCCTGACATATTTTTGTTCTGTTTGCCATTGTTGCGAGTATTTGTGTTAGATTTTTATGTGATTTTAATAGGAAATAAAAATGAAATCATGTGTGCAACAGATTGTGGTTTGCCTCTGACCAAACCAGCTGGACAACGGGCAATGAAAGCAACAAAAATAATAATTGTAAATATATGTTGCTCTTGGCATACCCTGTTACCAATTAGAAATGTGGCTAAATGAGGGTTTTATGTGATTTAATTTTAAATTAATAAAATTTAGTACTAATTAAATTTAGTCATGCAAATTTTGAGGAGGCAAAAGCAGGCGAGACTAAAGTATAATAAGTGTATATGAGCTCATGGCTGACTAAATAATCTAGCTTTTTATCTAGCTATCGTTTTACAAAGAAGATTTATAGTATAAGATTAAGTATTGAGAGCTAAGAGTCAACTGTGCTCAGCAAATTTTTCTGAAATATATTATATAGAGAGGCAGATAAAATCTCTTATAAATAAATATGTATTTAAACTCTTTTCATTAAAAGCATAAATTATATTACATTTGAAATAGATTGAAGTACTCAATTTATTCACTCTCTTTGCTCTTTCTAGCATATCTTCTAATCGAGCACATTCCTCTGCCGCCACACACTTGTTAGCTCTCATTGTTGTCATTGGTTTCATGTTGTTATTTCAGTGTCACATACAGCAACAACAAACGTGCAACTAAAAACAACAACAAAAATGTAAACAATATATTTTGTGGATTTGATTCAAGCCACAATACATTTGATTTCAATTGGTGCTCTTTCGTTGCAAGTCAATTGGTTTTGCAGCTCGCTTTCACTCGGACAGAGCCATGCCCACAGCCCCTGTCAGAAATATTCAATTAGTTGACTTTTTGATGGATTTATTTAGTCTTTAAGCTCAGCGCCAGCAAATTGAATTGAACTTTTTGGCTTTGGCGCAAAGTGGAGCAAAAAGGAAATAAGAATGGAATGCACTTGTGCCACGCCCACACATTGCTATGGCAATGCGAGGCTCACACGCTTAAGCCGAAAAAAAAAATCGCATTTGCCATATCAAAGCAAAACTCAAAAACCGCAAACAGAAAAACTTCAAAAAATGAAGAAAAACAAACCAAGTGAAAAACAAAAGCCGGAAAACAATTTGACGGCTCAACAAGGGCGGGCAGCCGCATCGAAGCGCACGAAAACGCCCCCCAAACACACACACACACAAACACGCACACCAGTTCAAGTGAGGCCATTGACATTTGCCTGTGTGTGTGTTGCACTTGTTGTTGCCATTGATTGCAGTTGATTGTAATCGAATTGCAATTGGGCTCTGTGAAGTGAATGCTTGCCGTAAATCCCATTTGAAT
The DNA here is from genome assembly GCA_035045845.1 of Drosophila buzzatii. Lineage (NCBI taxonomy): Eukaryota > Metazoa > Arthropoda > Insecta > Diptera > Drosophilidae > Drosophila > Drosophila buzzatii. Next base: position 48,754 of record JAWNOS010000180.1, read on the forward strand.
GGCATTTCGTTTAGTTGAAACTATTTTTGGGCTTTCAGCAACGGCTGTGGTGGGTGGGTGGGGAGGTAGGGCTGGTGTTAATTGCCCGCACAGCGTTTCCTGTTAATGAACAACAATTTCAAGGTGTTTACTGTACAAGTTGCTCTCGCTTTGAAGACACCCGTGCCGTGATTTGATTTCTTTTTTTTATGGTTTAACCTTTCCTTTGTCGTTTCAACACACACGCCACAATTTATGCGTTTGTTTTGCTTTAATTATGGACGCGCAATTGTTTTTGTTGTTCTTTAACCAGACACACACACACATGCACGGTTGCCTGCCCCGCCTACGCATTGTTTACGTTGCACGTTGCCTGAGCTGTTGCATGCGTTGCAGCATAAACAAATGCTGTAGCGTGCGCGTGTTCCATTGCCAAACGTTCCCATTGTGCGCGGCAGCAGCTCCAACAGCTGTCAACAGACCGAACATTTGAGCCTGTCAACGCCATCAACTTAAACAACAATCAAAAAATGACGTACGAAATTATACCAAAATCATGAAAGCGTAAACTTTTCCTCAAATCTCTCATTTTTCGCTCTTTCTCTTTTTTTTGTTTACGAATTTGCTTCCGTTTTGACGTTCAAGTGTCAACAAAAATAAAACAAAACAAAAAAATTTGTTTTGTTTACAGAGTTTTTTTTTTTTTTATGAATTTCTTTCCCTGAGACTTTCTTTTTTCTTCGTGGCATTTCAAGTGCGTGGCATCTTCTAATTGCGGCACATTTAGACCGAACGTTGGCACACGACGCCTACTTCTATTTATGCCTCTGCCTCTGCTTCTGCTTCTGCTTCTGTTTCTTCTAATTCGCCCTCCCTCTCTAGCACCAGGTGATAATTCTTTTTTAATAGTTTTCCGGTAGCGCACCAACAAGTGACATTTATTGGCTGGCAGTGCGAGGCGTGCCTCGCATCGAAATTCCCTGCAGCCATCAGAGAAGATTTGTGGCCTCTTCCCAGGCAATGGACAACTTTCGCTTGGCTGGGTTCACGGTTCAAATAAATAAATTGTTTGGCGTATTTCTAGAGAGTTTTAACGTTTTAGCTAGTAATGAGATCACAGCCAGGGCTTACGTGAGCCTTCAAAAGTTCATTTCGCTGGTTGACACAATTTAAGGTTATTTACCTGGAAAGAGAATAAAGTAGGGAAAGAGAATTAGTATTTGAATTAATTAGTTAAATTTAGGGCATACATTAAATAGAGCTTATATATATAAAGATAATTTATAATTTAATTCATTTTAATTTATTATTTATTATTTATTTATTAATTTGTTAAGTATATTTATATTTTATTTATATTTACACAACATTATTTATTTTTCATTTTTGCTATATTTTATTTCTTTTTTCTTTTTTTTACTTTTATTTTCTTCCTATTATGATTATTAATTTATTTTATTTTATTATTATTATATATTTTCTTTATTTATATTCTTTCAATTATTTTTTTAAGTATATTTATATTTTATTTATATTTATACAATAATTTAGCTTTTTACTCTTATTTGAATATATTTATTATTATTTTTTTGTTTTAAAGTATATTTATATTTTATTTATATTTACACAATAATATTTATTTTTTATTTGTACTTTATTTTATTCCTTTTTTTAAATTTCGTTTTCTTTCAATTATTTTTTATTTTTTAAGTGTATTTACATTTTATTTATATTTATACAATAATTTTGCTATTTAGTATTATTTGATTATTTGTATTATTATTTTTAAGTATAATTATATTTTATTTATATTTATACAATATTATTTATTTTTACTATTATTTTATTATATTTTTGTATTATTATTTTTATTTCCTTACTATAATCACTACTAATTTTATTTTTATTATATTCTCTTTATTTATATTCCGTCTATTATTATTATTTTTTAATTCTATAATTCCATCCTCTATGCATACCAAAAGCATTCCCACTTAAGCAAAAAGAACTAAATATTTACAGTCTTTTTTTTTTCCCCTGTTTCCATCTTATCCTTAACCATCTTCAAGTAATTGCCTGCAGCTGGAAACTAGTTTTCGCACTTCACTTTGCCGTCTCATTCTCGACTACTTACAATGATTAGCTTACATCCAATTTCCTGCTAATTAAATGTTCTATATAGGGAAACCTGTTTTCTCCCCCTCTCCTTTTCTCTCTCTCACTCTTTCTCTCATTGCACTACCTCGTGCAATTAATGGCTCCTAGCTGCAAGCTGATTTGTTTTCGCTTCTTCTTTGTCCTGCCTCAGCCTCTCTCATTGACAGTGATACTTCCCACACTTTTCGTATGTGCCACAAATTAGCTGTTTATCACATATATACCTTTGGCTATCATAGCAAATAACTCTCACCTATTCAATTGCATGATTATGTCATTAGCATCCATGCAAAAATTATCCCAGCTCAGTTATGGACTGCAAATAGCCAAAACCCCAAAGACACACACTTTCATACTCGAAACACACACACACACACACACAAATGCATAGAGCAAATAGGCAAAAACTGTTCGGCTTAAGCGTACCACAAATTTCATGCAGCACTGTGAGGCCAAAGGCAACGTCATCGGCAGAAACACTTTAATAGCAACTCATTTGAATATTCAGCTTAATTAGAGACATTTGCTAGAGTGGGAGAGAGCGATACGACTGAGTAGGGGCACTCACTGAATCATGTTCAATTAGTGCAATTGAGCCACAGCCCCGAACCGGGACCTCACGTATTCATGAATATATTGTTCAGCTATGGCGATGAGTGTTTACACTGTGAATCACCCGAAATATATTTCATTCATAAATATGATTCGACAATTTCAATGTCAGCTAAATGCGCATGGGAGTGGAAATTCGTTATCTCCCGTATCAGCGATTTTGTGGTTTTGATATTCGAATGGTCAAGTGGATTGCGCAATTTGCATGCAGTGGCAATTAAAGTGGAGTTCTCTCCTCTACTCATTCCAGTCTTTATGACGCGAGGAAACTCCACTAATGCCAGAGATGAGAAGCCAAAAACTGACTGTCAGACGAACAGACGAACGAGCGGGCGAGCGGGAGAGTGGGCGAACGAGGCATACAAAAGGCGAATTGCCGAAAAGAGAAAGAGAGAGAGAGAGAGAAAAAAAATACTTAATGGCGTTGACCCAAACTAACGACCGCAATATTTATGCATTTTTATGGCCAGCGTCGTGTTGTAACTATGAGAATGAAAACTGCCAAAATGGGCGTGGCGCGGCGCAGGCAACAGCCAAAGAATCGAGTCACGTAAAAGAGCCGTCGCGAGGCGCTGCGAGCATTGCGACTACAAGTTGCCCTCGAGTAATGCGCTTATGAATAGATGTGATAAAGAAAACATTAAACTAATTTATAAATAAATATTTAAAATATAAACATAAAGAGTAAAAATATTAAAAAACAGTGAATAATGTGAAATAAATGTGCTAATAATAATAATAAATTTATAATGAATGGAAAACAATAAATAAATAAAAAAAATTTAATATATACAATTATTTAAAAAATAATTATAAAGAAAATTAACACAAATTTTAATAAATGTAGGAAAGCTTTAAAATTAGTATTATTATTTCTTTTTATTTTATTTTTTAATTTTTCATTTTATTTTATTTATTTGTATTTTTTTATTTATTTTTCATTTTATTTTATTTATTTGTATTATTTTTTATTTATTTATTTTTCTTTTTTTTCTTCAATTTATTTGATTTATTTATTTTTCATTTTATTTTATTTATTTTTATGTATATATTTTTATTTTATTTTATTTATTTATATTTTCTTATTTATTTTAATTTTTTGTAGTAAGAAATAAAAATATTCAATAAAAATTAAAAATATAAAAATTGCCCGAAGGCCATTTATAAATAGTTTGCTTGGCATAGGTTTACGGCCATTACCAAAGTGTTATCTCTGAAATATATGTATTATATACATATATATTTGATAAAGTAGTAATCAATCCATCATGTGTATGTATAAATATATAAATTTATAGATATGCATGATATATTTTTTACAAGAATTTAAATTTAAAATTTCATCTAGTTAAATGCTAAAGTTATAAAACAAACTTGTATCTATATCGCTTTATTTATTTATGAAAATAACTTTATATAAATTCTTATTAGATTCATGATAAGTCATTGAAATCCTAGTTCATCCCTCAAATCAGTCATTTCCAATTTACTGTCTTAGTTGTATACCATCCAGCTAGTCCCACAGCTATATGCCTCGTCTTAGCATTTGCAATGCCCATAGGGTATTCGTAACCAGAAATGCAAGGAAAACCAAGAAAACCGCCAAAAAGCCACTTGGAGTACTCGCTGGCAGAAGTCGCGCTCGGGCCTCAAGTAAGTCGCTTTATGGGCAATGGCAACCGTTTAATTGGACTTGGTTGCCGTGGTTACTGTTGCTGTAGTTGTTGTAGTTGTTGTTGTTGCTGCAGCTGCCGTAGCTGGCGCATTTTTTATCGCTGACAAAAAGGTTTTACTTGACCCACTCAAGTGGGCCGGCTGAGCGGCCAAAGTGGGTCGGCAGTTAGAGCTGGTTTTGTTGTTGCCGCTTTAACTTTAAGCGCCGCACTGCAGCGCGCTTAAGTGCAGCCAAATCGAATTTAGATACTTAGTACCATTTGCTGAGGGCTGTCCATGTACAAGGCCCCAACTCAGTCGGCGTTTTTTTATAGCTTTTTTTTTGCCAAACAGTCGAGTCACCTCTCACTTTATTCGATTTTAAGTTAGTTAAGCGGAAAAGTTGTAAACCATTTGCGAGTCGCTGTTGAATGTTTGTTTGTTGTTGTTTCTTCTTGTTGCTGTTGCTATTCAAGTTGCTGACTTGACAGCGCCTCAACTGTGTGTGCGTGCAACTTGTGGAGTGCATATACATATATTTTGCAACACAACTAGCACGGGCTGCCACAGCGCGCATTAGGGCGCGGAGTAGGAGGAGAAACAAGAAAACTTGCTTAAGGGATTTGCTATATATTTATTATCTTGTTTTCAATTCATTTAAGTTACTTATTTGAAATAGCTTGCTAAGCTGTTTTGAAAGCAAAGTTTGTACAATATAAATTTGCTATGCAAACATTTTAAATTAAATTAAATTTATATAAGTAGCTATTTAATTTGAATACACATTTTTTTAATAACAAAAAATATATTTTTTTATTTTCATATATTTTTTTAATTATGCTAAAAATGATTATATATTAAAAAATTAATAAATAAATAAACAAAAATATAAATAATTCCAAATTATATTAAATATATATTTTTGTATTAAAAATACTAATATTCATATAATATATATATAACATTTAATTTCAATTGGAATTTTTTATTTATTATTATTATTTTTTTTTTTAATTTAAATTGAAGACAAAATATTTAATTGTTTTTAACAACTTTCATAAATAGTAAGATTAAAATAAGTACATTTTTAAATAAATATATATTTTTTAAATAAGTCTAAATTTTGTACTAATAATTTGCTCGTTCATTTTGCCTTTAAAAAAAAACTAAACTCTCTAGCATACGATAACGAAGCCCCTAGCGTTCCATAGCACTTGCGAGAACTTAATCACAGCATTTGGTAGAAATTTAAAGCCCCATTTACAAGCACAATTAAAATTATTGGCAAATTGTGCATTGCGCATAATTTTGCCAAATATTTGCGACCAAAGCCCTATTTGGTGCCTAATTAAGTTGGGCCACATTCCGCATTTGCATTGTTTTGCATTGGACAATTATATTTTTTAATAAAACTTGCTCGGCAATCTATTCACGAATTTACAAAATAATTCGCATTGCATTGTGGTAATGACAAATATCTATAAATATACACACAGATATATATGCATATTTATTTGGACATATTTATGTTGTCCAGCAAAATGTGTTAAATAATTTTCGTAATTTGATTATGAAATCATTTTTCAATTATTTGTTTATTAGCATTTTATTATTACAAGCGCATTTGCTATGCATAATTACAAAATTAAAAATAATAAAAATAAAAAAAAAGAATTGATGCGCAAACAAAAACAATTAATATAAATAATATTTCTTAATGAAAAGACAATTGAAATTGGGTAACAAACATTCAATGTTTGGCATATGTTGACTTCTGCAATAAATTTTAAAGAGGCCGCCGGGCAATAAAACCAAATAAAAAAGTGGTAAAATAAAAACAAAAATTTTCTAAAGAAGGAAAATCGCTTTAGCTGCACTTAATTTGCATTTAATGTATTTAATTTGTAAACATTTTAATTACTTTTATTTGCGCTGCCCTCATTGTCTGCTCGGCGAAATTGTTGTAAATGTTGATTCAGTTTGTTTGTTTGCTTTGCTGAATGTTCGCTTTTGCAGTTGTTGCCAGCAAATTGTCGCATTGTTGTTTACTCGCTTTTATTATTTAATATTTTTATGTAATTTCCACAACAAAACTCAGGCCCAACAAAAAAACCTCATGCTGTAAAAGTCTATCTGTGTCTCTATCTACAGCAGTCTGCCGTCTCTCTCTCTCTCTCTCTCCGTCTGAGTCGAGGTGAAAGTTTTTCTGTATTTTATATATTTTTTATGCTTTTTCTACCTCTTTTATGCCTGGGTCTGGTCTCTTTTACTGTGCATGCTAATTTTCTACGTTTAATTACTTAATTAAATGCTGAAATTAGTTAGATGATAAACCGTTGCGCTTTGAGCTACAGAAATATGAGAACTCACTGTGAGTGCGATTCTATGAAGTGAAAGTGCTCGAAGGGCAACAGCTATAAATGAAATGCGAAATGAAAACGAAATTGAAGTCTCAAATTCATATTCAAGCAATTAAAATGCCTCAGCACCTAGGCGCTTAGCTTACAAGTGGAAATGGCGAAGCAATTGAAAAACTGTTGGATCAACAAAGTTAGGTGTGAAAAGCAAAGTGAAACGGCAACGCATGCCTCAGAGCAGCTGAAATATTTCCAATAGTTAGGCCATGGAAATAGTTTCTGAGACTGTAGCCTTGGCTCAATTTCTGTTATTTAAGCGATGCTCTGTGCAAACTTTGTAGTTGAGCAAGTGCAGAAGAGGAGAATTAACTTAATTAAAAGTTGAAGTTGCCAAGCCAAAGTGTGAGGCAGCAATAGCTGTTAGACTAACAGTCAATGTAGATAAGATATTTGTTTAGAAAAACACAAAAGCTAAATAATATATAATAAAAGAAAATATGATAAATAGAAATTACAACTATAAATTACTCATAGTCTGCATAGACCAACAGAGCCAACAGAGCTCTGCTAAAGGTTTCTCGAGTCATTATCAACCTGACTATAAATATATTTATCTAGCTAAGAATTACATAATTTGTACGTTGCAGGGTTAATTAGTTATATTTTATCTTCTGCCACGCCCAGAGCTAATTAATCAGCGAGTGAGCTTAAATAGTTTAAACTATTTCGCTTCTATTTTGTTATTTTGTTTCTTTGCAGGTTGGTAACAAAGCTGACTGCGTCGACTGAGGGTCGACCGACACTATCAGCATATGCTTGTCTGGCCTTAAAAGTATATACATATGTGTATATATATATTCAGTATGCGATAAGTTAAGAGCGGCATTCCGGGCCTGCGTTAGTTAGTAGGGGCTAGAAAACTTTCAGCTGTTTGCTGCCAGGCTTATAATAAAGCAAAATAAACATGAAACACACAATGCCATAAAGCTAAAAAACTTTCTTGCCTGACTCACGCACTCGCTCACTTAGAAAGTAATTACATAAAAAATACAAAAGGCCCTCTCCTCGTCCCATCGTCTCATCGTCCCTCTCGCTCTTCACCTTTTTCGTAGAATAAAAAATCGTATGTCAGGGAAAATCTCACTCGCTGTCTCTCTCTCTCTCTCACTCGACGTGCGTGCCTCGTGAAATTTATTTAAATTTAATTTTAATTCTATGTACTTTATATGTATTTCTTTCTTGAAAGTTTACCTTACTATTGCTCGTTTAGGCCGTAATGTTTTGTATTTAAAGGGAGGCAGGGAGAAAATAAACTCTTCTTCTTTTTTTTTATTTTATGGCCACGAGTTTTCACTCTGGCCAGTTTTGGCATTTGCATATGGAATGTATTGGACTAGTCACGCATAGAAGATTTTCTGATTGGCTTTGGGCTTTACGTTTGCTGACGTCGAGCCGACTGTTTTGTGGGTTAGATAAGGGATAAAGCGTTGAGAAAGGGTTTACTAATGCACATTTTGCGTATTTTGACATGGGAAAAGTAACGGAAAGCACAAATGTGTTGACTGAGCTGATTGAAATCTTCATACATTTGTAAGCCAAACACACAGTAAGTTTTACGCTGTTTCGTTTCCTCTTGTTTCTCTGAGAAAGTTCAATTGAAATGCTTGTTTTTGTGCTCCACTTATAAGTCTGTTCCATTTTCATTATGCACCCTGTTTCATTCTGAAATTTTCCATTTCAATTGATCCACTTCCAGCGCTCTCCTATAACCCATTCAAATTCTCTTCGCTTGTCTCTTTGTCTCTTTGCTGTCTTTTCTAATTGACTTCATTAGCCTGATGCAACTGCAGCTGCTGCTTCGGCCCGGCATTCCATTATCCAAGACAGTTTCCACCTCATTTCGTTTATTTTGCACAATTTCCCAAACACTTCAAAATTGCATGCAAATGGTCAGGCTTGTTAATATGCCCACATCAATCCTAATCTGAACGAGCGGCACATTGATGAGAAAATTGACGTGGCTGACGAGGGGAGAAGCAAGCCAGAGTTGCTGTCGTAGCAAAAGTCGTTCGCTCAACCAGCCAGACATTTTGCTAATGAACAACTGGGCTCATTGTCTGGCCAATAAATGAATAAGTGCGACACCAACAGCAGCAGCAGCAGCAACAGTGGCAGCAGCAGCAGTAGCAGCAGCTATGCCCAGTGGCTGTGGCTGCAACACGCCAGCTGACAACTGTTTTCTCGCACGAACCTGGCACATTTATCAAATTAAACATTGGCCCAGTCTCGGCTCGAAGGCGCTGAGATTGCACTGATTGTAGCGGCCGGACATGCTCAGTTTTTCAGTTGCACAGTTGCGAACAGACAGCAACCCCTAAACCCCTTTGCTCCACACTCTCTCCCCAGCCCAATCACTTGACACGCTGTCCGAGCTGGTGCTAAATTGTCAATTTTTGTGTCTGCCTGTGTGTGTGTGTGTGTGTGTGTGGCAGAAGCGAGAGTTAACGAGCTGCTGTCATGTCATAGCAAAATTGTCACCGTCCCTTTAATTGCAGGACAAACAGCGATCCCAACAATTTAGACATTAGCTGTTGAGTCCGCAGCCACAGCTCAAGTGCCAGTTACAAAGGTTTTAATTATGTGGATGTATTTTAGTTGTCTAGTTGTCTACCTCTCTCTCTCCCTCTCTATCTCAATGTGTGTTAAAGAAGAAGTGTAAAGGGAAAGACAGCACAATAACTGGATAAATAGCCAACAAACAAAAAAAATGTTTGTGTGTCGGTCAGAGTCGGGTCATGGTTGGGAAGTGGGTTACAGCATAGTGTACACAAATATCCATATATATAAAATAATAATAGCAAGCAAGTTCATTATAGACGAGCTTAATGAACTGCATAATGCGCTGTTAGACAGTTGAAATTTAAATGAAATTGTTGCAGCCAAATCAGATACTATATTGCATACTATATAGTTATGCTCTCTCGATAAGCGAAAGAACACAAGAGAAGTCTAGTTGCAACATTTGACATATATATATTTATATATTTTCTAATTATTAAGTTATATATATTAATATAGAAAATAACATCAAGATTACATTAGGATGACAAAAAAAAAGGAAAAAAAAAAGATTTTCTCTTTATCAATCTCTTAAAAGCATTCCTGACTTCCATACAACAAATATACCCCATTGTAATTTGATTTCCAGCGCAAGTGTATGCGGCTGTCCAAACTGTCGAAACTTTGAAATTGACTCCCTGCTGGTTTGGGTTTTCTCTTATTTTTTTTTTCTCGGGTTTTTATTTTGTACCAAAAGTCACACAGAAACCAAAAAAGTGGAAACAGAACAAAACTAACACACACACTCACGCACACTCACACTCACAAAGCAGCGAAAAAGTTGTACAAATACAACGTGCAAGCAATACAAACACAAATAATTAACTTTTAACAATTTCAAGCGTGCTCGCTCACTCTCTCGCTGCCCGTCTCACTCTCTCTCTTGATAGACGGTGGCAACACCCATAGAACCAATAGAGTGAGCTGCATAGAGCTTGAAAAAATACATGCATGTATATGGAAAAATAAGAAAACAAAACATAATGGACAGTAATAATAATAATAGTGCTGCAACAATACAGAGCAATGGCAATAACAGTTAAAATGATTAACACTCACACACACACACGCACGCTGGTGTGGCAATCATTGCGCATGTGTGCGTGCTGCTGCTACGCTTTTCACGCTTCAGAGCGAACAAACGAAATATAGGTCTAATAACATTTTGTGGCAAATTAAAAAAATAATTTTTTTTGTAAACTTTAACTGAAAATGGAAAAAATCAAGAAACCACAACTGCAAATAGCTTTAGAAATGTTAAGAAATAACATGAAGAAGAGGAAGCAGAAGAAACACAAGAAGTTGTAGAAAGAGAACAAGCGCCAACTTATAATGAACAAAAATGGAAACTAGTCGAGCAGAATCGAAGAACCGGTTCGTGAGCAACAACTTGCCAACTGTTTGACTCAGTAGAATACAAGTTGCGCTACGTATGCGTGTGTGTGTGTGTGTGTGTGTATCTATGAGCTACACAAAAGTTTAGCATTTAGATATGAAAGATAGCAAGCAGCTGGCGGGCAGAGGAGCCACGCAGAAGCTTTGTTCGCGTACAAGTTGTAAACATGTGCTTGGGTGAGGCTGAACAGAAAAATAAAATATAATAAAATATACTAAAGACGAACATGCCATAACTCTTGAAGGGCGAGAGTGAGAAGAAGCCAGAGCGAGAGCGGGAGAGAGAGAGAGAGGGAGAGGCTTTGAACTTTGAACAGGGCGATCCAAGCTGCGGTTGCATACCTAGCAACAGCAGCAACTACAAACTACAGAGCTGAAGAAGGTGTGATATGATATATATATACTATATATAGATACATAAGCTGTATGTGGAAATGTGTTGCCAAGCTCGAGAACACGTTTTACCGAAAGTTTTTTCTTTTCTTTAGAAGAGAAAATGTAATTGGGCAACAGTTGAAATTTAACTTGAATTATTTTTTGTGCAGTAATAGTTTTTGCTTCAGGTTGGTTTAATAAATTATTTAATTTTTAATTACTAGTCAATATTTATAAATAATATTGTTTATTATTAATTTGATAATAATATAATATAATGAATAATCATTACAATTCTTTATTAATATTATTTATATTTATTTTTCATTATTATTTTATTAATATTTTTGTTTATTTGTATTTATTATTATGTTGTTCATTATATATTATTCATTAATTATTTTTCATTCATTCATTATTCTTAATATTTTATTTTCATTTTATTTATTATTATTCTTATATTATTCATTACATTATTATTTTTCATTGTTCGTTATTATTTTTTATTAATATTTTATTAATATTTTTCTTTATTTGTATTTATTATTATATTGTTCATCATTTATTATTTATTAATTATTTTTCGTTATTCAATATTCATTATTCATTCTTTATTATTCATTAATTTTAATATTTTATTTTCATTTTATTTATTATTATTCTTATATTATTCATTACATTATTATTTTTCATTCCTCATTATTTTATTAATATTTGTTTATTTCTTTATTATGCATTAATCATTTTTCGTTATTCAATATTCATTCTTCATGCTTCATTATCTATTATTCATTATTCTTAATATTTTATTTATTATTATTTATTTATTATTTATTTTATTTATTATTATTCATTATTATTCATTATTCTTATTAATATTTTTATTTTCATTTTATTCATTATTTTTTTATATGGTTCAGTATTCAACATTCATTATTCATAATATTTATTTTCATTACTTTATTTATGAATCTTAATTCTCTATTTACTATTTAGGAATTTTTAAGTTTGATTTGTTGCATTACTCATTGCAAACCACATTACTCATTGTTCAGCATTCAACAATCATAATTATATTTATTATTTGTCTTTGTACCTTTACACAAATTCATTTAGATAACTTGTATTATATTTAATTAAATTACACCCTGTAAATTCATTTCATTAGTAGGTCAGCTATGCAGACAGACGAGCATTTACTATTATATGCAATAATTCAATTAATTACTACGGATTATAGAGAACTTTGTACCCCAACTGTTCTTTTTTTACATTTGTGAAACTCGAATTGATTTTTTCATCAAATTATTAATATTTATTTTAAGTAATGTTCGGTTATTTGCACAGTTGTTATACTTATTATCTCTGCCATTCATTGTTTGGACAAATGCATTTTGTTTTGAAATAATTATTAATTATAATTCACAGCATTGTACTAGCATTATTTTCAATTATTTTGCATTCGGACAGACAGGTAAACAGGGCTCAAGAGATGTGCGCAGAGCGGGTCAGCAGGACTCTAATGCATATATGCTCATTTGGGCATGTAAATTTAATTAAAATTGCACATCTAATTATGTTATAATATGGCAAAAATGCATTCGAAATGCTGCCACGCAGCCATGCTGCATGCCACTGCCACAAGCCATGCCCACATTGTGAAATAACAATTATCTATGTAGTCGAGCTCGCTGTCCGGCTGTGGGATTGTGCGACTGAATGATTCATTTAGCAAGTCATGTCACAGAATAGATAGAAAAATAATAATGAAATTGTCTATATTGATTAAAGTTTCATCAATTTGACATTTGTACAATAGCATCAAGTGGCATGCGGCATGTGGCATGTGGTATGTGGCATGTGGCAAGCGGCTGCTATTGTGGGGATTTTATTAAAATTTAATTACATTTTTAAGCAGCTTGCCAAATCAACTGTGCCCTAACTCGGCTTGCGAAATGAGATTTTGACCAGCCAATATCAAATTATTCATACTAACTGATTAGCAGTGTTAGAGAGAGAGAGAGAGAGAGAGAGAGAGAGAGAGAGCTTCTTGTTTGCCACAAACAATTTACTGCAGTTCGATTAGATGAAGACAAGCTGGCAATTCTGCTCTGTGCCGCAACACACAAAGCAAATCGCATTGGCCACATGTGAATAATGCCAGATATGACCAGATATACGCATATATATGACACAATAAAGTGGCCTTATCTGTAACCTGCCAGCACACAAACTGAATGCGTGTGTGTGTGTGTGCGTGCTATACAAAATGTTGATATTGATAAGAGCTCCACTAGCAGAAAGCTTATCTAATCGCATTTACCCAATGCGACCACAACAAAATCAATGTACACAAATATGTCAAATATACATGTGTGTGGGTGTGTGTGTGTGTGTGTGTGTGTCTGCCCCAAAAACGAGAAGCGTCCAACAATAATGGAAATTACAAATTGTTGCTGCACAGGTGCATTGTGTTATCAGGTAAACGTGGCCTAAATCAAAGCCAACTTACACACACACACACACACACACACACACAGAAAATAGCACAAACAAATACAATCAATTGTGTTCGATTGTGAATGGCATTTGTGAATGCATTCAAACTGAAAACACAGACCGTATCCATGACTAACAACAGTATTTTTTCTCTTAATATTCCGTTTGCCAAATGAAAAACTTCTAGCCAATAACTGGCAGTAACGGGCCGAGAGAGAGTGAGAGAGAGAAGGAGAGAAGGAGAGAGACGTGCGTGACTAATTACGAGCGGCGACTGGACTTGAATCGTGAATCGAATATGAGCTAGTGAATCATTGATATATACTCATACTATTTTCATATTATACGCATGTACATATATATAAATTGACCATGTCTGTAATTATTGTTCTTATCAAGTGTATAAATGCATACAGGAATAGAATGTATTTCGTGGAATACAGAAATAAATAAGAATTGAATTAGGTCGTCATAGAAGTGTTTATAATATGTGTGATAATGGAAGCTGATTCAGATCATGTATATGTGAATATGTGTCTAGGTTGCATGGAGACTCTTAAATAAACTGGGCTTCAAGTAAGAGCTGTCAAAAGCTGAAGTCAAAGTGCGCATGAGTCCATGGGTTGAGCATAAGAGACTGCGGTCAACAGATGTAGGAGAAGTGAGTGATGCTTACTTATTCATAATACTTACAAAATCCTCCAAATACTTCTAATACTCACTTATACAGTAGGTAAGTACTCTTAATACCTAACTACTGGACTGAGTGAGTATAATGAATATTAGCAGCACATTGTAAGTCTTATGAATACAATTCAGTATTTTTTTAGACTAGATTAGGATTTTTTGATTCGAATTGAGTATTGTGAATACGAGTGAAGAGCAATGTGAGTGTAGTCTTGAGTATCATAACTAGAGAAATATATTATTCATTTTTTCAGACTCTTTATATCAATTTTTCTCTTAATATATGTGACTACATTAAAGAATATTCATATATTATACGAAAAATATATTATGAAACAAAAAGAATAATATTCTGCACTACTAAAACTTATCCATAATATAACTACTATAGCTAACTTAGTTAGTCAACAACTAATATAAATTTAATCAGAAGAATAAAAGCTTCTATAAAACTAGTACAATTATTACCTATAATATAAACGACTCCAGCAACAGCAACTCTTTGCCAATCCACTCTCAATTAGAGCTGCTTTGACTACACTTCGAACTGTAAGTTAGCTCTTATAGTTCGCTCATCATTCGATGTACTCGTTAAATGTAAGTTTTCTCTTTCATTCAGCTCTTAGTCAAAGTACTCCTGTACGTGCTTATATGCGTACAAATCGATCAAAACTTTGTCTCACTGTAAGCTGTCAACTGTAAACTCTGCTCTACTTAAGGAAGTACAAGCTAACACACACACACACCCACACGCACACCAAATGATAAACTTCTCTATAAGCTCTCAACTTTTCTTTATTGTCTCGCAAATGTTTCATTGTTTGTTACATGCATACATATGTACGTGTGGAGAGGGAAGCTTGTGTCTGCTATTATATTTAATTTGCCTGGCATACGCTTTGTCAATATCGCACCACATACTTCACTCGCTCTGCCTCTCTGTCGTTCTCTCTCTTTCACTCTTACGCTTCTAGCTGTTACCCAACGATCTGTATGTGCCTTTTGCCCAAAAATTTCAACATGGCTCAAACCATTGCCAACTTCCTGTGCCACACACACATCGACACAGTGACATATAAAGCGTTACACAAAGCTGCATTTTATGCATGTCAAAAAAGTTGCCTTTCAGAATTGTTGTTGCTGCTGCTGCTGCTGCTGCTGCTGACATTGTTCCGTCATTTTTCAGCAAATTAGTCATGAATTTGTTTATTTTATTTGCCACAGAAAAACCGCCGCTTGCCGTTAATGCGCAGGGAAAATGCCCGAAAAGGAAAAACGACACCAATTTGTGGCACATAATCCGCAAATTTGTGCGAGTGAATTCGACAGAGAAAATCAATAGAGAGCAATCTGACCGAAGGCATCCCAAAGCAGACCCAAGGCAACCGACAAAATGAGCTGCAAATTTAAAGGCGTCAAAAAAATGCTGAAAATAAACTGAAAAAAAGGGGGGCGGCAAGCAATTAAAAAGCGGAAATTGAATAAAGCAAAAGCAGCAACAGCAGCAGCAGCAGCAGCAGAAAGGGAAACAAAAAAAAGTTAAGAACAAGTAACTGGGCAAACTCTGCTCGCTGCGTAGCTGGAGGCACGCTTAAGCCTTTGTCTTGAGCCCATTCACCTGCGAATTGCTTTGGGCCAACAGCATTTGACTCAACTCGCCCAGTTTCAGTTTCAGTTACAAAAATTTCTGTTTTCTAAGCTCAATAAAAAACACAGAAGCAGTAGAAGGCGAAAAAAAATGTCGAGTCCAAGTCCAAGCACGGGCACAAAGCTAGGCAAAAACTCTAACGAAACGAGGATGTTATGAATATGAATGAGAATTCAGTCTCTCAGTTGTGCTGCTTCTTATATGCAGCATGTACGTGCAATTACCATACGATGAAATAAATGCTAAGCGAATGTGCTGCATTGACTATACAAATACGCTATGCGCTATATAGCGAAAGTTGTAAATCAGCAATGCAGAGAAATATTGAAATAATATAGAAAAATATATATTTTTTAATGCAGATTAAATAATTATAAATATTTATTTGCATATTTATTATTTTGATAATTAAATGTAATTTGATAAGTGCTTAGATAATCAATTATTTAGAGTCGTATTTTATTTTAAATATATTATTATTATTATTATTATTATTATTATTATTATTATTATTATTATTATTATTATTATTATTATTATTATTTATATACACTTATATTTGATTTTAAAATTATTGCTATTAATTTATTACTTTAAACTAATTTTTTGTATTTTTTTTAAAGATCTTTATATTTTATTATATTACAAATATTTTTAATGGATTTAATAATTTTCTATATTTTAATTTTGTTTTGTTTATATATATATTTTTATATTTTTATTATTTTATATTTTTTATAGAATTAATATTAATGGCATTATTATTTTTAATAAAATTAATATTATTTTCCTTTTTAATATTCTTTTGAATATTTTGTCATATCTATCAATTCTTTTTTATTATTTCAGTGCTCATAATTATTTTAAATAAAATTATATTTTGTCATTTTAGTAAACATTGCATTTTTTAAACAAAAATGTTATATTCCTTTTATTAAAGATTTTACTAACTTAAATTAATCACAAATAAATAAAAAATGATGAAAATAAATAATCAATAAAATAAATATTTTAAAATAAAATAAAATATTAAATTGAATATTTTACTACATGTTCATTTTCCTTAATATTTTTACACATTTTTGTTATCACAAAGAAAAGGCCAGAAAACTTTGACTATAAGAATCAATGTATATATATTTTTCTTACATTATTTTTCTTCAGAATTTCTTTTAGATCTTCCGCAAGTTTCAATTACTTGCAAAGTTGCATCATTAAAGTTAATGCTGGTTAAATCATGGCTTTAAAACAATATCAATTTACACACACATGCACACACACACATGCACATGCCCAACGGGATGCGCTGTCTGTTATCAAGTAATGCATGCAAAAGTCAGCTCAGCCAGGCTGCCAAAAACAGCAGCTGAACAAATGCAGCCGTGTTGCATTGCCAAACCAAAATATCAATTATTTATTTCTATGCTTGCTATTTTATTTATTATAGAAACTGCAAGAGTAGCAGAGAGAGAGAGGGGGAGGGCGAGAGGCGTGCCTCAATTTGCGACCATTAAAATGCATAAGCTGCAAGCAGTTTTTTGCATTTGACATTTGGTTATTTTATGCCATAACTAATACGCCGCGTATGCAGCAAGTTTTTCTAAAGAAAAGATGGGCTATAAAAAAAATACAGTCTGGACACACACGCTCGCCCACTCACTCAGTCTCTCTCTCTCTCTCTCTCTCTCTTTCTCTCTCTCTCTATCGTTCTCTATAGAACTGCGTCCAGCAGCCCATTAAACATTTATAATTACAAGATGCCAGCTCTGATGTGTGCTTTGGCCATAAAAAAAACTTAACGTAGAGAAAGCAACAAAACAATGTTAAAGTATTCAGTGTAAAGTGCCAGAGAGCAGCAAATGCATTGCGTTAAGCTGCATCAAGTTGCAGCAGCAGCAGCAGCAGCAGCAGCGGCAGCGACAGCAGCAGCAACTGAAACCGAATCAGAATGTGAATCAGAAGCTTTAGCTGTTGCATTTTTTGGCTTGTTTTTACGGCGGATTTTTTGCTTTGCATACAATTTGCAAGGATGCGGACTAAAGGGATGCGAGGGCTGACGTTGTGGGAGCTGGTGGGCAATGGGAGTTGTCAGCTTGCGACACACGTTGGGCGCCATTTGAAAGGTTTTGCCTGCGGCAGAGGCTAAGCACGATGTGAACAAAAAGTGTCTGTCTTAAAGTCACGTCATGTTCGTGTGCTTCATGGGGTTTTTGCCTTGAGCGAGTGAGAGCGTGAGCGTGTGGTTGGGGAGCTGGGAGAATCTAAGGCTGGGATGGGGGTTAACTGTAATGAGACAGCTGCTGCTGCTGCTGCTGCTTCATATGCCGCCCGACTCTGTTAATGTTGTTACGCAGCAGCAGCAGCATAAATAGCATCAACAGCATCAACAGCAGCAGCAGCAGCTTCTTTTCAGCTAATGAGAATGGGAGCCGCCATGTGCGGCCCTCGCTGCATGGGCTCACAAAATTTTGTGTGGCGTAATAAGAAGCAAACCAAAAACAGAAGAAAAAAAAAATAAGGGAAAAACTGAAAAACATTGAAGGATTTTAATTAAATAGGCTGCTAGGCGCTGGCAAGTTGTAAATTTAACCCAGCCAACTGTAGATGGGCACACTCACACACACACATACACACACATAAGGCAGAACTGTGAGTGAAGAGGAAGAGGCTTTCGTCTTTTTATTGCTAGGTTGTATCATGAGCACCTTTATTGTACACATAACTCTTTGAGCCTTTCATTACGAACAGCATATTGAAGATTTGTGGAATGCCTAAGAGCTAAGCATGCAAGCTACTCAGCAGAAGAAAAAATAATAATAATAATAATAACAGAAAGGTAAATTGCAGCTTAGATGATTTATATGGGAAAAAAGCATGTTCTTAAAGACCCGCATAATTAGAAATTAAGAAATTAGACTCAAAAGAAAAAAATTAAAACTTCAAGAATTTCGTGAAAAGAAATTGAAAAAAAAAAAACAATTATTTCTTGAAAAGAAATTGTGTGCATTAAATTTCATTAGAATTTTAGAAAGTATAAAGAATAAAATATAATATAATAATATTTAATCAAGTAAAAATTTATGAATTTCTAAAAAACAAACTGAGAAACTGAAGAAAAAGAGCAAATAATTTCAAAGTTCATTCAAATCTTATAAAATATAAATAAGCATTTAATAAAAGTATTAAGAAAGAATTTCTTTTTTTTATCTAAACTTTACCTCAAATTGATTAAAGAGTTTGTTTTTTTTAAGTATAAAGAATAAACTTTTTTAAAGTATCAAATTTAAAATAAAAATGTAAAAATATATATATATATATTTTTTTTAATTTGAGTTAAAATCATTTTTTCCTCAATTATAAATCTTGAGGAAACTAATTTCCCATGTGACTCTAATTATAATTCTAAAATATCCAATTTCCCTTTTTAAATAGATAATGAAAACCTTTTAAGAATCTTCCATGCCTGATATTGCTAACATTAATTATTGCCAAAGAGCCAAGTAAGCAAACAACTCGCCACACAATGGCTTCATTAAAAGCCGAGTTACTTGGGCATATTTGACCTTTTCGGCTTAAGAGCGAAGCGTACGGCAACGAAGCTCAAGCTGTTGCTCACCAAAGGTCACAGGGCATTCGCCTGATGATGCTTCGTCACTTGCGGCCGAAGTCTTTCGGCTGTGGAGCCTACGAGCATGCGCAATACGGCAAAGTATCAAAAAAAATATCTGTGTCACAAAAAACCGCCAAACTGTACAAATAAACTCACGCGTGACACGAAACACTCGCTAAACGATATAGTCAGCTTTTTCTAACAGTTCTCACTTCAATGTTAATCAATCATATTTGAAATATTTTTACAATGCGCCAGTTCAACTAGGTATTTTATAACGAATTTACTAGCGAACAAGTTTTCTATAAAAAAATGTGACACACACACCTACCCACATGCATATCGTTTCTATGTGTGTGTGTGTATCAATCAGTGCTTAAAAATAAACGTCGCTGCCTCGTGATATCATCTGCGAAGCTTCGCGCTCTTAACTGAGTTTGAGTTCAGCTTACCTGCTAAGATGGCTGCCAGAAATACAAAAACGATCCGTGACATTCTGTTGTTGTTGTAGATTCTTCTTATGCTTGTGCTTCTTCTTCTTCTTCTCTGTTACTGCTTCTTCTTGCTGCTCCTGTAATCCTTATGTGTGCACTTTTATAAGTATTTTATGTGACGTTTGCCCTGGCAAAGGCGTTTTTTTTTATTATTATGATTTTTATGTTTGAGGTTTTTGTTGTTGTTTTTTTTTTTTTTTTTGCTTTTTTCACTCTCGCGTATTTGGCAAAGAGCTTAGTGATTTTTGCCGTTGCTACTGCTTTTGTTGTTGTTGTTGTTGTGCTTTAGCTTTTCAAGCATTAAATGTGTCGCTTTAGCTGAGCTGAAGCAGAGCACTGAACACTTTATGGCCGCTGCAGCCTTTGTATGTGTGTGTGTGTGTTGAGTGTGTATGTATATGTGTGTATCTATGTGTTTTATATGTGTTTACTTTTAGCGCGCACTGTCGACAGCAAAAATTTGATGACGAAATTTTTGCGGTTTTCTCGCTTTTTTTTCAACCAAATATTCTGGCACAAAATATATATTATATATATTTATATATGTATGTATTTGATTTCGTATGTAACTGCCAATTGGCACAGTAAACGCGAAAGAACGCAAGTCCGGCTGACTAGTTGGCCAAGACGCAAAGATACAGATGCAGCGACAGCGACAACGACAGCGATTGCGATTGCGACTACGGCAACGATAGCTACAGCAACAGCTCCTACAGATACACACGCACAGCGCACGCTACCAAAACGAAATGACGTTATGAATTTGATGACGTTGAGCGTGGAACGTTAAGTATTCGGGTTTACCGGTAAAATATATACACGCACACGCACTACACACCAATACGCGCGTCTGTTCTCTGTATGTTTGTGTGTGTGTGTGTGTGTGTGGGTGAGAAACGACGAAATCGAACGAATCCGACGTGCCGCCGAGTCAAGCCAAACAAAATAAACGAACGTGCGAAACGAAACGAACACGAGTCGCACAGCGCACAACACGAACGAACGAAATGGCGTTTTCGAATGATTAAATGGGAATTCGGCTGGAGAGCGAACGAAGCGTTGAATGCAACAGTTACCAACAGACTGAGTGTATCTGTTTCGATGAAGTTGCCAAACGGCCACGCAGCGGCAGCAGCAACAACACACACACAGATACACATAAGCGACGCCGCGTTGATTGCACACATATGCAGCGCTCATACACACGCATATGCAGGCAGCGCAGCGCACCCCAGCAACATACGTCGTGCGCGCTTGGCAACATGCGCACCAAGCTAGCAACATTTGTGAATGTTGCTAAGGCCATGGCTTGTTTGTTGTTGCTGACTGTCGTGTTCCACTTTAGCTGCGGCATCGACTATGGCATCTTTTGTCCATTTGATTTGAATTTGTTTGTCTCTTGTGCATTGCTGCTACTGCAGTCGACTGTTGTTGTTATTTGTTTGTTTGTTTTCAGCCGCATTTCTATCTACATGTCGCCTGATAATCTCTGCTTTTTGTTTGCAGCCACCCGCTGTGTGCGTTCGGTCCACTGGCAAAACAAATCGCGAACTGACCTACATGATTAGCTGCATCACAAATCGAGCACACACACACACACACACACGCACACACCTAAATCAATTATGAACAGCAATCGAAATATGCATATTGTATGACAAGTTCTCTGCGGGCATCTGTGGCGCCACCGTGTTATTTATTGTGGCACATAACATATTCATTTTGCTCACTGTGCCACTCTGCCCCATCCATTCGCATTGTGCAGCACACGTGGCCAATAACATTAGCAACCTTTTAAATTTAATCGAAGCTTCTATTTTTTCAACAAAACTCGCTCGCGCTTCGAATGCCCTTTGGCCATATTTTTGCATACGTTTAACCAAAACCAAAGCATTGGTAAAAATATATACCCTGTAGTGCTGACAGTGGGAGCATATTGCAGTTTGTGCGCGCCTTTAGTTGATTTACAAATTGAGCATAAAAGAATATCAAATATTTTGATTGGTTTCTATTTACAGGGTATTTCCTCATTTACTTAATAATGATTATTCATCTTATTTTGTCTTAAAATTATTGCCCTAATAATTTCTTTTAGAGTTTTTTTTTTTTTTTTCAATGTTAAACTCCGATTTCTGTTTTAATATTTATTAATTTTATTTTTTTACTTTTTTTTATGCTTTAATTTTTTATTTACTTTTCAATTTTCTTGTTTATTTGCTTAATTTGCCTTTTATTTTATATTTTTGTATAAAACAAAGTTTCGCAAAACAAACTTTTACTTCAATTATTGCTTCGAGCTGAATGTTTTTTCTATAGCTTGTTCTTAACTTTGCCATATCAGTCTCTTCTTCTGCTTTTGTGTATGAAAAGATCTAAAAAATAGCTGCAAATAAAGAAATTATGTAAATACATTAAAATGCAATAAAAATAAAAAAAAAAAATGAAAATATTTTTATTTAATTTTTTTTTTCATAAAAAAATATGAAAATTTGTTTATTTATTTTCATTTTTTTATATTTTTATATTATATTATTTATATTTATATTTTACTTATTTTTACTTATTTTTACTTTATTTTATTTATTTATTTATTTTTTACTTGCGTAAAAACACACTAAGGCCACATGAAATTGAAAAGTAGAATAATTTTAATTTTAAATTTATGAAGAATAAAAATATTAAAAATAAAAATTAAAAAAAAACAAAATTGTTGCTGAAAATAACAAAAAACATTTAAAGCTTAAATTGTTCAATTAAGGTAAATACAAGCTCAATCATCCGAAGACATGAAAACTAATATTTATTTGTAGTCTTATAATAATAATAAAAATAAAAAAATAATAATAATAATAATAATAATATTAAAATAATTAATATAATAATAATAAAAATTTCATAAAAATAATATAATAATAATAAATATAACATAATAATTATAACAAATAATTAAATATATAAATAAATGTTTAAACAAATTCATATAAATGCATTTCGTAATTGCGTCGTATCTAAGAAATATCATCTGACAACATTTGTCTCTTCTCTTTTATGGTCATACTCTAAAATGAAAATTACACCAATACAGGGTATCAGTTAGCCGTTCAATAGCGATTGGCTTTAGTTTTTTGTTGTTGTCGATGGTTGTGCATTTTGCATGCAATAAAAATATCGCATGCTGTAAAGAATGTGAGCAGTGTGCAGTGCACTGGAAATTGTAAATTCATGTTATGGCCAGGCGACGGCACTATGGAAATGTGCGAGCAGCAGACTAGGGTGAGGGCCGAAGCGTGAGAGGGAGAGGTACTGAGCGAGGGAGTGAGCAGGATGATGGCGCTGCCTAGGGTATGTTGTTATAGGGAGTTCGTCACTTGGGCGAAGGCGTCGCTGCAAAATGTAGTCCAGTTACTTGGGGCAATTGAGACCGAGAGAGAGCGAGCCAGAGAGAGAGTGGGAGAGTGGGAGAAAGCTAGTTGCGAACAGGCAGCATGTGTTTATTGCCAGCCAGAAAATGATGATTACACGTAATGTGTAAATGAAGGGGGCCGAAGGCTGGCTGG
The DNA here is from genome assembly GCA_035045845.1 of Drosophila buzzatii. Classification (NCBI taxonomy): domain Eukaryota; kingdom Metazoa; phylum Arthropoda; class Insecta; order Diptera; family Drosophilidae; genus Drosophila; species Drosophila buzzatii. Next base: position 72,396 of record JAWNOS010000180.1, read on the forward strand.
CAGATATACATATATAGGGCTAGCAGGCAAAGGATTTGGGCCGGAACACTCGCTGTGGCTGCCGGAAAAAGCAACGGCAAGCAGCAGGGCAAAAACTAACAGGCGTTGGCAGCCAATGGACAACTGCAGCCAGTGCCATATGCAGCTCAGCTCAATTTTGCGTGTGTGGCTGGAGCAGCAGCTGGAGCAGGAGCAGACGCAGTAAAAGAAGAGCAAGCTGATGTAGAAGACGCAACAGCCACAAGGCAGCCCGTCTGGCGACACGAACCTAGCATCTGCCGGGGCTAGCAAACAGTTAGCAAATAAATATATATATACGTATATATAGAAAAATAATGTCGGCCAGCTGAATGGAGGCGGCGAAACAAGCAACGGGCCAAGGCAAAGGATACAAAGCAGTCGGCCACGTTGTCGTTATTGTAATTGCAAGTGTTTTGCAGCTTGCCAGCCAGTTCACAGGATTTTCAGCTACAGCTAAAAACCAACTTTAAAAATATATAGAAAATAAGAAAAAAAAAAAAATGCAAGCTAAATAAGCCAGAGAATTCTTTTGAGTAAAACCAAAAGAGTTTTCAACCTTTATTTCTTGCGTATAAATAACATTTTACTTAATTACTCTCTCTCGCTTTACACTTTATATATACCCATCTCCCTCTGTCCCACACCCTCTCTCTCTCGCTTTTAAATTAACTACGATTTTCAGCTGTAAACAAGCCAAGAAAAAATGTTTGCTAGCAGATCTCTATGGCATCTGGCTTTCGTATTTATCTAAGAATTTCTCTCTCTCGAAAAAAAAAACTGTCAAAGCTAAAAGTTTTCATACGCTTCTCTTTATGCTCATCGCAAATGGACCGGAAGGGTATAATGTGTTTGTGTTGATTTATATGCTGCTGCAGCAGGAGGCGGCCATGGTACATATTCTTGATTAAGATGATTATCTCCTCTCTCTTTCTCTATGTGTCCATCCGTCTGTCTGCGACTTTGTCAAAATCTGTTGAGCTTGTAAAAGAGTTACAGATTTTTCATTTAATTTGTTTTTTCCGTATTCTAGAACGAGAAGTTCTAGTTTTGCTAGAACGTGAAGTTTATTAAAGCAAGCGGACTCTATTTTATGTGATTTTTATAATAAATATTCGAATAAATTAGTATTTACAAACCCCGTTAAAAACATAAATAACATAACTTTTTACACAATAAAGTTGAATCGAAATAAGAAAATTATAATAGTCAATAATGATAAATGATAAATAATAATAATAAAAAAATTAATAAAATAAAAAATGAAAATAAATAAATAATAATAAATGATAAATAATAATAAAAAAAAATAAATTAAAATAAAAATAAATAAATAATAATAAATGATAAATAATAATAAAAAATAAATAAATAAAATAAAAAATAAAAATAGATAAATAATAATAAATGATAAATATTAATAAAAATAAATAAAATAAAAATAAATAAATGATAAATGATAAATAATAATAAAAAATAAATAATAATAAAAAATAAAAAGAAATAAATAATAATAAATGATGAAAAATAATAAAAAATAAAAACAAATAAATAATAATAAATGATAAATAATAACAACAACAAAATAATAATAAATAAATAAAAATAAATAAATAAAATAAAAAAAAGAAAATAAAAAATAATAATAAATGAGATAAATTTATGTAAACTTATTTTGAAAACCTTCTGCTATCTTTTTCATGAACTCATTCTATACAGTAGTCTTAGCTTAACTAAAAAATATTTAGATATTATAATTATGTAGATAATACTAAAAAAAAATATATATAAAGGCATTTGAGTGCATTATGTATTTATATAAGCGAGCATATTTCAGCTAAAATAACTTTGTGAATAATAATACAGATAAATTTAAAGGTTGAGAGCTCCCTGTAGTGTAGAAGCCATAAATTCAACTCCAAACGAATCGTTAGCCAGAAAAATATCATAATAATATATAAATAAATGCAACATATGCAATATAATATATTAATAATATAAGAAACTCTTGAGCATCTGAAGTATTTAAAAAATAATAAATAATTCGAATTGGACATTTTTTTTTTTTAAATAATATATTTATTTATTTGCAATCTGTCTTAAAAATTGAAAAAATAATTAATAATTAATTAGTTTTGTTTTATCAATGCAATGCAATGGCTGAAATTATACTCCGTTCATGCGCCGGTCTTAAATCTATGTTTATTTGAATTTTAACATTGATTTAAAGCATCTTAAAGAATACTGTGGACATCCAGTCCACAGTAATTCCTAGTTTCCATTTGAAAACACATTTTGTGTCTATTAAATATTCTTCATTATATACAAACATATATACCACATCTAAACATATCTGTATATGACAACAGTTCTGTCATATGCACTTTATGCTAAACCAAATGAGGGGTATCCAATCATGTCACGCCCCCTGCACGGCAATGTCAACGCCCACCCAAAAGAAGCCCAAGTCAAACTCATTATAATTTTATTGCAAGTCATTTCCATAGTGTTTTTCGATAGTGCAGCACATATGACAGACGGACACGGAGCGAGAGAGGGAGAGAGCGCATGGGTGTGAAAGAGAGAGCTGATAAAAACAATAACCTGCAACATAATGAAATGAAAATCGCCTAGGAAGCTGGCAAGTAAGAACTACTATATATATATAGAAAGTTACCAAAACATGCAAATTTAGTCAAACTGATGAGGTGGGGGCGTGGCATGTGGGCGTTAAGCTGCCAGAAGATGCGAGCAGGAGCAGCAAGGAAGAAGAAGACCTTGCAGTACAATTGAGTTACAGTTGAGTTTTCAGTTTTTAGTTTGCCAGTTTTGTGTGTTTGCGATTATTATAGCCAGCCAACGATGGATGTGGGGGCGTGGCAGAGGGGGCACTAGAAAGGGCAGGCTGCGCTCGCATATTGTGCAAAACAATGAATTTACATGGATTTTTTCTAAAACATATTTTTTTCGCCTCGCTTTTTTCCTCGCATTTTACATAAACAAGAACAAGAGCAACAAGCAAGTGGAGGGAGTTGCACACACACACACATACATACATACATACATATGTACATCGCTATGTTTGACTGCGCTTGGTCTCTGCCACGCCCCCAATGCGGCTCGCATACAACTGCAATGACTTTTAGGCCGTGGGCGCTGCGTTGGCAGCAGATTAAACTTCGCTTGCAATGAGAATTTTTTAACAGTTGTTGTTGCTGCTGCTGTTGCTGCTGCTGCTGCTGTGGGTGTGCTGTCGCTGCTGCAGGCGACTCTTGTTGCAGCTAAATGTAACCCGCAACGTCAGCACGTGCAACGCAGCAGCGAATGTATTTCATTTCTTTTCTATTTTATTTTTTATTTTTCCGAGTGTGTGTGGCTCTAGGGCGGCCTAGGTGGGCGTGGCGCGCGTTTATCACAACCAAAAACGTCATTAGTAAGCGGCACATGAACAAGAAAAAAAGATAACTTATATGAGCGCATTTGAAAGTCAATTGAAGACGAGCCAGACTGATCATAAAAATACCCTGGAATGGGCGAGAATATGCTGTGAGTGCGTTTGTGTGTTGTAGTGGTAAGTGCACGACTGCGAAATACCCTAAGTTTATAGCAAAGTGCTACAAAGTGTGTTTAAAGACTGCAGCTTTGAAGTGTCTTCAAGTTAAATTGGAGAAATTATGTAGAAATATCGATTATAATCGATAAGAATGTGTTGAATTGTTATATCGAAATAATTGATGAGCTCATGCTGAGTATTATAGTGAACAATATAATTTTTATTTTCTAGCAAACTGTGACTCATCTAATTTTGGTCTTTCTTTCAATATAAAACTTTAAAAGCTATTTTCGGCTAGATATTGACAATGATATTTCTATATTTTATCTCAAAAAAAAAAAAAAATAATAATAATAATAATAATAATAAATAAAAATAAATAAATAAGTAAATAAAAATAATAATAATAAATAAATATATAAAACAAAAAATTAAAAATTAAAAATTTAATGTGGAAATGAAAAAAAAAAAATAAAAAATAATAATGATATTAATAATAATGCACAAAAAGACAAAAAAAAAAGAAACTTGGATCATAGATAATAGATAGAAAAAATTATTTAGTTATATATATATCATTTATTTATATATATCATCAATTGGTACAGCTAAACTCTTGTATTTATTAAAAATAAAAATGATTGCAAACTTCTTTCAAATATAACAAAATGCATGAAATTCAATAGACATGTTCACAGCTGCATCAAGCCACCCCACTAGCATATGCCAAGTACAGGGTATATTTGCTATAAAAACTAGCGTAGGGCATCTCGACTTTTGGGCATTGTTAACGCTGATGACGCTGAAGCTGACGCAGCAGCGTGCAACGTGCAGCGCGCAACGTGCAACATGTTGCGGTCGGGTGGCTCCAATTGGGACTCGAGTGAGCATAAATTCAAATGTGCTGCACGCCAAGCAGCAGAGGGACTCATACTTATGTGTGAGTGCCGAGTGTGACTCGCTGTGACTCATGCGAGTAGATGGCGCAGTATCCGCAAAACTATTCGCACTCGGAGCGTGGCAACAAATTGAGATTTATGTGCGAAAGGTTTGTGTAAAAAGTTGCGCAACCTCAGCCAATTGTGTGCGTGCGAGTGTGTGGCCTGGTGACCGTTGCGGTTTGGGGAAATATGGCAAATGGCAAAAATGGCTCTCACTGCGGAAAGAGCTAAAACAACAGCAAGCAACTGGCAAAAGTTCGCAAAGTTGTCGCCGCTGCAACATTAGCTCTGGTCCTGCAGGGCGCAACAATCTCGGCCCCGCTGACATATGTTTGTAGAAAGTTTTCAGCTCAGTCTGCCAAAGGTTAAGGGCGCTCGGGATTTAGTTTGCTACTTCGGCTTATTTACTTCATGGCACTTGCACAGTTTTTGGCAGTTAACAAGCAACTAAAATGCGCAAAGTAATGCAAATGTTTTGCTCAAGAAGATGATTGCCAAAGTTGCCAAAGTTGCCAAAATAAATTACACTTAGCACAGGCAACAAGTTGCGAGTGCTTAATTGAGCAGCATGTTCTTAGAATGAAGTGAAGAACAACAACGTCTTGTTGCGAGACAAGTAAAGATCCATTGTTGAAGTTGCCAAAGTTGTAAGGAAACTCGATTTTCGTTTGATGTTTTGTTAATAAACAAAGTACTGGCGCAGCATGCTGCTGCAGATCATGCAACACGCAACATGTTTTATCGAACTCAACATGTTGCTGGGCATGAAGCTAGATCAGAGCTGTTGCTAGCTATATATTGCTGGTAAATTTCCGTTGATTCAAAGATGCTGCTCTGTCAACAGCTAATCAGAATGTTGCTTTCAGATCAACGTGTTAACAGTGGCTCAGCATGTTGCTATAGAATCGTATACATATGCGTATTACATATAATAGCAACATGTTGCTCAATAGCATATTAACACAGCATTTTTATGTTTACTTGGCATGCTGCTCCTAGCAACAAATGTTGATCTCAAACGTCAGCTAAAATGTAGCTGGCAGCTTTGCTTAGATTGTAGTTGTATCTGCTTTCATTTGATCTCGTTGTTATGTCATATGCTCAATTTTACATATTTATTATAATAATATAATATTCAGCAAGTCTAAATAGCTGCTCAACATATAGCTATAAGCTAATGTAGAGAAATGTTTATTGCGTTTATCGCAGCCATAAGCATAATATGATCTCAACATGTTGCTCTATTCGCAAGCGTGATCATTGCTGTAGGCAACATGTATCAGTTGCAGTTCATACAATAAGAGCGTAGTTGTTACATTCTGCTCTCTCTCTCTCTCGCACTCTCGCTTTACTCACACCTCAATCGCTCATCCACTTTACAATTTGGGCTGCTGTTTCATTTCCAATCGTTGCGTTGCCACTCTCATTTACTCTTCCTCTCTCACTGTTAACTAACAGCTACCAATTTTTAGCATTTAACAGCGCTCTGTTAATGCACAGCTTTATGCTGCTGTTAATGTTGGCTCATTTGTGGACTGTACCTTTTGTACCTGTTGTCTGTTTTGTTGGCTTTTTGAATACTCTTTGCGCGCGCTTTTAATACACAGAGAGATAGATACACACACACACACACTGAGACATCTGTGTGCTCGTGCAGAACTGTATTTATTTGTATCTTTCGCATCTGTAGATGTTTCTGTTGCTGTTGCTCTTCTGGCTTTTGTTTTTATTTGCTTGTTTGCTGGCTGCGCCTCACGTTTTTCTTTCAGCTTCTTCTTTTGAAAAACGGTCAATGCTTAAGCAAAAAAAAAACAACATACAAACACAAAACTAAAGCGAACTGAAACGAATTTCCACTGTACATCCGTCTCTTAGTTTTATTTATTTACTGCGTTTACTCTCCTTTTCTGTTTACTGCTGCTGCTGCTGTTGCTGCTGCTGCTGCTACGTGCATCTTTTAGCTACCAAATAGCCCCCATCTCCACTATGTGCTTTTGTCGAGTGGCTGCTGCCACAGAGAACGCGACGTTTGTTGACCGTTTGTTGGCTGGCTCCACGCTAGATTAGATACAGATACACAAATTCGAATTCAATTGCTTTGCTTTGCTCTGCTTGGCTCGCTTTCAGCTTTTTGCCCTGGCTTTGGCTTTGGCTTTGGCTTTGGCTTTGACTTTAGCGTTGCCTTTGCCAATTGCCATTTTGCCTGCTTTTACTGTATTTTTACTTATACGCTGCCCGAGGGTATTCTCATTTCCTTGGTAATTGCATAACACAGCACGGCTATAGCTCTAATGAAACTTATATATTTTAGTAAATATTTGACTCTACAGAAGTAGAATCACACAGCAAGGATATATTTGAACTGTAGAACTGCATCATTGGACTGACATCAGAGCTTCAAAATTACTTTCTCGAATAGTTATATATATTTTTTAAATTATTTCGTCGAATAAGTATTTTAATTCTTTATTAAAGTTATTTTTGAGCATGTCTGATCTTAATTTAGAATTGTATAAATTTATAGATATTATATATCTATATTTTTTACAGATATTTTATTTAGCTTTTAGCCTCAAGCTGCAAAAAAAAAAAAAAATAAATAAAAAAAATAGATAAATAAATAAAAATAAAAAAATTAATAAAATAAAAATTAAATAAATTCTATATATTCTAAACTTATAGCTCTACGGCTCCCTCTCCCTTTACCTCTACCTCTACCTCTCCCACTACCTCTCCCACTACCTCTACCTCTACCACTACCTCTACCTCTACCTCTACCTCTACTTTTACCTCTCTGTCTACAGCAAGAGTATTCAAAATTCATCCAGCTAAAGCTCAGCTTCCACATTCAGTTCATTTCTTTTTTTATGTGCGCTGACACGACAACGTTTTTAGGTCCGAGAGTGTGTTACAGTTCTGGTTTATTTTGGTTTGTTTTGTTTTTGATTTGGTGGCGAATAAAAAGGTCAAATCATTTTTATGGCCGGAGGGGCCAAGGCTGCTGCCTGTCATTGTTTTGAGCTTTGTTTGATGTGCTGCGTGACCCGGGCCGAGGCCCCACAGCCAATTGGACATTAGGCATGCCAATAAGAACGCTTGGCTGGATTAAATGCATTATAATTAAGCTAAACAAAAGTGACTTCAGCAGAAGTAATAACAAGCAGCCAGCCAGCCAGCCGCTGGCTAAAGTGCCACGGCGAGCGAGCTCTTTCAAGGCTAAGGGCGTAGGCGTGGGCGTGGGGCGTGGGCGCAGACATTGTGCCCTGAAGTCTAGTCCAAACTACTTAACCTTTGGCTGCAGCTTAAGGAGCGCACACACACACAAACGCAACTTGTCCTGGCGTGGCCTAGCCAGGTCGTGCCGCAACTCGGAGCAGTTAGTCAGCTCTGACATTAACCCGCCAAGCAACAAGAGGCTGCTACGATTGCCTCCCACATGCCTGCCACAACAGACGTGCGTCAACACGCCCACCAACAAGGCGTGAGGCGCTGAGGCGAATGCCTCTTGCCTCAGCTTGCATGCTGAAATTTAAAATGTATCATATTGCAGCGCTTGCCACACCCACACACAGATAGACAGATGGAAGGATGGGCAGAGGGACAGACGCCACCCACACCCACGCACATGCAGGCATTGCTGCATGCTGCATGCTGCACGTTGCATGCCACACATGCCAACCAGTTGCAACATTTACGCCTCAAGGCAAACGCTCGCTGCTGCTGCTGCTGCTCCAGCTGCTGCCCACTCCTGCTCGACGCATCCTTTCGTCTGCCTGCGTTTTTATCATCATGCATTTTAATGCGCCTTTGAAATGTGAAGTGCAACTGGAGAAGAAGTGGAAAATAACTAAAGTGTCGCCTCGACTATGCAGTATATATGTTTGTCTGTCTAACTGTCTCTCTCACCCTCCCACTCTCCCACTCTCTCCCACTCTGCGTAGCTGCCTTTTGTCTCTAAAATATTATAAAACATAACAATAAGTAGACGGCAAATGTGAAGTTTACTTTAGCAGTCGACGTCGCAGCTCCCTCTAGACATACACAGCAGAGCCCCACACCTCGCCTGGCCCTATCCACTGTCAGCCAAGCTGCCAAGCTGTAAAGCCGGTTTGTGTCGTCACTAAAAAAGTCAGGCTAAGACTTCAATTCGTGTTGCTTTTGTTACTTTTGTTGCCGTTGCTTTTGAGCCATGGTCATCATCACGCATTGGGGCAAACAGGTTTGCTACGTCGTCTACTGTTGCAAGACGCACCCAGTTTGGCTGCAACACCCGCCTGCCCGCTTGTCCGCTTGTCCCTTGGCACCCGCATCTCTTGTATTCAAGTCTTCGCTTTCAATGCTTTTGGCCTGCTTCGGTTTCTCTTCGCTTTGCTATACTTTTGCTCTTGGCCACATATTGTGCGCTTTGGCTTAGCACACTATTCTATTTGGTAAACCTCTTTTACACAACTACCCTCCCGCCTTACTGCTGTGCCTTTGTAATTGCTTTGCTGTCTCTCATTTAGCTGCTTGCTCGCAGCGTCTGTTGGCACCCTCGCACATCTCAACATTGTGCCGCAACATGTTGCTGCAGCTTAAAATGTTGCTGCAGCTTAACTTAATTGCATCGTCCCCAAACAATCTGCTAGCCATTGCAAACAGTTAAAAAATTAAGCAGCTTCGTGTAACAATTTTGCAGTTGTTGTTTGCTGTTGCTGTTGCTGTTGCTGTTGCTGTCGTTGCTGCTGCTGCTGCTTCTACTGCTGCAGCATTTGCGCTACGTGACTTAGCTATGTGGCTGCTGTTAATGTTGCTGCTGCTGCTGCTGCTTCTTGGCATTGCTGTCAGTTGGCATTACGTTTCGTTGACAACAGCATTACAGTTCTCAATTTCACATATCGCATGCCCAACTATCACTAACATACACACACACACACAAGATTGTACACATGCTGTGCTGAGGTGTGCTTACATCTCTTTGCTTTTGCTTTTGCTCTATGTAGGAAAACAAAACACGGCGTATAGTTAGCTTTCAAGCATTGAATTGTTGTATACACTACATGTATACTATTCCATTTGTTGTATAACGGAATAAACAAACATTTGCTATACAATTTGCGCAATATATGTGCATATGTCTTGCACAAATATTGAGAAATGTTTTAAAGTACAAACGTATTATATTAAATAATATTTGCATTAAAAAATATAATTAAAGCAGAGTAATAATAAATAAATGACATAAAATCTATAACTATAATAATTATATAAGTAAATAATAATAAATAACACTTAATTTACTTATTAATAGTTAAAGCATTTTATTTTATAATTTATTTAACATGTGGTTTTAATTTATTTTATTATATTTAATTTTCTTATTATTATTATTATTTTTTTAACTTTATATTAAATTTTTATTTTATATTTATTTATTTTTAATATTTATATTTCTTTTATATTTAATTTACAAATTATTTTGAATTTTTGTATTATTTCTTTTATTTTTTTTTATTCAAAAAAAAAAAAAAAAAAAAAAAAAAAAAAAAACATATTTTATTTGATAATTTATTTTTTAATTTAATTTTATTATTATTATTATTTTTTTTTCAATATATTTTAAATTTATACTTGGATGTATTTAAATTCATATTTATTTATTTTTTAATATTTATATTTTTTATATTTTATTTAACAATTAATTTGAATTTTTGTATTATTTCTTTAATTTTTTTTATTAAAAAAAAAACTTATTTTATTTGATATTTATTGACTTATAAATATTTATAGTTATATATTGTAGTTTCGTATTTTTTAACATTTAGTCTTAATTTATATTATTTTTATTTTTGATTTTCCAATATTAATTACATTTTTTTAAAAATATTTTGTTATAATTTAGTTTCTTTAAGAATTACTATAAAATATTTTAATATTTTAAATACATATTTAATGCCATATTTATTTCAAGATATTCATTAAATTTGATTTATGAACTAAAGGTGTTCAGGCTAAAGCAGGATAACAAACCCTATGTAGTTGATGAAAAATATTTTCCTAGAATTTGTTAAACATTTATTTAGCAAGAAATTTAAGAAACGTCAGACATCTCGCTGCGTTTGCCACCTTTGTCTGTGTTACTCTAGAATATCTACTTTTATTTTCAAAACCTTGCTTATGCTCAGAGAGGCAGACGCTTTGCAGACTAGCTGTTACATTTAAAAACCTCTACTTTCCATCTGTAAAATGTCGAATTTAAGAACTAAGCTTTAGCTTTATTCCATTCCAATTCACATCTATGCGTACACGTTGCATTTAAGCCGAGAGCTATGTCTGTCTGCTTACCCCACATTATTTTCATGCTAATCAACACTTTATGTTCAGGTTCATGCGCTCCTGTGCTCACTGCGTTCATTAAAGCGTTACATATTTCAGGACCAAATGCTAATACACCCAACGTCAGTGTATGGCCAGTGAAAAGGGTTTCGAGTCGTTTCTACTTTGCTACCTGAAACGTAGACACCAGCACCATCACCACCACTAGCACCTCTTGCACCTCTTTCAGCTCTTGCCAGCCATCCCATCTGTTAATGTGTCGAAAATGTTACAAGCTGAAACTTGCGGCTTGTAAGCTGCCTGCTAAAGAAAAGCAAACCGAAACGAAACGAAACCAAACCAAACCAAGCCAAAACCAAGCTGAACCCAACAGACTAGAGGCAATGTTAGTTACATGGGGCAGCTGGTAACCGCAGAGTCTTGAGCTGGAAAAAGCTTTGCTGGGCAACTTTTGATGTTCTCAAGACATAATTCTAAGAAATTTTGACACTTTTGACATTTAGTAGTTTTGTCTATGCGACGTACGAAACGCTGCACAGCTGCAGCAACTTTTGCTGCCTCAGCGCCCATTCTTTCTCTCTCACTCCAATTTTCTCTATCTCTCTCTCTCTCTCTCTCTTAGTATCATGTCTGTGCCATGTTTGCCCATTGTATTGGCCATGGCTAGCCGAGCACGATGTTCATCCTCTTTCTCCTCGATTCCTCCTCCTCCTCCTCCTCCTGCTCCTTCTCCTCTACTGCAAATCCGTGGCTGCAATTAAAAGTTGCTGCTCTGCAAGGGTCCATGTCATGTGCAGCAATATTGGAAATTCAATGGCCACTGGCAGTGGTCGATGCGTCAGTCCTTCAGCGTGCATCCCACCCAACCGACCAAGCCTCAGCAGTCTGGTTTAGCTTTAAGCAAACAGTTGCCAAACACAGCGAAATCTACTTAAAAGTAGCAAGTGAAAAAGGCCCCCAGCCATTTGGCGTGTTGCAAAAGTTGAAAAGGTTTTCAAAGAAAATCTGCATATAATTAGGCTCTCGTTGAATCTAAAAACTTTTCAACTTTAACTTCAAATTGCAAAATAAATATATGAAACACGTTCCAGTAGAGTTAGGCGAATAATTCAAGAAATAAACGTGATTAAAAGTAATAAAATATATTTTAATTTTACATTAGGCAAAAAATCAATTGTTTTAGGATATTTTAGAATATAATATTAATAAAAATAAGAATAATATAATATTATTAAAAATAATATAAATTTAATTAAAAAAATGTTTAATTAATTTAATAAAAAATTTAATTTGAAATACATAATATAGTCAAGCCGTCTTTTGATTACCTGTAAATATCTAATAAATCTTAATATTACAAAAAAAAATTAATATAAATATTATATATAATTTTAAATAAATAAATATAAATTCTCTAATAAATCCTAAAATTCTTCAACAATTTTTTTATATAAATATTAAATATTACATAAATATATTTATATATTCTAATCATTTCGCATATAATTCCATAACAATATTTTTTTCTCCGCATGTTCTACAATTCAAAATGAATTTCAAACAAAATACCTAAAGCACGATTAGAGCCATTTGATGTAATCGGAAAACGTGTCGATTTCCCTTTTTACACGCACAATCAATTAAATAGCGAAAGCAAAGCACAGCACAAACAAAGAAAAAAAAATTCAATTAGAATTGATTTTCTTCTATTATTTGTTGTGGAACGTTTATCAGATGACTTTCAATTAACTGAAACTTTTGTGGGTTTACGTCGCCGCCTCCAACCGCAATTGCAATTAACTCGCTGTGTGAAAGCCATAGAAATAGCACACATACTCGAATTGATAGCGAATTGTGGTGCAGCTTCAGCTCAAGCACCCAGTGCTGCCACCGAGAGATAGTCAAGGATTCGTTCATTAGTTGACCCATTTTTGTTATGTTTACACGCGATTTAACTGAATCGTGACGATTTACATCTGCTGCGATCTAAACGAGCGCCATATTCGAGTGCACTTGCCGCTTATAGATTACGTTTATGTGCGCCAGGATAATAATAATAAGGATAATAATAAGGACAATAACAAATGCGACAACTGTGCCCCAGCCCCACGCCCAGACACATCGAAAGCTGCTGACAATAATCTATTGCAATTTATTAGACGAGCTAAGGAGCCGAAAAAAATAAGCAGCAAAAGAAACCAGCAAATGCCAGAAGCCCCAAAACGGATTTAACACCACTGCCACGCCCAGCACCACCCTCACACTCGGCTGTCTCTGTGTGTGTGTGTGTGTGTGTGTGGTGATAAGTGTTGATCTATTTGGCAACTGTTGCTGATTATTTATTTGCGCTTTTAGCTGAACCTTTTCTTGCGATAAAATGCTTCAATGCTGGCAATTTCCCCGAGTTATTCCGAAAAAAAGCATAAGTGAAAGTGCTCTAGGCGAGACATTATGACTAGCTGATACCCTTTAGTTGTAGTTTTAGATGAAGTTGTTATAATTGCTGAGAATTATTTTATTTACTTTAATGAAATAAGAGTTTTATGGAGCTGAATAATATATATCCTGAGCTGATTGTAATTTATAAGCATAACTAAGTTTAAAATTTGATTAAAACACCAGGAAAATAATTATTTAAATTTTTTATTATTATTTTATTTTATTTTATTTTGTTTTCATATTAAGTAAATCATTTTTAAATGGGATTTTTTTGTAATGATAATGGATAATAAATTATTATAGTTTTTTAAAAAGATTTTGAAATACTAATTCATTTGAATTTAATCATTTTTAAATGCGAGTTTTTGGGAGCTGAATAGACTAAAGAGCTGATAGGGCTAATAGAGGAGTAAAATTGGAAACCTATTGATAATAAACGATCTAGCCGACTTGATTGTTGCCTGCTTGCGGACATTTAAATTTACCATTTCAATAAATTTTACATATTTCATGAAATTATTAAATAAATCTAGGTATTTGTTAGAAATAATAATAAGAGATATAGATATATATAGATATCTAATTTAGCAATTTTTTGCTGCTCTTAAATTCTAGAATAAAGCTGTCATTTATATTGATTTAATTTCTCTTAAAATATATACTCCATCAACTAAGCATACAGGGTATAAATGCAAGGCAAGCATTGAAAGAAGTCCAAGTCAGAGACCAAGTCCAGTTCTTATTCCGACTTTGACAAGGGTGGACAATGGCGATTAGCGCACGGCACTAATGGGACACCCAGCCAACCACACACACACACACACACACACGCAGACATCCTTCCAGCCATGTGTTTGCTGAAAGGCTTTGGCTGGCAGCACAAGTGCAGCAGCAGCAGCAGCAGCAAAGTGAAAGATGTGGCAGAGATTGGACTAAAGCTGGAAATGGACCTTGGAACTATGCTAGGGCACTGATATCTGAAGCTGTAGCCGGCACTGGGGTTGAGTTTTGGTAGCTGGGGCAATTGCTTCTGACTTGCCACTTGTCTTTATTAGTTTTTGCACTCGCTCTATATCTCTCCGGCCGCTGTCACAGCCAGTGCTTAGACGCGGGTGGCGCGTTGGCTGCGAGAGAGGGCGTTGGCTGGGCAGAGGGAGCGAAGGTTTGTTTGCTTGCCCGCTTATGTTATTAGCCAATGCCATGTTTGCTTTGCGCGCAGAGTGTGAAAATCGTATGTGTCTGTGTGTGTGTGTAGTTCTTGTCTGATGATGAGGCAAAAACAAAGTCAAAGCTGTGGCCGCAACTTGTTGATGCATGCAACGCGCCAACTGCCAACACTTGTGGATTATCAGTTCAGCTAGTTGTTTGTCATAGTTAAAAGAGAGACAAAGAGCGAACAGAGAGAGAGAGAGAGAGAGAGAGAGAGAGAGTTGTTCTACGGGGTTCAGTGAACCACGTCAGCTGAGCTTATCCTCAGCATATATATATATAGCAAAAGATTTACATAAATCCATACAAATTAAACGACATCATGTTTAATGGGACTGCCTGCAGCTCACGCTAATGTGCCGCATTCAAGTAGCCATAAATTTGGTTATCATATCATAGAATCTCTAGCTGCATTTAGTTGCGCTTTGTATGCCATAGCCTCGCCCAGTCAATGAACCCAATTGCAAGATCTTGGTCGAGAGCGCGACAATAGAAATGAAAATGGGATTGATTGAGATTGAGATTATTAAACTATATGTCATGACGAATGCTTAATACACTTGCTGTCAAGCAGGAGTTTGATTTTTCTATGATATTTGCTAAAACTAGATTGAAGCTGCTTATTAATAATAATAGAATCTTAAGACGAATATTTGAGTTACTTAGAATTGTTTTTTTATTATATTTTATTTTATTATTATTATTTTTTTTTTGCATGTTTAGCTCTTTTAATTTATTAACTTCATATATAATAAAATATTTCATTACAAAAAATAATTTTTAATTTAATTTATATTTTATATCCTTTGCAGCTCTTATGAATTATTAAATTCATAACTAATTCTAAAGCTAAATAAAATTAAAAAAAAAAAATCATATTAAATTTATCTAAAATAAGTTCATAGTGTTTAGATTATTAAATTAAAAAATATAAAAAAATAAATTTTTCTATTAAAAAGTTCATATTAAATTAAATTAAAATTTTTCTCTAAAAGAAGTTCATATTAAATTAAATTAAAATTTTTCTATAAAAGAAGTTCATTATCAGTAATCATTAAATTATTATTATTAAATTAAAAAATAATAAAATAAAATTTTTCTATAAAAAAGTTAATAATAATCATTAAAATATAATTTAGATTAAAAGATTTAAAAAATTAAACAAAAATTAAAATATAATTTTCGCTAAATAACTTCTAAACTGCTTTAAATGAATCACTATTAAAAAGCCAAGCTTTTATTTCTATATATTCTCTATATATTTATCTAATAATAAATTATATATTCAAATCTCTTATCAATTCTCTCACTTTTCTCATACTCAATGACATATTGAAATGATCCTTTAGTAAAGAGTATCTAAGGATGATATAGCACGCGGTCTCTCTCTCCCTCTCTGTCTCTCTTTCCCTCTCTCTGCCTCTGTCGCTCAGGTAATCAAAACAAGGCAACCTTTTGGTCCAATGGACCCGAGACATTGGTCCCAGGTTGGGAAAATGTCGTTTGTTGTCACGCTTCAAAAACTAAAAATTGGTTTTTGTTTTCTTGATGCTGTTTATATTTATTTTTTGTATGCGTGTGTGTGTGTGTGTTTCAGTTTTCTAAAGTTGACTGCAACAAGAGCAGCAGCGGCGGCCAGAGCTCTTGGCCAGGTTATTGACATTGATTTTGTTTTTTGGGTTTTGATTTGAGCAAACCCTCGAGATGCCGCTTGCTGCATTTGTGCATGCATGTGTATGCGTGTGTGTGGGTCTGCAGCATAGTATTCTACTAAAAGGCATAAATTAAAATTCAATAAAAATGTCACAGCATACAAACAAATTGAGTGTGTTTCTGTCGGGCCAAGGAAACGGCAAAGGCAAAGGCAAAGGCAATTGCAGCATTTTGATTTAAGCTGCGGCCAGAGAGAGTGAGCGGAAGAGTGTGAGATAGCAGTAAACTACAACATTTATTGATAATAAATTCAAAGCAGAAGAACTACATATATGAATATTTGGCTCTTATATTTAGAGTTGTGCTGACCTGGGTGGAGCTCAGCCAAGCAACTGCCGCACTCAACTTAAACAAGTTAAGCTGTAAAAATTCTCTTTGAATTTCAATTTTCCTATAAAGAAATCATGAAATCTATTATCGTTGAGATATCTTGCACAAGTTGAAAAATGTGGATAAAGAAAATCAATTGGAATATTTATGGTATTTATTGCTTAAGAGCTTTAAAAAATATTTTCTATTTTATGTTAAATAAATTTTTATTTCTTTCGCAATTTTGTGAACAAGAATCATTTTTTATATACGAAGTAGGTTTGAAAAATGAAGAAATAAAGCACGTTAGACTTTGAAAAGAATCTTTGACCTATATATGATATATATGTCGTAGCGTTAAAATTATTCTTCTGGCCTTCCGTTATAAGTTTGATTAATAACGAGTTCTCGGTGTCGCCGACTTTTATTACCAAAACGTCTTTCTTTCTCAACCAACTTTGATTGACTGATTGGTTGCATATTCTCGTTCACCAATATCATAGCAACTCTGCGAATGTCCACAATCATCCATCTGCATGTATTGTCAAGTAACTAAGTTTTTTTTTATATATATTTTTTATACATTTCTATTAACTTTAAAAAATTATGCAAGAAATTACCCCATTTCCTTTAGCTCTTTTAATTGCACTTGCAACTTGTTTTATTAGTTTTTCCTTTTCAGACATAATAAAGCTTAAGCTAGCTTTAAGAGATATTTAACAAGAGGGTTGACAATATGCTAATGCTGGGAGTTTAGTATTCAGCCTAAGCCTACCTTCTGTTCTAATTAGGATACATTTCAATTACGAAACTTTTTTGTTGTTGGTTTCCAACTAAAATGCTGTGAACCCAAAGATTTCGATTCGATTGTCTTTTACCCAAAAAGTTGCTGACTCATGGCTGACCATTACCCAGACCCAGACGCAGATCTCGACCCAACCCCAGCTCCAGCCCCAGGACTTGACATGAACATTTGAACACCCTGCAAATTGAGTTGTCTTACGGCTTGGGGGATGCTGCATGAATGCTTGGATGGACCAACACACTAGACAATTAGCCAACTTTTGCAGCCATGCATTAACTGGACAGCAACAACAAGTGAAATGAAAAGTGTCCCAAACAAAAAATAAAACATCCACACACAACAATTTAAATGAGCAGCCTGTGAGGTTGGGAGTTGTGTATGTGTGTGTGTGAGGGGGCGTGGCTGAGTAGCTGAGGCCAGCTGAAGTAACAATAAATTAATTAAAACTTTTTAGCCAATTCAATTTGTGTCCGTTGTCTGCGACGTTTGTTTTCTACTGCTGCTACTGCTACTGCTGCTGCTAGTGCTGCTGCTACTGCTGCTGCTTTGCTTTATCTTTCTCTATGTGTTTTTTGCAATTCTCTGTGTGTTTTTGTCCCTTTCAATTATAAATGCACATAAATTGTTGCGCGCACTAGCCAGAGCACTGGCTGGCCATATGGCCGGGCCATGCCCACAGCTGTAGCACAGCAACTCGACTTAATGACACTTGCATTTCAAATAATCTGCAGCAGTTAACGCTAGCTCAGGGTTAGCAGACAATAGACCATACTAATTTTAACAGACATAACGAATTGTAAATACACTTACGAATGAATTCAAAGTGAGGAAAAAATTAAAAAAAAATTTTAATAAAATAATAAAATACAAAAAAACTTTTTATAAATATATAAAAACCAAAAAATATTAAGATATAGAAAAAACATAAATATTTCATTCTTTTACACATAAAAAAAAAAAACTTTGTATAATTTATATAATAAATATTTAATAAAAACTTGTAAGTATAATAAATCTTAAAAAAAAAGAAAATACTTTTTGTAAGTAAATAAAATAAATAATAAATAAATTAATGAGCATTACAAATTATTTAAAAATATAAAGAACTTTATATAATGAATGAAATAATTATTTCAATAAAATATGTAAGAATAAAAATCTATAAGAAAAATAAAAATTTCCTTTTTTTAATAAATAAAATAAGTAATAAATAAATTTATAACCATTACAAAGGACTTAAATATGCATAAAACTTTATATATTTTATATAATACTTATTTAATAAAAAAAATTTTTTTAATTAAATTCTTTACTTTTTTTCAATAAATAAATAATATAAAAAATGTAAATTTTTTAAAATATAAAAAACTTAAATTTGTTGTATTTAAAGCAAAATTATAATAAATCAATTAAATATTGTTTTTTGTTGCGAGGTCATTCATGGGAGCGAAAGATATTTTCCACTCACAATATTTTATGATCTCTAACCGAACTTCAATACCTTTAGCAAGAGCATTCCATAAACAACAACAGCAGCAACTGTGTGCAACACGCAAATTCCAATGCAATAAAAGTTTGTCTAGCTAAATTATTTCTTTGTCGTGTTTTGTTGTTGCTGCATTTTTTCAGAAAACTTTGATTTTGTGATAAACGAATTGTCGCAGTTAGCTTAAAGCAAGAATTGTAAAACGGATTTCGTATAAATATTTCAACAATTAAGCATGGCGACACGTTGCAGACATTTGCATTTGCATTTGTATTCTACAATTTAAGAGCTCATCCGTAGCCAAATCATTTCGATTCCCAGTCCAATTTTAATTTGTGTTAAGAATTATAAAACTGCTGCATCAGCAGACCAAATTTCTCGAGTCTTTCTCAATGATGGAAAAATAACAATCAATTATGAAGCTTCAATTGTGAAACCCAAATAAATATCAAAGTTCACACCTGACTCCGCTCTCTCAAAGAGGCAGAGACAAACAAAAGCACATCTCATGAAATTTAATGAAATTAAGCATTTCCCAAACATCAGACCAGAAGTCCAAAGTTTTTCCAAAGCACTGAAAAACTGAATGACTATTTCACATTTCTTCTTCTTCGTTTTTTTTTTTGCTGTGCATTCAATTAGAAATATATTTCTGGACGACGTCTGCGGTGGCAAAATGATGTGGGAAAGAAAATGCCAGCAAGTGGTGCTGCCTGCTGCTCGTGCAAACAAATCAAAGAAAACTCTGGCACTCTTCGCACAGAATACGTTATCCACTTGCTCTCAACTATTTTAATATGGAAATTGATATGGAATATATGTGGACTGCCGTTGCTGGTCAGCAATTCGGAGATACGGGGGAGCGCTCGCTTATTTATGCATGAAGATGACTTTACATTCCGTTGCAAAGGCAACAGGCAACACTTTTACGGTTGTCAGTCGAACAAGCGGCCGTTCGCATACCGTATCGCTCTCTCTCCCTCTCCCTCTCTCTTTCTAGTTGGTTACGGACTGCTGAAGCTGGACCCTTAAGAGCGACATGTGCCTGGGAAAAGAGCAACAATATTTGAGAGTATGTTATTGGTGTAGAGCTGAGGGACTATTGTAGCTAAGATACCCACAATTAAGCAATTATTAAAAAAGTTTTAATTGTATATTTTTAGTTATGACATTACTTAGTCTGAGATGAACAAAATTCTTTAAATTATATAAAATTCCTAACGTAAGTCATTATACATAATATATTTCTATATTAAGAATATCTAATAGTTTTTATGATATATGTTATGTTAATATGTTAAGTTAATGTTATGATGATATGTTAAGTTTCCAGTTGCTCTTTAGAGCTGAGTTAGCATACATATTGAATACATCAATGATCTCTTATATACTTATATATCTTCTATATCTTTGCATCAACTAACAAACTCTACCTCTGCATGCACTTTCTGGCTCACTTTCTCTATAGTTCCTAGTCAAATTGGACTACCCATTGCATTAACATACACACAGAGAGGGTATATCTTTCACGCACTCGTTAGCTATCTCTCTGTGTCTGTTTGAAAGCGTCTTGACCTTTTTGTGGTCAAAGTGCATACAAGCATGAATTCAACTGTAGTAGTTGCTATGCCTTTACCTTTGCCTTTGCTTTCGCCCTCGCCATGCCCCCTTGCTTCTACCTGTTTCTCTAATACTGGGCTGGCTTTGTTTGCCTTGCGCTGCACTTGGCTCACATAACAGGTTTCCTCTCAATTCGGGCCTGCTCAATTTGTGTTGTTCGTCTTGCCGCCACTTGATAGATGGCTTCGGTTTTGTGTTATTATGCCCGAAGCTGCCATAAATATTGATTAATATATAGTTTTACATTCAACTGAAAATTGTAGGGTATCGCAGACGAAGGGCGAACGGCGAAGGGAACTGTCAGACGCTGGCAGCTGTCTCTGGCAGCATCAAAACAACTTCATTGCACAATTGACTTCGATGACTGCATGTGTGTAATATCCTTTTACCCAACTGGGCTTAGTCAAGTGGGGGTTGTTCAACAATTTACAGGTGCTACACGGTTCACACGCTTAAGGTCTTCCTACTGAGCGAGCGATTTATTACGCTTGAGCTAGGGGCTGTCTCTTGAGCACAGAAGTCTGATCTCTGAATTCATTGACCTTTCCTTTTCTTTCGTGATCATTGAGCTCTATTTATGAAATGGAGCTCTTTATTAGGCTACTTTCTAGCTGCATTTTTGTGGGTTTTCATTTCTTACAATTTCCCATTTTTTTTACGGGTTTCCTAATCGTCGAGAGCGTCGCCTGCGGTGGTCTAAGGAAAGTTTGAAAATGTGGTTTTCATTACACTAAAAGACTTTTAATACTAGAAAGTTTTTATGTTGCTTACGTCAATTTGTAATCGAAAGACATTTTAATATACTTGATGAATTTATCTTAAGCAAATGGGAATGAAAATTAATTTAGTTATCATATTTATTTAATATATTTATTTCATTTCACTTATTCATTTTTTTTGTTTAGTTTTATTCTAAAAATTTTTTATTTTTAGATTAAATGATAAGAAATTAAATTTAGAAAAATATAATATAAATCATTATAAATATGTAGAGCGAGAGTCATGCAACATTCAAGTAGTTTTCTTTTGTCGGTAATCTGTGAATTTTTCTAAAAGTTCTAAAGCCAGTGCATACAATTTGAATACTGCGAATCAACAGGCTTCCAAATAGTTTTACCATTCAAAAGTAGGATAAAAACTTGAATAAAATACAAAACTCAAATGGCCAAAAAAAAAAAGAGTTATGGTCAAAGTGTTTTTTAACCTTCAGTAACTATTACTGTTAGAAAGTTTTTTTTTTATTTTTTTTTTTTTATGTGTAGTATTTTTGAGTTTGTTTTCGATTTTTTCGAGTTTAGCAAGGGTAAAAACTAACAATAAGAACCTGCTTATACTTTAACCTGACTCTTCTTCATCAGTCAGAAATTTGTTTGATCCAGGATGCAAAATGTAGAATCTTTAAAAATATATAAGCAAGTATATAAAACCCAATTAAAGAAAATATTTTTGTAACAACTAAAAGCTGTTTTATTTTATTTACAAAGCTTCACTTTGAAATTGGAAAGGTGCTTATATTTTATAAACAAAAAATCTAATCAATATCATGAAATATTGAAAAATCCCATTAAAGTCGCTTCTCATCATTTTATTATTATATTTTAATTTTAGTTTTTATTAATATTGTAAAATAATTTTTTGAAAGTAAAAATATAAAATATTGAAAAATCCAATTAAAGTCTCGTCGAATAATTGAACTATTAATTTTTTATATTTTATTTTAAATTTTGGCTTTTATAAATATTGTACAATTATATATATAAATATATTTTTTTTTTTTAAATTAAAATATATATATTTAAAATTATATATTTATATTGAACAGCTTAGTTAGAATAGTAGACTTACCTGCATTGCAAATCTTAATCGTATTCTTCATATTCTTGTATATAATCTCTATATTTTTTATACACTCCAGATTTTTTTACTTAGCTTAGCCTTTGCCTTTGCCATAGGCCGTGCAGCCTTCTTGACCCTTGCGGGCATTTGTAGCAAGCAATTATTTGAGTTTCGATTGCTATTTGAACTGTTAATTTGAAATAGCTGGCATATAATTAGACAGAGCTATGGCCATTATGCAAGCCACGCCCTATACACCCACACACACAGACAACCACACCCAGCCCCCCTTACATTACAGCCACATGGACGCTGATAAACGAGCACGGCGCAGACTGCGTTCGCCTGGCAGCTGCAATCCGCCAAAATTCCAGAGCAGCCGCCACAATGCAACTCAATTAAATTCGACGGCATTGGCAGCGATGTCATATATATATACTATACATATATATAAGCATGTATAACAAACTGTGTATGTGAATATATGCATGCTCTTGCATAATTTCAGGCATACACGCACACACACGCACACACTCGCTTACAGGAGAAGTCAGCGTTTTATAAAATATATTACGCTGGGCATAATAATTCACGCTGTTCACTAGGAACTGGCGCCCGGGGCTCTTGAACCGTTGCAAAAAGTAATTAAAATGGAATGCCCACTGCCAATTAATGCGACTATAAAGAAGGGGCATGGCTGGAGGAGCGTTTGGGTGTTGCCGTTTGGCTGTTGAGTCCTGTGCCATGTGCCACACCCACATATGCTGATAATAAATAGTGCATGTGTGTGTGTGTGTGTGTGTGTGTGTGTGTGTATGCGTGTGCTGCATGTGCGTTACACCTGAGCCATTGGCTTTCAGTTCTGCTTCTGGCTAATTTACATGGCTGCCTAATTAAAGCGGCCAAAGAAGCTTTATGACTTTTGTGGCGCTGTTGCCCAAAAACCGTTTTGTATTTCAATAGTTCGCACAATTTGGCCAGATCCACTGGGCATTACGCCTAGCTGCAGTAGCTCATGTCCTTGTTGTTGTTGTTGTTGTTGTTGCCAACGTTGCGCCCAACTCTAATTAATTGTCAGCTCACCGAAGCAGACTGCAGACAGAGAGGGAAATATGCATGCAGGCTTGCTCTGATATATAACTAGAGATATCCGCTTGGAGACAAACACACATAAACAGACGCACACACACACGTACTCACACACGCACACAGTGACCCTAATTACGTGTAACGAGTTCATAAATGCGAACCACACGCACCTGTAGGCATGCGTAGTTGGGGGCAAGGCTTAGTGTGTGTGTGTCTCTGTGTTCCATTCCATTTCGTTTCTCATTGCGTTCGCTGGGTCGAATGTGAGAAGAATTAAATATTTTGAACACTCTCTTTGGACATGTTGCGTTTTTGTCTCTTGCGGTGAATTAAAATTAGTGAGGCCAACGGCAAATTGTATAGCAAAAGAGTGCATGAAGTGCTCGACTCATAAATACCCTGTAGAGCGCATACTTGGACTAAAAAGTTGTTTGAGCTGCTAAATGTATTGCAAGCATATATGTTTGTCTCTCGGTGGATTAGACAAAAAGATTAGTTGTTACACGAGTATTCGACTAGTAGATACCCTTTAATTATGATTTCTAAAACTTGACAACTTGAAGTAAACTTCTTCTTTATATACAATTTAAGGCTGGTAACTGTACAAGAGTATGGCATAAAACTAAGACTAAAACATACCCTGTAATGACAACAAATATCTTGTCTCCAGCAAGTTCTTGACTTTTAATTGCAATTTTTGTTAAGTAAAGTCAAAGCCTAGTAGCTAGATTAGTAAATGTCTGTCAGATCTGAAAATATACCCTGTAATTATATATGAAATATTCATTAAGTAAAGCATTATTAATGAATACTCGAACTGCACTACAGAAATATGCCCTTCAATCAAATGTACTGCATAGACGTACATATATAGTTCTATATATAGCATTTACAGGGTATACCCTTACGCCAATCATGTTCTAGCAGCTCTGACATTTCGCTGGATAATGTGATTTGCTCTTTTCACTCGTCCTTTTCTACTTTATATGTTTTTTTTTGTTTGCTAATTAATCATGCTGCTTGTCGTGTGTGTTGCTTTGCAGCTCGGGATTACTTTTTACAATGTTGTTGCTGCGCTGTTTAATAGCAGTTGACGTCATTTGTGGTTCGCACCCTTCACTGACATCATTTTGATTGTCCGTATTCAGCAAACAAATGAAAGGACTGAATAAAAAAGAATTATAAGCAAACAGTTCACATATGTATGAAAGCGCAGCCAGGCACAAATTGAAAAGGTTGTGAAAGTAATAAAGGGATTTATTTTTATGAACTCTTTTTTTTTTTTTTTTTAGCTCGGGCTTGTTTTATTTTTGAAGCATTAATTAGTAAATTTTAAGTAGAGCAGCTTTTGATATTTATTTTAATTTTTTCTTAGTTTTAGAAACTGAAATTTTGCGATATCTAAAAGATTTTGAAATATTGAGAGTTGATAGATCCTGATCCTGGGTCTCACACGATATTTGAGTAATCTTAGTTCCTTAACACATTTTTTTTTTTTTTAATTTAATTTATTAAACTAACTTTTATCAAATTTTTTAATTGAATCATCAGTTAACATTTGAAATAAGTTGACTTATACTAAATTCATCGCAGTTGCATTGGTTTACTTCAAATTAAAAAGAATTTAATTTAGCTAGCCATTTAAGCAAAGTGTGTTAAGGATGCTTAAGTTTAATCTGAGCCAGAAGCAGAAGTCGCGTTAAAGACTGTAGAGTATGAGCCTGAGCCTGAGCCTGAGTCGAAGCCAGAGTTAGGGGAAAAGTCTGAAGGAGTCTGTGAATTAGGAGAATCAGAGTCAAAGGCTGAGTCTAAGCGCAAGTTTCTGACTCAGAAGCAGAAGCTAGGGCAAGGACTAAGTCTGACTTTAAACTAGAGCCTGTGCCAGAAGCAGGTCAGAGGCAGAGTCAGAAGTAGTAAGGTAAAGGCTAAGCTTTAGCCAGAGTCAGAGCTAGAGACAGCCTGAGCCCAAGTGAAAGTGAGAAGCTGAAACAGAGTCAAGATAAGAGATTTATTATACCACGAATTCCCATTTTCAATAAATGGAAAGCTCTTAATAAAATAGTTTAAAAAAAAAGTGCAAAGAAAAAACAAAATCGAAATCGCTAACGTTTCCATTTCATTGCTGCTGTTGCTTTCATCAATAATCTGACAGTAAATCTGTAGCACTCACACACACACAGATACGCTGTACAATGCCTGTGTGTGTGTGCAAGGTGGCAAAGCATAAAACTTCATCATTGTCACCTTGGCTCAAGGGTTGCCATGTGTTGCTGCTGCTGATGATGACAATAGAAGCAACGCGCAAAAAAAATCAAGAGCAACAGCAGCAGCAGCAGCAGCGGCAGCAGCGGCGGCGGCAACAAAAGCAATATATCATGAGTCCAGCTTTTAGCCAGCTTTTCATAATCAGTGATGCATTGCCAACAGCTCGCAGCTGACAATGTCGACAACAACGATGCAGGAAGAGCGCGAAAAATGGTTGCAATGTTCCAAGCATGACATTGCTGCCGCTGCTGCTGCTGCTGCTGTTGCTGTTGACATAAATCCATATTTTGTTCAGCAAATTTCACGATTGGCCACAACAAGAATGCCAGCAAAAGTCCGTTCAACACGTGGAAAGCTAGCAAATTGCTAAAATTTTCCAATTAACTTTCAAGTTCAAGAAGCAGCAATAGCTGCTGTCACCTTTTGCGAGTTTGCTATAGACAAAACTTGCATAAATCCCATTTGCAGCAGCTCACGTTGAAGATGACAAAATATTCAACGTCATATGGTTAGAGCTAGTGTAGCTAGCTGTCGTATGTATGTGTGTGTGTGAGTGTGAGTGGGTGAGTGGGTGGTTGTGTGGATGATATGTGTTTGTGCTTGGCTGGTCCATCATTCTTCATTTACTGACCCGACACCAACAGCGCTGACAGCAGCTGGCAATGGCAGCAGAAGCAAACAACAACAACATCATCATCATCATGATGATTATCATCATCGATGTGGATATGAATGCATTTGCTGTTGTTGTAGTTGTTGCTTTGGTTACTATGACTGGCCCCAGTCCCATGGATGCTCATGATGAGCGAGCAAAGATAACCATGACGCATTAACTTGCCTTAACGTGGCAACGCATGCGAATGGCAAACAAAGCGCGACAGGCAAGCAAGCAAACAAAATGACAGAAAGACAGCGACGGAATGGACAAGCAGACAGACAGAATGAGAGGACAGTCAAACAGTCAGACAGTCAGTTAGATGTACAGTTAGACAGCGGGACAGACAGACATGAGCCATGGATAAGTCAACAATTTCAGCGTTTGCTTGGGGTCAGGACATTGCACCGCATGCAACATTTGGCGCATTCATCCGCCCCGTTGGCGATGTAAGCACAGCTTAAGTGTTGCAAAACGCCAAATGTACAAATCTGTAGTGCGCGTGAGAGCACTGCTAAGCTCACGCATACTTAAAGCTACATGTTATCAAATATGTTTATGTTTATGAGCTGCTCGATTGTGTTAGTATTGTAGATTAATTTAATAATTAGTGCTTCATAATTGCAGAATATAATGAGTGAGAGAATTGAATTGTAAATTTTAAATGTAAATTAGAGTTTTAAAAAAGAAATAAAAGAATAAAATTATTGAAGCCTTTTGACTTTTATAGAATCTTATATTCAGCTCGTCTATAGACTTGAAAGAAATATTCGTTGGAGCGCTTCATTTATAAACTGAGCATAAATGAAATATATTTAATTATAAAGAGCAAATTTGTAGTAGATGATATTTAATGATCTAAGCTATTGTCCCGTATGACATAATAAATAAAATGAGAAGAAAACTAGTAAGAAAGATTACTATACAAAACATTTTGAAACAAGTAAGAAAGCTGTAGTCGAGACTGCTCGACTACGAAATCCCCTGAGGCCTTCTTCGAACGAATCATATTCCAAGAATGCCTCGTTTCGATTTTCAATGCGCGTGGCACTTGCTGTTCGAAAAAAGCTGACTTTAACAGCTGTTAGGCTTAAAACTGGACTGTTAATTAACATTGTGGGTATTGTTTCTAAAAGTTTGGAGTTTTCTAAAGATGCTAACTTAAAAAAAAAAAACATAATTTTAATACTTTTAGAAAAACACTAAATACCCGAAAAACGGAAAAATTTCCCATAGTGCACGCCTATGAAACTATACACGCGCACACACACACGCTGATCTACGCTTGTGCGTCTGTATGTGTGAAAGCATTGCAGGCGGCTTGCTCTCTCGCTTTCTCTCTTGCTGGGCTGCGTGGGTTTTGCTTGATTTTGAATAATATCTAGCTACAGCTACATCATGTTCATGCATCGAGTTTGAAAGTTGCACAAAATTGCGCTTTCCTGCAGCAGCTTTAAGTGTTGCCTACATTTGAGCGCCATCCTAATTACATAATTACTGTTATCTGCCAGTGAATGTCTGACAAAGCCGCAAAAACGAAAAAAAAAAATGGGTAAAAAACAAAAGCTGGAAAAAAACATGACCACGAACAGGGGTTGGCGTAAGCCGCGCGGACCCACACACAGAGAGACAGGCAAACAGACTGACGAACACACGCACACACACACATGCAGACACAGACGCACACCTGTGGCCAGACTAATCTATCATGTGCCATAAAGCGGCACCCGACGGTGTCGGCGGCCATTTACAGCCGCAGCCCAAAAGGCGAAGCAGCAGAAGGCGCAGCTGTATGTGTATGTGTGCGGGCGGATGCAAACACTGACTACAGTATATCTCTCTCTGTGTGTCTGTGTGTGCTTTTTTCTTTCTTGTTTTTCTTCTCTGCTTTTTTGCTGTTACTTGGTCCGCTTGGCCTGATAAGCCGCATTGTGTCCGGCGAGCTGCGCACGCGGCTTTTGTGGCAGCAGCAGCAGCAGCAGCAACGTGGACAATGACGGCGACGGTTAGTGTGAGATATGTTTATGGCTCTCCGGTGGCTGGCAGGAAGCCGTGGAGTCCAGTTGCACAGATGCTGCAAAAGAATGCAAAGCTGAAGTTGAAAGCTGTTGAAGTACGTGGCTGCTGTGAGGCGTATGGCAGCTGGATGTAATGGTAACTGAGACTAAGCCCCAAACGAGCCGCTAAAAGCCTTTAATGTCTGTGTGTGTGTATGTGTGTGTAAGTACGCTGGTGTGTGTGAAAATCCTTGTGAACAAAAATTCGGACAGCGACGGCAACAGCCTGCAAAATGCTAAGCCGCTGTTAAATGTGAGCGCTCATGTTAAGTAACATTACTTTTAAGCTGCCGCTTAAAAGTATGCAATAGTTTATTGCATGTCTTTGGCTGCTAACAGAATTATGTTAAGTGGTCTGCGTTATGTTAAGTAGCATTATTTTAATGAGCAGCCTAAAAGTATGCAATACATTTTAATTTGTATTGCCAAAATTTCTTCTGTTTACACTGCATTAACTAGATAAATAAAATATATATAATTAAATTTCTATTTTTATATAATGATCCATCTAGTCTAAAATACCCATTCACTAAACTATTAGACCTTGCATGCACGCCTGCAGCCGGCACAAACGAAGCACAAACATTTCGTTCAATAATATGTAAAAGTTCGTTTCGACAATGCAGGTGGCCGAGATTTTGTTGATACTGTCAACAAGTCTGGCCAATAAATTTTGTGCTGATTGTGGTTTTCTTCACCGACAATGCGCACATAAAAAGTTGAAGCCAAGAGAAAAGGAAAAATAAAATTGTTTGCTGTCAATAAATGCTAAATCGATAAGAAAAACCTAAGAATATTTGCTGTTGTCAAGCTGAGCGCAAACCAATTAAGTAAAATGGCTGCCGGCAACAGAAAAAATGATTGCGAATTGTTGTCAGAAAGTATGATAAATGCAAAGGTAAAGCAAAATGTCGAAAATTACTTAGAGCGCACAGAAAACAATGCAGTTAAGCTAAAGAAATTATATTCAAAGTATTTACACAAAAAGTCAAAGGAGCAGGACAGTTGGAGAGCTGGAGAGAGGGAGCAAAAGAAAAAAGTTTTGTTCTAAATAAATCACATTCTGTTTTGTTAATTCTCTAATTCACTTTAATTCAGGGAAGACAAACACGTGAACTAAAATGTTTAGTAGAATGAAAATAAATTCAGGGAATAGATCACAGAAACTATGTGACTCGTTAAAACAGAAAAGAGAACTATTGTCATAACCTCTCTAAAGCGAGTGTAACTGAGCAGCCGAGCAGGCTGCATCAGTTTTAGTTTTTATTGTAGATTCAGTTGCTCTCAGCAGCTTAAGCTTAAGCATAACATAAAATTTTATACTCTGCACTTCTGAATACCAAATTCAGCTTACTCTCTCTGCTAGCTCAGCTGGCTCAAGTCTTTGGCGCTCACACAGACGAACACATGCAGCTGTTAGTATTTGTGCTAGAATGCTAAGACTCAGAGCTGCCTTTAGTATAGTTGAACTCACTAAATCTAATGAGTAAAATATACTATTTTATAAATATGTTAAGCAATTATTATGCTTGAAATATTACGAAATTTTCTGTTGAATATTCTGATCTCAATCTCAATTCAAATTTCAATTTCATTCTTAATGATCTAATCTAATGACTAAGATATGCTTGAAATATGAAATTTTCTCTTAAATAAACGAAAATAAAAAAATTCAATTCAAATTTTCATTCTATTTGATCTAATCTAATGAGCAAAATATATGTCTATAAATTTGTTTAAAAATGATTATGCTAGAAATAATAATTTTAAATATTATGTTCAATAATAAAATTTTCATTCTGATTGATTTAATCTAATGACTAAGAGATATGCTTGATATATGAAATTTTCTCTTAAATAAACGACAAAAAAAAAAAAATCTATTCAAATTTTCATTCTGTTTGACCTAATCTAATGAGCAAGAAATCAGTTTAAATATTTGTTTAAAAATTATTATGCTAGAAATATTATGGGATTTTCTGTTCAATAAACTATAATCAGAAAATAAACAAAAATTCAATTCTGATTGACTAAACCTGTGTCTGAGCTATACTTAGATATTTTTTCGCACAATGAAGAACGCTTATTAATTGGCTCAAACATAAATGTTTATCCACCGCAAGTGACTAAAGAAAACAAATGGGAAATTCGAAAACCGGTAAAAAGAACAAAACATCAAAACTCTTATTTAATTGCTTGCGAAAATTTGGAAGCTTTTGAACATTTCAAAATTTTGGCACACGACTCGATTCGTATTCGTAATCGTGTTTTGTATTTATAAACGTTTTGGCTGGCTAATTTGTTTGTTTTGGTCTTGGTTATTTTTTTTTTCATTCTTTTTTTTTTTCAATTGAAAATTTGCTAGCACCCGTAAAGGGCGATGGCCGTACAAACACGCGATGAGAACTTTAGATATGCGACTTGACTTGACTTTCAAACATGTGTGGTCGATGTGGCTGCCGTACGATTGTTGCCCAACTCCACATTGCTCAGCTGCTTGAGGCCCGCCGGATAGGCGATATATGGCGTGAGAGTGCGCGAGCCGGACGCCTGCAAGGACTCCCTTGACCGCAGAGCAGCAATTGGTGCCGTCAATTGGTTAAACGGCACGCCGCTGATGATGCGATGATGTTCACTGAAAAAGGGATGCTTCAGAGCCTCGTCGGCAGTGATGCGCTTCTGTGGATTCACTTCGAGCAGGCGGCCGAGCAGATCGTATGCCTGCACTGGGAACATGTCCAGGCCCTCATATGTCTCCAGGGCATGGCTGCTGTGCTTGCAAATGCAATTGAATGTCGGCTGCTCACAGTGACGGCACAATTCCATATTGCCATCGGCACGACGATGACGTCGCAGCATCTCCGGCGAGAGGAAATGATTTGCATAACGGAAACGCATACAGACACGTCGCAAATCCAGTGCGGCCACCTTCTGTGTGATCAGCACTAGGCGATCCAACATGAAGGCCGTCTTGCGCACCTGCAGATCGCCAAAGAGATTCATTATTTCGGACAGTGCGGCACAATCGTTTGGCGCCTTAAAGAACGGATGCAGCGACGACAGCATCGAGAGCATTATCACACCCGCCGCCCACACATCCACCGCTGTCGTCTGATGCGGATAGCGTAGCAGCACCTCCGGCGGCCGATAGCCCGGCGTGCCGGCCCGTGAGGCATGCATCTCCTTGCGCGTATTATTTGTGGAAACCACATAATTATTGGGATCCACATTGGCGTTTGTGTAGCGCAAACGGTTAATCAAACGCTGCGTATCCGCCTTCTGTATGGCCAAATCCTTTTTCGTTGGCTCCTGCAGCGGCAGATTGGATGACTCGCCAAAGGCGTTCGTACCACCGCCAGCCGCACGCATTCGCCGCTCCGAATCGGCTTGCAGACGATGCGCAGCCGCTGCCTCATCCTCGGCCTGTACGCTGTAGCCCTCGTGCCGCAACAGCTGCTGCTGTGCGGCATCCATGTCGCGCAGCAAAGCCGCCGCACCGCTCAGATCCGATGCCTGTATCAGGCTGCCATCGTCTGCCAGCCGCTGAGCCAGACCAAAGTCACAGAGCAGAAATTTCCCCGTGCGACGATTATACAGTATATTGCTCGGCTTCACATCCCGATGGATCACATTGAACTTGTGCACATGGCGCAGCGCAATCAGCAGATTGCGCAAATAGTCCTTCACCTCGAACAGGCTCAGATTGCGATAGACATCGTGGAAGCGGTCGTGGCTCATGAACGGCATCACAAAGGCCACATTGTCATTGTAGCGTATACAGCAATTGATGCCGATCACATTATGATCGCCGCCCATGCGAAACATGCATTCCAGTTCGCGCAATATGCGCTCCGGATGATTGGTGGGATTGTGATGCTTGATGGCGAAGCGACGTCGCTGTGATTCGGGTAGCTGGCGCTCACGCTGAAGTGTGCCCAGGAGCACGGTGGAGAAGGTGCCGCTACCAATGCGACAATGCACATCGAAGATTTTCGTAATCTCCGGTATGGATGTCTGCAGCTCTTGCAATGCCTCCGCATTCTTGTCCTGCACTTGGAGAGCGGTTAGCTCCCGGAACTTCATGGTGTTACGGCGTGCCATACGTGATAGTTTATCGGTCAGATCGTTGTTCACTCGCTGCACTTGCGTCAACAGCGGCAGCACTGGTTGAGTGGCGGCACCACCAGCACCAGCTGCACCACCACCACCAACCGCATTGGGCACACAGTAGCGTCCCAGCATGCCCATGCTGGCCTCAAACTTACAATTGCTGCGCTCCCGCTCACGCTCTTTGGCCGGCGATTCCTTCAGGACGACCGAACGACTGCCAAATTGCTGATGTTGATTTGTCTTCCTGCTGTTGTTGTTGGCTGTTGTTGTTGTGGCTGATGCAGCAGCAGCGGCTCCCATTGCTGTTGTTGTGGATGCTGTGCTCGCTGTTGCTATATGCGATCCAGTGCTCTGTTTGAGCTTTGCCTCCAGAGCCACCAGCTTGGCCTGCAGCGGATGCGACAGCGGCTTTTGTGACTGATTGCCGTGATAGGAATGCGAATGCGAATGCGAATGCGCATGCGCATGCGAATGATGTTGCTGCTGCTGAAGTTGCTGCTGAAGTTGCTGCTGCTGCTGCTGCTGCTGCTGCGAATGTTGATTGTGATGTAGATGCTGATGTGAGTGCGAGTGTGAGTGCATTTGCGAGTGTGATTGGGCGTGCATATGCTGGCGCAATTGCTGTTGCTGCTGCTGTTGCTGTTGTTGCTGCTGCTGCTGTTGCTGCTGTAATTTTTTGTCCATTCTATCCATTAAAAATTTAGTAAACATTTGCACGTTCCATTTACAGCTGCGTCCCCTATGATAAGGATACGTTTGTCGTTTCTTTCACTTTTCCGATACGAGGGGGGGGAGGGAACGGCAAGGATATGATTTAATTTTTTTTTTTGTTTTGTGGATGCTTTGCGTAAGGCGCTAAGCAACTTGGCGCTTACCACAAAAACACAATAATTTCGTACAGAATTTGTGTTTGAATTTTGTGCAAGAAAATGTCGAGTTTTTTAAAATGATCAAAGACTATTCAGAAACAAATACTAAACTTTCTGATTTTGACAACAAATACCCAGATAACAACTGTGTAACTGTAACACCTATAGAATACTGTTCATAGCTCTTCATACACTGCTGTCGATGTCTATGCAAAGTAAACATGATTTATGTATAATATACAATATATAATAATTATAATATAATAAGTAGATAATATTATTTATACATTTTCAGTGAGCAAATTGAACTTTATAAATAAATTATTTCTAAACACATTTCATTTTCGTTAGCCGACATCTTTATAATGCTTGATGTCATCCTATATCAACGTATGCTTCAACTCTTTTCAAGTAGTTTTATTTACACACGCTCACAGCTCGCCTCAGCTGATGCTAGTTTTGTAATGGCACGCCTGGCGCCATCTAGCGTCAACTTTTTGCATGCAATTTACCGTTACACAGTCGACACTTAAACTGCCATCCAGCCCATTCCACCGCATCGTACCCATGGGCCTTGTCAACATCAGCTGCCTGCAGTCCACTTCTTTTGCATTTGATGTCCAAAGTTTTGCCATGCGGCAACAGCTGCCATTGTTTGCCACGCCCATTGTTGCTTGAAGCGGCCCCTCAATGTGGCAGCAACATCTTTTAGTTTTCATTTTGCGTAAAACTTGCATGCAATGAATATATTTAAATATCGTTTTGCATAAAACTTGCAGCGCGCCAAAAAGGTGAGAGCCAAAGGCTCTACAAAGGCAACAAAAACTCAGACATTATTAAGTTGATATAAATCAATGTCGGATATACTATATACTATATACCAAACTAAAGTCAGGTATATAGGCTTCTCAAAGGAAAACTTGGCTTAACTTGAACTGCAAAATACTCTGCAAAAAATCTTTGATTTTTTACAAAATTACAAAATTATTATGTAAATAATTTCATTTAAAAACAAACATTTTCCCAGAGTATTTTGCAGTCTATAACTTTTGAGCCACTCAATTATAATGCCCATATTAATCGCAATTCAATGCGCTTATTACAAAAGTTTCAAGCTGCTCGTTTCAAGTGCCAATTGCAGCTTGGACTCAACTTAAAATAGCAGCAAAATTTTCAGGGCAAGTTGCGAGACGTTCGATATTGTTGCCTAGTTTAAGGCTTTAACTGTCAGAGAGTTTACTACTTGGCCACTTGGAGGCGAAACAATTGCCCAATTGGTTGGGAACACAATACTACAATGGAGTAGCACTTGACTCTTGACTCGACTTTTGGCTGCCACTTCCGCTGGCCGTTTTGCCAAACTTCATCAAAGTCTGCTGTCCGAACGGTTTCTTGGCCTCATCGCGGCGCGAACTCGTAGACACACAAAGTTTTTCGGCCAATTGTGAATTGGATTTGTACAGCAGACACTCGACTCCCAAATTGAGAAACTAGAAATACAATTAAGTACAAAATGAATTAGCCAGACTCGCAGTTGAAGTGGGTGGAAGGCAAGTTGTGGGTAGCCAACACAGTTACACAGGCAACGGAAGTTGCGGGGAGCGGGGACAGGCATGGGATCACAGACAGAGAACGCCACACATAGGCAACACGCAAAGTTTGCGTTTGTTTTGTTTTATTTCTATTTAAGCGCTTTAATAAGCTTAGGCCAACTTGTATTAGACAGAAAGACTTTGAGGATTGTAATTCCGTATAAATTGGATTTGCTGGCAAAGCATTGAAATAACTTGGAAAAATGTTTTATTTCATTTCTATTAAACAAGTTTAAGGATTGATTCAAATTTGGTAGGCATTTGTTATTGGAAACTAAACGCTCGTTAATATAAAGTATTTAATAAATAATATAAATATAATAAAATAATAAATATAATAAAATAATTATTTTGAGCAGAAAATTTTTGTCTGTTCCATTTCTGTCTTCGTCTGACAGCGTTATACTCTTTTAATGGATTCGATACAGTGACAGACTGGTCAGACACCGTAGCAGACTAGCGAGACAACTGCTCCCTCTGAGACCAGTAAGGCGACTGTAACGCTTGGGATTCGCCAAAAATATGAAGTAAATTAAGAGTATAATTAAATTAAAAATAATTTAAATAGTTATAAGTCCTTCTGTGTACAACAGAAGGTTAAGTCCTATATTATGGTATATATAATGTGTTGTTAAGTTACTAAAATTGCAATGTACGGGTTCAACGCTTAAATAAATATAAAAAAAATAAATAAAAAAAAAAAAAATCTTTTCAGGAGACTTATTTCTCGACGCTCACACACTGCTACTCATACAAATGTGAAGATCTCAAAAGAGCAAATTCACCTTTACATATACACATTCATGCACACGCACGCTGTCGATGTGCTTAGCGAAAATAGCGGGATACACAAGAACACATACAGAAACAAATTTGTATATGCTCTGAGCGCAACAGAAACGTCCATAAATGAAGATCGCGAAAAGCACTCAAGAGCAGATCTTTGCTGCCTGAGCCAGAGCGAGTATGAGAACAGTATAGAATGAGATGAGAACAGTTTAAATTTCTTATTGTTTGGCGATTATTTTTTATACCCTGAGAGACCTAAGACCTAGACCTACTAGAGACCTAAAATACGACACAGATACATTTAGATAATCTTAATCTACTCTGAAAATTCATGCGTTCAAATTATAGCCCAACCCACCCCCAAGCCACGGCAGCAACTGCGCGGTTAGCAGAGCTCGTGCTCATGCGTTCGTAAAGAAGAAGAGTATTTTTTTTACAAGTATGAGTGAGCGTGGTTTATTTTCGGACTTTGAGAAATGCGTGCGAGTTCTGTTTTTAATACAATTTAATCTTTCATCGAAATCAATTTCAACATCGAAATATTTGAAGAAAATACATTTTAGAAATCAGTTCTCATATAACAGAAATATCGTATAAATATCTTTCATACAAAAACAAACTACAAAATGCACATATATAACAAATAATCGTGATTTGTTCACACACTTATAGTCACCACAAGATTTTCGAAAAACTCTTACACTCGTGTAAGCCAAGAGTAAATCCAGTTCAAACAAAATCTGATCAAATTTTGGCCACATGCTGCAGTGGAAATTTGACTAACCGATTCGATTTTATTTTGGCAACTGCAGTTGCAGGATTCGCTTGTCAATCCAAACAATTGCCACCTACTTGCTTTGTTCATCGTTCACACTCTTTGCTGTCAGTCAGTGCACACATCCTGTGTCCTATCCACACACAACACATACATGTGAGAAAATATATATACACATACGATGTATTCCAACACTCGACTCGTTGCATGTTGATTGTTTTGCCATTTTGCGGTTTCCTTCGAGTTTGGACGCGAAACTTGGGAGTTGTTTGCGGTGTCCACTGGCTCGACCACAGACAGAGCAAACGTATTGGATTGGCTGCGATTGCAGTGCAATGAAATGGAATCGGTTGAAAGAATAAGAAGAAGAAATTGCAGGTAGTCACGCGATGTTGTCCTGCTTTGCTTCGGCTCAGTCTGCTGGTGTTAAAGCCTCAAAGGATATGAACAAGTCGAATTTTTTCACTTTGTGGCTGCTTGGAATTCCTTTCAGGCTCTGAAGCTTTCACAAAGCAAACTTGTCAACTTTTGTATGGGTTTATCTGAACAAATAGCGCACAAATTTGACTGACAAATTTTTTTAATATATACAGAAAAGTTGAAAAAAATCTAAAGATTTTAGCAGAAAGAAAACGAAGTTGAAATGCGCTAAGAGGGAGTTTGAGTGCTATAAATGAGTCTGTTGAATATAGATATATAACAAATTTATATAATAATCTTGAGCATGTTGTTATTTATTTTTATTATATTTATATTTATATTATTTCAAATAGATCAAATTTGAAAGCAACTAACTGCTCAGTCATTCGCTGATAGAAAAGTTTGCCATATGAAAATCAATATATCCTGCAAAATTTTCTTTCAAATATTCATATTACTGAAATGCATTTATTTTAATAATATTATAATAATAAAATTTTAATAATATATAATAATATTATAATAAGTCTTTCAATCTAGTTTGAATCAATATAAAATAATATTCGTTAATTAGATATTTTTCATAGATTAAAACAATGTTTAATCTATGCCAAATATTTCATTAACAAATATTTTGTTTATATATATTTTATATATATTTTATATATTATTTTTATATATTTAAAAACTAATCATTTATTACAGAACAAATATATTTATAACTCAAGAAATTAATCAAATATACAAATATAATTCTTATCAGATTCAACTTTAAAGCAATGCCTGAATTCGATAGACTAAATTTTTAATCAGATATCACAATATAACTCTATTAGATTCAATTATAAAATAATTTAATAATAATAATTAAACTGTCAATATGTGTAAAAAGTAATATTTACTTGAATTTATTCTAATACAGATTTCAAGTAAAATAAACATGATACGTCTATCATCATCTGTTACCTGATATACAACTTTCATTTTGTCTCTATGCAAAGAAATCTATAAGTAAACCAATTATGCAAAGAGGCCCATAAAAAAATGTTAAATACATTATACTAACAAAATATTCATAAAATAAATAAAGTGCAATTAAGAACAATAAAAGATTTTTACATATTTAATGACAAAATGAAAATGTCTTCCCTGGGCGAGGGTATCAACGGCAGCCACAAAAGGCGCACGCAAAGTTTTTATCGTCTTGGCAGGTAGGGCCGCAGCAGCAACTTTTAAGCGGGCCGAGGACAATGCCAGGACATTGGCAGCCATTAAGCACACAGAGATAAACAGATTTATTATGCTTAAGGGCGCGCACATAAAACAAGTAGCCGAACTGCAGCAGCGAGAGGGCGCGACGCGTCGTGGGCGGGGCACAAGGACGCGTCTCAGTGGCTGTGCTGTGTTTCATGTTTATAGATTTTCGGTTGACGCTAAGCGGCGTCAATTAGCGCCGGGATGCGGGTGCCGTAGCGGAAATTAGGCGAATAAAAGCTAAATGCCAGACAGAGACAGCAACAAGAGGACAACTTGGGCGAAAGCTGCACTAAGCCAAACAACTTTTGCCCATGGAGGTTGCACTTCAATTGCCACGCACCGCTGCTGCTTACTTGTGACAGTTGACAAGGAATTTCGGAGCAAGGATTGCAAGGATAACGCGCAGCGCACTAAGACAAAATTAACCGCAAGTGAAGGTAAAGTCGTGTCGTGTCGCGTCGAGTCGAGTGGAGTCGCATCGGTACGCGGCGCGGCGTATCTAATGGCAGGGCTTTAGCACACTCATCGAAGATGCCCAGATTGCGGCCAGGTGAAGAGCATTCCATTTACGTTTTTCGCTTGCTTTCGAATTGGAATTGCTGAGTGGCTGAGTGGGTTAAGGCGAGCAATAGGTAAGGTATGTATGTGTCTGCTCAGTCAAGGCACCGCACTACAATGCGATTCCTGTGTTTATACCGCCAAAATAGTGAATATCCTGCGCAAAGTCCTTGTGCTTGGGCGCTCAGAGCTGGCGGAAGTCTTTATGGGTTCATTTGTAAGCAACGTTTGCGGGCTTATTAAATTAGTTCGCCTTCCGTTTTGATTAAATTTCTGTCGCTTTGTTTGGCTCGAGTGAAGGTGGAGTTTTAAATGGATGAAGAACGGTTGGGTTGCACAAATTACTCTTTCAAAAGCTCTTCAAATGCCATGATATTCGTTTGCCTGCCAAGGTTGATGTATTAAATGGAGAATTAACGTTGCTTACTAACAATTTGTGTAAAGAAAACAGTTAATTTTCGACTTGATGCGCTACTGATGTCTATGTAATCCAGCTATTTCGAAACTTGTTAATAACAAGGCTCACAGCCATGAGGTATAAAGTATTCTATTTCATTTCAACAGCCACTGTATTTTGTATGCCAAGCTGAGTAACTGAAGATCGTAAAATTATTGGGTTTTAGCTGTGGACGTGAATGTATATAAATTTAAAATAGTTTTGGGGGAAGTCAGTGGTAAAATTATAACCTTGGCTCGAGCTAAATTTCGAATCTTAAATCATATAAATATATGAAAAATAAATAAAAAATGTTATAGAATGTAAATATATAGTAGTTCAAAAATCAAATTACAAATAAAAAAAATTACAAATCAAATTACAAATTGACACTTAAGGCTATTAGCAAGTATATATCTATTAATGAGGAGTAAAGCGATTTTAGTGTAAATTCCAAATGAGCTACGAAGACGAAAATCTTTATTAATCTATACATATATATATATTTAAAAAAATAAAAATAAAAAAAATTGGTTTTAATTTTTTTTTCTGTTATTGATAGAATTTTATAAATATTTATATTGACATTTATTTATTTTTTTATATTTATTTAATTATTTTTTAACTCTGTCTATATAAAAAAAAAAACAAAAATAATAATAATAATAAAAAAAACAATAAATAAGCATGTATTGAAAAAAAAAGCTCAGCTCATATTTATATTTTTTATATTTATTTGATTATTTTTTAACTCCGTCTATATAAAAAAAAAAAAAAAAATAATAATAATAAAACAATAAATAAGCATGTATTAAAAAAAGCTCAGCTCATATTTACATTTTTTTTTTTTAATATTTATTTGATTATTTTTTAGCTCCGTCTATATATAAAAAATAATAATAATAATAAAAAAAAAAAAACAATAAATAAGCATGTATTGAAAAAAAGCTCAGCTCATATTTATATAATTTTTATATTTATATATTATATTATATTTATTTGATTATTTTTTAACTCTGTCTACATATATATATATATATATATATATATATATATATATATATATATATGTATATATATAAAACAATAAATCAGCATGTTTTGAAAAATAAGCTAAATTCACAATATATAGTTCATATTGATCTACGATCCAAATTCCTAAAAAAGTATTTCAAAATAGCTCAATACACAATACTTTATATTATATTCATATTCCCTACGATTTGAATTCCCGCTATAAACATCTTAAAGCATTATTCAATATTGCTTGAGTCGCAGGCTGGTTGCTATTTGGCCGTGCCTCAACCCAATTTGCTTAAGCATTGGAAGCTGTTGCGAGCCTAAGACGCAAGTTAACCATAAGTAGCCGTTACACATTAACCAAATCCAGTTGAATTTCGTGTGGCAACCTTTGAGGAGCCTCAGTAAACCTATTTAATAGCCGCAATGGCCACGACAACTTTGGCATGCTTCACTGAGCATCAGCAACAGCATTATTAACAACAACAGCAGCAGGAGCCGGAGCAGGAGCAGCAGCAGCAGCAGCTTTGCTGTAAACTTGTCAAGCTGTTGGGGGCGTGGTCTGTTGACTGTTCGCCCAGGCAGCAAGCAAGCAGCAATTTCGGAGCTGCAACAGTTGTTGTTGTTCTTGTTGTTGCTGTTGCTGTTGCTGTTGGCATTGCTTTTAAGCTTCGTTAAGAAGCACTTTGAAGCGCTTTGGCTAAAGCTGCGCAAAATGTCCTTGCAGCCAGTGTCAGTTGCTGCTGCTGCCCCATACAGATTCCACTTTTATTTGTCGTGTAATTTGCTGCCACAAAAAAAAAAAAAAAAGATGGAGAAATTGTTGCTTCATTGCGTTTTATGTGGCTGTGGCTGCTGCTGTTGTCGTTGCAAATTGCTTATTTATATTGCAGCGCGACAGTCGAACTTTGAGTTCCCTGTCTTATGGCGCAATAGTAATGGCCGCACAACTGAGCATTGTTCCCTGCTCTCGCTCAACATTTGATTGGAATTTATATTAACAGCAGCTCATGCATGCAGCATAAGGTAATAAATTTGTTCTCTGTTCAACAACTTGAAAATTCTGTTCAGCTTTTTTTTTTTTTGTCTTTTGTTTTTGTGCAACTATCAAGGGAAGCACAGCTTAATCGCTCAATATATAACGCCAGCCAGATGGGGTAGTCGAGTCCATTAAGTGAGAATAAAACTCGCGTTCTCTGTGTAGTGCGAGTAGTTTATTTAGATGATGAAGACACATTTCTCACATATTTGAGAGTGAATATGTGAATGAATTTTGTATATAGAAAAGAGTATGTATTCATAATTAGCTCAGTTGTTAGTTTTTACTTTTTAAATATCACATGAACAGCTCTATTCACTCTTCTGTATTGCTACTCATTCTCTCATTTTCTTCATCTCGTTTACCTTTCTACCTAATCATTTCTGTCTTCTCTCCCTTACTCAATCTGTCTCTGTCTCTATCTTGGTATCTATTCCTCGCAATCAATTACTCTTTACCTCTTTCACACACTCTTTCTCTCTCTCTCTCTTTCTCTTTCTTTATTCTAAGATCTCTGCGATGTTAGAAGTAGATCTCCCTATGTCTATCTCTCAGTTTCCATTTCCTCCTCTCTCTCGCTCTCTAGTCTGCACTTCTTTATTTTTTTTTGTTATGTTACCACACTATCTTTCTCTGTCTTTTTACTCTTCATCCGTCTTTTTTCCTTTCTCTATTATTCTACTTATTTATTTTTCTGCTTCTTTGTGTACCTCTTACACTGTTTCTGTTATTATCTCGCTTTGTTTTCTCTTTCTTTTTCTCTCTCTCTCTCTTGTCCACTTTATCCCACTTTCTCTCTCCCTCTCTCTCTCTCTCACTCTATTATGTACTTCATTATCTCTCTGCTATCTTACCATTCCATCTGACTCTGTCCATTCTTCTATCTCTCTATCTCTATCTCTCCCTCTCTCCCTCCCTCTCTCCCCCACCCTCTCTCTCCCTCTCCCTCTCTCTCTCTCGCTCTCTCTCTATCTATCTTTATATATTTCTCACGCTGTTCCTGTTATTCTCTCCCTTTATCCCACTCCATCTTTCACACTCCTCACTCTCCGCCTGACTCACTTCCTTTATATCCATCCCTGGCTTCATTCCTGTCTTTGCCTTCCTGTCTCCAACTCTCTCTCCAGCTCTCTTCCACTCTACCTATATTACCTCTTAGTAAACTTAATCTTTCACAAACCCTCCCAATACATTTCACATTTACAGGGTATTTAAGCGTCGTTTTGCTCCAGTAAGCTTCTTTTTCGCCAGTGACTGACAACTTGTCGTTTGTCACTAGGAAATTCAATGAATATTTTCTGCAGCAACCAAAAAATAAACAAGTAAGAAGGCTCTAGTCGAGACGGCTCGACTACGAGATCCCCTGAACCCTGCAAAAAAAGTGATACTCTTCTTCTTTACGATCGCATGAGCGCGAGCTCTGCTAACCACGCAGTTGCTGCTGCGGCTTGGGGGTGGGTTGGGCTATACTTTGAACGCTTATAACTCCATTTCTAGATGCATGATCTTGATGAAATTTTCAGAGTAGATTAAGAATATCTAAATGTATCTATGTGCCAAATTTCAAGTCTCTAGTATTTGAAATGCGTATTTTGCAAATTGTGGGCGAAGGGGGCGTGGCATCCAAAATCCAAAAATTACATAATCTGCGTATTCATAATATCTATCTAAATATACAAATTTGAAGTCTTTAGCTAAAACGGTGTAGAAGCTATGCTCAAAAAACCAAAAAAATTGAAACGAATTTTCGATTTTTTATCGATAATTTGGAAATGGGATGAGTTATCGAAAAAACAAAATAAACTCGTACTGCGTAGCTAACATATGAGTGTTCATGTGAAATTTCAGCTCTCTAGCTCTTGTAGTTTCCGAAATCTCGACGTTCATACGGACGGACGGACGGACGGACGGACGGACGGACGGACGGACGGACGGACGGACGGACGGACGGACGGACGGACGGACGGACGGACGGACGGACAGACGGACAGGGCTCAATCAACTTATTTTTTTATGCTGATCAAGAATATATATACTTTATGGGGTCTGCGACGTCTCCTTCTGCCTGTTACATACATTTTCACAAAACCATTATACCCTGAATTCCCATTTTCAATGGGTTCAGGGTATAAAAAACAAGTAAGAAAGCTGTAGTCGAGACTGCTCGACTACGAAATCCCCTGAGCCCTTCTTCGAACGAATAACATTCCAAGAATTATTCGATTCGTTTCTACACGCATGCAAAACCACACGCACACATAGACATTGATCTACGCGTGCATGCATGTATGTGTGTAAGCATTGCAAGCGTCTTGCTGTCTCGCTGCTTTGCTGCTGCGCCGCATGGGTTTTGATGAGAAAACTTTGATGATTAATAATTCTGTTTCTAGATGGACAATCGTATTAATATTTTCAGATTATGATTATGATATTCATATCTATATGCTAAACCAAACTGCATGTCTCTAGTATTTGAAATGCATTTTTTTCATATTTGGGGGGTGGTGGGGCGAAGTGGGGACCGGAATCCAAAATCTGACAAAAACCGAAATTGTATTAAATTAGTATCTATATATATGCAGAAGATTTGGAGGGTCTAACTCTAAAGATGAATTAGCTAGAATTTTATAACTGGTTCCCGATAAATTCGTTTATCGATAACTTGGCAAATATACAAGTTATCGAATTTCTGAAACAAACTCGTACTGCGCGTGCAATATACGGACCTAACACAAAAAGAATGAACTCTCTAGCTTTTGTATCTTCGGAAATCGACGCGTTCATACATACGGACGGACGGACGGACGGACGGACAGACGGACATGGCTATATCAACTTTTCTCGTCACCCTGATCAAGAATATATATACTTTGTGGGGTCTGCCACGCCTCCTTCTGCCTGTTACATACTTTTAACAAAACCATTATACCCTGATTTCCCATTTTCAATGGGCTCAGGGTATAACAAGTAAGAAGGCTCTAGTCGAGACGGCTCGACTACGAGATCCCCTGAACCCTGCAAAAAAAGTGATACTTTTCTTCTTTACGATCGCATGAGCGCGAGCTCTGCTAACCGCGCAGTTGCTGCCGTGGCTTGGGGGTGGGTTGGGCTGTACTTTGAACACTTATAACTCCATTTCTAGATGCATGATCTTGATGAAATTTTCAGAGTAGATTAAGAATATCTAAATGTATCTATGTGCCAAATTTCAAGTCTCTAGTATTTGAAATGCGTTTTTTGCAAATTGTGGGCGAAGGGGGCGTGGCATCCAAAATCCAAAAATTACATAATCTGCGTATTCATAATATCTATCTAAATATACAAATTCGAAGTCTTTAGCTAAAACGGTGTAGAAGCTATGCTCAAAAAACCTAAAAAATTGAAACGAATTTTCGATTTTTTATCGATAATTTGGAAATGGGATGAGTTATCGAAAAAACAAAATAAACTCGTACTGCGTAGCTAACATATGAGTGTTCATGTGAAATTTCAGCTCTCTAGCTCTTGTAGTTTCCGAAATCTCGACGTTCATACGGACGGACGGACGGACGGACGGACGGACGGACGGACGGACGGACGGACGGA
This sequence comes from Drosophila buzzatii, assembly GCA_035045845.1. NCBI lineage: Eukaryota > Metazoa > Arthropoda > Insecta > Diptera > Drosophilidae > Drosophila > Drosophila buzzatii. Next base: position 117,156 of record JAWNOS010000180.1, read on the forward strand.
CGGACGGACGGACGGACGGACGGACGGACGGACGGACGGACAGACGGACAGGGCTCAATCAACTTATTTTTTTATGCTGATCAAGAATATATATACTTTATGGGGTCTGCGACGCTTCCTTCTGCCTGTTACATACATTTTCACAAAACCATTATACCCTGAATTCCCATTTTCAATGGGTTCAGGGTATAAAAAGAGAGAGAAAAGGAATCCGACACAGTTCCTGTGACAAAGCAGCAGCAGCAGCAAGTGAAAACTTTACAATTGGCTGCATTGCATGCACACATGAGATTCGTGTAGCAGTGAAAGTAGAGTAGAGGAGCTGCACCGGCTGCAAAAGCATTTTGGGCAGCCAAATGTAATGCAAAATTTATTTTTGTCTCCAAACAGTTGTAAATTTGTTGTCCATGGGCGTTGACAACTGGCCTGAAAGCCAATCGATGCTGCAGCATTCTGTGGCCACGTTTTGCGCTTAAATTCTTAATTGCAATTCTTGTTACAGTACTGCTGCTGCTGCTGTTGCTGCCTGGCACAAAATATCAATAACAATAAATTGTAAATTTTCTTTTGAGCCCAGGCAGCAAACAGAAATAATAAATTTTTCTTTGAGCTTTTCCACGTTGGCCGAAAAACAATTTGCCTTTATAGTGAATTTGTAGAGCTACAACAATTTGTCTTGCTTAATCTCAGTTCATTAATTTAAAGTGCTACTTGGAGTAGAGTGTGGCAAGAGGCAGCTGCGAGTAGAGAGCTGTGGAGCTGGGGAGTAATTGAAGTAGGCCTCTTCTAGCCTGGTCAGCTGCGGGCCAGCAATTGCCTACATTGTAGGCATGTCAAAACATCTTTTGGGTCTTGCGGTTTGCTGCGCTTCCTCTTCAGCTCTGAGCGTGGAGGGAGGGGAAAGGTGTCTACCATTTGGCTTAGCATTTTGCAATCATTGCCTGAAGCAAGTGGCTCGGCGCCTTGGCTTAGGGTCAAGCAGTGGGAACTTTGGCCACACTTTTGCCTCGTTTTTAATAATTCATGGAGCATTTCTGTGGCCGACCTTCACCATTTTGGGCTTAATTCTTATTGTGGCAGCTGCCACAACTTTGCTTAGACACTTAAAGCTGAGACACACGACCGGCTCGAAGTTGATGTCAAATGGTGGGCGTGGCTTTGGCGGCATGAGCCTCAAACATATATTTATGTCAGAGTTTGGTACACAGATTTTATTTCAAGTCCTGACAAATTCTGTGGGCAAACGAAGAGAACAGTGACTGATTGAGGCTGGACAGCTCTGAGCAGCTAAGCATCGGAGAATTTTTGTTGGCAATAAGAAATACATGTGCTCACACAGTCAATGAGTGGCCAGAGATTCGAGGATTTGATGTTGTAAATGAAATGAATTTAGTTGATAATTAAATGAAATGAAAATATAAATAATATATTCTAGTACAATTTATTTAATCTATTGCTCTTATGTGGCCAGTCTCTATTATGAATTGAATTTACTTTGCATAATCTGCAGCAATCAAAAATAAAAATAAAGCAATAAATTACAAAATTAATATCCAACCAATATGTGTTTAGAAAATCAATCTCAATGCTGTTCCTCAAATATTTTATATAAATGATTTTGTATAAGACTTGCTCAATAACTAAATAATGCTGGAACATCTACAACAAATGCTGTAACAAGCCTTGATATCTCTGTCTCTCTCACACTCACTCCCTCTCTCACTTTCTCAGACTCACTCTCTCTCACACTCACTCTCTCTCTCTCTCTATCTCTCTCTCTCTATCTCTCTCTCCCCATATATATATCTCTATCTCGCTCTCTATATATATATTTATCTCTCTCTATCTATCTCTCTCCCTTTATCTCTCACACTCACTGCCTCTCACACTCTCTCCCTCTCTCTCTCTCTTCCTCTATATATCTCTATCTCGCTCTCTATATATCTCTCTCTATCTATCTATCTCAATATATCTCCCACACTCACTCCCTCTCTCACCCTCTCGCACTCACTGTCTCTCACACTCACTCCCTCCCTCCCTCTCTCTCTCTCTCTCTCTCTCTCTCTGTCCCCTCACTCCATCTCTCTTTCTTACTTATATCGTTCAACTTTATTCTATAAATGCTTTCAATTAAACGTAAATTTCAATTCAAAATTTTTTCCATATTTTATAAAAACGCCCATCGGTGTTGAAAATGCTGCGCAACATGAAGACCTGAAGCATGCCTACGATAATCATGGCTATAAACTGGGCACAGGACCAATTGTTGACCATGGTAAAGCTCGATTCGGCCAGCTTACGATCTCTGGCCTCCAGAGTGCGTATATAGTCCTGTGTCTGACGCGAACGCATTATGTTCACTCCGATTTTGGTGATGTAGTCGTGCATGTGTGTGTAGGTGCGATCGAAATGATAGTCCGTGGTCATCTCCTTGATGAGCGCCTGGCGCTCCAGTTCCTCATGATTGGCCGCCGCTACCTCCAGATTGAAGACAACAATTTTCTGATTGAACGTGCTTATCGTATTGTCGAAGCACAATTTATAGATGCCCGTATCATTGGCCACCAGCCTGTGCTTCTGATTCTGCTGCTTATGATCCGACGCAAGTAGCTTGCGATGCGGATCCATTAGACTGAAATTGATGTGCGTCTCACCCTGGCCACCGTATATCACCTGATAGTCCACTATGATAATTTCGGTGGCAGCAACGGGCTGATGGTAGCACTCCATGCGACCCGGCTCCGCAAAGATTGTCAAACGATGCCGAAACACCTCCGACTTGCCGTCGCGCACCAAAGCCAACAGCAACAAGGACAACAGCCACAAAGAGCAGTCTGCGATTTGGAACATTTTTTGGTTTGATATATGTTATTTTGTAAACGTAAACGGAAAATCGTTTCAATGATTGTCAATTCGTCTACCTTCATAATCTGACAGCCAGACCAGAGCCTGCCCACTCAAGACACGCCTACTGTGGCTCTTAAGTAATAGCTCTGTGACTGCTGGCTGTAACTGCCCCAATATAAACAGGTCGGTGTGCTTTTATAGGGCATGCTCGACTATGATATACCTGATGGGATTTAGGAAATAAATTATTTAATAAGTAGTATTTTTATTTTTAACTATGATGCGCATGATAATTCGTTAGCTATAGTTTGATATTATTAATATTAAATAAATTTTTAATGTATTGCTTGAAAGGCGTGAATATTATGAATTATCGATTATCGATTACTATTAAGATACAAAAATATAGCAACATATGAGTTAGCAAATATAAATGTATCTAATTACTAAAAACTAGATTTCAATTAGCCAAAAATATTTATAAAACTATTAAAAAACTATAAATATTATGTATTATCGATTATCGCTTACTATTGAGATACAAAAATATATTAACATGCTAGTTAGGCTTTTAAAACAAATATAAATATATATGATTACCTAAAACTAGATTTCAACGGCAACAATTTAAGTTACATTTGTCAACCTCAATTAACCGAAATTATTTATAAAACTATTAAAAAACTATAAATTATTACTAAATTATTATTAATAATAAATATATATTTTTTTTAATTTGCTGCTTATACTTGGTGTACATCATATTCGCGAAATTATTAAACAAGTTTCACTCTTCTTTATGCACTGTTATTCGTAATCGATAATTATCGATTATTCTTAAATTATAAAAATCAACTACATAATTAGCTAGACTTATAAATCAAATAGAAATATATCTCTTAGCTGAAGTCTTACAACGGTTACAATACCTAAAATTTGAACAATGAAATAGAAAGTATGTATACTTATCGATCTCAATGATTTATCAAAAATATCTATAAGACTCTCAATATTATAAATACTGCTCGCTCCAGTCAATTGCTCATCTATTTCTAACTATTCCCCACATTACACAACTCACTCTCATTATACCCCATTCATTTATGCATATTAAATGGTTACAGGGTATAAATAGCATACATTTGCGCAGCCATATCTTGCACCTGCACCGCCATGCCATCACAATCCCAGCAGCAGCAGCAGCAGCAGCAGCAACGGCTAAAAGCAACTGCATCAAAAAGAATATGAATTGAGGTCGATGTGTAAATATTTGTCAACGGTAATGGAAATTTATGCTGGGCTGCTGCTGGGCTGCTGCTGCTGCGGCTGCTGTGGCAGTTGCATGTCTCGCGAGTGGGCGTGGCAGGTAACTGGCAAGTGGGCGTACCTATATATATTTCCTTCAGCCATTTTTTTTATATGTGACTCAAAACTGTTGGCGACGTCGTCGACGCTGGCAAAAGCCGCGTTTGCCCAAAAGAAACTTTGCAAATAGACACGCACACACATACACACACACAGCCCAACACACACACACATGGTTTTGTTTGCCCACGTGTGCAGCGGTTTTGCACATTTTTTTTATAGTTTAGTTTTGAATTTTATACAACTTTCTTGTTGTTGTTGCTCTTCGTGTTGTTGGCTGTGCATAAAAATTTCAACCGTCGCACTGCACTTCAGTTTGGTTATTTACTTTAAGCAAAAACAACAAAAAAAGGACGGGGGGAAAAAAATGGCGTGCAACTACGCAGCCACGCCCCGAACGCCCTCTTTTAGAAAAGGGCACAAAGTTGCGTCGTCGTCGCAGCCTTTGGCTGAAATACGCAGTCGATGCATGAAAGCTGCAAATAACGAGACCAACAAAACAAAAAAAAAAAAAGCGTTGAAATGACTGTGAGAGACGAGTGATGGACTAGCACATACCCTTTAATTGTGGCTGTGAGCATATGTATGTTGTATATGCAAGCGTAACTCTCTCATATTGTTTATTGAACTAAAATTGTTGCAACTGACTTAAAAATAGAGACAGCATAGAATGCTTGACTAATAGATACCCTGCAATGTGGTTTAAGCTAGTCGACTTGAGTAAACCGTTATATGACTAGAAACTGTGCAAAATATGCAAACAATTAGCACTCTTTTGGCTGTCTACTCTACTCTCAGTAGTAGACTAATAATACCCTCTACTGCTACAACTTTACTGACTCAGTCAATGCAATATATATATATATCTGTCAGATACTCTACACTTTGTCAGCCATTTTGTTGCATACGAACTATATAAGCACAGCACACACGCCAACATACTTTATGTATTTGTGCAGGGTATACAAATGTTTGTCGGGGTCGATGTCGCCGTTGCCAGGTGGCAACTTGATGTGGGCCAGCTGGGAGCAAGGGCTAGCAAGCATCAATGCTGTGGCTCTTGTAACTGGGCGCCAAGTTTTGCACATGCCGTGAAATGTGAAAGCCACCTCCCATCTCTCACTCTCTCTACTCCCCTCTCACTCTCTCTCTCTCATCTAGTTGATTGTTTGCCTAAGGCACATGGGATGCAAAGGCAGCAGCACATGTGCAGCTAGTGGCATGTCAGCAAGACAGCCAAGCCAATTCACATTTATGAAATTAGGAAAATTGATAGCTGAAATGATTTATTTTTGCAGCTCGGCAATAGGCAGGAGCTGGAATAGTTTTAGGTGTTTGTAAACAGTTCAATAAGCGAATGCGTCATGAACATTATGAGAAAAGTTGCTGGCAAAGTTTGGCCATAACAGTACATGGCTAACGAGTTGTTGTAAGTCTTCATGAATGAAATGGCTTTGAAGATGTTTCAAAAAGAGTTGGGAGATTGGCTGCTTGACCTACAGTTTCTTTATTTAGCAAGGTCTTCCTCTTAATGAGCATGAATTTAGATTTAGATTTAAGAAAAGTTTATTCTGATTTTTTTTACCAGTTCCTAGTCAGCTTACGTCTAGACGTGTCTAATCCACACTTGTCACACTGGCTTGAAGAGCTCTGCATGTCGCTGGCCATCAAAACATTTGCATAAATAAATATGCAAGTCAAAAATGTCTAGACTTCAATATATTTACTTCTATTAAAAATGAATACCTTAAAACAAAAACTCATAGAATAAAATAGAGACTAATAATTTCTGCAGAATTTTGCAGTTCTTATGCACTTTAGCCTCAACACCCACTCATTTAATTTCTTTCTCACTCTCTCTACTATATGTAATTTTATGGAGCTGTTAGCTGGCCGTTGCTATGCCACGCCCATAGCAGCTGCAGTTGGCGGCGTAATTAACCAGTGCATCAGTTTCTCATTGTTTGCTCAGCGGTAGAAACGACGCAGTGTTAATTACTCCCCAGCGTCCTGGCCTGCTCCTTAGCCAAGGTGCCCTACGACATCCCTTGGCTCTTTCTTTGCACTCACTGGGCCAGGCCATGTCTGACATAGTCGCTCACTTAGAGAGAGAGAGAGAGCTAGAACTGGTGTGGTGTGTCGAACGAGGCGTGTGTTGACAGGGCTCCCGGGCGCGTGAAAGTTGCAAATTAAAGCGCCACCTGTGGACAGGCAAGTGGGCTTGTGTGTCCCTTGTTTGTGTGCGTGTGTGTGTGTGTTTGCCCAAAAGATAATATCAAAATGGCGACCGTCACTGCTGGCAGTTATGGCTGCCATTGGCCACTGCTACGCCCAGGCACTCACGCATTCTAGCCGAAAAAAAAGAAAACAAAGATGAGGTGGAGAAAACGAAAGCAACAACAAAAAAATATTTTCTTGGCCATTTAACGCTTAACAAGCATTTCACAGCAGTTACTCGTAAGTGGCATTTTAAAGCTGGCAATGGTGATCGTTTATCACAGGACATGGCCAGAGGACAACGGCGCACAAATGTGGAGTCGTTCGCTCCAGCGCAGGCTGTTAATTTCATTACCCCGTGGAGTGGGCGGGGCGGCGTTCGCTGCAAATGCTGCACAATCGTAAAAATACATTTAATTGCAGCTGGGAGCCAAACCATTGACAGAGAAAGTCACGGCCAGCGATAGGCGAGCAGGGAGCGAGCAGGGAGCGAACAACAGTCTCGGCCAACAGCTGGACCTCGCTGGTCGAGCTCGAGTGGGAGGCTTCACACACACACACACAAACCATTAAAAAGCAGTGTCCATTTTAACGATCAAATTATTGCTGCGTTATTATATAGGAAAGACAAGGCAAAGGCGCTTCGACCCCCCAAAGAAGTCAGTGCAATTCGATGGCGCACTCGCTGTGCCATTTTTATCGTTTGTCAACGCATGTTCGGGCCGATAATGCGTCGTCCCTGCGGGGCAGCAGAGCCAGCCCATATCCTCGGCTCAGTCAGATGCATTAATATGGCGCCATCTGTCGTCGAGTAGTGTGCACCATGCTTGAACGTGCTGCAGTGCGTAATGAGCAAAGCGGCTTTTAAACTTAATACGAAGACGGCGAACGCAAATTTAATTTGACTGCAGATAAAATTTCACATTTCACATTTGCATACGCCATCGAATTTGGCTCTGAGTAATTGTAATTGCACTGCTTAAGTGCTTCGCCTATTTACGATTACTTAAAGAGATTGCAGGAATTCAACTTGATATTTGCTTATTCATTTGCACAGATTTAGGCTCGATGTGGAAAACAATTCCACTTAAATATGTATTACTTTGCTTAGTCTAATGTAAATTGTTGAGTTTTACTGATAGCGATTCAGTTGCATAAATGTGCATTAATTGTTACAGCATTAGAATTTCCTAAATTTAAAAAAAGTTTTCAGAATGCCGTAATAAATTTCTGTATATACATAACTGTTGCTGATTCGTCACGCCCCTAGAAAGTTTAGCTATATAATTGGACACTCTTCAGAACGATTCTAACTAACAGTAAAATTATGTATAAAATTATATATACAATTATAAATTACAGAGTATTTTCGAGCGTCAAATTTATTTTTTGATTCATCGATCGGTCAACAGTAACTTAATTATTGAGCTAATACTTCTGAGACTGTTAAAAAATTATGGGATTTTACGCTGCCATCTAAATGTGCATAATTTTATGTACTACACTAACAGATAAATAAAAAATAAAAATTATAAGAAATAAAATTATAAAAAAAAAAATTAAAAATTATTATAATATGTATAATATGTATTGTTACCAAGGAAACATTTCAACAGTGTTTAGTCGCAGCTAAATTTAACAAATCAGCTTCTAGTCAACTCAGCAACTCATAACAGCTGCTCTCACTCTAACTGAACTGAATCTCTATCTCTCTCTCTCTCTCTTTCTCTCCCTCCCTCTCTCTCTTCCTCTCTCGCTCTCCCTCTCTCTCTCCCACTCTCTCTTGGGAGCGTGGAAGACCCCTTTCAGCTGTCTAGCATAATTGCTGCTTATAAAATTATTCGTAGTTCTGTTGTGCTAAAATTGCATAAGCTGCTTAGTTTATTTATAATTTATTGTTAATAATGAATAATGAATACCAATTAGGGATAAGCTTTTACATTTTATCACTACAGAATGCTGGAATGTAATTAAATATTTATGAAATTAAAATGTGTATTTATGTCATTTTGCTATCATAGTTATATAATTATACATGTATACAAAAACACACATAAATAATAAATAGTCACATATATGTAATTTTATTTCAATTTTTGCTCAAGTTCAATAAAAGGGCATTTGCTGCCGTCAAACACTCAGTTTTCAATTTTAGTGCCATTGTCATATGATTATGATAAGCTCGTCACGCTCGAATCAAACTACATTTATCTTTTACCTCTATATAGCTTCATTCAGTCACGTGTGCAATCCACAAAGCTGAGGGACAGAGACAGAGCGAGAGCGATAGAAGCCGTAAATGCATTTGTAAAGCGCTCAGCTTATTGCTGCAATCTTCAGACATCAACTTTCATCTGTGTTGTTCGTTATTAACTTTGATGCTATTTACGCCAAGGCTATTCAATGTACATATACAGCTCTAAATATACAATGGAACAGAGAGAGAGAGAGCGAAAATGAGAGCAACTGAAGTGCATGGCATGCATAATAGAAAACTATTTATATTATATGTATATTCGAATGCTTATTGTGTGTTGTGAATTCATGCTTATTTTCAATTGCTGATTTCTTTCAGCTCACATTTGTATTGTTGCGCTCACTTTGTGCATTTCAAAAGCTCTAAATCGTTTCTATTTTATTATTTATTAAGTCTTGAATAATTGTGTAAATATTTTACAAATTTAGTTTTCAACACCTTTGGTATTAAATTATTTAAAAATATATACATATGCGTTTATAATCCATTTTAATATTTATTAGAGTATTTTAATATTTATTAAGCAAAAGCCGTTGATTAAATTTATCTAAGTGAGATTATGCACATATATTTGAACATGTTTGCTTCGTTATATATTTAACAGAGTCTGCAACTGCATGTCCAACACTTGCGTGAGAAAATTGAGAATAAATAAAGAACTCACAGAGCTACCGATTGCATCGATTCTTCGGCTGGGTACGCGAACGAACAGAAGACTTTTTTCTCCCACTGTTTGCTTGAGTTTGCATGCAGCAAAAAGTCTTTTGTATATGTATTAGTGTGTAGGAGAGCATTGCGTGAGCGTCAATCTTATTGCTCCCTAAACGATGTTCGTCTTTAGAGCATCGCCTGAAGAGCTCAATTCAAGACTCTCAAATGAAAACTAAAACGAAAAGAATCATGCTCAGGCTCATGCTCAGAGCGAGAACGAGTGTTTATGACTTCTTTTGGTTAATCTCGTGAGCTAAGCAAGTTGAAATTGAATAATTGTTGATTAGTTTTTATTTTTTGTCTATACTTTTCGTCTTTCTTGATAAGCACTGCTTATATATCATATACAAAAACAAAGAACCAAAATAAATAAATACTAAATAAAAAGACATTTAAGTGCTGCAACTAAAAGCAATTACAATATCTAATATATTTCAGAAATAATGTTGGACTGTACAAAATTAATATCAGGTATGCATATTAGAAGCTCCAAAATGGTTGGAATAAGTGTGGGATATCTTCTAGGCAGGCAGGAAATATAACGAAATAGATTTAAATAATGTTTCCCTTTTCATCATTAACAGCCTCAGACTAACTAAATTGCTATTAAACAGAAACTCAATTTCATAAAATTCAAATCTAAGTAAAACAAAACATTAGAAAACATTTATACATTCAAGTAAAGTCATCAAGTCAAAGTTCCTTTAAAGTTAATGGTGCTTGTCCTAATCACAGGTCGTCAACGTATGAATGCCTGGACTGCCTCGACTGCCTAACGCTGAGCGCTTAAATCTAATATGTAACGTTTATTTCACCTGGCACATCGGACATTGCGCTAACCTACTGACTCGAGACAAGACATTATCATTACGCATGCAGGCTGTGTGCCTGCTATATTTGCAAAGATCCTATTTATTTATGTATGACAACTGGCATATAAAGACATATGAGCACAGTTGGTTCGATGGAACGAAAACTTTAACACTTACACGTTTCCGTTCGCCATGAGTGTGTGTGTGTGTGTGAGTGTGTAGAGACAGCAGCAGTTTCTTTTATTTCGGGGGCGTCTTAATTGCAAACTGGCACACAATGGCAACCAGGATAGTGTGAATAGGTTCGGGTTCGGGTCAGCAGAAGCAGCTGCCATTGCGAAGCCATTAGATGCGGTCAGGCAGTCCCTGCCTTCTTCATTCCGCCCACCAACTTCCTACGTTCACAGACTGAGAGCAACAATCATGCGAACAAATTGGGTTACTGCTCAACTGTCTGGTTAATGGCTACAATGACACAATTAATTGCATGTCTGCTGGGCTGCTGCCCAGCTGGCTCTGAAGTCGAGACTTGTGTTCCGGCCCTGTTTGCTTGTCGCTGTTTAACTGGCATTTGCGACTGCTGCCAACATGAATTCATTTTTGTGCTAAAATTAAATATGCTTAAAATAAATTAATAATTAGATGGTCCATGAAATACACTGGCAGCAAGAATTGGCCACAAATGTTGAGTGCTGAGTAAAAGCTGAGTGAACAGTGCCTAGGAGTTGTAAAGAAATATTTAAGTTCATGAGTGGAGTAGACGAGCATATTGCAAAATGTGGAAAAAATTTAACTTTAAAGCTTAAATTAAAGCAAAAGTAAATAAAGTATGAGTAGACAAATCAGAAATCGAATAGAATTGATAGATTTGGAGCATCATTTAAATATATTTTGGATATGTTGTAAAGCGTTTTATGAACAAAGTGTTTATTTCGAAATGAATGAATTAAGGAAGGCAACTAAATGAATTCGCTGTGAACAGGGAAACTGCGTAAATCTTGAATGTCGATAGGTTGGTGGTTAGGGATATAGGAAAAAGAGTTTGCACTATGCTCAACTTACATGACATGGCTAACCATGTAAATTAAGTAATTTGTAATATTTTTTATAAGTTGAAATCTACAATTGAATAATTGGATACTAAAAAAAATAATAATTAATAAAATATTAAATTAAAAATGATGAACCTCTTCGCAGTTTTATAAAAAAGTATTTTTTCCAGAGTTTAGAAATATTTTTAATGCCTGCAATAAATGTCTTTTAGTCACACTCTTTGAGAAAAAAAAAAAAAACTCAGAGAGCAACCGATTGCATGAGCTGACCGAAACATGTTTTTTTTTTTTTAGTTCTGAAATTTTTCCTCCAGTATGGGTCGTATTGGTATGTATGCGTGGCTTGTGCTCGTTAAGCATATCAATAGTAAATGTGTGCCTGTGTGGTTGAAAGTGAAATACTCTTTAAGTGATCTGCTCATCTGCTCACTTAGTGAACTTCGCTAAACGATGTTCGGGAATAGAGCAACGCACGAATAGTAAGTAACCGAAAGTACTTGCTTAGATACGAGTGCTCAGCGGCTGTTCAGAGCGACGATCAGCTCAACATAGATACATATAGCTCAATAGTATCCATCATTGTTCACTCTCTAATTACTTATTATATACTTAAGAGAATTCTATAACTTCATTTTAATTCTCTCTTCAGCACATGACTTAAATTTCTAAATTTATATATACGTTAATTGTTATTTATGATATAAACCTTTTCAAATTGCAGTTTCACCCTTTTCTATCAACTTTTCTTACTTGGTTGATTATTCTCGTAATTTTCGTTTGACGCCAGAATGATTTTCTCGATTTGGGGTTAAAACATATTTTCTTATACGAAGCATTTTGTGGCACTTTCTTGTGGCCATGGTCATTACAATAGTTAAAGCCAGTTGCTGTGAAGCGTAACGCTTTAAACTACAAAAAGCTCTTTGCCATCGACACACACACACTTCTCTAACGTTTCTAACTTTTGCTTGAGCAAAAGGCAGCTCATAACAATGAAACTTTTGCACGCTTTGCCATTACAAAAGTGTTCATGTATGTGTGTGTGTGTTTGTGGGTACATGGCTATTGGCTAACACACACACACTTGCATATATTGTACCTGCAGATTTTTGCAAATTAACCCACATTTGCCGCCTCGTTCTTCGGGCTTTGCTTGTTTAATGCTAAAAGTGAAAATTTCTCATTCGGCTTAATGGAAAATGCATTGCAGAATTTTCTTTTGCCAAGCTTTTCTGGCTAACCGGGCTACAGTCTCTCACTCTACCTCTGGCTTTCTCCTTCGTTTTTCTTCTTTTTTTTGGAAAATTGGCCAACTTTTGTTTGGTTTTAATGCGATTTGGCCCTTTGTTTAAACTTATCAATGAAACGGCTTTTACAAGCTAGTTGGCCAACTTTTTAAATGCGTTTGGACATTGGGCTAATTGTGGCCCGCACTCTTCTTCAGGTGAATTCCATTAGGGGCATTCCATTAATAATATTTACTTTTGTACATGCTGTGTGGGCACGTGCTTATCGGATAGCTGTCGGAGTGCGTTTTTCCCCGTGTTCGCCCCCATTTCAATATTGACTTTACCTGCAAATATGCAAATTCTTCGGTCACATTTGCCGCTGCTGCCACTGCTGCTGTTTTCGCTGCCACTGGTGATGCTGCCATATTTTTTTGCTATTAATATGCGAATTGCAATGGCCACAAAATTTGCATGTGGCCTAAAAATTGGCTAGCAAAACAAACTGCGGGCCAGTCGCTCATTAAAATGCCACCGTCAAAGAGTCCATGAGGGGGACGGAGAGGGGGGCAAAAGAGAGAGAGAGAGACTGCTTCGTTGAAAACAAAAAGCCAAAGCAGCGACGCCTTCGCTTCCGCTTACGCTTTATGCGTCGACGCTGCGTTAATGGCTGCATCATAAAAAGTGCAAAGCAGTGAATGGAGCGAGCGCAGAGCTCGGAGCGAGGCCTAGAGGGCAGACTGGGGCAGTGTAGTTAGAGCGTAGATTGGAGTAACTGCTAATGCAGGCGTCAAAGGCAAGCGCTTCTAACAAATCACCAAGCAACAACAAATGAAGAGAATGATGAGCTACTAGATACCTCGTAGATAGCAGACAATTTGCAGCTAAGCTCTAGGATTAAATGTAATTATAAAGCCTTGGCACATTCAAAATGAAAAATCATGATAAAAGGATTTTATTTATTTAATTTATTTATTTATTTAATTTATTTATTATTTTTATTTATTATATATATAAACAATTTCAAAGCTAAGAATTATATTTAAATAATAATATTATGAATATTAGGGTTCTGATTAAAAACTTTTTATTACGTAAAAAAAAATATTAATAAATTTTTAATTTCAAGTTATATTTTATAATAAATTTTTTCATTTCTAAATTCTAAAATTTTGATCGTATACAAAATAAAAATATAGTTTAAAATACAAATAAAAATATGTACATAGTTTTTTTTTAGAATTTTATTCGTTCTGAACTAAATATTTTGTTATTTCTTTTTCTAATATTTTACATAAAATAAAAGTTTTATATTGCGCAAAAAATTTAGTTTCGTGTAATAATGTATTAATATTTATTTTTTTATTTTTAAAAGAATATTAACAACCTGCAGGCTCGACAAAATTAATACTAATAATTATTACAAATTATTAATAATAATTATAATTATTTTGATCGTAATTAAAATAAAAATATAGTTGAAAATAAAAACAATATTTGTACACAAGGTTTTTAATTTTTTTCCTAAACATTTTATTATATATTATTATATACTATATTATTATATTATATTATTATTATATATTATTTTATTATTATATGCCTTCTCTTCAATTGATATAAAATTTACAGGGTAATAAGCGTCAACAAAAAATTGCATTGACAACAGCAGCAACAACTACAGCGACTACAACGACAAGTTGACTGACCACAGCCAAAGGCAGAGCAGCGAAGCGCACGACTGAACGCAGTTTGCGTGTGCAGCTGTGTTGGTGTGCGTGTGTCTGTGTGAGTTGTGTTTAAGCATGTCTCTCTCTCTCTCTCTCTGTGTGTATGTGTGCAGCTCATTGTGTCTGCATTGCTGCATTTACAAAAATGTTTAGCCACAAGCCAAAGTCACAAGAGTTTTCAGCACAAAAACTAGACTTTAATAATTATTTGAACGACTAATGGATGCCCTGTAATTAGCTCACACATTTATACAAATAGTATATAAATATAAATATTTATACTTAGAATTTACCACCACATTGACCTATTAATGCACACATCTGTGCCATAAATCTTTGGCTCAAGCCATTCAACTTAAATATTTATACCAACTGCTTGGTAATAGTTCAGCAATTGTAAAGCCTTGGCACATTATTTAATGGCTGGCGCAGGCTAGGACAATGTTGTGCGCTTTAAGCCTAGGCTAGCAAGAGCAACAACCCAGTTGACAATGATACGTATACGTATACGCAGCGTTGCACGCCTCTGGCGTGCCTAATGAAACGTGTTGCCAAAGCCCAATTGTGCGGCATACTTAGGCAGCGCAAAAGGGTTTTTATGCCATTCGCCGGCAACTGGGTAGCTATTTAGCGGGACATTTAAGACCCGACCAGCGTTCTCCCTCAATGTTGAAGACCAAAAGCCAAACTAAGACGTGGCACAACTAACGAGAATGCAAGCAGCCACCCAGTGCGACAATAATTTAATTTAATGTGTTTGCATGCAATGGCGACAAAAGGCAACAAACGATGCGATTGCAGCGGCAGTCGCAGGGAGTGGGAGAGGGAGGAGGAAGAGAGGCAGCAGCAGAGAATGGGCTGACAGGGAGCTGGTTGCCACAGCATCGACCCGCACAAAGATAACTCACAATTTGTGGCCGCTGCGTGTACGCGGCAGCCTTTGCCATCTTGCAACTTGCAACGAAACGCGAAATTTATGATGTTTCCGCTTGCAGGGAAAAGGGGCACGAGCAAGGGTAGTGCGAATTTATGTTGAAATTATTAGTGTAAACATTTTGTATTTAATTAATATGAAGCTGCAACGGCAGCCATGCTCGTAAACTGGCCAGCGTTGACAACGCAGATAGTCAATTTTTTTCCCTCTTTTTTCTTGTTGTATATAATATGTATGTATATAAAGTTTACTTGGGCTTTTCGCCTGGCCCCGGTG
Source organism: Drosophila buzzatii (assembly GCA_035045845.1). Classification (NCBI taxonomy): domain Eukaryota; kingdom Metazoa; phylum Arthropoda; class Insecta; order Diptera; family Drosophilidae; genus Drosophila; species Drosophila buzzatii. The sequence continues at coordinate 132,583 of JAWNOS010000180.1, forward strand.
TAATGCGATAATAATGATGTATGTTATTTATGGCCAGCACAGACAGCAGAGCTCTGCGCTGCACATACAAATGTATGTCATGTGGCAAATGAGATTCTGTACAAATTGCAGCAGATTATGTGAAATGCATTTAAATATTATGAATGATTGAACTTAAAAATGTATTTAGATAAAGGCTGAAGAAAATTTCAAATTTTGCAATAATTGGGTAAGCAGTTCAAAATGGGAATATAAAATATATAATATATAATAGGCATTGCTCGCAAATATTTGTAAGTGTCTTTCACTCACACTTTGAGCAATTACTTAGAGAGCAAACGATCGCATCAGTTCTTCAATGAGTTTGTTCACGATCGATTTCGCTCTGGCAAAAAGTATTTTGTATTGGTATGCGAGAGTAGCGTGGAGAGTATGCGAGAGTTGTGTTCGCTGAACTCATTAATTGCATACGTGGATTGAAGACAGTTCTGCTCACTCTTATGCATTGGTATGCCTGCTAAGATTGTCTTTGCTAAACACATTAACAACGCACATGAGAGTGAGTGTTTGCACACCCTCTTTGACTTAACTGCTCACTTACTGATCTTCACTGAACGAGCGTCAATCGAATGGGTCTCTGTTCGTTTGACGAACAGAACCGAATACGCTTGCTCAGAGCTAGTGCTAGGGAGTAATATATATATTATATATATATTCCTCTCTTTTATATAGATGAAAAGAACCGAAGAACTAGTGCAAGGGAGCAAGATATATATATGTGTATATATTTTTCTGGTTTAGAGCATTCGACGAAAAGAACCGAAGACGCTTGCTCAGAGCTAGTGCGAGCGAGTAAGATATATATGGATATTTTTTTCTATTGTATAGAGTGTAACTAATAAAACGGGTTACAAACTAACATATTATTACACCCACTCATCCATTGTCACCTGTACATTGACATTCCACAACATCCATTCCTAGACAAAGTTATACCACAATATATTTATTCTTAAAATTTACACAAATATAAAAAAAATTAAATATTTCAAAAGAAAAACCCCCTCATGCCACTGTTAGCCGCAAATGCTTGTAGCATTATCAATGGCTCCAGAAAGCATTAACAGGTAAATATTGTCTTAATGGGGCGACCATTTGTTCCTATGCACCCCGCCAGCACCTGTTCGCCATCTTTGGCAGTGTCCTGTGTATTTATGTGTGGACCATAAATTGTCTGGCCAAAATTCTAGACATCATAATACAAAGTGTAATAAATATGCGAACAGGCGACTGCAAACAAAGCTGTGGAAGAGCAAAACAACAACAAGTAAATAGAAATCAAAATATCCTCGGCGAGTAAGAACAAAAAGGAAAATGGAAAATTCTGATTGTTGTTGTTGTTGTTGCTTTTGGTATATTTTGAAAGCGTCGAATGAAACTGTAGCTCAAGCAGCAGCAAATGCGAAGTAATGAGCATAAAAATGACAGAGCAATGAACAGCGAGAGAGAGAGGGAGAGAGAGAGAGAGAGCTAGAGATAGACTGTATCTGAGGGGGCTAGCGAGGTGCCAGGGTGACCGTAAATCTTTTTTGTGGTGCTTTCAAGGTGAAATAACAATTTAAGTTTACGAGTATTACTCGCAAGCGACAACAACAACAACAGAGAGACAAAAACAAAGCAAAAACAATGCCAAATATAACAACAGAAGCAACACAAGTAAAATCAGCGAAAAGAAGAATATTTTAGGCCTTTGGGCACGCACTCGCACACACGCTCACACACACACGCGCACACACACACGCGCACACACACACATTCATAGCAAGCAAAAATCTATGATATATGACAGAGCTGCGCATCAGTCGCCAGGACAACTCTAAATATGTATGTGTGTGTGTGTGTGCCTTCAAATTTTGTTGTTTTTTGTTTTATTATTCCTGGATAAATTCAGACAGTCGCACAGGTAAGTGAGCTCGCGCTTCAGCTTCATATATCATGCTTTAATAATCTGCAGAGTGTTCCAGCGAAATCTCTTAAGTTCCCCCGTCACTCCAGCCGTCAATGTTCTTCAGCATAGCCCTGCTTACATTTGCCGGCTGCTTGCTTCTTATTTATTTATTTATTTATTTCATTCTTCTTTCTCCTTTACTTTTTAGCAGTGTAAAAACAAGAGTTCAATGTGCAGTGAATAATTCAATTGAAGACGATTAAAAATAAAAAATGCTATATAAAATATAAAAGAGAATAACATGAGAATATATCAAATGTTTCACATCAAATATGCGCATGTCTTTTCTTGAGGTTTCGCCCATTTCTTGTTCTTGGCAAATGCAGACTTTGAAGAGGTTATTCCGAAAAAAGAAAATCTCGAACTGAGAACGCATTTATTTTTTCGTCAGAAGCATTTATAAACATTTATCTAGAATTGACGGAAGTGTTGTGAAGCTGAGGCACCGTCTAAAGGTTGGCGCTTATAGAGGATGAGGCCTTAGTCTGAGGCTGAGGCTAATAGGGCTGAAGCACTTTTCTTATTATTATATATTCATATTCATATTTATGGTATATATAGATACATATGTATACATAAAAAATGTTTAATGTTGTAAAATGTATTTATTTTTATTTCTTTACTTTTTTTTATATATATATAATTATATTTATTTTATTTATTTTTTTTTTATTTTTTATATATTTCTGTAACCTTTAAAGCACGCAAATAAAATATTCTCTTTGATGCTTTTTTGATTAAACCAATGTAAAAACTAGAGGTTCTCTTTAACCTCTAAAAAAATTTATAAAAATGTGTACATATTTTATTTCGCAACACAGAAATTATAAGAATATAAATGCTTCAAGATTATGCATGAATTACGACTAAAAAAAAATGATATAAAAGTCTTTAATGGAAAATATACCAAACAAGAGGGAAAAGCTGATTGCTTGCTAAACATATAAACATATAAATAACGATATCAATACGAATAGAAACTATAGAAAATAAAGAGAGATTATAAACTTACAAAAACGACCATAAATTATAAACATAATCTTACGCATCAATTGCTTGTGGAGAAGACAAGCAAATTAAACAATAGCCATTCAAATTATATTTGGTCGACTTCATAACATAAATAAATAAATATTTAACTTATAATTTGTAGCTCTAAATAACCTAGCAACCTAGCTCCAAAATAATAAACAAAACAACGAAAGATTGCTTTTTTGGAATGACTCGCTGAACGCTTCGGTTCTTGGCATACTTGCAATGTGATTACAGCCTCAATTATTTTAACATTCTGCGCACATTTTCACATTTCAAATTTCATAATTTGGCCAGTGCTCATGACACAGCTAATGAGCAGCGAAATTATTCACGAAACTCAACAGGATTTTGCGCTAGATTTCAGCTGTGTTGAAAGTTGATGGACATTTGACGGCCACTCTCCACTTAATGGCCAAATAACAGAGTGGCGCGCAGAGCGTCTACTGCTTGGGCTGCGTGCAGCCAATGTTCCAATCAGATTCACTTCTGCTGCCTAGCAACTGGCCATGCAGCGTTGCCAGCTGTTCATTTAGTTTGTGTCAGAGTTTGGGTGCAAATCACAATTCGATTGTCTCTACGTGTCAATCACAGGCCATGGACAGGCTACGCATTTTGGCAGCGTTTTCCCTTGGAATTATACAATCATTTCTGATCCCATTGGCCTACCCTAGGTAGGCTACCACTACCGTTTTTCTATGGCGCCAAACAAAGCAGTTAATGGGGCAACAAGGTGGCTCTGGCATGTTGATTATCTCAGTGCTTGTATCACTTGGCCCAGCCGCTGCTGCTGCTGCTGCTGCTACTGCTGCTCCTGTCCAGCAGTTTAATTAGCGTTTGCTGCCACTCAACCAAGTGGACAAATTTGGTCGCTGACCAGCATTGACCATTTAGCCGATAAATGTAACCAAGACCCCCCGCCTCTAAAACTACACTGCCTTTTGCATCAGCTAGTCCTTGTATTGATTGGCTTCCAGGTGTGCGTGTGTGTGTATGCCGGGAGAGGTATTTGTGATTAGGCTTTGGCCATCGTTTGACAGCCCCTCAAATTGCCTGCCCAGCTAAAGCTTTTTGCTGGCCCCAAAAAGTATGCTATATATTGCTTTCTTTTTGTATACTCTGACAACGGGTAGAAATCGTTTGTATAATATATTAAATTAACAGGCATGAAAATTATTTCAATACATAGTTTTATATATTTTAGAATATATAGAAAATTCTTGTTAGGTTAGTCTCTGTTATGAAATTCAATTATTCTCGCTTTCATATCTAATACATATATCAAGAAAAGCATCAATATTCTATATGCTTTACTTTACTCTTAAATTTCATCTAATTTAATTTTTAAAAGCTCTATCAAATTCCCATAATAAATATCTTAAAAAAAAATAAATATATTTTAAATTCTCTTCTCTCAAAGAGTATTCCAAATTTCATGCAAAATTATTCTTACATATTTGCATGCCTTATTTTTTCACAATCAACTAAAAACCTTTAAAAGCCTAGTCAAATGCCGAGACCACCTGTTAAATTGTCTAAATTGGTAGCCGGCACCGCAAAAAAGTCCTACACACTCATACAAGCACACACACACACACAATAAAGGACTACAAAGCTTATTTTACAACTGTGTCTGTTGCCCAAAATAAGCAAAAACAAAACAAGCCTTTTACAATACACAATAAAAAAATGATAAAAAAGGATTAAGAAAACAAGTAAACAAGTGCCAAAGAGCTTTCGAAAGCTCCCTCTCTGACATTCTCTCGCGACGTTGCTGAATGTGTATTGCAAGCTCTGAGAAGCTTTTCGTTACTCTTAAGCACGGCACGCGCTCTTCAACGAAAGCTGCACGCAAAAGCTCTCGCAGGGATGCTGTAATATGGCAAAGAGTCTGCCGAGCGCTCGTCACACAGCTCGCATCCTTGCCTCGTATCTCGTGATAGAAGATTCGTTCGCATTTGGCTTTCGGGTTTCATATGGACATTGCGAATGCCTAGCATTGTGCTAGGTTCTGGCCTGCTGTTGGCGCTGATGCTCGGGCTAAGGTGAACGTTATTTCAGTCAAGCTCCAGCATCCGTTCAAACCGGGAGCAGCCTTTTGCACGCGTTCCCGTTATATCAAGCGCGCGCACACACACTGAGCGCGTCCTGTTTCGGCCTGTAGTTGTCTATGTACGTAAGCGTGTATCAGTTAGTGTATGTGTATGTGTGTGCCAGTGCGTGCGTGCGTGCGTTTGAGACGTTCCGCGGCGCGACGCGTGTGTGTGCATTGGTGTGTGTAAAATTTTAGGCAAAGCCAAAGCAAACAGAAACAGAGGGCCCCCAAGTGACAGGTGGAGCTAACGCGAACCGGTTCAAGCTAAAAGTCGCCTTTTGCTAACCTTTACACTTGGCAGCATTTCATAACGCGAGTTAACCAAACCCAAAAGTGAACAAATTCAAAAAGCATAACGCTTCTGGTAGAACTATGCTAGCTACTCGTCGCTAGTTTGAGCCGTGTTTCCAAAAATGTAAGCTTAAAACTAAATTGCTGAAGGCATAATATAATATAACCTTTTTTTTGTATATAAACTCGAATAACTTGAAGTTCAAATATCAAACTGACAATATATTATATCAAAGCAGCCCCAAGAAACACTTAAATTGAATAAATATTGCTAAGAGAACAAGCTTGTGCATTTATGTAAGCTCTTAATTAGAAGCAATTTGTATAGACAAGAATTCTCAAGCAATACAAATAAATCTTGGTAAATTGTCAGCCACAATTCCAATATCAATAAATTGATTAAAAACCATATATATTGTCTGTGAAAGTTCTTTTACCTTTGGCCTACTGCAAACAAAAAAAGTCGAAGGCAAACTGAACAAAATCCAAAACAAACTTTAACTAGACTAATAAATCATTCGGCCAAGCTGCAAGCACCACTGTGAGCCGTAAACTGCAAAACTGTGCTTAAAGAGTTTTTGGCATAGTTTTGCCCTATTCAATAGCAACTGGCCGTATGAGCAATGTTTTACAAATTGTTTAGCGCAGTTGCAGCTGATGCAGCTGTGACTGTGAAATAATAAATAGTTTTTTCTGCATATAATATTCATGTTTATTTATTGGTGAAAGTCTTGGCTATTGGCTATAATAAATATATATATAAATAAAATATAAATATAGATATTTTTTCTTAGAAATCTAAAGCAGAAATTGATATTCTTTACTTTTGTAATGAAAAGAAAATGTTGAAAAATCAAGGCAAGAGTTCTTTAATTACAATATACAAATTCAAAGTAAAAAATTTTTTTTTTTAGCCTGTTGTCACAGAATATATTCAAGAAAAATATATGCTATATCAATTACGATATTTATTTTGCCAAAGAAATATTGTAAAATAATTTTACTCTTGGCTTTTCCTTTTATTCAGAATTTAGATGTCAAATTATTATAGAGTGAGGAAAATATAAATATATAAATTCTATGAAAAATTCAAAATCATTTAAAGGATTTACAAAGGCTAAATGCTAACACGAAAAATAAAATGATCTTTTATTTAAATATACATAGTTTAAATATATTTTTAATATATATAATTTATAGCCGTTATCATTTTAAGTTAACATTTACTTTGGATATTAAATTAAATAACAAAAATAAATTCTAATCTATGTAAATCATAAGCAACGATTTAAGTGCCTTAGAAAATGTTCATATTTATTACAACTCAACACAAAAATTATTTCAAAGGCTAACACACATTTTCTATTGATTCTAAGCTAAAAGTCTATAAATTCAATTTTTAATGCCTTTGGGCAACAACAATTTAAATCATAAAATGAAATGCATTTTCATTTGAGAAACCTTTGCTTATATTAAGTTTGATGGGCGATCGCATAAAGGGAATTTTATGTGTTCGCCTTTTTAGCCATTAGCTCAAATGTCGCCAGATTTTCGTATATAAATCAAATTGTGGGTCTATTTTTTGTGCCGCTTTCTAATCGCAGCACATTTGCCAAAGTTATCTGAAAAGTGATGTACATAAAGAAAAGTATTCAATGCAATAAAAAAGTTAAATCAGTCTGATTGACAGACTGGCCGGATGACCGACCAGACAGACAGACTGACTGACACCTATTCAATGGCACCGACTAGCATTGGGCCATTGTTTAGCTGGCAGATTTTGTGCTCATCAACTTAAATTGTGAAAATTAATCAAGTTGAAAAGGTTGGCCACGGCTAGGACACAGTTTGGGGCCAAGAATGTATGAATGGCTTTTGTTTTGTTTTCCTTGGCCGTTGAGGTCGAGCAGTCAACATGCAAGTGAAGGGAACCTTTTTTTTCGAGCCTCGACAAAAAGGAAAACCTTTTGCTTTGCATTCAAGCGGAAATTAAAGCGATATGTAAGAGCGAGGCCTAGCTGCCGAGTGTCAGCAAGAGAAATTCGATGGGCGACGCGGGAGAGTGCGATGAACTCAATTGAAAATGTGTCCCTAGGCCTGAGATTGACAAGAAAAACAATAAAAAAAAAAAAACAAAAAACAGCGGGCGAAGAAAAAAAGGACAACTTCGAACACGTGCGATGCGTGGAGGGCTTTAAGCTATTTTTAAAGCATTTGCTTAGGCTTTTGCTCCTCTTCTTATCTTTGCTTTTTAAATATTCTGCAGTTTTTTGTGCTCGGCTCAACAGCTGAGCGACAATTTTTGGCGGCTGCCTCAAATGAAAATGTAAGGAAAAAACCCTTTTTAATTAATGCTCTGCTCGCCCGCTTGCCAACCGTCAAACACCTCATTAAAATGCCATGAAAGGTGTATGAGTGTGCGTGTGTGTGGGTGTATTTAAATGAAAATATAAAACGAGTTTATGATGGCTCTCGGTTTATTTGGCGAACGTCTCTCTACAGGTTTCTAATTAATTTAATTACCATTCGCTTTGGAGTTCGGCTAATAAAATATGTCCAAATAAAACTAATTAGTCAGCTCATAAAAGCCAACTTGAGTAGCCAACAGCTACTTTTGGCTTAAGCTGTGAAAATTTATACAATGAAATTGCGTTGAACGAACGAAATAAATTCCTATTAATAAAAGTCAATTTCAATAAGTTTCAGCGAAGCAAGGAATTCGTTTGTTGCTCAAATTCAATTGAAAATCTGTGAAATGCTACGAAAATGGAAAAGCTGCTAGAGAAAATTAATTGAGCTCTTTTTACTAGCTTACAATAATGTTGGCATCTAATTGGATTAGCTAAGAGAAAAATGCATAAGCTTTTAATGAATGGAAATTTGCATTGATTTCGCTGTTTATGATGTTTGACAATATATTAAAATAATTTAGCTACTTAACAATTTGAAACTGTCAAGAATATTTTATTGATGCTGGACAATATATATTTGCATGTAGTATAATTTGAATTTTAAACATAAATATTTATTCAAATTACGCATGAAATAATATGACAGATTTCAAATTGGATTTCACATATTTTCATATAAACTTATTGGGTTTTTTTTAATGAGCTTAAATTAAATTGAACTATGATTGCCCATACTCTAACCAAATATTTATTGGAAACTGTATTATTATAATTATTGAAAATTAAATTTATATGCAATTTATATAAAATCTACATCTTAGATAGTCAAATTCTGCTATTCATAAATATGGGAAAATGTGAAGAGAATATAAATATTGACAGTCGAACCTTTATAGTTCAAATCATTATAGTCCTACTTTATTTTTTTTTCATTTTACTACGATACATAAATTTTAAAAACTATTTTAATTGTACATATTTCGCTTTGCATTATATTTTATATAAGTTCAGAAGATTCTCATTATTAATTAAATTAATTAATTACATCATTTTATTTAATTCATTATAAAATAATTATTAACTATTTTAAAACATAATAAAAAAAATGTAATTAAATTTTTAATAATGAGAATCTAGTGAACTTATTTAAAATTAATAAAAAATAAATAATATAATAATTCAGTTTATTTGCAATAATTGGTAACATAACTAAAAAAAATAATAATTTTAAAATTTTTTTTTATTTGTTCTTGAAAATTTATGAGTTTACATTTATGGGCTTACAATTTTCTAAAAATAAAAATAATATTAATAAAAATAATAAATTCTAAGTTCCATATTTCTGAAATAATTAATTAGAAATTATATGAAACACCTTTGGCTCATTAATAAACTATAGACATGCTCTGCAATATATTCGATTATATCTGTATACTTCCCAAATACTATTTCTGCATGTTTTGCTACGATTTATAAGTGTAAAATTACTATTTATTTCGATTCAAAAACTAAAATCTCTTTGAAATAAAAAAAAAAGTATTATATGGTATGCTTCAGCCAATATATTAAATTATTATAAATATGTATATATATTTTTCTTTATGCTCTAGCTATAATTCATTTAACATTTGAGGGCAAGTAAACATAATATTTTAAGCTAACGTAAACAATATACCATTAAACGCCACGAAAAAAAAAAAAACAAAGTGAAAAACATGGCTGACAGAGAAAAAACCATCAAAAGTAAATGAAGCATAAATGCCAGAAACATACAGGGAGGCAGAGCTAGAGGCGGATGAGGGAATGGGAAAGCCAAAAGGAAAATCGTGTGAAAGAAAAAGTGATTTAAATTTTCTTTTCTAGCGGCGTGGAAATTGATGGAAATTATTGTGGGCTATGCTGTATTGGCGGCCATGCGGATGTTGTGCGTCCAAATAGCTTTTGAGGGAATTAGAAACACTCTGCGGCAAAAATAACCGGAAGGAATTATTATAAACCTCAGATGCGTGGAGGAAATTAAATATTTTATAGTCTGCGGCAGCGAAGCAAGCAAGCAAGAAGAACAAAATTATTATTATATTTCTGAGTGTCGACACGCGAGACGCTGACTAAATGACTACCAGCAAAGAATAAAAAATAAAAAATAAAAATTGAAGTTGAGAAAACGAATTTTATTTAAGCTTGTAAATGTCTACGCGAGACAGAGTGATTGTGCGTCTGTATGTGTGTATGCGTGTGTGTGTGTTAATGCCGCGGTGTTGCATTTTGGGGTATTATGTACACACGCCCCAGCAAAAGGCACAAAAAGGCCACGTTAAGAGGATCTGGAAGTTGGCCTGGTAAAAAAAAAGAAACAGAAAAAAGCCAAATTATTTTTAAAAAACATTTACACAAGCAAAAGAAGAAGAAAATTAAGTGAGTGCGCAACGAACAAAAATGCGACGAATTAAATTAAAAAAACAGGAATAAAAATAAGATGGAAACAGTTACAGGAAATTAAATTGCTTTAAGCCCATTTCCATTTCCCAAAGAAGCGTCTTAGTGGTTTTTGATTATGGCCACAGCCTCGCAGCGAGATTGGCAAAAGCTGTAAATGAATAAAATATGAAAAGCGATTGTCGACAATGTAATGCGACACACAGCAAAGGTTCCGTTGAGACTCTGACTTCACAAATTGTTTAAATGCAGTGCAATTGGAAAAAGTTAGGCCAAACTTTTATATTCAATCAGAAACACTTTGCAGGCTGAATGAGCTCTGGTTTGAGGGACGTGAAGCCGATGTATGTATGTATGTGTGTGCGTGTGTTATGTTGCGAAAATTAATAACAAATTAAGAAGATAATTTCACGGAATGTATTTTAATAGAGTTTGTGGAAATAAGAAAAATATTTAACATTTAATTTATGTTAAATTAAAAAAAATAATAATAATAATAATTTAATTTTAAAAATCTTTCTAATTCAATAATGACTGCATTCAGTCTTAAGAGCTGAAATTTTAAATTATTTTTGAGATTCTGTTATCATTTAGCAGAATTATGATTAGCCATAGCAGCTGTAATTACATTTCTGTTAAGATAAAAAGTGTAATTCGTGTTAACATAATTGTTAGCATAATAACGAAAGTAAACTATATACGAGAGACTTTAGTTAAAAAATATTAAAATATAATTTCGAATATAAGAAATTCTAGAGTATATAAAAATCTGTCTATTTCATGTAAATATGTCTTTCTTTCAGTTATAAAGAAAGAAAAATAGAATGATGTAAATAATGCATTATTATTATTATTTTTTTTTTATTATTTAGACTCTAAGTTTTAACAAAAAAAACTGTTTAACTACTCTAATTTATGCTCCATAAACCAAGCTGCGAAACAAACATTTGATAGATATGCAACCTTAATATAATCAAGTCTCTCTTTTATTACAGTTGACAATACCGACTATTAACAATCTAACTAATAAAAACTCTCTGCTCTTTTCTGTCATTTATTTCAAACACACACACACACATACACACACATACACACACACACACACATACACACACACACACACATACACACACACACACACACATGCTCACAATCATCCACATAACGACATCCACACGCACAGCAGCCACCCACAGCAGAGTAACGGCAGCAACCGGAAATCAACGAAATTGTCGTCACTCCAATCAAGTGGAAATTTGATTAAAGAAGAGAAACGAAAAAAATTTAATAAATTTCAAAACTCAATAGCCGCATACCCAAAAATAAAGAAAGAGCACAGAACAAAACTGAACAGAACAGAGAAGAAAAGTGCGAGTGTATCAAAAAGGTAACAGCAAAGGAAATCAACACGCACGCACATGAGCGCATTTGTAGTTGTGCGAGAATACAACAAAAAGTAACAGCAGTAAACGTAACAAACATTAAAAAGCAACGAAGCGTAAAGCTCACAAAAAAAAAGAGAAGTAAGCGCCAAAAAGGTTGACGAAAAAAAGTGAACACAAAAAAAAAACAGAGTGAAATAAAGACAGCAGCAATAAAAATTTATAAAAAGAGTTACCAAGTGAACGAGTTGTAAAGAAAAAAAAAACTAAATAGAAGTAACTGAAAAACCTAAAATAGAAACCAACAAAATGTAAAGAAAAACTAAAAAAGAGAAATTAAAAGGCACGAATATTATTTAGTAGACCATAATCTGGGGCAGGACTTGCTCAAGGCTTAGGACAACTAACGACAGCGCGCAGCTGACGACGATTGCCTTGTGGCAAGGACATTACACACACTTTTCTTTCATTTTTTTTTTTTTTTCATAAAGACTGAGTGTGTGTGTGTGTGTGTGTGGTTGTGTCCTGCATTGAGCAAAGCACGAAATTAAGTGCAGATTATCAGCAGATTATATTTTAATAGCATTTCAAGCTGTTGCCTTTCACGACAAGCCCAAAGGAAGACGACGACGACGACAACAAAAAGGACACGGACAACAACAAATACATGTGCCAGCTAGTTCTATGTGTGTCTGGTCTCTCAATGCGTGTGTGTGTGTGTATGAGTGTACAAGTGCGGCTTATTACACGATGTCTTGTGCAAGTATTTTTAGTGTAGCCGCCTCAACTAAGGCAAACATAAGCCCGTTAGAAATTGAAATCAAGTAACAAGCGCCATTTTTATTGCTCAGTGTTTCGAGTGTCCTTTGCCAAGTGTCGCGTGTGTCCACGACAAGAAAGGAAATAACAAGAAAAGCAAAGAGACGTAAAAGATTTAATTAAAACATTAAGCATACGCCCCCTGGCAGTCGAGAGACAAACGCAGCACAGCAGCAGCAGCAGCAGCAACAGGTGAGTGAGCAAACTTTATATATATATTTTTTTTTGTATATGAAAACGAATGTTGACTGTGCTAAATTGAAGATGTTTTCTAGGAAAAGAAAAAATTTGTATTTAATATAATTTATTTGAAGAGAAGTGAAACAATTTCAGAAAGCAATTAAATGATTATTTAAATACTAATTGTAACTATGCACGGAATTTGTAATCCAATGAATGTATTGATGTTTTTAGATATTTTAATCTTCATCTAAAATTAAAGTAATAAATAAAATAAAATTAAAAAAAAAAGAAGCTAAATAATTAATACATATCATATAATGGTAATAAAGTCTGCTAATTCATAAAAGTGAATAGCAAAGCTTATGAAAGTATTTATAGCAGGACTCGCTCGATTTCCACACTTCGCAGCATTTTTTGATAACGTCAGATTTCCAACAGATTTATATATATATACAAAAATTTGATGCGTTAGTACAACTGGAATATAAAGCAAAATAAAACCTGTGATTTCCGTAGACTGCGATATCTAATATTTATCCTCTTGCATTTAGAAAAACATGAAAGACATACAAAATTCTTTAGCAAATTCTGCTTTTATTTTAACACGGAATCAACAATGCAATTGAACAAAATAAAATAAAATAAAATAAAATAAATATGAAATACTCAAATCCAACTCGTCAGCTTATCAAACACATTCCGCAACGCTTTCTACTAATGTCCTTGCAAACCAGCCACGCCTTTCTCTGCCAACGCGCTCCCCATCATCTCCCTCTCTCTCTCTCTCCCACTGCCTTTATAACCACAATAAGCCGCGCTGCGGCTGGGCCTGAGCGCCTGTTAATTAATGCTAACCCAGCATCCGCTGCAGCATATTTAAAAACGCATTAGCTTTCGGCTTTAGAGCCGCAATGCAAACTGTGAGAGAAAGCCGGAATCTGAATCAGAGTGTCATAATTTTTTGGTAACAACAAAAAACATTTGGACAGCAACTTGAACCAAAAAGAAAACATTAACGCTAATGCTGTATAAAATGTTGGAATTATATCCATATGTATGTATAAATGCGAATATGTGCTAAAGAAATGTTGTAATTACCTTAAATGCTGCTGCAGCAGCAGCTTAGCTAAACGACTATATGTGATCCGTTTTTATATCCTTTATAAAATTGAAAGGCAAATTGCGAATGTGTGTAACGCTGAGTTGAAGGCATTTTTAAAGTTAAAAAGTTGTGAAGATTATGCATATATTACATTTAAGTAGATTTCTTTATGCTCGAAGAACTCTAAGAATTTTATTCGTCTCGTTGAAGGTGTATGAATTACAAAAACTTCATAGCACTCGCCTGAAAGCTATTTAGCTTTATATATCTTACGATTGAGTTTTAAAATTAGGGTAACTGCTAGTTGGTCACTCTTGCGAAATTATATTTATTTTTTGGCAGGCACTCGCATATGTTGCTAATTTCAGTTTCTGTTTTTTTTTGGCTCGAAAATGGCAAACAAAGAGACTATGCGATGGCAACACTTGCCGAGACATTAAAACAAAACTTTTGCAACTTTTGCGGGGAGAAGGTGTGGCCAAAGGTGGCTTGGTTGTTGTTGCTATACCTGCAACAGGCCATCAGGCTGATGCTTACCATCCTTAGTAGCCATAATGCGCTGCTGCTTAGCTGCCGTTTGTTGTTTTAATGCTATTTGCCTGCCTTTTGGAATCTGTCACCAAGCTACGTGACAATACAGCATTATGTGGGTGGCTCTGTGTGAGTGTGTGTGCTGCTGCTCCTGCTGTGTGAATGCGGTAGACCGCAGACTTTGCTGGCCGACCTAAGTCAGCTTGCTCGCATTGGTGCGCAACTTACCTGACAAAACTTTAAGGCAAAAATTTCATTTAAAAGTTTCACTGATGCTTGGGAGCTGAAGCTGGAACAGCAACTGGAATGGCAACTGGACACCCCTGACAAGCTTGCCCTCTCCCTCTTACACTCTCCTGGGTCAAGTTGGAACGTACGCCAGCTGCCACATTTCGGCCCACTCAAGTCCGCATCTAGCAATTGCCTTCCGTTTGTTCCTTGGGAGAACTTTTGCAAATGGACATTGACGTTGCATGGCTTTGGTTTCTCTTTTGGCGCATCATAAACATTTACACTTTCTGAACGATCCGCCCAAATGGGACCCATTGGCGCCACTCAACTTTGAACTCTGTTAGCTCTGCACATTTCAAAGCTATTACAGCTTTGAATTGGATACTAAGGGGAATTACATGATATTGGAGCAGACAAATTTTGTATTGCAAAAAATGCAACCACAGAAGATGCATTTTTCATATTTGATTACATTTTTCTGGGCATATCTCTAGTGCACTTCAAATTTGCCTATTTTATTTGGAATCTAATATGCTTGGCTGGGCAACAATTTCATATTTTCGATTTGTAATTAAAATATTTTAGAGCACTTATGTCGATTCACGCTCTCCACTTTCAGTTATGCATTTTTATCTAATTATTTTTGTCATGCTCATTTAGCTATGTTAAATTGTCGCAAATTTGTGGTAAACAATTTTAATATTTATTTAATATTTAATTTATTTGCTGGAATTTTGTTGTATTTAATTACAAGTTTTAAATAGACACAAATATGTATATATGATTTGTATATTTAAATGGAAAAAAATAGATATTTATGTGCATATAATTACATGAAAATAATCATGGGCTTTAAATACACTTAAAAAAAAAAAATTAAATAATATTTTTTAGACAAGTAAATATAAATAAATTTAAAAATATTTATTATTATTATTAATTCGTGAATTTATTATGCATAAAATTTTGCCTAAATTTCTTTTACTATAAATATTTTATGTGCATGCTCAAATATTTTTGTTTCTATTTATTTTATTTATTTATTTATTTTTTTTTTAATGTAATATTAAATATTCTTTTATTATGAAAAGATTTAATGATTTAAGCATTTTGCGCGCACGCAGCTATTTTATTTTGCCTTTCCAGGAATTGAACGTATTTTGTTTGCAAGTTTTGCTGCCTTTTTTTCCATTTTGTGCGCAAATTAAATTGGTTTTTGGTTTTTGCAAAATAAACGAAATTGCGAATGGTTAAAATGTATATATAAAGTGTATATATATAAATAAATATATATATATATTTATATATACATTTGTTTTAATGCGGTTGCTCTCCTTTATTATCATTGTCGAAATGTACATACTTATTTATGCAACAGCTGTTGTTTTTTCTTCATTGTTGCTGTTGTTATTCTTGCAGTCGTTGCTTAACTAATTAAAGCAGTTTAATTGCATAAATTAAAGCTACATATGTATGCCTGTTGTTGCTGCTGCTGTTGTTGTATAAATAAACATGCGAAAGCTTTTTACAATGGCCCACGCACAATTTACAGAGCCCTAATTAGCGTATTTCCATACAATGACAGTTTATACTATGTGATTTAAATGGATGTTTCATTTATTTTATTAATATTTGCAACATTTATCAGAATTAATGAAAGCTTTTTTTTATTCATTATAAATTCGTCAGTATATTTCTTATGCTATTAGCGTGCTTTTGACATCAATCAATCAACCAAACAAAATTTATCAAGCGTCCAATTACGTCTTGGCTTAAAGCACATGGACAAAAAATAATACAAATAAAATAAAAATAAATAAAAACAATTCAAGCTAGAAGTTTGAAGAAGCAAAAAAAGTGTTTTGCGCACAATTTGTTCGTTCTTTATCGACTGGGAATATGCGTGGGGTTGTCTCGAGGAGGTAAAGAGCGTGCAGCATCCAGCCGGGCAGCAAATTGTAACAGACACACGCACTTAAACTCCCCCTGATGTTTTAAAGCACTGGCAAAGCATGCTTCTTGGGTAGTAAACACTTATTAGATGTCACAAGTTCTGAATGAGCGGCAACGGCGGGGCAGGCAAATAGAGACGAATACACAAAGCTGTATAAAGCAAAGAGAGTGAGCGAGCAAGAGCGAGGTAACGAGCGGGCCAGCGACGGAGCCCCCAATGCGATGGCGCAATGGAGCGTGCTGTTAAGGAGTATTCGACTAATAAAAATGTCAAAACGCATGAAGCTGATGACAAGTAACACGAAATGACAGCAGATCCTATGAGCAGGACGTATGTACGTAAGTAAGAAACTTTGCCACCGGCCATTTCCCATTGGCCCCTAATGCCAACGGCAACGATTTGACACACCTGCTGTGCGCTTCGTCTCTGCGCGTGGTTTGCCCTCGCAATTTTCATCCACACTAAAACTTTCACAATTAAAAGTTGGCAATTTTGTTACGTCGTCTTCGACATTGACTTTGCTTTCTATTTACCTTCTTTTTTTTTGTTTTTGCCATGCACGTTTCAATTTTATTTGCCGAATTGGCTTAAGTGGATTTATCATATCAACCATAAAGTTGTCTAAAAATATATATATTAAACATTACACATATATAAGTATATCTGGATTCTACTTTTAATTACACAGCTTTTCAGTGCACGCACGTACGCGTGAATGTCGTGGTGAAAAAAGTTTTATTCCTTTTACTTTTGGTACGTGTTCGCGCTCAAAGCATTTTCAATAAACGTCTTTTACTTGCTCTCCATCTCGGCGCCTGCGGGCATTGATAAACTTTAGCGTGCACTTGGCCTTGGTCGTGCAAAGGTCAAACAATAAACTTGTGCGGCTCAGTATAAATCATTTAACATTTTAAATATTATCGTATTTCATTGACCAGACAGACTCAAGTGCAATCCATTCAAATACGCAACTTAAAGGCGCTCAGCTCAAGTTACCAATTGAAAACTCAAAGCTGATTACAAAAGGCAAATAAATATGTGAAATTAAGAAATGTGTGAGTGACTTTTTGATACCGAAGCTTATAGAGAAATACCTGCAACTTTTTACTTATATAATTCTATTAAATTGAACAAAAATAATAGAAAATTCTAAAAGATAATTCCAAAATGTATTTTAAATACCTGCTCTAGCTAAAGAGCTTCACAAATCTTCTTGCTAAACGTAAATTATATTAAAGTGCGCATAAATTCAACTAATCTACGCAAACTAAATCACATAGTTTATGTGCTTCTTCCACTTGAGCTTGTTAGGCGACACGCTTAGCGTATAGACATGGAAAATTAAAGAACACACAGGCACACACACACGCAGACACGTGACACACGCGCAATTTATTAAGTATACGCCTAGAAGACAAACTCTGAATGTTTCGTCGCTCCGTGGACCTGGATTCTGGCAGCTCGTTCTGTTATTTAAACAAAACAATTAAAATGATTTTCCCAGCGCTTTCTCAGAAACACACGCAGAAAAAAGAAAATAATATATATATATACATATGAATAGGCAAAATGCCTACAACAACGAAACAGCATGAGCTTTTGCATGTGTTGTTTGCGTTTGTGCTGCGAGTTGACGTCGTCGTCCTTGTTGTTGCTGGGTTTTGTTGTTTATTTAGACGCAGGCATGTATACATAACATTTACAGCAAGCAGCAAGGCAACAACAAATTGAATGAACACGCGCCCCGAAAGCGTTTAATAAACACAAAAAGCAGCAGCAGCAGCAGCAACAACAACTACTACAACTATACACGAAACAAGGCCCGACCTAACGTCTGCCTTTTGAAACTTAATGAAATGTAATGATGAGCGGGAAAAAGCGGCGCCCAGCGAGTCAGACATAGACATTCGTTTTGATGTAAAGTGGAAATGAAAATAACAATAGAAACTGTATGGGCAAGCAGCAGAAACAACAACTACAGCAAACAACAGCAGCAACAACAAACAAAAAACAATAGCAATAGGAAAAGTGTGCGAATTTTGAATAGAAAGCGCAAAAGGAAACCCAAGACACAGGGACACATATGCATTAAACAAGAGCAGGACAAACCAAGGTTGCCAGACACATGCGCAAAACTTCGACAAATTGTATTGAAAGATAATTGAATTAATTCAAAGATGAAAACGAAGCTGAAATACTCTAATATGAGGCAAACAAATGTAGTACATTCAATATGGTTATAGCTCTGTTTAGCTGGATTAGGCCATGAATAGTTATTGAAAGCATTAGGAATTAGAAATGAAAGAATTTTTATTAAAATATCGCGCAAGGTTAGTTCAAGCGACTTACATATAAAACGGCTAAGCGATTGCGATTAGGAACATAAGAGAAAGAATTGCTTGTCGTGAGATAGAATGGAATGAAACATAAATTATTTTTAGGAGAAATTCTGTTTAGCTGAAAAAAGAATAATCTCATCAGAATTTTAAGCGTAAGTCGACGCTCTCTAAAGCGACGATTCAGCTCAGCATAATGCTATAGCTATATGCATATATAGTTCATGTCTTACGAAGCGCTACGCCTCAGAGAAAGCTTGAAGATCATAAACTCATTTATCTGAGTATAGCTTGCATCGTTGCTAGCTCTCTCCACTTAAAATGGAAAGAGACATACGTGTTTCTTAGGAGAAAATATATGTACCTATAAAAAGAATATTCTTATTGGCAAAAGCCGACGTTCTCTAGAGTGATTCATAATGCTATATATAAATATTTATATATACTATTACTTATCGAGTTCAAGCATATTTGTCTTTGAAGTATTCCCCCTCAGAGAAAGATCATTAACTCAATCATTTGAGCACAGCTTGGTTTGCTGTAGCTCACTTAGCTAACTCCGGCTCATTGCTCTGCGAAGTAACGCTCAGATCAGTGAAGCTCAATGTGAGTGCAGCTTAAACTGTTTTCTGCTCAAAAATCTAGCTCAAATTCCTGAAATCCACGTCTCAATATGCTCTAATGCTGTTAGAGTAAAAGCATTAAGCTTTACTAAACATATTTATGAAAGTTCAAAGAAACAGATACCATATTCCAAAAAGTTTCCTCCACCAATTCCCTTTCACTTACCCACAAGCAACTACAAATTCCAACGCATAACTCAAATACTTACACATAACGTATTCAAACTCAAATGAGTGATGTTTAACCTTTAACCGTAGGTCGCAAGATATGTCTGCTATATTGTGTTATGTCTGCCTATTCATTTTTGTTTAAGCAATTAATCCCTTGACGCCATAGAGTTCGAGCTTTTACCTAAAACTTTAAATTTGTTGGCCACACACAAATGCACACACACACACACACACAGCGCACAAAAGCGAAGCACAGTTTAGGGGCTAAAAATTGTTGGTTTGGCAGTTTGAAGTGGCTTTCAGTTAAGCAATTTTAATGTGTGCACAATTAATTCAACAACAGCGACAAGCACTCCACTTAGAGGCTCCCCCGCCAGTTGCCCCCGTTTTTAGCGCAGCTTTTAGAGTAGGGCTCTCAACTTGGCTGCTAGTTAACTTCATCTACATTTTGTTTTTTTTATTTAATGCTTTTTGTTTTTTTTTTGTGTATACTAATTTGCATACGCAACATTTTGCATGTAGCGCAGCTTAGTTTTTTAGAAACTAACGTGAGCTGGCTTAGCAAAAAGTTTTCGAGTTTAGAGCTCAAGTTGGCGCATTTAATGTCAAATGCAGGCACTTAGCTGCAGCTGTCCTCAATTGCCAACAAATTGCAGCAAATCCGTATGCAAAGCCATGTGCGTTACTACATTAATCTGTATTTTTACACGTTTCAACTCGTATTAAAGTTACAGTTCAGTTCAGTTCAGTTCAGTTCAAAAAAAAGAAAGGAAAAATTAGCAAAGTAAGAGAACTAAATATTGCTCGAATGATAGATACCTTATTGGCAAGGCATATCAAACTATATTTAGTTATTCATGATGAATAAAATAAACACATGAATTTATAAAGCTTCTGTTTTCTGTTTTCCTAATCACGTGATAAATTCAGTTACTTTGTTCATGGTCTGATCTGAATTTTTAAGGGTATGTAGATAAATACTTAAAATAAAAAAATAATTAAAATAAAGAATTTTGTAAAATAAATAAATATTTAGCAGGGCATGCAGATAAATATTTAAAAATATTAAATGTAAATAGTTAATATATTAAATATTCAATATTTATGATTATATTTTATTTATTCTGCTGAAAATAAACTTATTTATTATGCAAAACATGTTTTAGTGTATGATCTACATTCAGAACCATATTATTCACAGATTTTAGGTTTCTCAAATTCATAGACTAAAGAAGAGCTAGTTTTATATTCAAGCTGCTCTACCTGACCTCTGCTCTCTCATTTCAATTTAAATAAAATCAATATACCTTCTATGCCCACATTTAATTACTACAGGATACAATAATAGTCTAATTAACATGAAGTGCTGATTTGTGAGATTTATTCACTGTTTTTAGTGCCTGAACGGACTTCATGTTAATAGCACATTGAAAGCTTATAAACGCACAGTCACGTTTTTTTTTTCAAGTTCTATTTAGCGCTGCAATTTGTTCGAGTTGTTAATGCAATGCCAATGGATTATCGGCTTTCATAAAAAAAAAAATCTTGTAAAATGCATCAAATTAATGGAAAAAAAAATTAAATTAAATTTAAATCAATATCAATTTGCATTTAATGCCTGTCAATGGGCAGGAGGAAAAAAAGGAATCCATATAGAATTCACGCTATATTATTTGTGCAGCTTTTAGAGATATTTTATCGTAACTTTTTTCAAAGAAAAACGTTAAATGTAAAAATTGGAAAAAAATGTTTGAGATTTGAAATATAATCCCTTTAGTGCTCAACGTTGAATGAAATGCAAATACTATTATAGCAAGTACAAATGTTGTAAATGGCAGCATGTCGACTGCAGGTTATTGTTCAAATATAGCTGCAATATTTATATTTTTTTTGACTTGCTATGATGCAATGGGTGGTTAGTAAAATTTATAGGTTTACATGTTGGGCTAGTCAACAGAATAGCTAAAAGAATTTATGATTTTAAGCTACGAAATTGTGAATAAAAACTTTTTTTTTTTTTGTTTATTCAATGCGCTCAGCTTATAATTTATATATTGTTTATATAACACAGATACTAGGTATATAAAAATATAAGAAACGTGACAAATTTACAAATTACAATTTTTTTTTTACTTATTTTATTTTATTATTATTATTATTTTTTTTTTTCTTTATTTTATTTTTATTTTATTTTATTTTTTTTTTTTTGGCAGCACTCTGTATATAGAACTATAAAATTTTCCACATTGGAAACTTTCCAAATTTTAGTTTTAGAAAACAATTTCAGACTCTTAGCAGAATATATAAATATTTATATTTAAATATTATATAAATATTTATTTCCAATTTGTACTCTGTAAATTCACGATATAAAACCCATATACATTATTTATTCTAAACACGAACGCTTGAATATTTGATTTGATTTATAAAAAGTTCATAACGCAAATTCTGTTTGCTGTTAAGTTTTTTAGTTTTATTCGAATTTTATTGGTATTTGAACGTATTTTGTATAAAAAATAAACAGCTACATAAGCTCTACAAATTCACAATATTTTATTATTAAAATGCGTAGACCAAAACGAAATTCAAATAGAGACAAAGCTTAGACGTTCAGTTTAAATTCCGCTAAATTGTTTGTTGTGTTTAACTCTTCGCCATTTTTCGCCATTTAAGGGGCACAATT
Source organism: Drosophila buzzatii (assembly GCA_035045845.1). Classification (NCBI taxonomy): domain Eukaryota; kingdom Metazoa; phylum Arthropoda; class Insecta; order Diptera; family Drosophilidae; genus Drosophila; species Drosophila buzzatii. The sequence goes on from JAWNOS010000180.1 coordinate 154,853, forward strand.
TATTATCCCACTCGCTGTTGTTGTGCATTTCATTTTGGTAACAATTAAACACTCGCTTGCGAAATTTGCGCAATTATTTAGGTCGGCGACAACATTTGCCTTAAAATTATTGCATTCTACTGAAACTGTTGAGCTCCGACGCGTATTGCAAACTGTTAACTATCTTTAAATGTCAACTGGCATACATTTCGAGTGGCCCCGCGTGCTGTTCAACTGGCTCTTCTGCATTCACAACAGCAGTACAGCTGACTGCCAAAATGCGCCACATACATTTCACTTAAATGCCAGCCATATACAATCGTTCCCTGTGTTTCCCCCCTGACACGACTCGACTCGACTCGATTCTGTGTCTGTGTTTGTTCTGGCAGAGCCCATTGTGGCGCGAAGAGTGTGTGAGAGAGAGAGGTAAGGGTGACGCAGGGAGTGAGAGATTCGCACACTGAAATTACGTGACACATTTAAAAGAAAGCAGAACTAATGTCATAGCCTGGCGTGAGGGTAAACTGGGGAGCCGAGTCGACTGCCTGCTACAGCATCGTGGCGCTCAGCTCAAACACTTTAGATGTCATTGTACCGCATTTAGATTGAGTTGCTCTCAGCAGCCAAAACATAACAGGCTAGGCGGAAATCTCATACTCTGCATTTCTGAATACCAAATCCAGCTTCCAGTTCCACTCGCTGAACTGTTAGTGTCACTTAAGCTCAAGTCTTTGCCACTCACACACACACACACACATACATGCATCTGTGTAGATGTTAAGATTTGTGCTCGGAATGCTCTCTGGCTGCGCACTTCTAAATAATTGTCTATGTAAAGTTATATCACACATATACATATTCATATATCCAAATTTTATATTCCTTTTGCTCTATTTCCTCTCTCTCTCTCAGCGAGTGTCAACTGTCGCGCGCTCTAACGCATAATTTAAGTGGCAGCTATACAAATATATAATATATATATAGAAATTTATAAGTTTACATTTATACATTTGTCTATATAAAGTTGCACGCATAAAGCATTTATAAGCCTTGGCCAAATATTTAATTATCAAACAGAACGCGCAGCCAAGTTATATTGCAGCCATATTTGCTTGACAAATATGTGTGCACAAATATTGATGTTCGGTTTAGGTTCGACAAACTGAATTGCATATGTAGTTGTTGTATAACTGTCAACAATATTATCAATTTAATTCATGTGCCAGCCTCACGATTAGCTCAGCTGCAGTCGGCCTAATGCAGTCGATTGGAGCCAATGTTATAAATGTTGTAAATATAATAGTTTAATCATTTGGAAATCAGCAAGCAAATGGGCTTAACACATACCTATACACACACACATTCACACACATACATTTGCATGTGGCTCGCACAAATTAAACCCAAATTGTTCGTTTCCGAGCTAGCGCTCCCTATTATGTCCGTCTGCTTTCATGGAAGCCATCATAACTGATTAGCGCTGGAAATTGTTATCAATATGCAATTAGGCAGCCTGCGCCGCTGCCTGCGTGATGCACAAAAAGCATCTGCGGTTAAGCGGCGCATTTCGCTGCGGTTTCTTCCGTCAGCTGCTGCGCCAACCCCTGCTCTACAGACTTGTGTCTGGCATGTGGCTGCTGGCTGGCAATACCCTACACACGCTTGGCTTTCAAGTTATGTGGAAGCAGCTGTCTGCAAATGGAATTTGCATGAAATTTACTTGCCCCAATGTGGAGGGGCAATTAAGCATATATTAAATGCTGTTGAATGCTGCTTTATAATTGCACTTTAAATTAATTTTTAAATCAAATTTGCTTTGTTAAATTAAAAAAAAAAAAAAAAAGATTAAATAAAAAAAATATTAAACAATTTATTTATAAAAGAAAAAGAAAAATGTATGTTATATTATTATAATTCCGTGATAAAAAAAATGGAATTTATCAAATCTTAATAATGTAATTTTTTAAACAATTTACTTATTAAAAAAAAAAAACAAAAAAAATTTTTATTTCTATTATTAATATTTTTTCAATATTAAATATTTAATATATACATCATTCTATTAAAAAATATAATTTTTTCATTAGGTTCATATTTCTTTTTTTCATATTTCTATTTATTTTTTAATGTAGTTCATTGCAAAAAAAAAAAAAAAAAAAAAAAAATTTTAATGTATGTTTATCTGGTTATTTTGTTTGAATTTTGTTTATATTAAATTTAAAAATGATATAGAGCAATTATAATTATATAGAACATTTGTAAAAAATAATTTAAAAATATTAAATTTAAAATATATTTAAAAAATATATATATCTTCTTTTATATTTCACTTTATCATTTTTTCATATTTATTTGTTTTTTATTTTATTTTATTTTTAATACAGAGTGGATTTATATAAATAAAAATTATGTTTTTCATTAAATTAAATTTGTTTAGAGTGAATTTATAAAATCAAAATTCTTTTACATTAAATTTAATTCTCTCTACTTTCTCAAATTGAAATTAATTAAATTTCTGAATTTCATTGATGCAATTACAATTTCCGCTTCCACTACATGCATAAGAACAGCAACTTGTTGTTCAGTAGAAATTAAAAGCTGCAATTTAAGTCAAAATGGGCATAGCATACGGTTGGGCTACAATTGGCTTTATTATTGAGCTTGAGCTAGTGCAATATGAGAGTTAAGCTCCGGCCAGCATAATCATAAATCCCTGATAAATCACGGAGGAGCTGCATTTGCAATGTGGAGCAAACGAGGAGTAAGATAAAGGACGTCAGTAGACAATAAGGGAAATCAAAATGAAAATGAAATTGAAACTAGACAAACTGCAAAGAGCTGCAGCCAGCACGAACTGAAAGCCATAATAGTTTTCCAGCGCCAGCTCGAGCTGAAACTGTGTGTGTGTGTGTTATGCAACATAATCATGCTTATATAATTTGCAACAAACACACACGCACGCACACACACACATAGATACATTGCGTTATATTTGTAGTCGTTTGTGTATGCGATAAAGCTCAAGTAACAAAGCTGACTGGCGGCTGTCTTCATATCCATATCCATATCGAGTCTAAGGATGAGCAGGATAACGAGTACGCTGGCGTATCAAAAGTTATTGTGGCAGCACATATTCGACATGTGAAGTCGGAGCACAGTCATAGCTGTAGCCAAGGATTCAAGGATTATCAAAGTATTAGAGCCTGACTGAAGCAGAAAATGCTGCTGTAGCTGTGGCTGTTTCTGTTGCCGTAGTTGTAGCTGTGGCTGTGGCTGTAGCTGTAGCTGAGCTTTGACTGTAACTTTGCGCACTTTATGAGGGCCGTTGTCTTTGCCAAATGCCTTGGGGGCTCATATGGCAGGCCTGGCCGAGCCGAGCGCGGGTTGGAGCTTGAGGAGGCTCGACTCGGCAAGTTGGCGCGTCATAAAATCTCCAGAAGTTGCCAGCGCAAAAGGAAACGGGACATGCATAAGTGAAAGACAAAAGACACAAAAGACAAAAGCCAAGCAAAAAAAAAAAACAAGAAAATAATAACAACAACAACAATAATAGAAGAAAGAAAGAAAGAAAACTACAAGCCACGACACTTGAGCAGCAATGACAACGTTTGTTGATAACAAGAACAGAACAGAACAAAACACAGGACACTAGACCACAGAGGCCCAGTCGCCCTTCATCATTCACTCGCACTCTCTCTGGCTGTCCGCCGGAAGTGCTCGGGCGTGTAGCTTGATAAGGAAACTGGCGAAAAGTAGCAGCAGCAGCAGCAGCAGCAGCAGCCAAAGTAGTAGTGCCACCAGCGAGTGGCCAAGAACTCGGCGACATGTAAGAGGAGGCATTATTAACTGCTATTGCACTCTAGAGTGCTGCCTGCCTCGCTCTCTGCCAAGGCACACAATGAATAATGTCCTTGGCGCGCAATGCGGAAATGCAGCAAGTAGTAGCGTCATGCGGCCCAAGAAGTAGTACCAAAGCTGCAGCTGCAATTGCAGCTGAAAACTGCACCGTCGACTTGCCGTAGGTAAATAAAATATATAAGTATGTTTACAGCCATAAAGGAAATCTGCTCGCGCATTCAATGTTTCAATTGGCATAAAATTTTATAACCAACATTTTATTTTCACTTGGCATTTAAGGAAACTGATAAAAAGGGATAAAAAATATTTGTTGCCAACTAAACATTTTACTCCACTGGCCACTTGCCAGCAATTGAGATTGCAGTCGTAAGCTCTACAACAGGACAAAATGTTCCATAAATGTCCATCACGCATTGATTTCAACGTAAAGTAGGCGTTTGTGAGCGTGGGCGTGGCAAATTCAACTTGAATTCGTTGCGCAAATTGTTGCACTGTTTTTACACGAAAATATGTTACGCGTTTTGGCATTTGCCATTTGGTTTGGCCCAAAGCCAACAAATTTTGAGCTGCATACGTAACGTATGCGTAATGTGGCACACGCACACGCAGGCGCTTTTAAATGCCTGTGTGTGCCCACACATATCTCATATTTCCAACTATTTGTTTTGCCAAAAATGGAACTCGTAAAGTGCTAATATCGCGGTTGCACATAATTATAATTTGATGGCTTCGCCTAATTGATTTTGAAGAGCATGAGGCACACTGGTTGCTATATCAATTATTGTGTGTACAATTTAATGCTGAAGTAGAGCATTGAATAATCAATATGGATTACTTATGAAACCAATTTCATGCTTCACATGCTGTTTTGTTTTTGTCTAAATTATTCGTATTTTTATTGCATATTTTCTATTGGAATTTTTGATAAGTAGAACATTTTTGGCAGGTATTTTATTTATTTATTTATTTATTTAAATAATTAATTATTTATTTATTTATTTATTTATTTATTTATTTATTTCTTTATTTATTTATTTATTTATTTATTTATTTATTTATTTATTTATTTATTTATTTATTTATTTATTTATTTATTTATTTATTTATTTATTTATTTATTTATTTATTTATTTATTTATTTATTTATTTATTTATTTATTTACTTATTTATTTATTTATTTATTTACTTATTTATTTATTTATTTATTTATTGATTTATTTATTTATTGATTTATTGATTTATTTATTTATTTATTTATTTATTTATTTATTTATTTATTTATTTATTTATTTATTTATTTATTTATTTATTTATTTATTTATTTTTTTATTTTTTTATTTATTTATTTATTTATTTATTTATTTATTTATTTATTGATTTAGATTGGTAGTAAATCGAATCGAAGAAATTGCAATAAAAAATAAAAAAAAAGAAAAAAAAAATAAAAGTGAACCTCCACATCTCTGACATATATAATTCCATAAATGTGCATTATTTATATTTCCTATTGCTACCAAAACATAAATTATGCAGCAAGCAATTCGCATTTTAAGTCAATGGTATAAAATGTAATCAAATGAAATGAGAAATTGCAAAATTGCACAATTGCATAAAATAATATACATTGTCGATTAATTTGTTATCAATTCATTAGAGAATGCCAAGAACTAGAAAATGTTTGCATTTTCCAAGCAAATAATGAAGCAAACAGAAATGGAAAAATAAATATATATAGTAAATTTATATATATATATTGCTTTTGAGCGCTGCCGGGGGGGCGCGAGGAGCGAGGGTTGCGTGCAGCATCTTTGGCGTTCGCGCCGGAGCTGACACCTCCTCATTTGCCGCTTGTCGTTTGGATATTTTCCAAATGAAATTTAATTGCAAGAAATAACACAAAAAAAAAAAAAAACACAAATGAAATGGAAGAAAAAATAAATAAAAAGCAGGAGGCAGCGTTTAATTCATTTGCATTGCTCTCCCACGGCTTTCATCAACAAATGAATAAATAAGAGAGAGTGTGTATGTGTGTGTGTATATGTGTGTGTGTATATGTGTGTGTGTATATGTGTGTATATCATCTGACATTGGTTTATGTTGCGGGAGTTGATAATTGCACTGAGATTTCATTGTCTTCGGGCCTTAAGTGCAGCTGTCCAAGTGAGTGGGCGAGCTTAAATTGAGTCGATTTTCAGCGTATTAAAGACGAAACCATAAAGAGCACAGTGTAAAGATCAAGTGTTGAACTGTTAACTGCACAGCTAAGTAATGAATATCAAATGCGCGAAATATGCTGAACAAATGGGAAAAATCTGAATTTTTTATTACATGCCACTTGCCACTTATCGTAGTCGTAAAGCGAGACGGTAATTTGTGTCAGAGTTTAATCGAAACATAATTGGAAATTACTTGAATTAAGCGTCGGGAATCTGATAAGTTCTTTAGGTTTTGATAATATACATTCAGATAAAAATAAAAATAAATATGTGAAAATGGATAAATGGAAAAAAGAGCCATGAGAATCACAAAATTATTACTGTAGTAATTGGAGATTTTTAATAGAAAATAATGCAAACAAATTCTATTTTTATAAATATTAAAATATATATAATGTGGAAGAATTTAGAAAGGTTTGGGTAATCAACATTAAATAAAAATAAATTTAGTTTAGTTAATTAATAAGTTTATTATAAAAAAAGTCTCTTAAATACAAAAACAAAAAATCAAAGAGAAAAACTATTTCTATAAATAATTATATTATTTCTATAAATAAAATAAAAATAAATATATATAAAAAAAAAATAAAAATAAAAAGAAAAACATGTATATATCCAAACGAATAAAAATGTTTTCCATTTCTGAAACTAGAAACAAGAGTTAGTTTTAAAGTTTCAAATATGAAATTCCCAGATGTCCGCAAACGAAACATTTGTTTATTCTGCTTCATCTCATCTTTGACAAATTGCCACATTTGTGCCAAAATTGCCGTCTAGTTGATTATTTAATTTGCACCTCAATTTGCGCTGTTTTATATGCCACAATAGGCCCACCCGAAATGCGGTCGTGCTACAGTCGCAGTGCACTCAACATTTCACTTTCAATTTCCATAGCTCTGCGGGTCATAAAGCCAGGCGTTTATGGCCAACACGCGTTGCTGACTAAACCACACACACACACACACACACACATACACAAAAAACGTTCATAATTCATAAGCAGCGCGACGCGGCACAGGCACAGAGATCGTGGCACGCACACTCTCGGAATTGCGACTAAGTTGCAGCTGACTACACTTGAAGTTGGCAAACAGAAAATTATGTTTTAACAACTTAATAAATGCGCCATGCTCGCTGACCATTTCAACATTTGAATATTGACAATGGGCGTGTGAGTGGGGCGCAGTCTGGGGCTGGTTTGAATGTCCACTCGGAACAGCTTTCGCTGATGGCTGGCGAATGAAGCGTGCAGTTTGCGTCATCATCAACAAAATCCGGCCAGGACTTGGGGGGTTTTTTATTTGCCAACGCTGTTATTTTATTTTGTTTATGGCAACGCCAGGGGCGTGGCGGGCGGTCTGGCGGGCGGTCTGGCGGGCGGTCAGTTAGACTGGGTGAATTTATATAATAATCATAAAAGCTGCAGAACATGACTGTTGAGGAAATGCTGCGATTTATTTGTATTTGCTGTGTGCGTGTGTGTGAGTGTGTTTTTCTTCTTCTTCTTCTCTTTTTATTTTCCGCCAATTGATTTGACTGGCGGGCAGCTGCCAAGGGGAGGTGGGCCTTGCTCTGCATGCCTTGGGGATTGTTTTCAGCGCACATGGAGCATAAAACTGAAACACTCGCAATGCACGACTTGATGCGGCACACTTTATGAGCCTTCAGCGTTTCAGTTCTCTTTGCTTCGTTTTTTTATGACCCAGCACACACACACACACACACACTCACTCACATGAGTTAGGAGATAATGGACATTGAGCGGGATGGACGGGGCCAAGCACTGCAAATGCCATCAAATCAGAAAATTGTTGCAATTAAAGAGCAAATAATGAGCGAACATTCAATAAATTGGCTACGGGAAACGACTGCAGCACCAATAAAAGTCAACTGTGTGAGAAGTGCGTAGAGAGGCGAGCACACAAAAACGTATGCAATATGAATGAAGATGTTTAGATAGAGCGTGAGAGAGACGGTATGAGATATACAATTGTATATGAGATGTGCTTGACATATTTATCAAAATAGCTGACATGGTAATATTTATTGTGAAATGAGAACCATCTCTCTTGCAGGCAGTAATATTTTTATTTGTTTTTCATTATTGAGAACAGCTTTGTGGAGTGATTGTTGAACTAAGCATCTATAATAATAAATAGTATATATATTAATAGAGTATTTTGTTCAACATGAATATATTTATTTTTTAATTATTTTCTGCTGTAGCTTTCTATGTGTTTTATATTGTAGTTTCGAGTTGATGTATTCTCATCAAATAAAAAATAAAAATTAAAATTAACTTGATTTTTTTTTTGCTTTTGCTATTTTAATCAATTTTTATCAATAAATATTCCATAATTTTTTGCGTACGTAAATATGAATTAAATTGAACCTAAACATAATTTCTGGCTTAATAGGCTTAATACAGAGAGAACAAATCGCTTTGCCGTATCGCTCAGCATGAAGTCAACCACAACGTATAACATATTGCAAAAATTTAAATTAAAAATTCATTCATTTCATAACACGCAACTATTATTATTTTCAAATTGTAACAGAAATACTTTAAAATAATATATATAAAAATTTAATATATATGCAACATATATTCATTGTCTTTACGAAATCATTACACATAAATAAAAATTCCTCATATTAGTTCTGCACTTTAATAGTCATTCTCTTTGCGAATCAATGTTAAAGAGTTTCTCACTTTCGGTTGTTTCGCCCACCTCCAGTCACTCAATTCAACCCATTTTCATCAGCAGCTCAATTCAACAATATCGTAATTTTATTAATTACTTTGCGCCGCCTGCCTTTGCTTTTATTATCTCACATTTTGGGGGGCACATCGAACCCTTTGGTATACGCATGCAATAATGCTAAGTAGCTACCGCCAGGGCTCTTGCCACTTGGAGCTGTCAATTACATTTCGAATGAACTCTGAACGATTCGCTTCTCCGTCATGGGCCACCCATGTCAAATTCATTTTCATGTGCATGCATGCGAATTTCATTTCGCTTCTCTTCAATTTCAACAATATTTTTTTCTCGCTTTTATTATTTTCTTTCTTTTTTTTTTTGGCAGTTGATTAACATTTAAATTTGGTTTTGGGAGCAAGCCCCAGACGGGATCGTTTCAGCTGCTGGCTGCATTTGACAGTTTCGTCTGTGTGCGCGTGTGTGTGTTTGATTTTGCCACCGAAAAATTTCTTTTTATTTCCATTTGACCATAGATGGATCCCCTCAATTGCCGCTGCTGCTTCCAGTGTTTATGGCACACAATAATCAATTGTTTCTAGCCATGTGCCTTGGCTTACTTCTACTTCAAGTGACAGTTGGCCGTCTGTGTGTTTATGTGTGTGTGTTATTGATAGCCCGATATTGCAGCAGCAAATCGTTTATTGTTTAACCAAATGAAATATTGGCAACTGGTATGCTTGAGTCATGCAATTTGCATGTGCTGATCCTGATTGCTCCAATGAAGTGCTCCTTCATAACAAAAATGCTGTCAATGAGCTGCTGCTGCTGTTGTTGCTGCCCTAGGTATTGGCTGCAGACGAACGTGTGCATGAGCTAAGTGAATAGATTCAGTTAGCAAGTGGATATCCAATCATGTACAGAAATTCCATTTTGTTTGCTATACGTAATTACAAAGCATGTACTCTTTGTTAGATATAAAAGCTGTTCTTGGTATGTATTCCAATTTTTCTATTAAAGAACGTAATGGAGCTGAACGAAAGACTTATATGAAATCGATTATTATTATGGAATTTTGTGTGCAAATGAAAATATTAGAGAGAGAGATATTTGAAAAAAATAAAATAAATTAAAATTAAAATAAAATAAAAATAATTGTTGTTTTTTTTTTTTTTTTACTTTAAAGATGTTTCAAATATTTGCTTTTAACACAAATATTTTTAGCATTGAAAAATATATGAATATACATTACAGTACAAATATCTGAAGGTTTATTCTTTGGCTATATAAACATTTCTATCAGTAAACAATAGCTATCAGTAATATGCTATATATCAGAGCTCGCAAATATCTCTTGGTTCTTTCCAAATGTCTGCAAGTAAATTTCATTCACTCATAAGCTAAGACGGAACTCAGAGAGCCAGCCGCTTGCGTGAGGTCTTCAATGAGTTCGTTCGCGATCGGCTTCGCGCTGGGTTCTTCCCGAACATTTGGGCAGTTTTATGGAGCAAAGTCATTTGTGTTTGTATTGGTATGTGTGCGAGAGTTTTCTTTGCTACATACACTAATAACGTACGTGTGAATTCGTGCATGTGTGTGAGCAAGTGAAGACTGTTTGCATAGACTCTTTGAGTTGACTGCTCACTTACTGAACCTCATTATGCGAGCGTCGTTCGATCGCTGCCTAAACGATGTATGTTTAGAGAGCATCACACGAAGAGCTCAACTCAAGGCGCTCAACCGAAAAGAAAAACGAAAAGAAACGATCTGAGCCTTCGTTTCTTTTCGTTTTTCTTTTCAGTGAATAAGTATAATTTTTTTTTTTCGCTTGATCTCATGAACAGAGCATTTAAGCTCATTCAGTTACGAGTAATTTTTTCAAGTTATATATATATATATATATCATAGTTTAGCTTATATCATAGCTATAGATTATATCATAGTTTTGATTGCAATTTTACAAAAGACTTTAATGGAAACTCTTTCGCATTTGACACACAAAAAGAAAGGTTTTTTATAATCTTCAAAGTCCTTAACAACAATGTAAAATTTTCCTCTCTTAACATCTATTTCCAATTCACTACCTTCGTCGGCTATCGTGATGCTTGCTGGCTGAACACTTTTTCTATTGAGCTCGCACTAAAACATTACATAAATCAGTCTAATCCTAACCCTTAATCTATGCTTACGTTCGTGTCGTAACATTTTGCCAACGAGTGCAACGAATTTGAATGCAAATTCCGTATGATATTTCTTAAATAAAATCCGATTTGTCTGATGCGACGTCATGTCAATTCAATTTGAAAATAATAAAGGAAAGAAAAATTCTATATGTTTGGATATTTGGATTGGACTATATATAAATGTGTGTGTGTGTGTGGGTGTTTCCATTCAGCTGAGCGCCTGTTGATTATGCTCTCTGATTCCCGTCGCTGACTTTGATTATGATTACGTTTATGATTATGGCTTTAGCAGCGCGTCGTTGCCCTGTGTCGTGTTTTGATGTCCTTACCAGACATTGAACCGCATTAAACTATGCATAAATACACATTGCGATGACGGCGACGACAACGTCACATATGCCCCCTTCTCCCCGGCCATGCTCCGGCTCACGCCTTCCTTGAGGCACTTGAGGCGTGGCAGGCATGAGGCGTTTGTTAGGGGGCGTTAGCAAATGCAATTTGATGCAGACATTACGACTACATGACGATTTTATCGTCGAGTGTTGTGTGCACACACACACACATGCATACGCACAGTTATATGTGCTACATATGGCTTACAGCTCTCAGACTCTTCAGACAGCAGCAGATATCACACACACACACACACGTACATGCACATATATATCTAACATTATTGCAACTGCATAGAGCTGGCTGTGCACTCTTCGCCTTTGCTTCGATGATGCTCTTAAATATTTGCATAAAAAACTACGTTTGCTTATATTGTGGAATATGGTAAATGGTCTAGAAGTTTGCCTCATGTTGGCGGCGCATTCAGCATCTTTTGCTGCTGTTGCTGCATCTACATCCTCATCCACATTCGCATCTGCATCTGCTTTTGCCTTGCAGTTGTAGTTTCTGTCGCCATTAACACCAGCAGCAGCAGCAGCAACAACAGCAACAGCAACAGCAAGAGCAAGAGCAACAGCAATAACTAAATCCAAGCCATAATCAACACGTACTTAAGTCTGCGGCCCCGGGGGCTCCACAGGGCAGAGACAGTGATTGGAGTGAGAAATGGCAACTGCTTTACTTTTGCACATCTATATTTAAAAGCCAAGTTGAGACCAGCTCATGCTTTTGCAAGAGATACAAAATATTATAGCTTGGAAAATAATTGAAAAGTTTGATGACTTTTATATTATTTTATATCATAAAATAATCAACAATAAAATAATCGAAAACTGGGAAAAAATTATATTTTATGTAATTAAAAGAGTAAAAAGAAATGTTTATAAAAAACGTAAAAAAAAAAATGTTTATAAAATAATGCGCAGAAAACTGAAAAAAGCTTTAAAAAACAATAATCGAAAACACTGAGAAAAATATATTATTTATATAATTAAACAAATCAAAAAAATATATATATATTTAAAAAACTGTCAAAGACTAATAAAGAGAAAATTTATATACGAGTTAGACGACTATAATTTATATATATTAAAAAAAGAGGAATAATAAAATAATAATAAAAAATAATAATCTCTATAATAATTTATCTTTTACAAATTAAAATTATAATTTTTAGACTAAAGAAAATGTATCATAAATGAACATATGGAAAAGTAAAATAATAATTAATAAATATATACAAATTTTAGTTGAGAAACTTAGCATAAATTGCTTAACGTAAATTGAGCCATTTCAATTCTGCTTCAGCTCATTTATTCAATAAGAAATAGAAGTAGTTTAGGCCCATGGAAGCGACCTTGGTCAGCATATCCAATTATAGGCATTTCAGCTGCTCTGCTTTGTTTCAAGTTGTTTTCCCCCAATTTATTTCTCTTATGGTTCCTCACACTCTTTTTTTTTCAGCGTGTGTGTATTTTTCCCTCTCTGCTGTGACTGTCGACGATGTCAAGATGCAAATGTCCATTTAACTGAGATTTATGGCACACAGCCAGATTATTTATTGCAATTTATTTTATTTGCACGCTATCTGAGTGGGAACACACAAATGTCCGTATGCGTAACATGGCCTAAGCAACTGCAAATAAAATGTACACAAATTATTATGGAGCCATTGGATTAAAAGCGAGCGCGAGCGCTGTTTAATGGCCACAAAAAAAAAAAAAAAAGCAAGCTGCAGGTGGCCGTTGCTACGGGATTTGTTTGTAGCCCGCGTGTCAGTTTATCGTATTTATTGGCATCGCTCTCTATATTAAAAACATAAATTCTGAGCGAACGCGTTGCAACTGCAGCTGAACCCACACAAATAAACACACACACACACAAAGACTCGTTGCCTTTCATTCACACAGAAATAAAAGCAGCAAAAGAGTGTGGAATGTAAATAGCTTAATAAAATTTTGCACTGACCGAACAAATTTTCAAACAAAATGTAAAATAAACAAGATTGAGTAATTTTAAAGGGATGTGCTAGAATGGATAATGCCCTGTAAGCCTTAAGCTCTGACAATATATAGTAATAATTATTTTAAATTATATTTGATTAGAGTAAATCTTTTTTAATATATAACAAATTCGACAGCGAATCGATGGGAAATTTATTTCAAATATTTCTCACGCTTTTCGGGAAATTTTTCGATATTGAATTTTTACTATTTAAATTTAAATTTCTTAAGCGGATTTTTAAGTTATCTATAGTCCAGCTTGCTCTTTAATTTATGAACAGGACAATCCATCAAAACACAAAAAATTTATATCTACTTCTATTCAAACATTGTTTTTGCGTTTTTTTTTTTTTGGTTTTTTTTTTTGCATTTTAATGTTACGATGCAATTGCTAAAACATTTTTTCGTTTACATCTAAAGGGTATTAAAAACGTTGTATACTATATACTTGAACATACATACATATATATGTATATATATTTATTTATATATATATAGAGATATAAACCTCAGCGCATAATGAATGCCACATAAATTCGTTGGCGCTTCGTGCGCTAGTTTTTGCCCGGCTATGATGAGTTTGTAGTAAAAATGCATTTTTATTACGAAAATAAATTGCATTGAATGCTGCTGCTGCTGTTTTTTTTTTTCTCTCTCCCTCTCTATTTTATCGCTATTGTCGAGTTGGTGGCATAACTCGCTGAATTTCGGTAAAAAGCAGTTTGAAGTGTGAATGAAAATCTGCACACTGACAAGAATTTAAAGTGCATAATAAATTAGCTGAATTGTTCATAGACATGCAGAATTTAATTGAATTTAATTCAAATAGTTTTGCATTGAGCTATGTTGATTAAACATCATCAAGCTGTTTAAACACAAATAATAAACATTAATATAAATTAGTGGTTTAATTAATGCTCAATGTAGTTGAAATCTATTGCTTATTTTGTTAATTACCTAATGGCCAATGCGGCGTATGCGTAATATGAATTTATTGTTCTTCGCACACACACACATACATATACATATAATTATCTAATCATTTCTGATTAGAAGTTTAACGACTTGAACTAAAGCCATAAAAGCTAATTCAATCAAATGTGAGTTTTATGATATCTTTGGTTTCTAGCTAAGTATTAGCTCTTAAATTTGAATAATGAAGTTTTTTATTTGCAAATGCCAATAAATAATGCTCTATAATCATAATTGTATTTTTTTTTACTTTTTTAACTTTTCTCTAAAATATTTTACGCTCAAAAAAAAAAAAACTGTTGCATATTTCTTTGCCTCTGCTTTTTCATGTTAAGCCCAATACAAAATGGCGGCAGCGCACAACAACAATCACAAGAGCAACAACAACAACAGGCAATGCAGACACGAGGACAATCATGTCAATCCTTTAAAACTTTTATTGTTCAGTCGAGCATAAACAAATATGTAGCGAAATAAATAAAAACACACACAGACTGTAATAAACATGTATGTGTGTGTGTGTGTGTGCGAGGGTACAAACAGCAACAACAATGGCGGAAAACTAATATGCTTTAATGGCTTAGACTTTCAGCACTTTGAACGGCTGCTTTCAGCAGTCTGTGATTGCCTGCCCAACTGCTAGGCTGACTGCCTAGCTCACTGCCTGTCTGCCTCGCCCTCGCTGTGACACAGGACAATGTTATCCTTTTTGCCTTCGCTGCGCAAACAAGTCAAATGGATAAAAGGCTGGCCACACAGTTCTGGCCAGAGCCAGCTCCCACTCTCTCCCACTCTATAGCTGTAGCTGCATATGTTTGGCTTGACTTGCGTCTGCTTAATGCGCAAAATATTGCGCTGATCAATAACAAACGGTTGCCGTACACACACACACACACATACACACACACACACATACATACACATATGTACACACCCCCTTCAAATCAGAGTCGCAGTCAGCCACATTATAGCTGGCTCACTCGCTTGCTGCTGGCCCCGTTACCATCTATCAGCCATGTTGTTATCATGTTTGGCGTCATTATTGTTGTAATTTATTAACGCACACAACATTTTTCGCTTACGCCCCATTCAGTGTGTGTGTGTGTATTTTTATCAACACATGAATGAAAGCTGCGACAAATGCGTAGCAAATATACCCGCACACATACACACACACACAACACACACACGCAGCTGGCCTCCTCTGCACATGTTTCAGTTTTTGTGCGTTTGATCTTTCAATTATGGTTGATGCTTGATTTATAATTGAATGCCAGCTGTGGGCACAGAAACCAAAAGCCGTAGCCAAATCGGTTTAGCCCTGGCTACAATAGCCATTGGAATGCCGCAGATAAGCCCCGAAAAGTTGGCAGAATGGAAGAACATGCTCTTTAAGCTTTTGCGTGCAAATTCAACTGGGGAATGCGGCATATTCGTAATATTTTTTTTATACATTTTTTCTGAATATTTAAAATATGATAAAATTTTTTTTTTTTTTAATGGCGTAAAGCAAATTGCAGCTTAAATTATGAAAAAATAATTTTAATATATAAAATCAATTGAAAATACAAAATTTTATATGAATATATTTTGTTTATAAATAATTCTTATTCAATTAAGGGTTTTTAAATAATATGAAGTTAATTTTATTATGTTTCACATAATAAGAATATAACTAAATATTAATATTAATTTTTTTATTTAAATATTAATTTAGAGACTAAAATTAATTTTCATTTTAGTTTTCATATTAATAAATAATTTAAAATTAATTTTTTTAAATAAATATTTAATTTTTCTTATTTTTTATATAAAATAATATCCATTTTATTTAATAAGAATTAAATAAATATTCCTATTAATACATTTTGATTTAAATTATTTTTAAATTATTTAAGGAACTAAAATTATTATTTTAAAATTTTTCATATAAATAAATTTATAATGTAAAATTTGTTTTTATTAATTACGTGAATGAAAATATATATTTTATCATTATTATTATTTTTTTCATTTTAAACATAATTATAATTAAATTTATAAATAAATTTATAATTAAAATCAATATAAAATATAAACGACCGATTAACAGCTTTTCTTCGGGTATCCATATCGTGTTTACAGCTTGTCATAAAAATATCTAACATACATCTGAGATCATCTCGTGCATATTATCAAGCTCTTTCCAGTAACTCCTATAATTCCCTTAAAGCAAACTTAAGAGCTCCCTCGCATAAAACGCACTTGCTTGTCTTTGGCCAAGATGCCTTCAATTACCTATTGCAGTTGACTGCCAACAACTTGTGCTATCGAGCTGGCCATTAATTTGGTTGGCTGGCTGGATTGCCAGTCCCTTGATACGAACGCCTCTCCTCCCGCTGGTTAGCTGTCAATTGTAATGTTGCCAGTTGGTTGTGGCGCCACATGCAGATGCAGCATCTGCATCACTTACCGCCAACCACTTTGATAGCTAAACCAGCTAACCAACCAGCCACGTGAAGGAGAACTTGGCTGGCTGCTGCACTCGCCAAATTGCAACACTTGATTGACTTTCACAGCACATTTATTTTTTGGATAGCTACTGCAGCAACGGCAGCAAGTTTTCAACGACTTTGGCCAAGTTTAGAGCTGAAAGCAATTTCTTAAGAACTTTGCCACTGCCTGAGCGTAAGCTAAAGTTGAAAATATAAAGCGTGCGCAAACCTGCAACTCAGCAGCCTCACACGTGTGTGTTTAGTAATTTAATGCGATCAGGTTTAACGCTCATTCCTCGTTTTCCCTATACCCGTTCAGAAAAGTGAAAGCTGGCTATATTGGCCACCTTTGCAGTTAAATCCAAGGCTATTGATTGTATTATATTCATTCCAAGCCACAGCCCACTTTTAGCGGTTTTTCTGTTGGGCTTTTTTCTTTTCAATAGCTAACAAGTATTCGGCAGTCGCTTACGCTCTGTCTGTGCTGCCTTTACCTTGCCTTGGCTCAGCTCTTTTCTGCACCTTTATCCATTTAGCTAACCCCTCTCTTTAGTTTCACTCTCCATTTTACTTGCAATGAAACGTAATTTCATGTGATTTTTCTTTTGTCTGCCGCCTGCGAAACTTACAAATTGCAAATTGATAAATTGATTTGCAGCCGAGTACGTCTTGCGGCCTGTGCCACACGTTTGCTTGCCACACACCTTCCCATGCTGCCGCACTGAGCGCTCTGCTTGCCACACACAAATACAATTTGTAGGCAACACTCAATGCTTGCCACGGTTCGGCAATTTGTTGCGCCACGAAATGCCGCGTGGGCGTGCCATGGATATGTATGTTGCTGGTAGCATCGTTGTTAGAGTTGAGGCTAAAGACGGATGTTGGGTTCGAATACCCTGTAAGTTTTCCAAGGGAGCAGGGTAGTTCAAGTTGTTTATTGAACATATTTTATATACAAAGAGATAAAGTTCTCTTTAAGACTTTTTACTATCTCGAGATTAGGGATAAGAGATAAGAGAGATAAGATTTAAGAGATGGAACGGTAAAGAAACATGTTATATCAATTATATATTTTATATATTTTATTTTATTTTTTTTGTGAATTTAAGTTAATGTAATTTTTTTTTTTTTTTTTTTTTTTTTTTACTATTTCACGAAACTTTCTATATTGTACAGACGGATTAATCAGAATATATTGATTAGGTATTAACTATAGTTTATAAATATTTTTTAATTATCACATCAACAAAGATTACAGAGATATTCATTATCCTGCCTCCAGGGTATCTCTTAGTTAATACTTCTATCGTTACACTTTTCTCAGCTGCCTTTGATTTAAGAATTTAGCCGTTAGGCGGAGGCGCGTCTGACCCAATTTACGACACTTTCGATTGGATTGGAACACATGTGACTGCCTCTAGTAGCTCGTATACACACTCACATCTCTCTCTCTCTCTCTCTCTTTATATATATGTATTTGTTTGAAACCGAATCGGTATATCTTCTGCGACAATTTTTTATTGCTGCGGCTTTGGCAACTCGAGTCGGCAGTTGTTTTTGAAGTTTTGCATAGCCTTTTCCCTCTTTGAGCGTATTTTTATTCCATGTAGTTCTCTCGAACTTTGAGCACATAAATCACTGGCTGTAAACTGGCTGCTCTGGTTAAAGTGTGCTCAACTACTACTAACCCCAACTAATTGTGTGAGTGTGTCTGTGCCTGTGCCTGTGCGTGTGACAGACTGGCTTAAAATTTATTATTGTGTCAAATGCAGGCGTGAAGCGCACAACAGAGTTTCAATACCTCAAACCCCAATGGACAGAATGCAACAGCAAAATTCACTAATTATGCAAGGGTCATTATTAAACTTCATGTCAGGTGAACAACGTACAGAAAGAACAACAACAAAAACATTAACAGCAGCAGCACCAGCAGCACCAGCAGCAGCAGCAGCAGTTGGTAAAAGAAAAACAGTTGTAAATGATTTTAACCCACTTACGTAAATTTTGACAGACAGAATTTCCATTTGCAACATGCTTTTGTCATTTGTGCAAATTAATGCCTGACAAACCTGAGGGCCCGACTCCTAGGGGAGGCGTTTCAAGTGCTGCTCGACGTCAGCTGCTGCCCCAGAGAATTATATAACATTTATCGTAGCAGCGTGAAAAGCTGTCTGGACTCTAATTTATATGTATTGTAAGTGTGTAAAAATGCTAAAGATTCAAATTGCTCATAATAAAGCGATAATTGCAATCTCAATTTACTGATTGACATAAAGTAAGCTTAGCAAGTAAGAGAGCTAGAGACGAGATTGCTCGACTAGGAGATACTCTGAAACGTGCATAGTGGAAAAGGAGAGGAAATTTGACGTATTATCAAAAATACGCATGGTATGCAGAAATATATAATTAAGTATTTATCATTTCAAATCTGTAGCTATTAGCTAGGACAGCTAGGACAGATGGACAGAATCTTCAATCTTGAATGGGCAGACGATCAACGAGTATCCACATGGACTTAACTCGTCGTCCTGGTCAATAATAATAATAATAATATTTATGCAAAGTGTGCCGCCTTCTTTTACCAGTTACATACATTTTAGCCAAACTCATTTCCCACTTTCAATGACTTCAGGTTATGTAAACAAAATAGTCTGTCGGTCTGTCAATCATAGATAAATATTTATATATTTTATATTTATATACCCTTAAAGTGAAATATTTAAATTAAATTTTGTCCTACATCCAAGTATAAGAAGAATAGATTTAAAATATCGATAGCAACTACGACCAATCTTAAAAGTTTATAAAAAACTTTATAAATTTGACTCTTTTCAGACTTTAAGCGCATCTCTCAGCTTGTTTCATTTACTTTCATTCACTTTTTATGCTGCTCATACCATAATACGCCTATGTACAATCACAGATAAGCTTTACAATTTGTTTACCATTTGCTAAGACTCAACACACACACACACACACGGACACTCCCCCACGCACACAATGCCAACAAGTCAGGCATTTTTATTCTCTCTTTTTATTGTTTTTATGCTTTTCTCTGCTTTTGAACTTTAACATTTTCGTTTCTGCTTTTCGCTCGATTTTCGTAAAAATATTTGCCGTAGTTTTTGTTGTTTCTCCTGTTTTTGCATTGTTTTTTCTTCACTCTATTTACTTGCGTTGTGATTTCATAGTTGTATTGTCTTTCCGTGTCTGTGTTTGTGTGTGTGTGTGTATATTTATTCCTGTATCTGCGTATGGTATTTTCATGATGCTGACATAAATCTGTGATATATTGCCATGCAGCTGTCGTAGCCGATAAATTTTTACCACGGCTGCCAGCGAACGCTTTAGTTTTATTTAGCAAAAGGCTTTTATCTCTCCTTCTCTCTCTCTCTCTCTCCTCTTCTAACAAGTTAAGGCTCTTCAAATCGGAATTCCCACAGTCAGCCAACAACCAGTTTGTTAAATCAAATCACAAACTTGTCTAACAACGCGACACGTTGATGACAAAAAGCCACATTTCCTTGTTTGCTCCCAGTCTCTCTCTCTCTCTCTTTCCCACATCACATCTTCTCATCGCCGCCCACGCGCCACTGTGATCACGCCCCCTTCAACGCCTACCGCGCGCTACAAAAGTCATTACATAACAAGTGTTGGCCACATTCCCAGCGGACACTTGAGCATAATTAATGCGCTGCCCGCGAAATGGGCACAGCTCCGCAGTCGAAGAATAAAGAGAGGTGAAGATGAAGCGATGGGGCCTGGCCATGAGGCTCAAAACTCCGCAATTGTCGCTCCCAAATTAATTTGTATAATTTTGCAAAAATAAAATGGAAAAAAGTCGAGCAGGAAAAACTGTAATAGGCAACTGAATTTGCTCCCACGGGGAAATCCCTGCATTCAAATGAAGTTTTCTGTGCCTCGCGCCCTGAAAAGTAGGCAATTATTTTGCGGCGCATCACGGCGAGGCAAAAAGGTAGCACCAAAAAGCAGGGTATAAATAATGAGAAAATGCAGGTTGAGTGGCTACGAGGCAAGAGTTGAGCCGTGGCAGACGTACTGAAGCGGCAAAGAGAAAATTTAACTGGACAGCTGAGGGCTGGGGGCATGGACCTAATGATAATTGATGAACATACAGAGCTATGTGACTGCAATGGAAATGCACAGAATGTATATCAAGGGAAAAACAAATGAAAATGTGAAAACATTGTAGAAGAAGTGAAATGATGCCTATAGAAAATTTTAAAAATATTTTAAAATAATTAATTTTATATATTCAATTTGTGTGATCATTTTAAATCAAATATTTAAAAAAAATTAAATTTATATATCAATTTAAAATATTAATAAAATATAATAATATTAAAATATGAATTAAATGTGTGAGTTATGAGTAGTTTGAATATCAAGCACTTAACTAATTAATATTTTATTAAAACTCAATTTATATATACAACAAAACGTTTGTATATTATAAAGAATAGCTTAAAATATATACATAATACTCTATGATAGACCCTTCTTTGACATAAGACTTTATGCAGAAAAATTTCGCATTTGTACGGAACAACAAACATTCTAAACGTAGCTTAAATATTTAAGCAACTTTTCTTTTTAATCCATATCGTAACTGCTCTGGATTTTTTTCTTTTGTTGTTGTTGCATTGTTCACTGTTGACCCATTTTGTGCGTGCTTATACCCTAAGCATTACACTCAACTGCTGCAGCTGGCATTACCTTCCATTCTACGTCTATTCTCGCTGTCTCCCTCTGGCACTCTGTAAATAACAGCTTGTATGTATTTGTTCGCAATGATTTGCTACCTTAAAACCATAAAAAACAAAAGCGAAATCCGTAAAAAACACAATTTTAAGCTTAACAAATTTTTCACGCTTTGCCTGCAACCAAAATAATAAATAAAACTTTTCTTGTACGATTTTTTTTATTTGAAATTTTGTGCCCGTTTCTGTTTCTCATTTGTTATTGTTACATATTTTTAGATATATATATATTCCAGATTCGTAGATTTTTTTTGTTAGGGCTCTCCCTTTCGCCCCTCTTGCGCTTGTTGTGGCCAGCAAAAAGTTGAAGTTTATTTATTTTGCTGGCCACGAGGATAGACCAAAAGCCACCTGTACTTTTTCTTTCACGTGCCAACGACCAGGCAGAAAGATACAGACTGACAGAGGGTGATAGAGTGCGAGGGGCAAAATTACCTGTAAAACGCAGAAAACTTTTCACTTTTTGGCCAACGGCGGCTTTCGCTGGTGGTTTTTCTGCTCGAGCTGCAGGTATTTATATTTAAATGCTGCTTGTGGCACGCCATTGCGCCTATTGTTATGCAATGAAAGTTTTGTTTTCACATTGTTCCTCTGCCGTCGAAAAAAAAAGAAAAACCAGGGAAAAAAATTAAATAAATAAACAAAAAACGTGAATAGCCCAACACGAGCGAACTGGCCTCAGGGCTTTCGGCATAGACAACCAAAAAAAAATCTCCAATTTCGCCTGCGAAATTCGCAGCTGAGTTGGAACAATCGCTGCGCGTTCCATTCCAGCAGCTGTTCAACAAATGCGTCGTGCGACCTTCAACAAATATCAACGTTTTTATTATGTTCTTGACTTCTAACCACATTTTCACACCGCATATACGCGAGGTCGAGTCCTTGACAACAGACACACATGCACACGCACAAAAAAAAAAACTCAAATCTGAGCGACGAAAAAAAATGAGTTAACTTCGAAATGTCAATGATATGATGCTCTTTCATATATAATATATATATTATTATATATATATAATTTAGATGTTTACAAAATTTTCTACAGCTGATTTTATTAATTAATAGCATCATATTATTATATTTATATATTTTCTTTTTTTTTTTTTTAAATCATTTTAATATTGAAAACAAATATTTGAAATCCAAATAAAATGATATCAGCCTTGTCTATCTCACTAATTAAATTTTGTTCTGACAAGGCACAAAAACCGATACATAAAAACGAACGTTTATTCAAATTTAATAAAATATTAAGTTATAATATATTAAACACTCTCACGTTTTGTCACAAGTTCCAAATACCCAATGTTAGGGCATGAAGAATTGCTTATAAAATCAGTGAGCCATAATTTGTTGTCGCTTCGCTCTGTCTGTTATCACTGCTTGTCTCTGCTACACATCATATATATATAATAGTATATATGTACATTTTTTCCCATAGTGTTTACTATCGAAAAATCGCCAAGCTAACAAATGCCATGTATCGCCCTGACATAAATATAAATATAAATTTTTATATTTTCTTGTCTGGCAAAAAGCTTTTGCCTTTTTGCGTGGACAGCCTTCAGGGCCAATCTTCCATTTTACTAGATAGATATATAAGTATATATACTAAAGATTATTTACTTTTTTTTGCCGGCCTTTCAGTCGCTTACAAAGTGAAATTTATTAGAAACGCAAAATCTGTTTGCAGATTGTGTACAAGATTTGATTATTTATGGTCAGCTGTTTGCTGTTGCGGCTACTACGTGGACTTCTTTTTCATTCTTTCAGCCAAGTGCAGTTTATTGCGAACTACATTAATGATTTCATGTGATTTAGCTACTTGAAAAATATATATTTATTGCGATATAATGAAGGAATAAATTAATGCATGGAAATTAGCAGATCAAAAACCTTTCATTCCTATAGTTGAAGTAGAAAAGTTCTAGAGTGTTTTGATTAAAATTCCAGTTAAAATATTAGAAGTAATTTATGCAATAGTAAGCATGTAGAAAATTTGCCTAAAAATATAAATTTAATTAATTTCTTGCTCACTGTATATTTATTCACTTGCAACTCAAGGCATATTCGCAAATATGCTAATTAAACTACAGAATTTACTCAACTAGAACTGTTAAGGGTAGCTCAAGCTAATTAACTTTACCTCGCTGCCAGCCAAATCTAAGCATAAGCAACAGCAAAACAAAAGAGGCATAAATAATAATAAAAAAAAAATAAATAAATAAAATAATAATAATAATAATTTGTTTGCTTTATGCTTTTCAAAACTGAATCCAAGTGAACTGAAGAACTGGAGCGTGGAGCGTGGCAGCCAAACTAAACAGCAGGTAAATTGTGCAAACAACTCGGCTTATAATTAGCGCTAAGAGCAAACGCTTCAAAGTATAAATAAACAATAAGAATACATTAATAATAATAATAATAATTATAATAAAAACTCAAATGAATATTTCGCTCAAAGCCGTTTTTATGTGAACATTTTTGGGCAAATACTTTAAACGTTACGGTTTTAAACTGCTTTCCCTTGGCGCAGCTGTTACAACTGTTGCTTATATATATGTATATAAATATATTTATATATATATTAGTTTATATATATGTGTGTATATGCTATTACTTTAGTGTTCAGCCTTTACAAATAGTTCAAAAGTTAGCTGCTTTCTGCTCTCCTTCGCTTGGCCAAAACAAACTACAAACCACAGAGTACAAAAAGTGGAAGCAAAAAGAAAAACAGACCACACAAAACTTTAGCCCAAGAGCCATTAAGGGGTTAAATAGATTTTTTCATTATTTTTCCTCAACTTGGTCGCCACTGCGACAGCGCTGCGAAAACTTTTCCGCTGAGTTTTCCATTTTTATTTCGTGCGTCCGCAAATATTGACCGAATTAACAAAACTGGAAACAAAACAACAACTGAAAGACGAGAATGCTCGACTATGAGATATTCTTATATTTAGTAATAGTAAACAAGAAAGTTTATATATAATAATAATTATAAAAATTATAATTTAAATTTATATAAATTCTGCTCATTTTGAAAGCAGTTAGCCGAAAGATCTGCAAGTTCCTCAGATACTTAGTTTAGATAATCAGTAATTCACTCTGTAAAAAATTTATACATTTTCATTGATATCCAATAATTCACTAACAAAATGAAGATACCTTCATGGAAAAGTCTTTAAAGCACTGGGTATGAGTGCAAAGTTTTTACCGCAAACAAAGCGCTGCAGTTGCCGGCTTTAAAACTGGGCTACAGTCCAGTGTCCACTGCCAACAGGCTAACAATTAGCCCATACATAATAAGTGCAACTCTGATCTTAACTGAACCACAACAATTTACCACAACAAATTGCCAGGTGAAAATAAAGAGGCGATCGCCACAAAATGGTAGGGCGAAAAAAGAAATGATGAAATAAAACTCAAATGCAATTTATTGAAAGTAAAGGGTTAAATCGGGTTAGATGTCAGGGGTTACGAGCTATATTGGGACGCTGCTAAGTAAGTGGGTGGCAGCTACAAAATGCGGACATGTATTTGTATTTGAAAATGCCGCGCACGTTTGGCCATGGAGCTACGTGTCTGGTGCAGAAACCAAATAAGGATCACAGCACAGCTTCAGGCCAGTCAGCAGTTAAGCGCTAAAGGGAGATGAGTGGGTGTTTGACAAAGCGAGAGAGAGTGAGGGAGAGAGAGAGAGAGAGTTTGCGGAAAGTGCGGCTGCGAACTGACCAACACACTAGAAATGTGGGCTAGCAAAATGTTAAAAGCAAAAAGTCATGCAACTAAATCCTGTCCAAAGCGTTTTAAACTACAAAAAAGGATTTGTGCTAAAAAGCAGCTAAAGATTTTCTTCTCTTATTTTATTTTTTTTGCAAGACAGCGGGGAAAATGTTGTGCGGGTGAAGCGCAGAGCGTGGCGAAGCGAGGTCAAGCATTGGTGGGGCAGAACAAATAAAAGACAGCGCAAGTAGCTTGGTTTAAAAATAAATTAAATATTAAAATAAAAATAAATTCAAATAAAATTCTAAGGAATTGTGTATAAACTAAATATAAAAAAATATATTAATATTTAAATAAAGACTTTAATTTTAAATAAATAAAAAAGAAATAAGACACGATATATATAATATATTTTCCCATATAAATACATATTTTAAAAGCCAATAAGAAATAATAAAAAAAAGATAATTAAATTTATGGGAAAATATTTTTTTATTTTTTTGTGATCTATACACATATAAATATAAATAAATATATTGATAATATTTTTATAAATATTTTATATATTGTTTTAAAATATCCAACTTTATCAGAAATCAATTTTTATGGGTTTTTAAATCTATTTAATATCGTTTCATCTTCTATTTCAGTCAAAAGACTTTTTTTGAGGATTAAAATCTATTTAACATAGCTTCATCTTCAATTTTAGTCAAAAGACTTTTTCAATTTCCATAAAATATTATTCGTCTCGACAAAGCACACTCAAGTGTCGACTATGACCGATGTAGAGCACAAATTAAGTACCGCACGTTGTCAAGCCATGCGAAAGTATCGAGACATGACAAAGAGACAGAGAGTGGGGGAGCTGGAGAAGCCAAGTCGCCTGGCAAATAAGAACTTATATAGCGTTGAGTCAGCATTAAGTGCAGCCCAGCATGCAACATTGCCTGCATGTTATGCGAGAGTCCTCTCGCTCTCCACATTCTCCGCACGCTCCCTTGACTACCCGTTCGATATGGTACTCGTTTTTGTCCTCGTCGCTGTCAATGACTGTCAACGGCAGCAAAAGCGAACCACGACATGCACTGACTGCAGCAAGGGATTGAAGCAAATTCAGAGTAAAAATAGTAGAGTGAGCGAGTGAGAGAGAGAGAGAGAGAGGAACAGAGGCAAGTCGACTTGCCAGAGTTGACATTTCAATTTTCACACACGCTCTTGCGGTTGCTGCACATGCATTCCTTCAAGAACGGAAATTAAAACCCAATAAAATACTGCAAGCCACAAAAATAAACTTAAGTTCGGCTTTAATTGGCTCACTTGAAATTCATTTAAAGTGCCGCCATTGCCCACGCCCTTGCCAATGGCTAATTAGCTACTAAGCCAATTGCCAATTGCCACGACAGCAAAGAGGCGTTGTCTGTAGCTGTCTGCTGCATTAGTTGTGACTTGGTTCAAGGTCTTT
Source organism: Drosophila buzzatii (assembly GCA_035045845.1). Lineage (NCBI taxonomy): Eukaryota > Metazoa > Arthropoda > Insecta > Diptera > Drosophilidae > Drosophila > Drosophila buzzatii. The sequence goes on from JAWNOS010000180.1 coordinate 181,597, forward strand.
GCGACAAGGTCGCGTCTCGTATAGCTAAGCATTTGGTGTCGCATCATAAATACATGATCAAGCTGCTTGTGCTGCTGCTCACGTTATTACATGTAAATTTCATGGCCTGCTGCATGTAGTAGCCATTAGCAGATGGCACTAACAAATAAGCATGCACAATGGCCTCATGGTGGACTTTGTCTGTTGAATACCCTAAAATGTTTAAGGACAATTATGGAAATTGAAGAAATATTTGAAATATTTTGCAGATAGAGCGTAAAAAAAGTAGTTAACTAATAAATAACAAGAGAACTGAAAAATAACGTTGAATCTCTTGAAAAAAATTATAAACATGATTTTCTTTGAAAGAAATTTTGTTGTAGAATATTTTTTGCTTAACAATATATATATATATATTTTTTTTTAATATTTTTTGTTTATTTATTTTTATTTTTATATAATTATTATTATTATTATTTATTTTTATTTTGTTTTTTTCTTTTTTTTTGTTAAAAGTGTCTACGAATAAAAATTTGTATGATTTTCTAATAATGCATTAATTGATATATAAATCAAATTCAAAAAGAGCTAAAGTTTGTGAATACTTATTTCAATACAAATTTTTATTTTTTTCTTACTTACTATTTATTATAATTTACTTTGTATTAATATGTAAGCATATACTAAAAATATTAATTGTGTTATATATTATTATATATTTGAAAGAATAATGTTTTCATGAAAATTAAATTAGGATTTTTGAAAACTTGTTGCATTTAAATATCATTATATAGCTCCACAGCCAAATTTCCACTAGAAACTTATTCAAATTTCGTAGCTTTTAGTTTTATTATAATTTACAATTGTTTTGAGCTCAGCTACAGCATATAATTTCGCTAGGCACTTCCAGTGAATATTTTCATATTTCATTTCCTTTTTTGTTGTTATTTTCGAAACAGCCTCGTTGACATTGCAAATAAATGGGTGTGGTTAAAAACTGTGTCAAGCTGCAAGTGCAACGCAGCAAACATTCGAGTGCCGAGTGTAGAGGGCAGAGAACAGGCAAAAGGGAACAGTGAACAGCGAACAGAGAACTGAGAATGAACAACAATGGGTAACAGGAAATGTGCAAAAATTTGTTTAAATTTTACAGCGAGTCAGGCAGCCAGCCAGCTAGTCCCTGTGGTGCATTGCATTGGCCATTGGCCATTGGCCATTGTTGTTCGTGCTGTTGTGCGTCCTGTTTTAAATGGGTCCACTCGCATATGCCGCGTATATATTTTAATATATTTTATTGTTTATGACATGTGGGTCAAGCAATTGCAATGCAATCGTTACCAGCGCGTAAATTGCTTCAAGGGTTGTGGAAAGAAATACAGCAAAAAAAAATAAATAAAAATAAAAAATAAATAAAAATTGCGAGGTGGAAAATAGGGGGAAACTAGTGTGTGAATTGCTCATGTATTGTTGATGAACGCAAGAGGGGAGAACAAAATCCATTTCTCTTCAGCCATTGTAGAACTTGTGCATAGATATTGGGCATGCGATAAAACTCGACTACAATTTTTATTCAAGAGACAATTTTAGTTTTGGTTTCGGCAGAGTGTGCTATAAAATATAACTGCTGTCAATTTAGATAGAGGTGAGCTCTGGACAATATACAGTTATTTAAGATGTTAGACATTGTGTTTGAATTAAAAAAAAAAGAAATAAAAATAAAGTTTAACTTTTATGTTTATTAAGTAACAATTTTTAATGGCTTTTGCTATTTTATTTGCCTTAATCAAACTGCATTCAATATAATTGCGTCAACAATTTTTCATGCTGTGCTATAAAAGAAAGTTTCGCCAGCTTTTTGGTAAGCTGCTGTGCTGAGGTTTAAGCCATGGCATACTTGCATTTTCTTCTTCTTCTTCCATTTTGTTGCGTGCCATTTACTCCTCAACTATCGTTGCGACTTTTACCTGGCAATGCCAATAAGCCAAGTTAGCAGCCAAGTTGCAGTTTATGCTGTCAGCCAGAGCTTGTGGCGTCACCTGGTTGCGACAATATGCATGGCACTTATTGCCGCTCCAGTTGACATGCGGAACAGGCTAATGGTTGAGGCAGGTGAGAGAGTTGAAGCTGTGGCAGAGGGAGAGACAGGGCACAGGGCAAGTCACGAGCAAACAAATATTTGGGCAGACATTGAAGCCGAACATGAAATGCAGTGCCATAAAAGACTTTCGATTCTTAGAGAAACAAAGAGATATTTTTATGCATTTAAATATAAATATAAATAAAAAAAAATAGCAGAGATATTTTTAGAATATTTATAGATGAATAACAGAAGATCTAAGAACAATTTTAATATTATTACAAATATTCAAATCAAGGTATTTAATTCTCTCTTTCTGTCTCGCTGAGAGTTTATATATCTTTTATACACATACACATATATAAATATTATTTCATTTGCATAATACATACACTAATCTGTCTTTACACTCAACTAGCCTTATCCTAACACATCTCATAGTTCTCATACCCTTGGCAAGTGTATTAAACGTCTTGCAGCTGCCGCAACACATTTTTTATTTGTTCAAGCGAAAGTTTAGCAGCAGCTTCTTGTTTTTTTTCAGTTTCTTCTTCCTTTTTTTTTTTTTGGTGGCTTTTTACGCCGCTCGAAATCTCAGCAAGTAAAGCAAAAAATAAAACGGCCAAAAATGCTGCATAAAAATGGGCAAAAAATGTAGCCATAAGTTTGCGTTGAGGTATGCGGCACATGTCCAAAAATCTCTGCAGGCAAACACAAACTGCGACACACACACACTCGCATATACACACACTTATGCACACATGTTGCATCTTCAAGTTGTTTTCATAGCTGCTGCAACTGCACATTAAAGTTGTTTCTTCGCTGCTTCTGTTGTTGTTGTTGTTGTTGTGCCACACACAATGTCAGCTTGCGGGCACACAGCAGGTGTGTGTGGTCGGATGTGTTGTGCTCTGTATGCGTAGATTTTGTGGCCATCATAACAGTAGGTGAACGCTTAAAATTTATGCACTTGTGGGATTTTATATGGCACTTGGTTTTGGCATTTCATGTCCAAAAAAAAACACCCTAAAATCTAACCTCAAACCTCTTCTGCCGCCCCCAAAACTGGCCTTCCTTTTTGCCTAGCTGTTGATTTATGCATTTGCTTTGCTGCAATGTTTTTATTAGATTTTGGTTAAGAATAAATATGCAAATGGCCCCAAGCTGAGCAGCAAAAACAAAAGAGGCGACCAGCTGCAATTGCTGCAGTCTCTCAGCTGGCTCCGTTCGAAATTCAGGTGCGACAAATGAATGTTCAACGACACAATGAATGCATGACAAAATGTTGATTGAGCCTGTTGACAGTTGTCGGTGGGCACAGAGCCCCATAGAGCACAGGGCAGCAGGGAGTCTCAATGGCTTGGGTGTCAATTGGTTTTCATTGTTCTGTCAAATGATTTGTTGAGCTCTGAATTGAACATATCAATTGAACTAGTTCCTGAGCAGCAAATGGACTTTGAATGACATGGATTGAGTAGGTACAGAAGCTCTTAACGTTGAGTAAACTCAAGGCAATATTTATTTAAATTTGTCTATCGTGGTCATGACAGAATCAGACGAAGATTCAGTATTGAATTGAACATATCAATTGAACTAGTTCTTGAACAACAAATTGACTTCGATAAACAGTTGAGGAGAGTAGGAGAAATTATTACTTTTAAATACAATTAAGGAATATTTTATTTAACTTCTAATTTTATTTTTATTTTATTTTTATTTTTTTCTAATTTTATACAGTGAAAAGAATTTAAAATTCATTAAAATAATCAATTAAATTTCGTGTATGCAACTATTTGAAGATTTTGCCATAACAACTAATGTTTCATAAATATAATTTCATCTTCAAATTCTACATGCTTTATACAACATTTACTTTATTTTCTTCAAGTTTAAAATATATTTTATAGCAATTACTTGATTTAATATCAGCCAACCAAAACAACTATCAATCTTCACATTCAACTATACATTGCCACACTCCCATTTAGCTCAACTATAACATTCGACCTTTATCCGCTTGAAGCAACAACTAAACGCTTTCGTAGTTCGAAATTTTTCAAATTGTTCATTTGAAGTGAATTTTCCATGTGGCTTTGAACTTGTTGTTGGGCATTGTTGAGGCCTTGCGCCTGTTTGCACTTGACTCCAAGTGGTTATCCATGTCAATGGTTAGCTCGACAGCAGGAGCGACTCCGTCAGCGTTGACGCATGCAAAGCTTGCAGCACCGTCAAAGGTCAACAGTGGCGAGCACCACAAGAGGGTTGGAGTCAGACGACTGAACCGAGCTGAACTGACTGAACTGAAAAAAAGGCACTGCAAGAAAAAAAAGGTCAAGCAATTAAGTGTTGATCTGGTGGAAAACCAAACGTCTGTCAGGCGAGACAGATAGTCAGACGGAGAGGACAGCGCAGACAGACAAACAGATAAACGGACAGACAGTTGTTGATATTTGCCTGCTACAACAACACGAAGAAGAACAATAACAACAACAACAGCCTTGCGCTTGACAAGATAACAGTTGAGAGGATTGCAGCAAGCTCCTCTTGAATTTCGGCTATAGGATTTTGGATTTAGCTGGCAGCTCTCGAAATTTATGCAAATAAACGTGAGCTGATAGCTGCCTGATGGCTGGCTGCCTGCTCGGATTGCATGCATGTTTGAACTTTGACCTGTACGCAAAACTGTCAGTCACAGCTGACACTATACCCTAGCAAAAGTGCTGAAATGGGTATTGTTGTCTTGTAAACTACATGAGCAGTGCCTGAAACCAGGCTTATTGTCAGTGCAGAAGTAAAGGCAATATTTAATCTAATTTGAATTCTACAATATCTATGTCTGAAGACTTGATATATGTGTTTCTAATATATAAAAAAAATGATTTGAAATAAATTTAAAAAATACATAAATCAAATGAATATAAATGCTATTATCAATCATAACAAAAATTTAATTAATAAGAATTTAATTGGTTACAAAGAGCTATGCATAGAGGGTAACTCGCTTTCAGTCACTCTCGAATCTCTACAAATTTCCTTCCATTATTGAAACTCTGCTCTCTCTCTTTGAGGCAACTGCGTTGGAGCTCTTTCCAAGCAGTTAACTTTACAGAATTTAAATTACAAACAGTGGATGAGCCGCAGCATCCAACGCCCGCATGTTGTAAAAAACAATTTACCTGAGCAGCCCCCAATTCTCTTCCACCTCCCCTCCCGTCTAGCCAGCTCTTTCGCCGCTCTCTGCCTTTGTCTCGGCGACAACCTGGTTTCATTTGTGGCGCAGTTTTTTCCGCACATGAAATTTAATTACGCATACGCCGAGTCGCCAACATTAAAAATATATGCACTTAACGCGAACAGACTAATGAGCGAAGTGACAGTCTAACATAACTCTGTTTACCTAGCTTAACACCAGGCCACATACATCCATGCGACGCCCCCATAAACGCAGTAATGGGCGTGTCACACTTGACTGACTTTCAGCTGTGTTGCTCTCGGTTACAGCGAGGGCATATTAGCTAGGCGATGAAGAGCGATGTTTGGCAAGAAGAGGAAGAATTTTAATGTATATTCATTATATTTATTCAGTCAATCAATCAGTCAATTCATCTTTTTGTTAGACAATCAGTCAGCTAATCAATTGAAAAATTTTAAATTATTCAAAATGTTCAATGGAATTATTTTAAATTTATCATTCAATCATTGACTAATTCATTTTAGTTCCTCAATTAATCAGCTAGTCAATAAAAACAGAATATTTCATATATACAAATAGCTATTTCTTTATCACATTTCACATAAATTCCATCACTTGTTGCCAATTTCAAACACCAGATGGCGTTCTGCCAAAATGCTTAGAATATCATTTGCGTTTTATGGAATTTATATCATTATTTTTGTAGCCAAATTACTTTAGACATTAAATGCAGCGCATCAAGCATTCGAGTACCCTTGTAACATCCCTCGCAGCCCCGGCAAACGCCCGAATCTAGTTACATATTCATTGCACTGTGTGCGCTATGTGCTCTCTGGCTCTATGTCTCTATAGCTCCTTAGCCATACTTTTTTGTTAGGCAACATTTTATTTTCATTTTACTTTTGGCACACGGAACTATTTTGTTGCTGGCTGCAGTTAATGTAATATAACCATCATCAGAGGCTCCAAGCCTGGCAGAATGTGGCATGGCATGAGTGGGGGTTGGGAAGGTTCTCTTTAATGGCGCTGGAAGATATGCTACACTTTTGCGTCGTCGTGACTTGCACGAAAATGAAATGATTTGTATTCGCGAGAAAATAAATTATGTGCAAGTATTTTAAATACGAATTCTGACTTCTTTTTTTCAAAATGAGAGCGCAATTTTTCACAGACAGAAATTGAGTGGAGTGGCGAGAAGAGGAGCGTAGAGCAGCGATGGGATGGGAAGGTGAAGCAAGACGTTGTCTTGCTCTGGCTCGACATAATGAAAATGTCGAAGTGAAAGTAGTAAAATTTACATAATCTATGCGCTCGAAAATAAATGAGAAAAATCACAAAAACCAGGAAAGGCAAAAGATGGCAAAGGGGAGAGCGAGCAGTGTGGGAGGATGGGTAAACGTAAGGGAGCTGCTGGCGTAAAGATAAACATTTGATTAAGCGCATTAGATGGATCCCAAGTACAGTGGAGTATGTACAAATATATATATATATTTATATATATGCATGTATATGCTACGAAGGGGTACCTGGGTTACCTGAATGTAGTATACAGACTTGGCAAAGGGCGTGCCAACGTCTGTTGATAGTTGAACGTTGAATAACTTTTGATAGCATGCGAAAACTTTATTAGATGTGAGAAATATTAACATAGCACAAAGTGTATCTACTACCATAAAAGTTGGGGCTGAAGTTGGAAAATTGTATGCAAAAATGAAGCAACTGCTGAAGCAAAGGAGCTGTTGCTGCTGAAACTAAAGTCAAATACATTTTAAATGTATTTTAAGACCCGCAATTGACTGCGGAATGAAAAGTGGACTGCGGAGCAGCTGGGTAAATTGACCTACAAAAAAAATATGAGCAAAGGACATGAAAAAGCAATTGAAATAAAAATAATCCACAAAGTAGCTGGAAAAACGTAAAAATAATGGCAAACTATTATAACTTGCGTTTATATTATATTTCCCTGAAATTCACTTAGAGAAATCTACTTGAGCTTAGTTGAGGTTGTGGTTTGCTGAAATAAATATAAAATTATATTATACTCTCTTTTGATTGCATATTATCTTTCCTTGTTACTCTCACAATATTTAAATTATGTGCATACTCGCCATCTCTTTTCATCATGCATGCATTACCCATATCATAACTGATTTCGTCAATCACTCGACTCTTCTCGTAACACTATTACACTCAACGTTTGCTTGAGTGAAATCTCTGATGATCGACAGTTTGAGTTCATACTCATGTTCTAATGTGTGCCAGGCTCTCAATGCCGCTCACACTTTATCGGCACGTCCGTCAATTGTCTGTTGGCATCTCGCTTGCCCGCCCACTACACAATACAGCAGCTGAGATAAGCTCAATAAAACTGTCGCCTTGGCACTTGGCAAATACATTTGCATACAGCTACTTCGTTAGGGCTGCGCTCTTTCAGATTCCCTCTCTCTCTCTCCTACTCAGCATAGACAAGCATTTGCTTTAGCAAAGCAAGAAACGAAAAAAAAATATTGCAACATCAGCTCAAATAACTGTTTGTCAGACGTTCTCGCCCCCTTTTCGCTGGCCCTATTCCATGTGTGTAAGTGTGTTGGCAGCATATGAATGGAATATGCAAACGTCATCAAGCAACAACAACATCATGCAAAACTAAAACATGAAAGCTTATGAAAAGCGTCTCAACTCTGATCTGCTGCTGAAATGCCTTTAACCTTTCAACCTGCAGGCAATTTGAGGTTGGGATTTTTTCTGGCTGAGTTTCTTTCGTTTTTGTCGTTTTTGTTATTTTTGTTTTCCTGCAATGTCTTGAGGTACATTAGCCAAAGAGCTCAGCCGGCGAGTTGTGCGTTTAGCTCAAGAGAGACAGACAGAGAGTGAGAGAGTGAGAAGCGACTGTAAAACGGACTTCATGAAGAAGGCAACAACAAAACAGCATTTAATATTCTCTTTCTGTAGCATTTATTTAAAATTTATGCTGATGTCTGTGCTCTTTGCCATGCGTGCCTGTGCGTGAGTATGAGTGTGTTATGTGAGTGTATTGGTGTTGATGTAACATTTGTGGGCAGCGCCACTCACACTCTCACACTCACACGCTCGCATGCAAATGTATGTATGTATGTATTTACTTGGCTGCCATTTTGACGCAGTCTCTCACAATATGCTACATTTCCATAAATATTTAAGAAAATTTGCATAAAATGTTAAAACGTCTTCTGAGCTACTTCAAAAAAAATAAAATAAAAAAATATAACAACATACAATATGGAGCAAAGAATTTAATTCATGACGACAAAAGTCGATGCTCTCCATGTCAGAAAAACATATGGCATAACAACAACAATTACACACATGAAAATATAATGCAAAATGATGTGTGTATGTATGTATGTATGTAGATTTTTATATGTATATACATATGTACACATATATACATTTATATGCGTCTCTTTCTACTTAACGCCCACTCGCTCTTGGCACATTTACGCGTGCCACAAATTGAGGCGCGTTGAGCCGCATGAAATTGCATTAAAAGCTAATGAGCTTGAAATAAAAGACAATTTGGTTTTGGAATTGAAAATTTTTGTCTTTTGTTTTCAGTATTTTGCGGTAGAACGCAAAAAGAAGCGTTAGAGATTTTAATTTGCGCAGTGACAAAGCAACGAACAGAGAATGGGCATAGAAAGCAAATGATTAAGAACAGTTTTTTCTTTGCGTTTCGAGTTGCAAATACCCTGCAACATTTTTGCGACGGGTATTATAAATTGTATATTGGTTAAGTAAAATATATATTTTAGATGTAAAAAAGCAACGAAATTCAATTTACATTCATTTTATTTTTATGTTTATTAATTATTATTATTATTTTAATTTTTAATTATTAATTAATAAGTATTCATATATCTTATATCTTTAAGCGCTTCAACGTTATCTCAATAGTTTCTACTACTTAAATCATGCATCTGTTGCCATTAGGACTTACCCTTCCGTTCTGCAGTCTTCTATCTCACTCACACGCACCAGTCCACAAAACCACAACAGGGGCCAACAATTATAACGGTCGCCTGACAAACATCGGCACACCGTATTAGTGCTTCTTTCGTTTAGCTGTTAACACAATACACTAATCCAAATAACCATTATGCCAAACACTGCGCAATAATCCAAATTGGTTTTATTGCAAATGCACTCGAATTTTCTACAACTTCCGATTCGACCGATTTGGATTCCGTGTACACAGCAAAGAGCGCGCTCGAAAACTAATTTGCGCATCGAGGATGCGTTGCATTTAGTGGCGCGCGCTTATTGCTCTCTCGTCGATTCCTTACTGAGCAACAGCAACAACAACAGCAGCCGCAAACACCATTAAAAATAGCTGTAATCTTCACGCCAATTTTACGCTCAATTAAAAATAGCCACCGCACAACTTTGCACTCTTAGAAGGCAAACCGCAAGAGAACGCAAAACTGCGCAGTCATCTAAGCAATGATCACAAAGTTAATGCAGCGTGCAGCGCAGCAGCAGCGCTGCCCGCAATTTTCGGCAATTCCTTTATGACCAGCCGCGAATGCGGTGAGAGCGGCGTGAATTGAGTGAAATTGTACACAATTTTGAGTTTTTAATGCAATGAACATGAAATTGTGTGGGTGTGCGTGTGTGTGTAAATTCATCAGTTACACGATATGTTCTTAAATATGCATGTGAAATGCAGCTTCTGCGTTTTCAGCATTGAATGAAAAGTTTAGCCCTGAATAAACAGTTTGTTTCTTTTGGCAACTGCGAGTGCTAAGAGGACTTTAAATTAAGTAAAACAAATTTGAATTCAAAGCAATAAAGAAACCTTTCCTTGCATACTTTTTTATGTAAAAAAAAGTCTCATAATTAAGAGAAACACTTAAGGGTTAAGCCCACCTTACGTTGCTACTCTATCAGCTTATGCGATTGCAATAGTCCCAGTATTGTGCTCCTTGCAAAATTTTCTAACCTCATCAATTGTCTGGCCCTATTCAAACTCTCACCACACCACACACACATGCACGCTGCTCTTTTGTATCAACTGCTGAGCAATCTATACACAAGTTCCATACCCTGCTGTGTATATTTGCATTTGCGTATGCGGACAGCAAGAAGAAGAAAAAACGAAAATAAAGAAGAGAAACTGGCAAAAATCTCATCAGGCCTCTCTTTCAGTTAAGTTCTGCTACTGCAGCTCTGCTACTGCTCGTCTGTCGTATTGCTGCATTTCACTCAAACTCAGGCTCAGGCCATCTCGCTCCCACACGCTGGCAACTCAAATCTGGCCATAGAAAGTAATCTTAATGGCTTTCTAGTTGCCGGCAGCCCTGCATAAGAAAAAAAATTAAAGAAAGAGAGAGAGAAAATGGAAAATCGTAGCAAAATGAAGGCAGCCCATGAAAATTGCAAAATGCATTCAACGTGGGGAGGCCAACGCATAAATTGTGAGCCACAGAGCCACGCTCGATCCTGAACCCGATCCTTAACTCCTGTGTGGACGCAGTGGGAGTTGGATGCGTGGCAATGGTGGTGGTGCTGCTGTAAGTTGTCTGCGGATTTGAATAGCCAATTTGTTTGGCATTGTTTGCTCAGATACTTTGCCCAGGCTGAGCTTGCGTTTTGGTGGGCGTGGTGGCGGGCGTTGGGCGGATTCATGCTGCATTTGCATTTCTAAGATAAAATGCAAATATTTCAATTTGTAACTTAAGCAAATTGCCTCAATGAGTGCAGCTGTCAGTCAGTCAGACACGACTCCTTGGCCCACACACACACACACACACACACACATACACATTGCTTCTTTTCTCTTCATATTCTTCTTCTTCTTGGTTTTCGTTTGTGGCCAACAGACAAAATTTATAGGGAGCCAAAAATGCAATATTTATGGCTGATTGGTTTTTAGTTTAAACGGCCTCAAATTGTTTTGCAGTTTACCGAGTCGACAATTAACAACAGCAACAAAATGGTCGAGATATAGTATAGGGTATAGACGACTTCGGAATACGTTAGAAATAATTCAATTGAAATGTATTTAAAAAGCAGTGCTAAATTTAAGTAATAATAGATCATTGCTGTCAGCATGTATACAGGGTATATAGCAGTCGGTTACAAGCTACATTCCGCTAAATACTCCCACTCACAAGTCTTGGCTTACATAAACTCACATTACTTATAGCTTATCTACCCATCATCGCATCATTCCCAGGGTATTTGAAATTTACAAATATCTTCCCTTTTCCTTTGTGCCTGCCTAATGGAGCTTCAAACAGCAAACGTGCTTAAAAACTGCTTAGCATGCCAGAAAATTGCTTTTCACACACTTTCGATTGCCACTTATTCTTTAGCCAAATATTTTAAATAAATAAATGACTGCAAATGTCATTTAGACCTGCATTTTACGACAAATATTGACCAGAAAAAAAAATTAGAAAAGAGTTGGAATTTTTCTAAAGTTAAATGGCTTGGAAAATAATAAAGTGAAATTCAAAATATTTTACGGATGTTGAGATTAAAATATGTTAAGACTCTTAAATTTATTTATTTATTTGTGTTTATTTTGGCGATTACAGTTACACAAATTGTTGCTGATAAGAAAAGCTCTCATAGCCATGTCTTGAGGTTTTGATTAAATAAAAAATAAATAAAGTTTATTTACTAGACAGTTTGAGGAAGACACCATAGATTTACTATACTATATAAATGGATATATTTATATATAAATATATAGCAATATATATAGTAATCTATTTCAACTCTTAAACCCTTCGCAATTTAATGAAATTTTCCTAGATATTCCTCAACTCATTTAATTAGTATTTGCCCATTTGCCCACATCAACTTCAGCAAACTCTAAAAGCAGCAACAAAGGAAACATTTACAATCTGTATATATATACATTATCTTTTATCTATTAGCTATTTGCAAATAAAGTCAAATTTTACAATATGTGCTGCAGCGATGAGAAAACTTGAAAACTTCATTTCATTGTAGTCGGAGACGGAGTCGGAGTCGGAGTCGGAGTCGGAGTCGAGAACTTTGCTTGGACCAACTGTCAATTGAAGTATTTGCGCCACGCACCTTGTCTAAGGACGAACTTTTTAGCTTTGCGCTTTCCACTTTCCACTTTTCCTTCGCTTTCCACTCTATCAATAACCAAAGCATGTTTATTCTTATCTTCAATGGCAAACTCAATAAAATTGCTGTAGGGCATGGAAAACGGCAACTTGAAGTAAATCCACAATTTGGTTTATTAGCCAAGCACAGCGAAATCCTTCAACAATATACTGATTTCCTTTTGCCATTCCAATTCCCATTTCCTTTTCGCTCTCTCACTTTCTTATCTCGTCGTCTGCCCTAATTGCAATAAAAACAATTTGCAACAAGTACGATGTGTAAATAGCGAACAGCCATGTTAAGTATTTGTGAACAGAAGACTTCAATGTCGACAACTGCAGCAGAAACAACACTAAGTTTATATATATTATATATAATATATATGCATACGTGTGTGTGTGTGTGCGTGTGTGTGCAGCAAACAACCTGGAAACAACAAGAGCCTAACCAAACAAGCGCACAACAAGTTTTGTGCACAGCGTCGTCAGCGCGCCATACCCTAAGCTAAACGAGCAGCTCGGGTATATACACAATTGATTTGCTCAAGTGCCTGGCTGAGAAAGTCCATTGGCTGTTGGTTTACAGAGTTATCAAGTTGATTTGGTCTAGTTTGTTAGTCTATATGCTTAGATATTAAAATAGACAGAGACTGATTTAAGATGGAACTGAGATTAACAGAGCTATAAATTTATTGAATTAAATGCAAGACTTATCTTGCATTTAATTCAATCAATTTGTAGCTCTGTTAAAGTTATTTAAGTAAAAATTAGCTATTTATTAACTGATTAATGCTACTGACTTGAGCTGACTTTAATAGTGTTGGGAAACATTAAATGAATTTAAGTAAAGCCTAAACAACTTTGTAGTATTTGAGAAAGGCAAAGAAAAGATAAGGAACAGTTGGTATGGAATGATTATATGTATAAGCACACATACATATGTACATATGATGTTTTGATGTATGCATTTCAGTATCTACTCAATTTTCTCTTACACTCAGTCGATCACAATTTATTGCCTTCGTTTCTTTCTTTCTTTCTTATGCCCATCGCAGCTCTCTCTCTCTCTCTACAATATGCAGATATTAGTCTTGGATTTGAGCGCTCTTTCAGAAACACTAGCTACTATTTTATTCAATACATATTATATTAAAACTCTCTCTCTCTCTCTTCAAACGAGTACAGGGTATATTTAAGCTGCAGCTTAACTCACTCTAAAGCAAACGCATGTTTTTTTTGTTCTACGTTTTATTTCGCACTCGTTGAATGCGTGTCTCTTTTAAGCCGTTGTCCAACACTGTCTTTTGAACTGCTTTTGCTGTTGCTGTTGCTGTTGCAACTGCCAGTCAAAATGTCATTGCTGTTGTTGTTGCAACTTGGTGCAAGTTGTTGCTGCCTCTGCCACTGTTTGGTTTTCTTGTACTAGCTCGTGTTATTTGAACAAAAACTGTGCACACTCAGCCTTGATGTGTAGTGAGGAGCAGAGGCAGAGCACGCCGAGGCAGAGCTGCTTCATTTCTATGGGCATGCGTATGGGCGTGGCCGGCTGAGGGAGGAGCATCAGCGACAGAAGCTGGGGTCTTGACACTCTTGTTTGCTAAACAATGCAATGTATGTCAAGGCAAAATATGTTCATTCAACTCAAAACAACGAGAGCATCAATAATGCAACACGATGGCACGATTTTTACACTGTGTGTGTGCCAGTCTGTGTGTGTGCCAGTCTGTGTGTGTATGTGTGAGTGTTTGGTTTGTCAACTGTTTGTTGATTACATCAATGCAATTGAAATGCACTTGCATTGAATTGAAATAGAAATTGAAATTTGCGTGTTGCACTTATCAAAGACATTCGACATGTAATAAACGAGTGCAGCAGTTGACAATTGCCATGGCTAAAACGAAAACAACAAATTTACCAACGATAAAGTGAGGCGAAATAACGGTGCAATTGAATTTATAGGAATGCAGGGAATGAAGTGAATTAATGTTGATAAAGTAATTATTGCTGTTGTAGATTTATTAAGATATTTTATTTATATATATTTTATTTTTATTTTGTAATGTTCACCTCACAATTTCAAAATAGATTTATTAAGATATTTTATTTAAATATTCACCTCGCAATTTCAAAATAGATTTATTAAGATATTTTCTTATTATTTATTTTATTTTTATTTTTAAATATTTACCTCACAGTTTCAAACATAAATAAATAAAAAAGTGAGATGGACTTGGCAGATAACTTATAGAGGAATTTTCAAAGGCACTCGTCTACAGGCACACTTTCAGTAGTGCACTAAGAGCTTAGCAGAATATTCAAATATTATGCATAACTATATATACATTCATAAAGTATATGTATAATATATATGCCATATTCAATTCATTTTATTTACTTAGTTTTCACAAAAATTTAGTTGAAATCCTCACTTTATTACCAAAGTAAAAATAAAATAACTATTATAAACTAAAATAATATTTATGATAAATGTAGAGTGATCTCGAAAAACTCATCATCAACATAATATTCTAACAAGTAAGCATTTAGTTATAAAGACTGTCGTTGGCTGCTCGAACTTTCTAGAATAAGAAATCCAGAATATTCCATATGTAAAGAAGCAAGATAAAAGGCATGATGCACATCGAGTCTGAGGTCAGTTGTATTATATTGTGTTAGGTCAGTTATAATTCCGGCTCGGTCAGTTAAGTTGAATATGTGTAGATGTCGCGGTACTTGAATTCTGTACTCGTTACTTATAATTATTTTATTTTATTAAATAAACTTATTGTGTTGCAGCTACATTTACAAAACTATTTTATTTTAACTATTTTATTTTTATTTATATCAAGAAAACCCTTCAACAATAAAATAGCATGAAATATGACGAATCATATCATTCCACGCACACTGTCAGTTCGCTTATTATTAATATATTATATATTTAATATTTATTTATTATTTATATATTTTTTATTTAAATATAATTGTCGATTTGCGATATCACTACACTTCGATATCGTATATAAATGTTAAATGTAAATATTAAATGTAAAATATAAATTAAATTCATATGTAAACTCAATTCAAAATATTTTCAAGATTTTCATTCAAGAATTTTCTACTGAATTTTAGTCCATTAAAATTCAGAATACTTAAAACCAAATATTGGAGAAATTTTAATATAGTTTGAAATCGTTATACATAAAAATCCAGTAAGTCATTTTGAGCATATTTTATTAATAAAATATGAATCAATATTCGTATATTGCCCACTCCTAAATTGCGTCTGCACACGACTCTTCTTCTCATTAGACATTTCATAGTTATTATGCTGTAATATTTAAGTTCTCTTCATCTGCCACTGCCTCACCCTCAACTAAGGCACTGCACAACGAAAAATCTTGTGAGAATTTCCATATTTTTAATTACGCACTCTCAGCGCCTGCTTTAGCAACAAAGCAGGAAAAATGCAATTGAAGTTTTTTCTTTTGGAAAAATTGCATAACAACTGCCATTAAAAGGCAGACAAGCAAATTAAAACTCGGAGAAAAAGCAGAAACGAAAAAAAAAAAAAAACATAACAGAAAAAGAAAACAGTGTATGCCCATAAGAATAAAGCAGCGGGCAGCATGAAAGTTATAAACTTTGTTTAAAAAACAATTACAAGCTGCAAAGTAGCAACAAAAAACAAAGCAGCAGAGAGAGAGAGAGAGAGAGAGTGCATGAGAGAGCGCAGCACATAAAGAAAATATTAAAAAATATAAAGTTTACAGTCAATAAAAAGCAATGCAGGAAAACTCTTTATGACAAAAGGCAAAATCATAATAAAGGGGCAGAGATGGGCGGGCGAGAGCGACAGCAAGAGAGAGAGAGAGGGAGAGCAAACGAAATAGAGAATGGGAGCGAGGCTTAGCATAGGCACTAAACGGACACTTAAACGTTAACTTGATTTAGCACCTCGTAACAAAACACAGAAAACCAAAAAGAAAAAACGGACTATACAATTCCCAAAGAGCGCAGAGCGAGCTAAAAAGTGGGCGTGGCAGGCGCTGAGCTATAAAAACAGATCAACGGAAAGGCGCAATAAAACGAACATTTAGACCAAAAAGCAATTGGCTATAAACGACTTGGCAATACTCTTGAAAGCGAGCACAGACGAAAGATGAGTTGAGACTTGAAATGTGAAGCGATTTTAATAGGAGTTGCAGGGCGTGGCATGAGCTTTGACACATTACTCTTCAAAATTTACCTCTAAAATGAATCTCTCTTTGAAGTCCGAGCCAACCAATATACCCGTTTTCACAGCAAACGTTTGCCGTAGCCGGAAATGAACGCAAAAATCGAAAAGCTTTCGAAAATGGCAAAAGGCATGTCATAAAGTAAATCATATGGGAACAAAGATGTGCAACGATTTTGATAATTGTCGAGGGTCCAAAAAAGATAAAGAAAAGTAAAAAAAAATAGACAAAAATAAGCAGAGAAAAATGAGCTCTCAATTGTTTTGGTTGAAATTGAACGTTTTGGGCATTTTACTTGACTTTCTTTATGTTTATTTTATGTAGCAATTTGAAATCAATTTCACCAAGGCAATCGCAGGGCGCATTATCTTAGACAATGTAATCTATTTATGAATATTTAATATATTTTTATTTTCATTCAATATTCTTGCAATATAATATGCTCAAGTGTATTTATATATATTTTTTGTTATATATCTTTAAATACAATTTAATTTGTTTTATTTTTCTTTTAATTTATTTCTGTTTTTTTTTTTTTTTTTTTTTTTTTAATTGGCATATTAATATAGATATTTATATTAAAATTCATATAGAAATTTGAAATTAATTTCAATGTAAACACTCATATGCACATTCATTATTCATTGAAATTCATTTTTTCGTTATATTTAGTAGATATTCATTGTATTCGTTGTATTCACATTAAACTACATAATTTATTCATATTAATATACGCATTTTTCATATTAATATCACATTTTTATTCATAGATATTTGAATTATTCATATTCCTGTTAATAATTATTATTATTATATTCTAAATTATTTATTTTCGAGTAGAAAATATTTATAATGAATTTTATGTTTTAGATTCAATGTAAAAATTGATATGTGCATATGAATCATTATTCATTGATATTCATATTTAAAATTCACATATGTATTCACATTACACCACATAATTATATATAAATTATTCATATTAATATACGCAATTATATTCATTTTCTTATTCATATTTGTCTGATTTATTCATATTCCTGTTAATAATAATATTCGAATTTATATTGAATTTTATATCTTATATTCTATATTTTTATTCACATATATTTATATATTTATTTTTTATTTTATTATAATTTTTATATTAATATTCTTGCATATATTCTTATTCATATTTTATTTTAATATATATATTTTTTTATTTACCTTATAATAATTAGCTCATTCATATTTACACTTTTTCTCACATTTATTCATATTCATATTCATATGCACATTGTGTGATGTATTCAGTTTCATATACATATTATTATTCACATTTATATTTATTTATTTTATTAATGCTTTCACTCATAATATATTTCGCAATAGCTCAACTTATTCAAACAGCTTCAATTCAGGTAGCTCACATTAATTTCTGTTTTATATATGTAATATTCATTTAGACCTATCCAACATTTCATATTAAGTAATTTCTCAAATCATAAGTTTTTCCCAATTACATCGTCCGAAGTTTTGCGACAAGTTTAGCTTCAACTTGTGACAAGTGCAACAAAAAGCGTTCAAGAAAAGTCTTCAAGAAGAGAGAGAGAGAGAGTAAAAAAGGAAAGGGAAAAAATGAAAAGAAAACAAAGATATCCAACTTGGACATACGCACATTCAGGCACACTCACACACACACACACCCATACTCACACACTCGATGTGAGACATTCATGGCAATGGCCTGACAAGCCACCAGGGCTCCTAAATCGTGGCGGGGGCTCCCAAAGAAATAATGTCCTGCGGGCGCGCTGGGAAATGAAAACTTCTTTGTAATGCAACTGGCGGATGGCAAAGTTCTGCTTCTTCTTTTCTTTTTTTTTTACTTGCTAAGCAGCTCCATAGAGGGCTTTTGAAGTTGTGACAATGATATATGCTGCGAAAGGCAGTTCGTAATAGAAGATGCAAATTTTTGAATCAATTTTCATTACAATTTTTAAGCTGATGGAATGCTGAGAAATAGACGAATTGATATATATTTATAAATATATTGCGAGGCAATTGGCATCAATCATAAGGGCATTCAATCATTCAGTCAATTCTTTTTTAAATATTAATAAATTTTGTACTTTTCTTATAAGTGAATTTTCAGCTTTGAAGCATAAGCAGCTTGAGTTGTTTATCATTTAGAAATGTCAATTCAATCAGGCAAGCAATCAATCAAAAAAGATTGGAATAACCGCTAAGTATTATAGTTCCCAGCCTTTAGCTACTTTTCTTTAAAAAGAAATTTCTAAGACGAGAGCCTAAATTTTGTCAATGCATTTACAGGGTATCTATAGGTGCAAATCTCTTGCGCATCATCATCAAGCGGCTTCATTTGGCTGGGAATGGGTCGACGAAAGTTACGCGAAACACTTCCAGCTGATGAGTGGCGTGTCAGTCAGCCGGAGGCAGAGAGAGTTTGGTGCTGGTCGTTGGGGTCGGGGTGTCTAGGTGCAGGCGTGGGCGTGGGTACAAAGGATGCGGCTGAAACTACAATATGCGAGAAGATGAAAGTAAACGCAAAAAGCCGCATCGAAATTTATCGCTCGGCACTGGGCGCAAAACCGCAAAGGCAAAAGGCAAAGAATTCATCATCATTGCTCATCATCATGTGCCACGGTAGGTTGAGGCTAGCTGTCAGCTGTGGCGCTGGGCTAGCCACCGTCCCAGCGGTGTGATACGCCGTTTGATGTGCACCACAGTCAGGGCAAAGCGAGAGGCGAACGCACAAAAAAAAAAAAAAAAAAATAGCAACAACAGCAAAAGGAAGAAAAACGCCAGGAAACTTGCGACCGCTGTCCAAAAATATGTCCTTTATTATATTTCTTGGACGCTTCAGTGTGCTTTTACTCTGTTCTCGGTTGGTGGTGCCTTTGCGGTAAAGTTAATCCTTGGGCATCAATTTCGAGAAATAATTTGAGCAACATCAAAACTTTTAATACGACCAATGATAATGGCGCCCGCAGTCGCCCAAACTCTGTCTTTCAACTCTGACCCCGCTGTGGCGAAAAGTTTTTTTATTGCCCAGCTACGTAATTTCTTTGTCCTGAATTATGGGACTCAGGTAGCCTGAGTCAGTCTTTTGCCCTGAACTCTATGCTTTCTCCCGTTTAAGCGGCTCCCACTTTGTCACGGTCGCCACCCAACATTCCCCCCTCCCCCCTGCGGTCATTATGCCGTTTATTGAGTGCCACACCTGTCTGCCCGGCCGGAGAGTTAACGCCGCAGGTGGTCCATCTCCGGTGGCAGCGTTCGGCTGGCCATTCCATTACCAACTCCCTCATTGCAAATTGCCAGCGAACAAAAGCTCTGCATGGGTCTCGTTTGCCATTGATTTGGTTTTTCGAATCGGCTTTATATGCCGAATTGTTATGGAATTAACCTCTTACTTGCGCTCAAATTGAATTGAACAATGGCGAGCTCTTTGTACATATAGCTATATATTTGGATAAACATGTTTGCCAGATCAGCTTGCAATCATGCATAACAATTGAGCTCTTAAAGCGAAATAATTGTGTGTGAAATTTAGGATTTAATCAAAATGCAACTTGACTTTTACAAGTATTTAATATTGTTTAACAATTTATATTTCATTAAAATGTTAATGAAACGTAGTGAATAGCTGTAAATCGATTTTATTTTACATGTAATGATTCATAATTATTTATATCATGATTTAATGATTTTTATATACACTGTAATATTCTGAAAGAGAAATTCAACAATTGAGCTGAATTAATTTTTTAGATTAGATATATAAAATTCTTTTTCATATGTAAATTGCACACATTAAATTCAGTAAAAAAAAAAATATGTGTATAATTCCTGGGACTCACGCTTAGAGTTACAGAGCTGTCGATATTTCCATGTATTTTGCTCTTGCAATATTTGTCTTTACATATTATGAAAACAAATTCAATGCAATGAACATATATTGTTTCCTATCCATCTATTACTCTTTGCAATTTTATATTATTCAAGAACTATGAGTTGACTTCAGTTAAATATATGCTTTAGCTAAGCTCATTTAGCTTTCAATGTATCTCGCTTTCATTTCGTAGTCTATCTAGTCTGTTTACCTCGACCTTCTACTCTCTTCACTTCCTTTGCCTTTCTCTCCGTCTATCTGTCTCTCGCTTTCAACCTCTCTCCTTGGGTCCATCTCTCTATCCTAGCTTCTCTCTCTAGCTTTTGCTCTCCCTCTTTATATCAGATATATCAATCTGATCAAGCTCCCTACATCTCTCTCTCTCTCTCTCTCTCTATCTGTATCTCTCTTTCTCTCTCTATCTCTTCCTATCTTTCTCTCATTTTCTGAAATGCTTACACTCTCCAACCTCTCCCCTTGTGCACCGCTCTCTATCCAGATTTTCCCTTACTTTCGCTCATCATCATAACTGATCTACCCGTCTGATCAAGCTCTCTATCTCTGCCTAACTTTCACTCATTCTCTAATACTTTTCCATTTTCGCTCTGTCTTTATATCTCTCATTTAATCCATCACTTCTCATCATTCTCACTTTAAGTCACTTTCCATGCCATCTCCCTCTCCCACTCTCTCTCTAAGCTCCCTCATTACTCGATTACATATGTCTGCCCATTAACTCTATTCCCTCGCTTCCATAGTTCGATAATTGAAATTGCCAACTTGTTGCCGTTGCAAAATGCTTGCCCAAAATTATGCAAATTGAGCCAAGTTGACATGCTTAAAGCGCTCAGCTTAATGTTGGTTGCATGAAAATCTTGTGGCATTTTAAGGCCACGCTAACCAAATTGCCAACTTGTGTGCTGTTCAATAATTGGCGAGAAATCGCAGCGGCAACGGCCAAAGGAAATTAGCTAAACAAAACGCTGCAATTAGGCGAAGCCAGCAAAGCAAAGACAAACAACAAGCACAAGGACAACAAGCAGGACAACGTGTAGAACAAAGCAGCAGCAACTGCAAAATTATGCAACAAACTTGGCTAGCAACGACAGCAGCCATTTTTGCCAATTAAACGCATTTGGTAACAATGCAGAAAAAAAAATGCTGCTTGCAGGTGGGCACAAAATTCAGCTGGCTGGCAGCAGGACGCAGCCAATGATGAGGCACAGCGGCAACTGTGCAACGTTAAAACAAGTTTATCAACGTGTGAAAATTACGAAGCGCACCGGGCAACGACAACAACAACAACCATAATTGAGCAGCATGTCAGGCAGCAGAACGTCATGTTGGCCGCATATTCAAATGCAAATCACGTCATCAATATGCAGCACACACACTCACACACACACACTTGTGCCTATCGTTTGCCTCCCCTTGGTGACCATATTGAAACGTTGCATTTTGCCAAAAATTATAACCAAGTTCAATTTTTGTGCACGCTGAAAACTTGCTCCAGCCCTAAGGCCTTGAGGAACAACTTTTTTATTTATTTTTTAAATTTCTTTTTTTTTAGACATTTTTTTTTTAATTTCTTGCAAGCGGAACTTACACGGGTCACTTGCGCTATCATAACATGAACTTCTAATGATAGACAGCAGGGAAACTTGTAGATTTTTAATTATAATGCAACGTTGCATGGGAGAGCCTTTGAGATGATTGAAGAGGGTTGCATTTAAAGTACTGAGAAGATTTAATAAAAAGCTTTCAATGCATATTTTCCATTAATAAACTGTTAAAGCGCATGAATAGTTTAAATAATTTTATATAATTTTTATATCAATGTATATATTTTTATTTCTATTTTTAACGTATTATTTATATTTATTTTTAATAATTTTTAAAATAATTTTTTTTTATTTTTTTATATTTCATATTTTATGTATTATTTACATTTATTTTAAATAATTTGAAAATATTGTAAAACTATTTATATGCAGTGAAATAATTTTATATCATTTTTATATCTATGTATATATTTATTTTTATTTTTAACGTATTGTTTATATTTATTTTTAATAATTTTTAAATATTGTAAGATTATTTAATGGCTGTTTTTTCAAATTTAAATAGCTTTTTTACTAAATAAAAATATAGTTTATTCTGAAAAGACAATAAATTTTATTTAAATAATAATCTGTACAAATTAAAAAAATATATATTTTTATTATAAAAAAGAATTATTAAATATTAAAAAAATACCCAAAAATTAGCAAAAAAGAATCCACTAAATTCTTTTATTTATCTATTTTTTTTTTTTTTTTTTTTTACTTAAAAATTAAAATATAATTTAAAATTTTTTTAAAAATATACCAAAAATACATTAAATTCTTTTCGTTTTCTTTTTTTTTTTGCCATGCTACAATTAAAATTCATATTGTCGAAGAGGTTGATTGGCGAAGTACGACGGGCGACAAGTAGACTCACTGTCTACTCATGCTTACAACAGACAGCTTGGCTTATACCATAATCTCCTTTTAGCTGCTGAACTAACTGATTGACAGAGTATATCAAACACTGATTTACTGAATATCTTGTAGACTGTAAAAATTACATAGTTTCGGAGTGATTGATGCACAATCTAGTCTAACAGTCTGACGAGCAAACTTTCAAACGGGTTTACACTATGCAGACAATTACTAATTCATAAAATGATTGATTTAATAATTCAATAATGTATCTCTACTTAATATACAAATTCTAAAAGACGATGATATAAATTTAGAAATATAATAATAATAATAATAAACTATAGTTTATTTATTTATTTACTTATTTATAACTTTAGATTTCCACTCGACTCTAAAGTTTTATAGGCAACCCACTCGCAGTGCAGGCCCCGCCAGATTCATCTCAATTATATTGAGGCCTTCTGTTTGTATTTTTATCAAAGGCAACGATAACGACGACACTTTGGCTGCCTGGCATCGATGTAAAGTCTCTCCTGCTTTTTTTTTTATTTTGTTGAACTGGCATCTTTCTGTAAACTCATCATGGCCCTTGCGTTGCGGCAGCTGCCTGGCAACTGGCAGGACGAAAAAAAAAAATAGAAAAAATAAGTCACTCACTTAAAAGTTCAGCGGCTGCAACGTTACAAAGTTTGCTCACTTGCCCATTTGGCGTGTCCTGCTCTGCGCATCCTCCGGCCTGAATCTCCTGTCCGGCTGCTGTCGCTCGTCTATGTCCATGTTCCGGCCGGAGCTGGTCAGTTAGTTTCAATTTTAGTTTTTAGTTTCGACTGCTCTTGCCTCTATAAACTCCATCTTTCCATTTTATTTTTGTTTTTTGCATTTTTTGGCTGGACAAACCGTACGCTGATTACATGTGACAACTTAATGAGTTTGCGGCCAAACATGGCTTGTTAAGCAAATAAATTAATTAGCGCTTTAATTGAGTTTTTTTCTCTGTCCCCGCGCTGTAATTGATGAGCTACCGAGCGGTGGGCAAGCAAAGAAATTAACTATAATTTATATATACTTTACATATTTATTTATACAAGTGTATATATATGAATATTTTTAAGCGATTTACAGCTTTTTTCAAGCGAATTCCCGCATGAATTCAATTTGAAATTCAGAAATCATTTCGATTTGTCATAAGTAAATCCAACTGCAATCGGGCATTAAAAAAAATAATAACTAACTAAATAAATAAATAAATAAATAAAAGTAAATATAATAATTAAAAAAAAAAATAAATAAATAAAAATAATAGTAAAATAAAAATAGAAAATTAAGAAAATTCACTAAAACATATAATATAATTTAATGCATATAACAAATGTTTATTCACATTATTTAAATAAAAAATTAAATGAATTTCAATCCACATTAGCCAAGTTACTAATAATCTTTTCATATATTTTGATACCTTTCAGGTATGTATCAGCGCCAATCCATTCATCGTGGTCGTGCAATAGAACGGGCGTATTATTCATGGGCGAGAAACCCAGAGCGGGTATGCCCGACTTGCGTAAATAGCGAGAGTCCGTGCCGCCCGTAAAGATTTGTGGGCGAATCTTTAGTGAGCTGTAAGACAAATTGATAAGAGAAATACTTCTTAGCACTCGAGCGTCGCTTACAGTTCATCCGTGGCGCTCTTAAAGGCTAGCCAAAAGGGATTACTATCATCTGTGGCTGTGGCTGGCACGTATGGATGCTTCTGATCAAATTCCAGCTCAATGCCGCCGCCTGCCTGCTCCATCCACTCCTCTAACTAAGGTAACATTGAAGATAGTCGACATCAATATGTACATATGTATATGTAGATAAATATGGTTTGTGGCACTTACTTGTGCGTAAAAGTCTTCGTGCACCACATCGAGTGCTAGGCGCACATCGAAGCCAGCTGTCAGCAGTGGTGGCACCACATTGCTCTGCACTCCACCGCCGATTCGGGTGAGATTTATGGTTGTGACATCGCCAATTGTTAGCTCAGGATTATTCTCAAGACGTGCCACCTGCTGCCTGCGCAACTGCATCATTTTATCGAGTATATAATGCAGCTTTTCGCCAGCTGTGTTTGGCAGCAAAAGCGAGCCATGCCCAGCCGTGCCCGATATCTTAAAGGTCATACCTAGAACGTGATATATTTGCTATAGACATAATGTGCAATAGATAAGATTTTAGTTGAACCTACGCCAAACACTGCGCTCAGCATAGAAAACGGGAAACTCAGTTGTGGGCGAGGCAAGACCCTCATCCAGGCCAAAGCCAATATTTAAAGCGCGAAACTCTGCAGTTTCAACAAAGGGACGCATGCCACGGCGTCCGCCCATTTCCTCATCTAATATTGAATGAAAGTAATAAAGAACAAAAATATAAATTAAATAAGGATTAATTATAATCAAAAGTAATAATAAATTAAAATATATAAATAATTAAAAGATTAATATTAATTATAATTATAAGAGTTGAGCATTTTATGACTTGCACTCTGTTCAAGAGATCACCGACAGAAATCATGCTCTCTCGTTCTCGCTCTCAGCAAGTCTTCGGTTCGTTTCGTTTCGATTGTCGGAGCTATTCGTGAGATGCTCTTTTACCGAACATCGTTTAGAGAGAGATACGACTGACGTCTAGCATTATGAGACTCAGAGAGTGGGCAAAGCAAACGGTCTTTCCTCACACATACATGCACATGCGAGCATTGATCGTGCGCTGTTGATGTGTTTAGCGTACCCAGCTCTCGCATACATACACAAACGAGTTTTTGCTTAAAAACGAAACGAACTCATAGCAGAATCGACGCAATCGGCTGTTCTCTGAATTTTCTTTTCTTAAAGCGAGAGTGAAAGTCACTTAATAGCAGACATAGAAAAATGGTCAACAGATATCCGCGAGCTTTAAAAATAAATAATTCAGTATAAGAAATAATCAAAAATGAAAAAAATAAAAACAAAAAAGTCAGTGAATCAATTAAAAAATAATGGAAAGTTTAGTTCAAACTAAAAATAATTAATTATTATATAAAATAAAATAAATAAAAAATAAATAAAATAAATAATAAAAAAAATTATAAACAAATTTAAAAATAAAAAAAAATCAAAAATAAGTAAAGTAAAAATAAATTAAAAAATATACAAATTATATACATAATTTATAAAGAAATCAATTTAAAAAAATAATGGAAAGTTCAGTTCAAAGTAGAAATAATTAAATTATTATATAAAATAAATAAAAAATAAATGAAATAAATAATAAAAAATAATAATAATAAACAAATTTAAAAATAAAAAATATATATGGTTTATAAATAAGTCAATTTAAAAATAATGGAAAGTTTAGTTCAAAGTACAAATAATTAAATTATTATTTAAAATAATAATAAAAAAAAAATATAAAAATAATAAACAAATTTTAAAATTTAAAAAAATATATATGATTTATAATTAAAATGAATCTCAGGCACTCCACAAATTCATTTACTTAATAATAATAATTATAAATAAAATAAATAAATTATTTTTAAAATTTATAAGAAAAAGCTGATTAAAACAAAAAAAAATAAGCAAATTATTTTTTGTACATTATACATTTTTATACACAAATGTAAAGAATAAATTCCATTACTCTAATGCTGATAAACTCTTCAATTGATCATAATTGCAAACGAATTCATTGGAAGCTGTATTTCATAAGAGAGAAGAATTTTCTTTCATAAAAGTATTATTAGAAAACTGATATAATACTATATATGTATATATATAATATTATTTAGATAGTATTAAATCACTTTTATAGCTCACGTTGTTAAACAACTTATTCTGAAGAATTATAATTATACTACAATTATATTTCTCTCGTTACATTTATATTCCTATAAATATTCCTTCATTCATCACAAAAAAACTGTCAGAAAAAGTATAAATAGTCTGGCCATGCGATATGCATTCCTTGTCTGCTAGGGCATATAGATTTCAGTCCGATTTAAGATGATATACATAATAAAATATATTTACACAACATTGTATATGTGCATATGTATATTTACCTGCCACAAATGTGATGTGTATTGTACGTTTGAGCCTGGTTCCATTGCGTTTCAGTGCCCTAATAGCTGCCAGATACTGCATGCCCACGCACTTCATGTCCTGTGTGCCGCGGGCAAAGATTCGACCCTCTGCATCCATGTCGGCGCCAAAGGGCGGATGTGTCCAGTTCTCTGCGAACACTGGCACCACATCCATGTGGGAGTTGAGCAAAAGGGCGGGCAGCTCTGGCTTTAGGCCCTGCCAGGTGAGCACCACAACGGGATTGTCGCTATCGAATGGATAATGAACAGCCAGCGGCAGCTCCAGGTGTTCCGCTTGTTGCCTCAAGAACTGCAAACAAGGCGCTGAGTAAATTGGAAATATATTTTTTTTATTAAGTGGATTAAGTTTACAATTACACATTTTTTTGTAATGCGCACCATAATTGGGATTCGGATGAACGCTGGGTATACGTAAATACTCGCGAAAGTATTTTATTTCCTCATTGGATTCCCAATGCTCGCGACTCATTGTTGCTGGCGATCTGACGTGTGTTTTGCTCAACTGTTGGAATGGAACTGCTCGAGCTACCGACGCGCTATGTAATCTAATCACACGCCGAGCCACTGAGGTCGCGATAGTCAACAGCTTAAGTTACTTTTCAGTGAATGTGGTGAGGCGGGGCGCATAAGTGCTGCAATCCCATCTGATAAATGCGGCGAGCTCTATGACGGATACAAATAATTTACTCCAATTGACTGGTCGCAGCTGGGAATATCTTTATACACTACTATAACTGAGCCGATGTGGTTTGCCAGTTCAAGATAAATGCTGCATAAATAAGGTCAGCTTATCGCAAGACTTTAACAATGAGTAATGCGAGTTTTTCTTTGGAGTGAAAATCCAGCAACAGCTATTTTTTTCGAGTGCATTTTAAATGCAAATTTATTGGTTCAAAACAAGCCTAATCTCGGCACTGATAAGCGAACAGTGGAGATTACAAATGAGAAGATATTGAATGCTCTTGTTTGGTCTAGACAAAAGGTATATCAGTTTGAAATTTAGTTAATCAGCGAGTTTAGTAGAATCTTAATCTTTATTCATTAAATGAGCTATTTAATTTGTCAATTAGGTAATTTATTAGCATTGAATAAGCTTGCTCAAGCAGTCAATCACTGAACTGAGTCTATCAGTCAGTAATCAAAGTTTATCAGTCAGCCAATCTAGCACTCAGTCTGTCAGTCAATGATCAGAGTCAATTAGTACATTCTTCAGTCAATCATCATCGAGTTCCAATCTGCATATATAAGATAGCGAATTAAGTTATAGAAATATTAAACAATTTCCAAAAAGAAAGCTGCGTATTCCAAAGATAATTAATATCTTTTCAAAATACTATTAAATTCAATTTTATTAATTTATTAAACTTTTACTGATTGTGCGCGCTACAACTCATTAACGACTCGCATTAACCACTAAATTAGTTCTACATTTACTAAAAGCCGATAAGATATCATTAATTTATTAGGGTCGTTGGTATTTTGAGACAATAGAAATTATCAGTTTGGTTTTATATAAGATAACATTGTTTCCATTGTCTGAATAATATTTAAAGTAGTATTAAACTGATATGGCGAGCTAAGCTACTCGACTTGATTGTAGTGAATACATTTATTTTAATATGATAAACAATCAAGTATATTTTGTAATAGAAAAACACTTCTATTTTTATTATTTTTATTATTTTTGTTATATTTTTTTCTTAATAAATTAATTCTTAACTTATTAAATTGAATTTTCTCTTATATTTTTTATATACAATTTCTGAGTCTTAAAGACCCAAAGCTTGACTTAATTATTGAAATATATAAATATTTGTGAACAGAACTGAACGAAAATCTTGGTTAGTTCTACCCTTAGGAAGTGCCTTTTGTTCATATGAACAGATTGCCAGATGTCTATAGACAACATTGAAATGCCATTGCAGAGATTTGATATAATTTGAATTTCATGCCAGACCAACACTTTGACTTTAACTTTGAAACATTATCGACTGCATAATCCATATAGACAGATATGTATATATATGTTTATAATTTCTTGCTAATGCATTTCAAAAACGAAAATGTGAAATTCAAATGCAGCCAAGTCATTTAGCTCAAGTTCGTTGAACTAATTTGAAGTGGAAGTTTCGATAGTTAGCGAGAGGGAAGAGCAGCTGAATGAAGTTCTAGCATACAAAACTTTTATTCCAGTGCCAAGAGCAGACAATTTATGAATAGTTCAGCAAAAGTTGTTGCAGTTGTTGTTGTTGTTGTTGCTCTGTTTGTTTGCTGTTGTGTTATGCCTGTGCACATCATTAGGCGATAATTATTTGGACCAAGGCGGAATGAATGCAGAAAATGATTGCATTTTAAGAAGGCTTTTTGGCAAAAGGAAGAATGCAAAATAAATATTACTTACGTGTTAAATTGCTTAAAAAAAAAAGAGAGGGAAATATAATAATAAATAAAATATGATGGTAATTAGTAGAGTTTGGAGCAGAAATGAAATTAACGGGCTTGTGATAAGTAAACAAATTTATGGCAGCTGGAAATATATACAGAAATTGCTCTGTTAATTAGAAGAGTTTTATAGTAAAGAGAAATTTAAAAGAAAATTTTTGTTTTATTTATTATTTTTATAGTTTTGTATTTTTAATTATTTATTAGTCATAAGTGACTGAAC
This sequence comes from Drosophila buzzatii, assembly GCA_035045845.1. NCBI lineage: Eukaryota > Metazoa > Arthropoda > Insecta > Diptera > Drosophilidae > Drosophila > Drosophila buzzatii. Next base: position 211,356 of record JAWNOS010000180.1, read on the forward strand.
TACAAAAAAAAAAAAAAAAAATAAATAAAAATAAAAAATTCAAGCGTTTTCTTCAATTTAATTTCATATTAGAAAAAAATTAAATATGCAATATAATTTCTGAATTTAAAAAAAGTGTATTTATTATTATGATTATTTATTAAAATTCATATTTTATTTACATACCGAAATAGTATATCGTTTTTTTCAAAATTGAGATTTTACTGCAGAATTGTTGGAAAATGTATTTGTCACAAGTCTGCAAAAGATTGTAACTGAAAAAGCTTTAGTTTTGAATATATAAATAAGTTTCAACTTTATCGTATCTTAGTATACATTATTGTATGTCCATACAAATGTATTCTTGTGTGGAGATAAGAACTTTCAAAGCTCAAAAATTAATCAAGATAAGAGCATTTTGAGCAGTGAAAATTCAGCTCTGATTTCATCATTTTACACTGAGAAAACTAAAAAAGATTCTCCTGTAAAACTTGGTTTTTCCACAGACGATACTTTCGCAGAAATGAGTCGTATATAAGGTTCTCTTTTTATTTTCGTTTTCTCTTTTGTTTTATTAATTTATATTTATATTTGAACTTTATTCATTATTCTAATTTATTATTTTCTTTATATAAGATCATAGAGAGATTCCATGAAAACTATATTTATTATAAATATTTCCTTCACCTGCACATTTCATTTTCCACAAAATTCGAAGGCTCTTAGTCTTTTAGTTGTCACATATGCGCTTAAAATTTAATCTTGCTTGCTTATGCAGCAGCGAAGCTATTCAATAATTTATGAGACATATAGAAAGGCTAAATATGGAAAGAGAACAAGCGCAGCATAAATGACTTAATATATAAATGAGTGTGTGTGTGTGAATAAGTATGTGTGTATGTTTCGAGTGCTCGATTCGAGTAGAACTATGAAATATATGTATCTTCTAATCACGCTTGCTTTTGCCTTTGAATTGATATTTTAATTATCTTTATACGAGTCAAACAAGCAGCTTTCTAGTTTTCTGCAGCTATTGACTGAGCTGCTCTCAATGTTATTTTCATTCCTTTCACATTCTGCAGGTAAATGACACAGTTAATTGTAAATTTGTAACAAAATCCTCTTTAAATCCGCCCCACATCATTCGTATATCATTTCTATTTTAATCAAATTCTTATACATTTTCATATTTCCATGCAGTCCGGATCAATTTGCAATTCAAATCGATGAATGGCAACTGTCTCACATGCTCAGCACGAACTCACTTTTAAGTTAATTTTTCTCCATTGAGCTGCCCGAACAGATGACAAAATTAATTTGCTTTTGGCCAGAGATTTGGCACAGAAAAAAAAAAAAAAAAATCGAAAATAGAGCGAAAAAAAGTAAAAGAAAATGTTTAATACACTGCGAAAAGCCAAACAAATGTGAATGCGAGGCGCCCAAGGACTGACCTAAGTCAAACAATTGACTTGGGGACTTGGAAGCCAAGCTGACAAAAAGCGACAAAGCGAGCAGCGAACCAAACCGGACCGCCGGTCTATTTATTTGCCAATTTGGAAAAGGCCAAGCCCGAAGACCGAAAAGCGACTAAGAACCAAATAAATATCTTATTTCACAAAATTCTAAATAAAATGAAATCATTTTCTAAAGACGACACACACACACACACACAGAATGTATATATGTATAAAGGAGCCAGACGAACGAAAACCCAAAAGTAACAAAATCCCATAAACACGACATGTCACAACACGACAACAGCAGCAGCGACAACAATAACAACAAATAAGACAACATTCAGTTTGCTGGCCATCTCTTTCTTTATCTGTTTCCCTTTTGCTCTTTATCCAGCTGCCTAATTTAGGGAAAATCTAAAGAAAATAAGGCAAGCCGCCTGCAGATGAAACGGAATTTGACTTTGAACTACGTCAAATACGGAATGCTGTAGCCAAAGGATAACCCAGCTGAAAATACATATGCTGCAGTCAGTGAAATTTTCACATATGTAGATTTTCGTTGTTGGCCAACGAGTGGATTTCCCCAATGATTTTCGGTCCTTTTTTGCCATTTGCATTTCAAATGCGTAGCGAAAGCTCTATTGGCCTTTTGGAGTTCACAGTTAATTGGAATGTTGCATAAGCCACACAGCCCAATCAGAGTGAGTCCCATAGACTCGTCCATAGCTTCGCCGCTTCACTGCGCTACTTGAGCAACATTTGCTTAATTAATTGTTGTGCCATATGCCGCAAAGCGGCCGAACCAAGATCTTGCAGCCAACATGTGTAATTGAATTGCCGTTAATTGAACGGGCCCCATCATTATCATCATCAGCTTTATTATCCCTAGCCATGTTCTTAGCTCGTTGCTCTGCTCAGCTGGAACTTTTGTGTCATCGAGCGCACAGCTCAACAATAATATTATTTGTTATTTTGGCAACCAAGCAAAACAGAAACCACATAAAAACAACAGCAACAACAGCAACAACAACAACAGAAGCTACAAAATCTTTGCAACAAAAGCAAATAGAGCAACAAATTTTCACAATGGACATTTAGGGACAACAAAATCTTAGCTACGAATTGTGAATACGCTTTAGAAATTTGAGTTTGGTTGAAATGGAAATAGGGGAATTTTCTTAGTGAATTAAAGCAAATATTGCAAAAAAATAAAAAATATGTATAATCTTATAGTGTTCGGAAATATCATCCATTGACGTTAATATTTTCGAATAAACTGAATTAAAATTTCATATTCTCTTGAATTTTCTTTATTTATTTTTTATTTATTTATTTATTTTATTCATTTATTTATTTTATTTATTTTATTTATTTTATTTATTTTATTTATTTTATTTATTTTATTTATTTTATTTATTTTATTTATTTATTTTATTTTATTTATTTTATTTATTTGATTTATTTGATTTATTTTATTTATTTTATTTATTTTATTTATTTTATTTATATTATTTATTTTATTTATTTTATTTATTTTATTTATTTATTTATTTTATTTATTTTTTTATATATTTCTTGATATTCCATATCATATTGCTATGGTTTTATATACTGCCACAGAGACGATTTAACACCGATCCATATCTAAAAGAAATTATTATAGAGAATATAAGTAGAGACTCTTATTAAATATAGTTTAGCTGAAGCTATTTAAATTATTGTTAACTGAACTGAAAATGCTCAGCATAATTTTCCATTTTATTTACGATTTGTCTTACGCTTGTTCAACTTGTGAAAATGATAACCGAAATTCACTTCAAGCGAATAATTTTGCAACTCAGTCAGCTGATAGCTTTTCTCTGCACCGCGATAACTCGATTTGACATCTTTCAATGTGTTTATTTGCTGCACGAGTGTCTGACATACATATTACTCTAGACAATTGCAATCTCTTACAGTAATTCGTGCAGACAAAATGCTTCACGAGCTCTAAAATTGAGAGATGTGAGACGACGTGCTGAAATCAATAGAGAGAGAGAGGGAGAGCGGGAGAGAGAGAGAGTGTGACGTGTACTAATCTCGGTAGTCACGATCTCAGACTACAGAGAGAGCTTCGTCTGTCGTCACCTTTTTTTATATAACTCTCACTTTGCTCTCTCACTCTCCATCTGTCGTCGTTGCTTTGTCTCTCTCCCACGCTGCTGTCTGCATTTTTCGCTGTTGTACCTGCCCAACTCTTCTTCTTCATTGGGAATTACCTTTCTACTTTCTTTTTATTTCATTCACTCTCATTATTCACACGCACATTGTTGCCTGCTCTCCTTGCCTTTCGCTTTCGATCTTCTTTCTTTTGCTTTTTGCAAATCTGACTTGGCCTACCTCTCGTCTCTCACTCTCTCTCTCTCTCTCTCTCTCTCTTTCAAACCCATTCACAATGGTCACAATTGCTCAAAGTCAACACAATTTTCGCTTTTGCCTCTCACAAAAATCCGTTGACTTTTTGGCTGGCTTTGCGGCTCGACTCGACGACCCGTACGACTCCAAATATGCAAAACAAAAATGTTGCTGGCACATTTAGGCAACTCAAGAGCGACAGAGATGAAAAGTGTGAGAGTCTGAAAGGGGAACTGACTGCGCGAACATTTGCATAATTATAAGATAAATAACAAGAATTTACGAAAAACAACAAAGATGGCAACAGGAGCGTTGCTGAGGATGCTGCAGCCCGGCTTCAGCTACAGCTCTAGTCCAACTCCTGCTCCAAAAAGTAAAATTTTATTTGATTTCTGACGACCAGCAACAAAAACACGAAACAAACACACACACACGCACAGTTTATGCAAATAGCGAGTGGGCGTGGCAACGGTGGTCGCCTTATCTCTTAGTTGAAATAATAAACAATTGGGGAGAGCAAAGAGCGGAGAGCACTGCGAGTGCTGAGAGTGTGACAAGCGGATGTCGTGTGTGGCACACATATTTCACAAAAGTGCCAAACAGGAAACGCAGACGACGACATTTTGCAAAATTTATTGCAAAATGGCCGCCAACGTTGACGGCGTGGACAACGTTCTAGTGGCCAGGCAATTTGTGCAATGCTTTTTTCATTCAACCAACCTGACAGCCTGAGCGGAGCGAGACGGGCAGCCGGCAGACGGCTGACCATCCTGGCAGCCAGCTTAAGTGCCCCTTGAAATGCAGATCTGAACTCCGACCTCGAGCTGCATTAACTTTTGACACATTGATTACCGCAGTCTCCAGATGCAGTTGGTCAGAGGAGAGGCAGGGAATGAGAAAGAGAAAGACGTAGAGCGAGAGTGCTGGCAAAAAGAGCTGACAACGCTTGGCTTTAGTTTTTTAATACCCTCGTGAAAATCAAATGTGTGATTGGGTATATGCACTATATAAGCTGAGGTCTATATGTGAGATAGTTTACTAACTCTACTCTGTTTATTCTGGGACTTCAACTGAATGCGCTCAAGAGAAAACATTTCTTTTTCTGTAATCTAGTTGAAAGCCTTACAGAGTATCAGCTCGTTATACACTCAACTCTGTCGCACTCCTACAGGCTTTTTACTAATTGAATGTGGCGTATATAAAAAGGGCAAATTGATTTCTCCACGCCACGCCCAACCGCCCATCAACAGCCGCATTCGCTTCGGCTTCTGTTCGCAAATTGTCAAGAAAATGTTGGAAGTTGTTTAATTGGGTTTATTAGAATTTGATTGTCAGGCTGGCACATATTAAATGCCTTTTTCTTGTTTCATTCGAAGCTTATGAAATTTTAATGGGGCCCACGCTAAAAATGTCGAGACCGAGCACGTTCGGGTTTAACTGGCAGGTAAATTTGGGTCAGCTATGTTAAATGTTGAATGTGTTAATTAGAACTGACATGGAATCGAGAAAGGATTTTTAAGACTGTTAAAAATAAGTGAAATATGGATGGGTAATAAGAAGTACACGTCTTTGTGGGCTGCTCTGAATAAAATATAATTTGTAGATGGGCTGAGAAAAGAGAATGAAAGCAATGCAATATGTTATATGATATATTTGCAGAATTTTAGATGATATCTATTCTAATAAATTTAAGAAATTTAATATCTTAAGATATCATTTATAAAGTATAGATATACTTAAAAATTTTTTTTTCTAAATTTCCTTCAACTTGAACTTTAAAGTGTTTCGGTCTGCGCAGCAGTTTCTGTCTGGCCAAGGTAATTGGATTATCAATCAGCCAGCGCTGCATAAGCGACTTTTCACGCCCCATTGCTTATTGTCAGCAAACAACAACAACAACAACAGCTTGAGCTACGCCCATTCATTAAGCAACAGCAAAACAATTTCAACTAACCAAAAGCTTCAATTAAGCATACGCCGTGTGGCTCACTCTAATCTGCCCTCGCGCTCGCCTCTAAATATAGACAATTAAGTGCTGCTCCGCACTTGCCCGCGACGAAAACATTTTCAAAATATAATTAAAAACAATACGGAATTGTCATGCGGAAATCTGTGCATTTAATTGAAACTTGCAGCGGGCAGAGCCGCAATCAGACAATGAACTGAAAATCCTGCGGCTGCTCGAAGTTCACACTCATAAATAAAAGATGTCAGCTCGCTTGCGACAGTGACTGAAGCTGTGCGCCTCAATTTATACGCGGCTCCTTTTCGCCTGCCGTCCTGTCAATCACGCCTTTCGCTGCTGATTACACGATGCGGCCATTTAGACTTGGCTTGCAGCACGCCCACTCGCCACGCACTCCAAAGGGCGTCTGATGTATTAATGAAACAGGCTGACTGGCAGACAGGTCGACTGGCTGGCAGCCTGCTTAAATGAATGCTCAAGTGAGAGCTGGTGTGAGCGGCGTGTGGCGGCATTTTAAATCAATTAAAACTTGACTTTGCCTGCCGGCAGAGACAGAAATTGCGTATACGACGTGTGGCCAAATGCGAACAGCGACGCGCAACTTTTTCAAAACATTTGTCGAGCAAGTTGTACATATTTTTTTCCCATTGTTGTTTTTGCTGCTTTTTTTGTGCATTTACAAAGCACTCAACATGGCTGCAAAGTTGGCTCCGCTGTCTAACAGTCTGTCTATCTCTATCTCTATCTCTTTATCTTTTGCTCAGTCTGCGCTCTGCATAATTAATGTTTTAATGTCAATCATACGCACTGTGCGCCATGAAATGTATGCGCACTGTTTATAGCCTTTCACACACGCACACATAGAGCGGTCTTTTATCTTTTTGCCTTTTGGAATTTAATCAGCGAAAAGTTTTCTGAGCTGCAACTTTGCCATGTAATTGAATTTGTTATATTTGCAGCTTAAGTTTTAGTTTTTCTCTATTTTATTTTTTTTTATTTTTCTGTAGATAATTGAGATTTCAGTTTGGCATTAGCTATGTGAATCAGTTGGGCAAAACTTTCTTTTTAATTGTACAAACTATTCAATTGTTCAAACTTTATTTTATTTGCTTTACAAGCTAGAGAGAGAATGCAAAATTTAAGCTAAAAATATTTTCATATGGTCTTTCCTTAATGCTGCTTTAAGCTAAAATTTTTGCTAAATTTATTAAAATTATATTAATACAATAATTTTTTTTTATAATTATTATTTATGAATCTATAAATATTTTCAACTTTCACAAGGTCTTTCATTCATGCTTGATAGTTTCTTGCACTACTTTAATTTTTTTTTAATTATAATTGCTGCATTTGGCAAAAAAATTATCAACACTTTGCTTAAGTATCTATCTAGAGCTAACTCTATCCAATCTCCATCCAGCTGTGCACAAGCTTTCTGGCTCTACTCTAAGCAATTTTTGAGCTTATTTCTACTTTAGCTTGCCACAGTAGGTTTGCTTTTGAAGTGTTTGCGAATCACAAGTCAAACGATTTTTGCTTTTCATATCAACTGAGCACTTTGCACACCTGGGCCGCAAACAAACTAACTATCTGTGCAGGTAGCTTGGTTCACACAAATGGCTTGAAAATTGATTACACATGACTCGCCCCCAAATACACATGCACACACAAACAGAAAGAGCTTTGCTAATGGGCAAAAAGCAAATATCAGACTTTCACACCGTCGAAAGAAAAAAAAAAGAACTAAAAGAAAACTTCACACAACATGAGATGAAAAATTACAACAAATATTAACAACAAAAAGCAAAACAACAATGACAATAGCAAATAGTAATGGCATTGACAATAACAACAACAACAGCCACACACACACACACAATAGCTGACACTATTTGTAAGCAAAAGCAAAGGACGTAGATTTGGAGCTCACGAAAAATCCTTGCGAACAATGTGACAAACGATGTGTGAAGCAGTTCGCTGCTGGGTTAGCTGAAAGCGTGAAGTGCTTCGAAGCTGATGTGGCAGGAGAGAGACAGAAGCAGACAGAGCCAGGGGGGTTGGCAAGGGATAAACATAGAGCAGGGTTGGGCTGGGTAGCTAGCCAAATCTAGCCATACACTTATCACAGAACAAGACGCGCAGATACAGCGCACATTACGTATACGCACTGTGGCAGCTTGGTCATTTTTCATGCCGCATGACAACGTCGACGTCGACGTCGAGGACCAGGACGTTGACTACAAATCGTGACAAATTCTTGATGCGGGTTAAGTTACACATTTCTTTCGTCTTATTTTCTTATTTAGACCCACAGCCCCCTTTTGTCCTCCTCTAAGACTGGCGCAACACCCCTTCATGCGGTTGAGTTTTCGTGCCAACTTTTTGTCATTTAGCTTAGAATTCATTTTCAAAAATTTTGCCGCTTGCTTTCAGGCGAAAGTCAAAGTTTTGCATTAGGCTGTCAGTTTGGCATTTTGCTTATTCAATTCAGCTGCGTGAAAAGCCATTAGCCATCAAAAAAAAGTCAGCTGTGTGAGTTGGCTATAAAAAAAAGTAAAAAAATATCCGCCGAATGCGACACGCTGGAAAATTTGAATATGGCTTTATTTAATATTTCATTTTTTGGTTTTATTTTAAAATATTTTTCACACACATTTTCAATTGTTTTGTTCTTTTTTCTTCGATGGCAACGCAGTTGTCTATATGTGGAAAATGATTTTTCCAATGCTTTTTACAGCTACTTCAAAATACTTTTTGTTGCACATTTTTAAATAAAATACTTTGCCAGCAAACTGGCCGCAGTTACAGTAGATATTGGCTGAGCTGACTGATATATATGCAAGTTATTTTTTATGTGAAAGCAAAGGAAAGTGGATCAGAAATATTCACTATTATTATTTGATATATATAAAATATATTTTGTATTAAAAAATAGAGCAATATATTTTTAACATTACATTCACTTTTTAATGCATATTGAAATACCTTTCAATATGCAAAATGGTTTGATTTAATTGAGTTATTGATAAGGCAAAGCTCTTTATACACCAATCTCTTTATCGCATATTATTTTATTATTTAATATTATATTACATTTTATGAGAGAAGTTACAATTACAATTCACAAATATTAAGTTCAGCTTGAATAACTAAAATTAAAATACATAAATTAATAAAATTCTTTATTTATTCCATCAATTACATTTTAAAATATTGTATTTTTCATTTTATATTAATTTTTTGTATTTATTTGGCCTAAAATCAATTTTAAAAAATGCTGCTTTTTATTTAAATTAAATTTTTTTTGTTTATTTATTTATTGATTTATTTTTATTATTATTATTTTTTTATTTATTTATTTATTTTTTTTTTTATATAATTTTCTTTTTGTTATTGGCTCTTCTGTTTTTATATACATATTCATTTGATAGAAAATATTTAATTAAAATTAGAGGAGAGCAAGAGCTTTTTTTTAACTCTCACACTTTCTCTCACTCTCTCTCTCTCTTCTTATCAAGTAATCAATATCGAGCCTATAAATTTAAGATAGACTCTCAGGCTTAATAGGCCCCTTCATATTGTCATTTGCTCCACTTGAGAGCTCCTTGCAGCTCTTGCTGCTCTGTTGGAACAAATGCTACTTAAAATATATTTATATTTCACTTCATTTATAGTCATTATGTTTTCAATATTAAGAAATATTTATCATGCACATTTAAGCTAATTATGTGAATTATTTACAATTCTGCTTTTAAGCGATTTACAATCCATTAAATATAAATAAATATTATAACAAGAATTACAAACACATATAGATATGTATGTCGCTTCTGTGTATATATTTAAATATGAGCAAGCTTCACTGTAAGCATCCTTTAGGTGCTGCCACCTGCACCTCCATTAACATCTGAGGCCGTATTCAATGACAGCATTTTTAATGCAATTTATGGTCGTTAAGGCGACAAAATATAATAAAAATGAATAATATTCCAACTGCTGTATGGTAAAAACCGCGTGGCAGCAAGTATGTACGCGTGTGTGTGTGTGTGTGTGCGTGCTACATGCAACACGTGACAGAGTGCTGCCACAGGCCGCAAGGCTCGAGCAGCAGACGATGCGCGTCGCGAGGCTAAATTTATGAGAGCCACAAAATAAATCGGAGCGCCAAATGTGCGAAACAATGCATAACTCAAAGGCTGCCACAGCAACAACAGCAAAATGATTATAATAAAAAAAAAAAAGAAAAAAAATTGAAAACAAAAATAAAACAAAATGTAATAATATTACAATTTTGTTTATGGCTGGCAATATCCATTAATAGAATTTCGCGGCAATTATGAGGATTGAAGAGCCAACTGAGAATTTTATGACAAATGCCAAGCAGCAGGAATATGACATTATAATTTAATATATAATAAATATTAATGAATTATAATTTCGTTGATCATTAAATTAAAAGTTAAATAAGATGAAGTGCACATGAGCGTGAAAAAAAGTTCAAACAACTACATAAATATATATTGAAAATAAATTTCAAGAGATAATTCATAAATAAATTTCATTTAATTTTATATAGTGTAATGATCACATTAACGTTCTAAGGAAAGCATATAATAATAGCTCTACTCATCATAAGCCAAGCAGCAGGAGTAAAACAAAGTAAGATAAATTTAAGATAAATATATTTATCTTTACGAAACAGCTTTCGAACTCAAAATGAACTTCGCATAGAAGCAAACTCCAAGTAAGTTCTTTTGCCCGCTGCTGTTAGTAGAGATAAAAAGTATTTACTGAACTCTCCTGGCAACATTTTCATATCAACTTTATAATAATGCCTACTACAAACACATAAAAAAAAAAATTAGCTACCAAATTTACATAAACAGCTGAAGCGAAGCAAAAATCATTTTATAATGTACACGCAGCTGGCCTTAAAGTCTAGCGGGACACAAACAAAATGCTGACCACAAATCCAATCAATATTGCATGCACTTTAAAAACTCATAAGCCAAAAGCCAAACATTATTAATGGGATAAAGGTGAGTATTATAAACATGACAGGTAAACATTAGCCTGGCAAACATTAGCCACACTCTCCAAATATACACAGAGAGCAGAGATGCCAGCAGCTGCTGAAGGTGGCAAGAGCTACGATAAACAATTCAATTAATCAAAATCAAATTTTAAAGCCAGATGAGCGAATATTAGTTACTCTATAAATGGCATTACAGAGCGATATGACGGGCAGTGAGGAATTTTCAAGAAAGTTTTATTAATTAAATGTAAGAGATAAAAGGGAGAATGCTTAGGTTGCAGGCAGAGGTGTTGGAATACATAAAGCTTTTCAAGCAGTTTTGGATTGTGATTAGCTAAAAGAGGATTAGGCAAGCTCTTACCAAAATTAGCTCATTCAATCGTCTTATAGACATCTGCTCTTCGATCTATGTTTTAATACATTTTCTACAAATAAAAAAAAAAAAAAACTTTATAAGAAAAAGAAAACCCAACAAAAATTAAAATTCGATCAAAAGCAGTAAGAAAACAGTTTGATATGTAAATTATAGTATAAGGCGTTTGTAGCTATACATGAATACACACACTCACATTCAGAGGGAGACAAAGTAAAGCTCTCGCAATTTATTTCAATATTCGTTCTCAACATTATGAGCAAGGAAAAATGCTCATAAAAAATTCAAAACGTCCTAAGTACCTTCAAAGTAGCAGGACAACAACAACAACAACACCAGCATGTAAAGTGCACACATCAAGGCTATCAGGTATGAGTGGTATGGTTCAGAGCTATCAACTTTTTTGGTGCCAGCCAGCGTGTCAACTCCACTTTCAGTCACTTGTTCGAGCTGACCCGACACGCATGTTTATGCGCTTTTTACAGCTGCTCCAATGCTTATCTTCAAACTTTTTGCCCAGTGTATGGGTGGGTTTTCTCCTGTTTGAAAATATTTTTTATATAAATATATATATATACATATACTTATATATATACTTGTATATATGCATGTATAACTTTGCGGTCATTTTACTAAATATTCGGGCCACAGGCCAGGTGAACGTGGGGCAGGCAGCATCTCGTTAAAGGCACGCACAAAATTTATGGGTCGGCTTTGCGTTGCGTATCGGGTCATCAGTTAAGGGTAGAGTGCGGGGGCTGTGGGTAAAAACCAACACAAAGCCGTGAAGCGGTCACAACTTGTTCCAGTTTTTGGTTTACTCACTCCTTTAGAATGCTTTTTTGTTTTGCTATTTTTAAAGCTTCACTTGCCTGGCTGCATGGTGGGCGTGAAATGCTCTTTGGACTGAGCAGCTGCCTGGGATTCATGCATGCGCAAACCGAACGCAAAGTTATTTATGTCCTTTTGATGGCAGCGCCTGGTGATGGCAAATCCAGGCGACACTTTAAAATTGCCACCGCTAATTGGATTTAATGGGCTTAAATGCCCAAATGGCAAACCTAATTTAAAGCCAGTTGTTAGCTCTAAGCGAGCATAGGCGAATAAAGTTGAAGTCGATATAAAGTTGAATTGAATTTAAACAGATTATTATTGATGCTGCTGATTGAGTGAAAGAAAAAGTTTCATTTCTGACTTTTAGTAGATTAAGTATATTCTGTGAGGTTAAACATTAAAGTGCTTATAAAATAACAACATTAGTTCTTTTTGGATTAACTTGATTTAAACGAAAAGTGAATGGAAAAGTGAGAGAGAATTTATCGTGGCCTGCACGACGGTAAGAGCTGAGTGGGTAGATGGAGAGGCAAATGGCCTATCAGTAGCATGAAATATATTGCTGCTATAGGAGAGTCTACATCTGCAAGAGTAATAGTATTTCATATGTCTGCTCTGTCTTTTAAGTATGTAGAGACAGCCTAGTACAATTGATATGATTTCTTATTTATGTTCTAGTGTCGAATTACTCTTTATCTACATGCAGTCAATTCTCAATAATTCGGAATGGCAAGGGGATCCGTTTTTATTTTTTTTTTTCGATTTTCACAGAAATTCAAATTATAGAGATTTCAATTAAACGATGGTCAAAAAAGAAAAATTTTAATAAACAAGGCTTTTTCATCATGTATAATTAATAAATTTAATTTTGAAAAATACTTGAGTACATTAAATTGTACACGATTCATATTATATCATATTAAAATAAATTTTTAAAATTGTTTTAGATTTTCGATTGTTTGACACTTTTTTCGTTTTTTTTTTTTTTTTTGATTTTTTTTAATTATTATTATTATTTATTTATTTATTTTTTTTTTTTTAATATGTTTCAGTGAATTTTTCAATAAAGTATAATGCGTATTATTCTTTAATTTTTTTATAAAATACTTGCATATGCTTTGGCTACTGTATTTTATTGCTTCAATGTGTTGGACTGACGAGACTTGGCTTCAAAAGCTATAAGAATTATTATACTAAACTGTATAATACCATGGACAAATTAATACTTAGCCTTTTAGGCATCCAATTGCTAAGGCAGTATATTAAAAATAAAATAAAGTTAGAAAATAGCTGAAAAATTTCATAGTAAATGCTAATTTTTCATAAATTGAAACTTTAATAAATTTTTAAAAAATCCCTCGAGCAACCACTGCTTAGAGTATCAAAGCATATATTGCACCGAGTCGTAGCGAGCCATACCAGCCCAAAACATCGATTTGAATCATGTGACATTTCATTAATCATCAATGAGAAATCATAAGCAAACCAATATCTTCAACAATTGCTGTTCAATTACAATTTCATGTTCTACTGCTCTTCTTTGAACAACCTGCAACCAAAAAAATTTCCCTATAATGGCACAAATGTGGCTTCAAAATGAGAGCAAAGTCAAGTCAATAACTGCAAGAGTTTGTGCATTACTATAATTTCAACTTCTACTGCTCTTCCTTGGTCACCCCAAAGTCAAGACGCACATTCAAAGGATGTTTCATTTAATAAAAGCCTAGATGTGGCTTCCAATTGAAATGCAATTCTACTACTGCTCATCACATTAGCCTACTTTTCAATTAACTCACTTTACCAATATGGCAAGACAACTTTCGCTTTGGCAAAGAAACACAACTGTAGCAATAGATGGCATCACAGATGACATATCGAACGGCATATCACTCTCTATATAAACATTTATCGTAGTGAGAACTCAAACTGTGCGTAAACAATGGCAACAGAATGTAACTGGAACATTTCATATAAGTAAAAGCGTTCAGTAAATGAAATGGCGGCCACAGGAAACGGAAATTTCATTGCCGAGTTGTTCATAAAAACTGGCAGCACTAAGAAATTGGCCATTGGCAAAGTTGGCGAGAAAAATGTACGGGCGCCACCTGCCAGAAGATAAAACGCACTTTACAGTGCCAGACGCCCAAAAAAAATAAAGAAGAAAACAAGAATGAAAAGAAACACGAGAGCGAGAAAGAAATGCCCGAAAAGAGAAGCAAAATAAGTGAAATGAGCAAACGAAGCGGCATATGCGATGTTTTTCTTTTATTATATTTGAACTTTAACACAGCTACAATATAAATTAAAATGGCGGGCACTTCACATGCAGAGTATCTGTGTGTGTGTGTGAGGAGAGGGGCACAATGAGCGGGGGTGCCAGGCAATGTAGGCCATTGAAGTTTATGTGCTTGTGCGTGGTAGGCTCTCTCTCTCTCTCTCACTCTATATATCGCTTCTTGCCTTTGAGGCTGGCTTGCACTTAGCCCTCTGGCAGCTGTCATATGAAATTTTGTAACACACACACACACACTCACACATACATAACCACACTCACACATGTAGATAGCTGCGCCTATACAGTGTGCGGCACAGGATGTTGAAACAGATTCGACTCTTAATAATTTCCGCACTCGAGTTGATCGAAATCATAAAATTTTATGAGCATGCCAAGAGCGCATAAGTGGCAGCTCTCTCGCTCGCTCCCTCTCTCTCTTGTTTGTTGGGTGTGCCAAAAATGGCCGCCAGACAGACACAAAGAGCAGAGTAAAAGGCAACAATGCGACAGAGAGACAGACAGACAGTCAGACAGTCGCGTAACCAAAATAAAAATAAAAAACCTTTTCTTCTTCTTTTTTTTTTTTAAGCCACAGGGCAAGTGAACAGAAAGTTTTTCTCTTTTTTTTTTCTTCTTTTTTGTGTAATTCAAAATGAGTGATAGATGAAAAGAGACAGCAAGCAAAAGAGCTGGAGAGTATGTATGAGTGTGTGTGTGTCTGTGCGAGGCATGAATAATGGAGGTTATTTCATATCAGCCAAAACTAAAGTTGACTTTTTCTGGCGTTGATTGAATGCGTCGCTGTGGACACAGGGCAAACTCCTGCAAAAGGTACAGATTCTTCCTTTATTATATTCTATAAATTTAAAGCTAAAACTGGTTAGATAAATGAATATGCTATAGAAATGTGCTATGTATTTTGGTTAAGGCAGAATTATAATTCATTTTTATTTTATTTTCACTGTGAGCTGCTCGTTTTCTTTTACTTTTCTATTTCAATTTTTATTTATTTATTTTTTTATTTATTTATTTTTATTTTTTGTAAAATTTGTTGTCATTTTTTACAAAATTTATTTTTCAACAAATATTTTCTTGTGTTGTGACTACAATTTGTCATTACTTCAATGTGTTGTCCGGACGAGGCTTGGCCTCAAATGCAATAAGAATTATTATACTGAACTTCTTTTCATCTAAATAAATGTTAAATAATTAGTTCGAATTTTTTTTGTATTTATTTTATTTATATATTTTATTTTTATTTTTTAAGGCTAGCCAGACGATTGACTTTTAACTGAATTTTGGCTGCTTTAAAAAATAATTGACCCTTTTCCAAAATTAATAAAGTGAAATCTTGGCCAGACATCATATTAACTGTATTACAGCCGCCGATTGAGGGATAACCACAGCAACAACAACAACAGCAACAACAAAGAAACACAAATATGAAGGCAACGAAATTGTGTGGCACATTAAGTGGCTAGCCAAACACAACAATTTAATTTGTTAGGCTTAAGGCAAGGCGGGGCGAACGAAACGAAGGCATCGCTCATACGCCGCGTTGCCCACAGCATCGCACGGCCACTCAATTAGTTAGCAGCAGCCGGCAAAGCCTTTTGAGCTGCCAACGCTCTACTAATTGCGAGCTTGTTGGCCGTGCAGCATCAGCCATCAGCTCCTGCAGTCAGTCGGGTGTGGGTTGTATTTTTTTTTGGTGGCCTTCTCGACGCGAGTCGTAAAGGCTACAAGTTTTTGCCATTTTCTTAACATGTACAGGCAAAGTATCGCGCCCCAAGGCGACATACTAGGATTTCTCTGTATGCGAGCAGGCAGCGCGAGAGCAGCGCGAGAGCAGCGCGAGAGCAGCGCGAGAGCAGCGCAAATAAATCCAGTGAAAGGAGCAGCCGCCAACAAGACAAACATGAAAGCAGCGAAAAAATACAGTGAAAGCGAGAGAAAAGATGCTGCAAAGATGAATCCTGGGCCGTTATGTTTATTATGCCAAGCATGCGAGTTAATTCGTCGTATTGTTGTTGTTGTTATTGTAGCTGTTGCTCCTGCTGCCTGTGACAGGCAACAGCAGCAGCAACGGGAGCCACTTTGCCCTATGCGCTACAGCTGTAGAGCTGTAGCCACTCCCTACGAATTTCCTGTATATCCCAGCCATACCGCTCATTATTTTTATTTCATTCGCGTGCATGTTACACGAAAACATTGCCTGATAAGGATATCCTTCGAGGGGAGCCCTTGGGCAAAGGGAGCACTTGAAAGAGTTTACTTAAATTTTGTAAATAAAATACATGAGCTTAATGATTGGCTACAAATTTTGCGATAAATAAACTAGTTTAATAAAATGAACAGCGCACGTGATGTTCAGTTGCGAATGCATCGCAGAGCTTAGAAAAATGAGGGAAGTGTATTTACCTAAGTTGATTTCGTTTTGTTGGCAGTTTGGAGTTGATAAAGGAATAAGGAACATTTTTGTATTGTATAATCCGTTTAAAGTGTAGCTAAAGCTTTGTCAAGCCTTACAGATTGAATTCAATCAAATTTAACAATTTTAATAATTTAATAAAATTTTTAAATTTTTAAAGATTTAAAGCATATTTACATCACAATTATTTCAATTATGAATTGTCACCCGCTTTAATATTTCTTGAATGCACTATAGTAAAATTGCCGTGAATTGTGGCTTTAATTTAATTTTTTTTTGTCAGTTTAAAAATTTATTTTTCATTTTCCAATAATAAACAAGTTAACTGAAATAAAAAGTATTTTTTTTTTTTTAATTTGATGGACTCCGTATATTATATAAAAGTGCTATGTAAATATTGATGGCTCCGTATTCAAGCAGTTGATGCAGTTGAGCTGCGAAGCGATGGTAGAACACTTTAGGCACAGAAGAAAGCTTTTGCATTTTTAATGAAATATTAATATGGAAATGATGGCTGAATATAAGGAAGGCATATCTAATCGCTTAAATAATTTCCAGCGAACAGTTCATAGAAATTGAATGTTGATAATTTCTCTTCAATCACCAATCATAAATAAAAAGTAAAACCTTAACGATCTTTGTTGTTCGGCTTATACCTTTACTTTATATATTTACTTGCCAAATAACAGCTCACTTTTTGATCAGCTAATCTGTAAGCTTTATCTGTAAGATTTTATCAATACAAATTCAAATTGTGAATAAATAAACAACAGCTGTGCGACAAACTCAATTTCAATCCAGGATTTTCTCAGCTTACAACAAAGATATATACCTATATATAAACATATGTATATATATATATATATATATACATATATCTGTAAATCATTGCAGCTGGGCAATATTTATTCTGCTGTAGATAAGCACACAATGTTTCAAAGTTTGGCAAACAATTTTGCTGATAATAACCACAAATCACCTGGGCAGGGCGTGAAGGTTGAATTGGTGGCATTTGCCACCCACACTCAACCTCTCACTCTCACTCACACTCACACTCTCACTCACACTCAGACTCACATTTCGAGGATAATCACATCGCTGTAAAGTACATCAGCACATTAAATGCTAACGGACGCATCATTAACCCGCTAAGAACCAGTCCGAGGAGTGGAATCTCATTAGCCGCTGGCCGAGTCGACTTATCGACGCCTTCGTCTTGCTTCGAACCAAATTCAGCTTAACTGATACACATTTAATTTTATTTATAACGCACGCATGGCCTGGCCTACCAACAACGACGGCTCAACGGCAACGAGTCTATGCCACAATCAAGCGTAATACGCGCATAAATATTAATGCAGTGCCTTTTTGAATGGCAGCCAGGGCGCTGCCAGGACGTAAGGCACCTGAGCGCAAACTTATTGGCTTATTAAAGTCTAATGGCCATTTTTTTTTGAGGGGAGTGAGTGTGATAATGGACTCTACTCCACGCGACTTGACTCGACCGAGACATGTTTTCCAGTGTGCCACGCCCGGGCGTACGCCCTAATTGTCTCAGTGTCTTGTGTATGTCGAAAGCTGAATGCTGTGCATATGAATGCCTCAAAGTTATATCTGTCTGTCTGTCTGTCTGTTTGTGGCCATTCAATATCAATGTGGATTATAACATGACATTACCAAATATCCAAGTTTGTGTGCTGCGTGTCAGAGTTGTGGTCAAAACTGTTTAAGCCCTGGCCAATATGGGGCATTAAGTGGGCTTTGATGAATGCTCATGAATAAGCAAGCGTGCCAAACTAAATAAGAGGCCAACTTTTATGTTCTATTACGCACATGTATACCCTCTAGTCTTAAAGGTAAATAAATATTGTTTGAGAATGAGTTTTGTTGTAGAAAAATCAATTTTAGAAAGTTTTGATTTGAGATTCAAGTGTCGTCAGCATTGCTGCTTTTTTCTCTCTTTAAAACTTCAATTGAAATCATTTGAGAATTTGTTAAATAAATGTTGAATATTTATTATTATTTTTGTTTATATTTTTATATTTTTTATATTCTTTTAATTTGCAAGGCAGCTCAAACATATTTGCAAATGAAAAGCGCCCCGAAGCACATCCTTTTTGATCAGGCAAACAAGAAATTATTTTAAATTCTAATAAGTTTACATTTGCAAAGTATTCAACCGTCTCATACCTCATTTCCCCCACTCTATCATTCCTTGCAGTGCCCGCTAAAAATCAAGTCAATAAAGTTGACGAGCTCGTGCAGCAAATCCAAAGAGAGCAAAGCAAAAGGAAGAAGAAAAAAAAAATGAAACGATGAATAAGGAGGCCAAAGTTTTCAACTCAATTTTCTTGGGCATTTTGCTTAGTAATTTCTCGTTGCTTTGCATCTTTGGATCTCCTAAATATTTATGCTATTATGATGTGCCTCAATTTATGAATTTGCCAAAGTATTTAGTCAATAGCTTAAAGAAAGCAACAACAACAAAAAAAAAAAAACGAAATGAACAAAAAGTTGGCTGCATATTTTATTTATTCTTATGTGCGTTCTCTGGCAACTGGGGGACCATCCGGGCCATCTTATCGATGTAAGGCGAGGTCTTGAATTTATGTTCAAAGTTTCAGTTTAATGTGCACAACTGCAGGGCACTGAAATCCTAATGGAAAGTCCTCACGACCAGCCACTTGACATTGTGGTAGGCACGAAAATTGAACAAAAATGGAATTATTAAAAGAATTCTCAGCAGTGTAACAGTTTGGCAAAGTTTTGCACAAAGTGCCTCAGACGTCAAATCATTGAATAAATAAACAAAATTATTTTTTGCTTTCGCTAAGCTTTAGTTTAGCCCATTGCATAAAATATGAACTTTTCGCACTCAAATTAAATTGAAACTGAATTTTTGCAAGTTTGCAATTAGCTTTATGTGGAATTATTTATGCCGTTCCATTTGCACAAATGTCAAAAGTAATTTGCTAGTATTGAAATAATTTTAACAAAAAATGCAAATGAAACGAATGTAATTAAATTAAGTTCTTGTGACGTAATCAAACAAATATCAAATAGTCTTTTTTATGGGGCGCAGCACAGAGCCAACTTTAATTAAATAATTGATGGCTTTTGATGTTGACGCTGGCAAAGCCAACAAATGATATACATATACTAAATCGAAACGTTAATGTGGGAAATGTGGAAAATGTGAAAGCAGCGCGGCCGACAAGCGGAAATTTCGAGCTGTGTTTCCTTTAGCCCAAATTGGGCTGCACAAATTCCATTACCCCAGCAGGCGACGCGGCCAAGTCTTAACTAAAATTATTTAGATGGTACACCAAAGAACAAATATACCATATAGCATGTGTGTATGTATGTATGCATGTGTGAGTGCTTCTGTGTGCGTGTGTGTAGGTGGCATGTGGTGTGGCTCTGTCCTGCAGCGCATGCACTAAGGCAGAACCATTGTTCTAATGCCCAACTGATGTTGTCGCTGGCTGACATTAATATACCCTGTAAATAACTAAGTAAAGCAAGTGATGATATGATAGACTGTCGATCAAATTAAAATTTATTTACTATAGATCTCATTTATTTATAATAAATAAATATATTTTATAAATTTATAATATTTAATTTTTTATACTTTTCAAGAGCTTCTGCTTCGACTTTTCTGTACTGTATATTCAGATAAAGTATTTATATCAAGTTTATCTTATGCTTCAACAATGTACTGAGTATCTATTGTACGATCATGCATTTGTGAGCTAAGCACTCAGACTTGTTCTACTATTGCCGTTTCTCGTTGCTCGAGCAGCAATTTCCGCTCCAAATGCTCGCACTCGGCTCGTTGCCGAGGGAAATTATTAAAAGCGAAAACGGGCGCGCTATTATTTTTGACACTGATAAATTTACAGCGCAGACCTTGGAGTTGTAACCTACGACAGAACGACTGTGCATTCTCTCTATTTGTTGAAAATGGACCAGGCCGGGCAAAATGCTAGGGGCCAAAGCACACTGCCTGCCACATGGCTAACGGGGAAGTAATATAAATCGGACCCCGGGGATAAATAAGTTTGTGTTAGTTATGACAATGTGTTGAACTGGCATTGCAATGCATTCGTATAGATGTGTGTGTCACTGTCTTTCTTCCTTTCTCTATTTCTCTCTCTCTCTCCCTCACACTCTTTGTGTGTGCATTTGGTTATGTTTGATGCTAAATTATATAAATATATATCTAGGATAATGCAGCTAAATTGAAGAGTATTTTTCGTTGTATAACAAATAAAATAAAATAATTATAATGTGATATAATATACAAATATGTAATATAATATATTTTAAATATATAGAAGAGGTTTGCTTGAACTCAAATAGTTACTTTTATAGAAATTAACTACACATAATTTTTTCCAAAGGTCAGGTTTTTTTTTTTTTTTGTTTTATAAGATGATCGCATTACAGAAAAGCTGAAAAATCAATAAATAAATAAATAAAATATATTTAAGGTTTTCCAAAGTTACTTTTCAGCATGGAAAAAATATTTATTTATTAAAATAATTGATAAAAAAAATATATAGGTATATTTTCAATTAAAAAAAAGAAAAAAATAAATAAATAAATAATAATAATATGATAATTATATATAAAGTATAATTTAATTGAATATATAATTGATTCAATTTATATTACAATTTTTTAAAAGAAAGTATACTTAGACATGCTTATATAAAAAATATATATGTAGCTATAAATGAATACAAATAAAATATATAAAATATGGTTTCACTTATAAAAAAAAAAAAAATTACTTGACATAAAAACACAGTTATTCAAAGACCTGAGATAAAATACAACTAATACGAAAAAAATACATTTCGATATAAAATTTATAAAAAAGTGCTCAAGTTTGAAAAAAAAAAAATAAATAAATTTGTAAAATATGTTTTAAAATATTCTGTTCATCTCTATTTCACAGAAATATTTAAAATTTTAATGTAGAATTGCAGCTGCCATAATATTGATAAAGCAACTACCGGAAAAAACACGCATTCGTACACACACACACACACACACACACATACACACATACCAGAGCACACAGACAACGACTCACAATCCATTACTGAAAAAATTTTTTATTAAAAATATATTATGCTTTCTCTATTGCAGTGCGTTTTCCTTTGGCTGGCTGAAAAAACAAATGCGTGGCACGGAAGGCAACTGTAACGGAAGTGCAAGGTACGTAAATAAGTCAGAAATGTAGCTAAAATGCGTGGGAGTCATAAATAAGAAGAAGATGGGTAAAAGATGAAGAACAACAGTGTTTTATAGCCAGCCAGGGCTAAACGACTCTGGCCAATAAGGCCATAGCAAGAAGCCAAAGACACAAGCCAAGAAGTAAAGAAAATATTAAGTGCTAAACTTTTGGCGCTGCCTGTCAAAAAAAAAATGGCAGCCAAGAGAAAGAGAGCGACGGAGGCGCGACTGGCATAGAGAGAGAGAAAGATAAAAAATGCAAAACTTGTACAAAGACTGCTGCGCATTGTTAGTGAAGCAACGGCCACGCCCACGCACTGTAACCATAGAGCAATATATAAAAGGGTATCCATGTTAAATTCTTAGCGCTGCGTCGCGCATTGTTTGACTTGAACTATGCGCAAGTTATTTCTTTATTTAAAGTCACGAGCGCCATTGTTAACTTGTGTTTTTGACCCACTCAGCCACCCCACCACCCAACCACCCACACACACACAAATACGCACAATTTTCATGTGGGCGCTTTTTGGGCAAATTTTTTGGCCAAAGTCAAAGCCGGAAACCCTTTTTTGGACCGACATGCTTAAGCTCGAGCTTTATGAGGCTACTAAAGGGCGCTCTAGGACAGGCGTCAGAGGGAGCTGGCACAATATATTAGAGTGTATGTCCTCCACGCTGGTGTTAAGTCAGCTAAAAGCCTTTGGCTCCAGCCACTTGAATTTGGTCACAACTTTTTAGAAACGGATGCAAACGGAATTACCAGCGAGAAAGAGAGAGTGAGAGAGAGGGAGAGGGAGAGAGTTGCAGGCAACGCGAGTTTAGGGATATATTCCAGAACTAGTTCCACTTTTCCACAGTTGACTATTTTCAGTGGCGCCTAGAGACTAGAGTGGTGGGTGGGCCGTGGCACGGGCCGTAGCAAAAGTTTTATGCGCGCCCACCAAAAGTGCAGTCAACGCACTTGGTGACCAAAAATATGACTTGCGAATGGATTTTCGGACTAGGAATTGAAATTGCAATGGGAATGGGAATGGAAATGGGTATGGGAATGGGAAGGGGATTGGGCAGAAGAGTTTGGAATGTGTCTGGCGTCTGCCTTGGCTTATGCTTGACTATTTGGTTAAATAAGTGCGAGAATGTTTTGCTAAAATACATATCAAAGAATTTGGAAAGTGTGTGCAATGGCTGAAAATATGTTCAGAAAAAAAATATTAGAAAATTTATGGAAAGGAATTGCTGAAAAGTATTTTTGGAAGGTATTTTATGAGGAATTTTGTAGAAATTGATTTTGTGCTTATTGAGGGTTTGATTGCTGCATTGTGAGGAAATGAGGCGAGGGTTAAGTGAAAAAATCAGACACGTTACTTGGGAAGCTGTTTAAGAATCCTTGAAAAAAGTGCTTTAAGTAAGGCTTTGTTCATTATAGACGAAACAAAATAAAGGCAACTGCAGTGATCTCTATCTATCAATCTATTGGCAGTAAAATAAGAACTAACAAATATGAGAAAATGATAAGAATTTAAAGCAATTTAAATATATATATTTTTGGTATTTATTTATTTTTCTTAATTTACATATGCATTTCTTTGTGTTTATTTATTATTATTGTTGATTTCTTAATTAATCAGGGAAAGGAACAATATTTATGTCTTTAAAAATTTTTGTAAAAATATTTTTGATTTCTCTCTGATTGATTAAACAATCAACCTTATTTGTAATAAATAAATAAACACCCAAAATACATATTTAAATTATTCACTTTACGCAAGGATAACTTAGATAAAATATTCGTGCCATGTAAATAAAAATTATTTCATATTACAGCAATTTAAAACCATTTTGAAAGAATATTTATTATTTATTTCAATTTTGAAGTTGTACAACCTGATTTGACATTTCTCTTAAAATGAAAATATCAGCACATATTTTTATTTAACGAAATAAAAGTCAATTAATATTTAAGGCACTTGACGCTTGCATTTACATGTTTTATTTATTTTTCCTTTTTTTTTTGCTATTTAATTCTTAGGTTTATGGCTGATATATATGTCATATGTTAAACATATATACGCTGTACGTTTTTATTCATTTTCCCAATGATTTATTGCAAAAATTTCATTAATTTGCTGCTTTGTCATAAAACTCGTAACAGTATAAGAAAATATATATTTACTTTTTATTTTATTTCTGTGTATATACATATATAAAATGAAATAAATTTGATTGGCGTGAGTGCGTGCGGCGCATTGGTGTTAAACAAATTTTATAGCCCACCTATGGACGCATACTTATATAAGCGACTGTACGCGTATCTACGGGCTTGGCGAATGTATTTACGACCAGAAAACTCATTATACGCGCTGCCTGCTGGAATTTTAAAATATATATAAAGAACAGACACATACAAACGTATATATATGTATAGATATATATAGATCTCTTTTGCCGTATTGTATTTGCCAGTTGTTACGCCTTGTCTGCCTTCACAATGTCAAAGAACATGTGTTTTATTTTCTCCTTGTTTCGCTATACTGCGGAACGTGTCAAAAATTAAAAGTGCCCGGGCAAGAACAATTTCGTTGGGGGCCGTGCGAAGTTTCTAAGCAAATCCAGAGCCAGAGATCGTGTCCAATTTGCTGTCTGTTGGGCTGGGGCTGCGAGTGGCGTAGAACAACTTATTACACATACGCAGCGTGCGCGCCCAAATAAGTATGCTATAGGAAATTTACTTTTTTCTAATTTACGCCTTGCGTGCGCCAGGGCTCCGACTGAGGCTGCGGTGGAGCTTTTTCCATTAAGTCTGCAGCTGGCTTCGTCATAATTCATGCGCTCGCCGGGACACACACGCACACGCACACGCACACACACACAAACAGACACACACACACACATATAGGAAGAATCACAGATTGGGGCCATGTTAATTTGTAGGCCGCTGCAGGCGGAAGTCCTTTTGGGTCTTTAAACGCAAATGAAAGGCAAACCGAAGCTTTTACTGCTGCCATGAGCTCATGTATCATTTGTGTATGCGTCGCAGCGCCTAACCTAACCCTCTTAACGGCCCACGCCCCCCGTCGCACTTCCTTTCTGCTTGGGTTTTCTTTGTGTGCGTGTTGCTCTAAATTAGATTTTCATTTGCGTGGGCCACCGACGTCCTTCGCCACGCGACGCTTTTGTAATTCACTGCGCCCACTTAGACTTTATGACCTGACACATAAAACCCTTTTGAACCTGACCCCAGCGTACATTTCGCCAGCTTTTGTGCAAAATCAATGCCAAAATTAATTAATCCAAATTAGTGCAGCAATAAACTAGGCGCAACATAAAGTTTGCCTACATGACACG
Organism: Drosophila buzzatii; assembly: GCA_035045845.1. Lineage (NCBI taxonomy): Eukaryota > Metazoa > Arthropoda > Insecta > Diptera > Drosophilidae > Drosophila > Drosophila buzzatii. The sequence goes on from JAWNOS010000180.1 coordinate 236,692, forward strand.
CTCAAAAATATTCTGTATTTATTCACTTTTATTTTGTTCTCTTACATTTATGCGCTTTTAAGAGTTAACAAATAAAAATCCAAGCCAGAAAAAGCATGTATTTTTTTATTATTATTATAAGAAGTGAGTGCGTCAAAGCCAGATTCAGCCAGACAGCTCAAGTCTCGGCCTGCGCCCGTCAACAGCTGTCAGTTGCCATTTTTTATTGATTACAGATGCTTGAAGCGGCACCGCAAGCATCTATACCCTGGAAAATGTAGATAGGGTGGTATGAATTGAATTGCTTAAAGGAGAATTTTTTATTTATATATAATATGTACATATATATTTTTGTGGCACATATTTAAGGCATTTTTGCTTCTACTCAGTATTTGATATTTATATAAAATATATATAAATTATTTATATTATATAAATATATATTTTTTTCATTCTAAACTATTTTATTTAATATATTTTATTAATTTAGCTTTCTTTGCTTATTTCTATTATGTCTTATTATTTATTTATATTTATACAATTTCCTATATATTTATTTATTACAGCAAACATATTTTACAGGATATCTGTCGGTAGCCTTTTAACAGTTCAATACTTTTCCATTTCTGTTTTTAATTTCAAGAAAGCATACAACAAAATCGCGTGTGCCTTGGCTGTTACCTTTATTGATTGACAGACAAATTCATCCGAATTTATGTGAAATTTGTGAGCATTTTCATGAGCATTTCTTTGCTTATATACACTTTATAGATCAAGTGTATATTGAGTTAATATAAAATGTTTAAAGTTATGGGCCTGCAAAAGGTGCAGAATATGAAGTTGGCTAAGGCTTTGCCTAGAGCATAGAACCTAAAGCCTAAAGCCTAAAGCCTGGAATCTAAGTCTAGTGTTTTTTCGTACTTTTCACATACTCATCTCTTAGAGCCAACAGAGTATTGTGCAGTCATTTACATTCAGCATAAACTTTCCGACTTTTTCTTGCCATGATTTGAAAGCAAAAATTGAGACGCCATTTGCTGAGGCAAACATTTGCAGCAACATTTGATGGCAAAGCATTTTGCACAAACGTTAGCAAGTTTTTAATAAGCAACAACAACGACAATAGAAGAACAACAACAGCAACAATCGCAAATATATATAATTGAGGCAGCTGCCTAGGCTGTAAAGTTTAGATGGGAATTTGAAGGAATTTGCTTAAAGCCAGTAACAAAATTGGCAACTTTGTGCAGCATAATAATAACGTTAAAATATAATGTGCTGGGGCAATAGCTACAGCAACGAAAACAATGCCAAAATTGTCGTATTGAGAGTGGGCGTGGCGTGGCATACGCCCATCAACGAACAACCACAGCGACAAGCAAACAACATGAAGTGTAACAAATAGGCAACTTGAGCAAAAGTTTGAAGAGTCAAAACATTTGCCAGCCCCTAAGCGTATCATGTGTGTGTGTATATGCTGTATATATATATTATTATATATATATAAATATATGTATACGCTTTACGATATTTATCGCCTCTTAAGTATTTTTAAGAAGTTTGCCACGGCAACTTTTACTTTCCGCCCGACAACAACAAACATTTTGTCTTGGGCATATTTCGAGTGGCACTTCAAGTTGTCAGACTTGTGTCTGTCTTCTCTGTCGCCAGCCACGCCCCCTCCCTTCTTGACAGTGGCGGCAGTGACGGCAGTGACGACAGTGGCAGGCGCTGAGACATTCCTGAACAAAAGTTTTTTCAAGGCCTTAATCAACTTTAGCTATAGCTTAATGAGCGCATGTAATGAGTTAATTCTTTTGCACTGTTGCAAAGCGTCAAGTTTTTAAGGGCGGAGTTTAAATAGTTGACAACAGTTTAACTCAAGTGCATATATATATATGAATGTGAGTGTGCGATAGAGAGAGAGAGAGAGAGAGAGAGCGAGTTAGCAATTTTGTAAAGTATTTGCCGATTATGACACTTGCAACAATTTACAAGAAAAGCTTTGCGAAAACTTTAGAAAACTTTGAATTTTGAATAAATATTTTAATGATTTTCTTGGTTGCAGATAATAAACTAAATGTTTTAAATTAATTTTTATTAACTCTTTTGTGTAATGAAATTCAGCTTGAATAACTAAAATTAAAATACATAAATAAATAAAGTTATTTATTTATTCCATCGATTGCATTTTAAAATATTGTATTTTTCATTTTATATTGATTTTTTTTTTATTTATTTATTTTCTATAAAATTTGTATAATCACAAAAAGTTAACAACATTTTTTAATTAAACTGCTTAGTACTTTTATATATTATTTATTTATTTTTAATTGATTTTACATGAATTTTTATTTTAATTAATAAATTTATTTATTTATTTATTTTCTTTTATTATTATTTTATTTATTTAATTATTTATTTAGTTATTTATTTATTTAATTTTATTTATTTATTTAGTTGTTTATTTATTTATTTATATATATATTTATTTATATATTTATTTAGTTATTTATTTATTTAATTATTTTTTTTATATATATTTATTTAATTTTTTTTTCATTACATATTTTTAATATATAAATATAATTTATGTGGATTTTCACTTTTAATTCTTTTAATTTGGGCTCATCTCTTATCTGTCATATCTTATTCTTAACATTTCCTATAATTAGCCTAAAATTCAGTTAATGTGCCATATCAAATACAATCTGATATTGACATATTTCCCTAATCTAATTTTAATTGGCTTAAATTATGTTCTTCTTTATTCATTTATACGTTTCCTTGTTTCTTCACTTGAAATCTACATACTTGACTCAAGGCTAAAGATTTAATTTCATTGCAAATTAACGGCCTAAGCGTAACCAAAAACCAATTAAGCGAAACAAAATATATAAATACATTCGCACACAGACATACACACACACACATGCATACACAGAGAGAGATTACGCACACTTGTGCTGATCCTGTTTGTACGGCCATAAGGCACACAATGAAAATCCAAAAAGAACACAACAAACACTTATTTTGCCACTCAATTCTAAAGCAGAAAAAAAAAAATTGTTTCTCTCTTTTTTTGCAGTTATTAGAAGCGCAGCCAGTGCGAAAGACGAGTCTATTAACAGAACAAACAGCCTAAAAGAAGATAGAAAGAATAAGGGCGCAGCAGGACAGCGTGAAAGGAGACAAAGTCCTTGGCAAATCGAATTGCTAAGCGGCTGCCAATGAGACGCTACACACACTGCTGTCAGCAAAGGCATCAACTGGAGCAGCAGTAGCAGCTGGTAACTGGAAGCTGGCTTAGCTGGAGCTGGAGCTGGAGCTGGAAGCAATCGAAACAGTTGGACGGTTTGGCAAAAGCCGATTGAAAATTTGCTATATTGACATAAGGAAATCGTTAGCCGGCTTAGCTAGCTGCCAGTCCTGCAGGCGCATTTAAAATTAAAAAATCTGCCGAAAAGTTATATAGATAGATACACACACGTATATATAAAGTGTCTTTATATATGTATGCGAAGGCAGACAAAGTGTTATGCTAATGCGAGTGAGTGGGCCATGAATATAACATGACTCAGGCAGCTAAGCCCAGCCAAGTGATGACAATAAGCCCCAAGATGAGCAGCAGCAAGCTGGAATAAAGAGACAGAGAGAGAGGGAGAAAGTCAAGCGCAACTAAGAGAATTCACAATAGATATTGCTTTAAAGAGTGAGAGAGACAGTTGCACTGAGATGACGGAGCTGCGACGCCTGGAATCACTGCATAAGCAGCATTCGCTGCGCAGCGAACGTGTGCCACATCCATTGCTGCTGCAGCGCTCGCTGGCCGATTTGGCTGGCTGCAGCTTGAGCAGCGGCGGCAACAGCGTGGCCAGCACCACCAGCAGCAGCACAGCCACTGCCACCACAGCGCTGCACCAACAACAGCAGCAGCAACAGCAGCAGCAGCGTAACATTGAGTTCGATGAGCATGATATTTACTATGTCTCACCCTCCAAGCGAAAATCGGGCGTGGCACCTGTTGGCCCAGCGCTGAGGCCGGCCACTGCCTACGAGGCGAACAATAATATGAACGGCAATCACAATGTTGTCACCTTCTCGGACTATGTGAGCGAACGTGGCGCTTCCATCAGCAGTTCACATCGTGGTTCGCTTAAGCGAGCCAAGGGCCGCAGCAATCAATCGCTCTGCAGCTGCGATGCCGGCGATGAGGCGCAATTGCAGCCGGACGCAGCGCGTCCGCTGTACGAGTACAGCTTGGAGCGACGCCGCAAGACGCACACCTACAGCTGTGAGCAGAACGCTCAGATACTCATGAGACTGGAGCGTGAACGTAATCGTAAATTATCACTGACTTCTATTGGCGGTGGCATGGGCGGAAGCGGCAGTCAGGGTACAGGCGAATCGCAGGTAAGCGCAAATGCTTATGTTTATGTAATTGGAATCATGAGCAGCACAGCCTGAGCGCCAGGCACGTGCTGCGCGTGTCGAGCTGAGAGAGAGAGAGGCCTGTCTCACTATATATATATATATATGCAGGCAAATTTGATAGGCAAACAATTCGCGGCACGTACTTGCCACAACAACAGCAAGAACTTTGACTGACATTTGGGCAGCTGGCACATGGCATATGGCACACGGCACATAGCACACATAGCACACAGCACCTGCCAACTGCCAACTAGCTGCCTGTCCAAATACATAACTGTGCCAGTGTTTAATACAGTGTGCAACATTCGGTGGCACGACACTGTACATAAGTGCACAGATTGAGCAAGCACTTTGTTAAATATTCATAATAGATTATGAATAAATTGCGGCTAAAGCTACTCACTAGCATAGCTGCATAGCTGAGCTGTGCTCTCAAATGAAATGAAAATTAAATGAAAGTGCGAATGAATCTAGCTTTATTCATTGCCAAAGCCGAATAGAAACTCATTTAATTTTTAGATTAATTCGTATGTGACTTGCAAAAAGTTTTGATGAAATGACAAAGAAGTTATCTAAATATGAATTTTTATTAAAATTAATAGGAAATACAATAATATATTAAATATATTTATAATTTAAATAATAAAAAAGAAAATACTAAAAATATTCAATGACCAACAAATTTTATTATATATAAATTAAATATAATAATAATTAATTTACTGAAAATTTTATTAATTAATGAATATAATCTTTATATAATTAATAAAATATAATATATAATTATATAATTATTAAAATTATACTATTCATTTACTATATGTAATTTTTATACAAAATTTAAAATGTTTATTAAAGTAAATTTAACGAGTATTTAAAAAAAAAAAATTATTAAGATGTACTATTAACAGCATGTTAAAAAAAAAAAACTTTGTGAGCTGCTGAAGCGGATAAGCCAAACTTCGTGGAAGTTCAAATCCTGCAAAAGTGACTGACCACGACTTAAAATTACTTTTTTTTATGAATTTAGACTTTAAGGCTGGCTTAGCTCGCTGCTGGGCGAATTTGGACTTGAAGCAGCTCAAAGATAACAAACTTTTTTTTTTTTTCTTGCGTGTGGCATTAGCGACAAAAATTGTGCTCAAAGAATTTGTTTGCAAAGTTTTAATTTTAATTTTTAGCTGAGGTAAAAAGAGATTTTCATTAAGTTAAAATAGATCAAGAATAAAGTTTTATTAATTTTAAAAATGTTTTTAGAGTGTTAAAGTAACGACAACAAAAGTCGTTTTGCTGCTTACTTCAAATCGAAACAAATATTTCATGCCACGCCTTCAAGTAGGCGGCTGGCAATAGTTTGAACTGAGCAGCTTATCAGACACATGTGTGAAACCATATTGTATTCAGTTCTCCGACGGCGAGGATTGAAAACATATACACAATAAAACGAAAAAAAAAATTAAAAAATATTAAAATTTTTATCCATACGCAACAAAACAAAAAAAATAAAAAAATATTTGTAAAACTAAAAAAAATTGAAAACAAAAAAAGATTTAGTTAACATTCCACACAAAGGCAAAGGACTTTAGCATGGAATTGAAGAATATGAGCAGCGCCGTCTCGGCGGGCACCATACAGTCGGGTTCGCAGATGATGAAGGCGCGCAGAGCGAAGAACAAGAAACTGTTGCCGACCTTCGATCTATCGCTGGAGCAGAAGGAGGACATTAAGAAAGCTTTCGATCTGTTCGATACGGAGTGCACCGGTTTCATCGAGGTGAAGGAGCTGCGTGTGGCCATTCGAGCGCTGGGCTTTGAGCCCAACAAGGAGGAGATCAAAAACATGATGGATGAGATCGATAAGGATAAGACAGGAAGGATTGCGTTCAATGATTTCTTACACTTGATGCGCTTGAAAATGGCCGCCAAGGACGCCATACAGGATAGCCTGAAGGCGTTCTCCTTCTTTGATGACGATCGCACCGGTCACATCAGCTTTGCCAATCTGAAGCGCGTTGCCACCGAACTGGGCGAGAAGCTCACTGACGAGGAGCTACAGGAAATGATCGATGAGGCCGACCTGGACGGCGATGGCGAAGTGTCACGCGAAGAGTACTTGAATTTGGTGAAGAAAACCAATTTGATTTAGGCAGGCTTAAGACTCTGAGGCTCACATAACCAACACACACACATCCGGTATGGCACGGGGGAAACGACGTTACTATATATGTATGTGTATATCAGACAGGCAACCAAATCACACTATGTGCACATATGGGCATTACTCTATATGCATGTGTATATCTAACAGGCAACCAAATCACTCACACTATTTCAACACATCACAGAAGACCGATTGAAGAAGTTTGGATATGCTTCGTTTAAATAAAGCACCCTTTAAGGAAACACTGCGCTTCAGTAAAAATATACAAAATTTACTCAATTTTACATCATATTAAAAGTGCATTGCAGCTGGCCCTGGTCTGGCTTTTGCCATTTGTCACAATTAGCACGGCGGAACTTCAATTACGTATAAAAAAAAAAAGGGACTCGCAGGCTCGCATTATCTCGCTCAGCTCGGCTTTATAGCCAGATATGTGTGTGTTTCGTTGTCCTTATTTTTTGTGTTCGGTTCAGACCGCTGTCATGCATAACAAATCTCTTTGACACATTTGATGTATGCGTTTGCTGTGGCCCCCGGCAGCAAGAGTTTGTGTGTGGCAGCAGCTGCTCCAGTTTGCCGAGTTGTTGCAACAAATTGCGGCAACAATTTGGTGGCATGCGTGGGTGCATTCCAGCCGGATTCTAGCTAGGCAAACATACTCGTTATTTAGTAGCATCGTTTAACTTTTTATTTACGCTATGCTTTGCATTTAGCGCCATTTAGCTGCTCCACTTTGACTTTGGACTGTAAGTCAAGCCAGCAGCATTAAATTCATCAGACTGCTGCTATTGCTGCTACTGCTGCTGCTGCTCCTGCTGCTGCTGCTGCTGCCGTTGTTGCTTGTTCGAGGCGAGGCCATGACGGCGTATACGCAATTTATGTGACAATTGAGTCAACTAACGCCGCCTGCCAGCCTGCCTGCCGAGCACTTAACCCACTGAACTGTGAACTCTGTCTTAATAAATCAATCAGACAATTGAGTACATATTTAAGCCAGAGCCGGGTCGATAAATTAAGGCAAATGAAAGTGAAAAAAACACTGCAATAAATTAAGCATGCGCAAGCATTGCTCTGAGCTGAAGTTTTAAAGAAGTTGATGAGAGCATTTAAGTTCTTTTAATGAGTCCCTTTAGCTTGATCATCCAAATATTCTTTTCAAGATTTCATTTACGTATTTGAGTTTGCCAAGCGAAAGCATAATCTTAAGAGGCTTCAATTAACACTCGCGCCACATGGCAGATGCGCAATAAATATTTTATACTCACTAAAAGCCAACATTTTATTGCCTGCTTATGAGCGTATCTTAAACAAAGTTATTTCAAATAATTACGTAGTCTAAAAACAAAAATAAAATCGCCAAATATCCCTTGATAGAGTCGTAAAGTGAAGAGGCTGTCGGGTAATTACGAGTCCAGCAGTCTGATAGTTACCAAGCAAGAGAATCAAAATAAATATTGAAATAAAACTAAAACAAACTTGTGCATTTATAAAAGTTTTCGCCTTGCTTATTGCTTTTGGCAAATCGATTAAAGAGCCAAACCGTAGCAAACTTCATATATACATAGAAAGAGAGGGAAGCAACACTCAATTTTACGAACATTTAACTAAATACCCTGACAGAGAAGCGTACTGCCCAGTCCCTAAAAACCAAAGAAACTGCGAATAAAAAGGAGAAAACTACTAAAATGTAAAAGGATCTGCTCGGAGCAACAGCTACGAAAGCGAAGCATAAAAAAGTTTGGCGCAAACTACAAAACTGCCATAACTCAACATTACACCCAACAAACACACGCACACACACACACGCACACTCAGATCCACGCACACTCAGATACAACTGTGAGCATATTCGCAGCGCTGAGCTGCAAAAATGTTCGTAACTGTAGCGAGAAACTTGAAGAGAAGCTACGAAAAAAAAAACAATGATGAATGCTCTCACACACACTCACACACACACACACACACTTACATAAATTATGGTAAAAAATTGCACAAAATTGCAGCAAAGTAGACGAAAAATGATTATAAAATGCGCATTATGAAATTTAAGGCGAGACAAAGACGCGCATAATTCAAAAGAAGAAAAGCGCATGCAGAGAGTCAGCAAAGAGAAAGCTAAGCTAAAAGTCGCAAATGTAAAATAAAAGATATATACACACTATATATATATATAGTTATGCAACGATATATCAAGCAATTTAATGCTCAAAAAAGCAAGCTGGCTGTGGTTAGCCAAGTCCTGCGGTGCCACTCATAGCCCAAGCTGCTGCTGCCCGTCTGTCGCATCTCTTTTCGCTCATCGTCATAAACATGGCGTCCAATTTGTGGCATAAACGCCAAATAAGCATATACAGCATGCAGCATAATGTTGCATACTTTGGGGCGCCGTTAACCAGCACACCCAGGGGGAGTTATGCATATGCATATGCATGCTAGAATAGCTTCTACTTGAAGCGAAAGCAGCAGCAGCAGCAGCAGCGACAGCAACAACAGCAACGAGCACAAATCAGTGAGAAGCGCAAGATGCGAAACAAGTTCAAAGTGCATATGCAAGCATATTTATGATGCCTGGGACCTGCTCTCCGTCTCAGCTCCGTCGCTCTGCCTTTAATTAGTAAATATACTTTGTAAAGTTGAGGTCGCCAGCCAGCCACTGGGTACAGCATGAAAACTTGTGCACAATAAACAATGATAAAAAAAAAAAAAACTATTATTAGTTACTGACTAATTAATGTAAGAACAACAAATTATTGCGCTTGTGCGGCATTCTTATTTATATTTATGAAGATTTTAAACAAGCTATAAAGGATTGAATGTCTGTTGAATAAATATGAATATATTCTTGATTGAATATATAAGCTCGCTAATTGCTGCTGTATAAATATGAATATATGCATATTAATTCATATTGATTCAATATACACAGATCTCGCTAATTTGCCAAGTCAATTTATAAATTTGAACTTTAATATCATGCATATGAAAATATTATATTAAAAATTAAGTCTTATCTTTTCTGAACCCAACACCACACTAAATATTTATATATTCCTTTTTGGAAAAAAAACCTTTCTCTTTGCCTTAATTGGCTATTAGAAACTTTTCGGGCAGCATAAAAAAAAATTGAAGATCATAAAATCATGAAAATTTGGCCAGCCCGTTGGACAGGCAAAATATGCAAGAGATGCCACCGCAGAATATTTGCATAAATTATTTAAGTTTTTTGCATTTTGTTTTCGGATGACGACAGGCGTAGGAAATTACCAGCATCGTGTAATGAAAAGATGAAAATTTTCAATTTCCACTTAAGCAGCGGACATGCCCGTTGATGAGCTGCGGCGACGCAGGGCAGGGCATAGGCCGGGGCGAAAGGACAGGACAAGACTAAGTAAATAATAAAAATAATCAACAGGAACACGACAGGCGACAACAATAATAACAAGTGAGGGGCCAAGCACAGTGTGGGCGTGTAGGCTCGCTGTGAGAGCCCCAACATAAAGCAATCAAAATTCAAAGGAAATTTTTATTAATGTCAATGCGTTTCATTTCGGCCAGACGTATAAAAATAAAAAGCAAATCAATGCAAATGTATTTCCCGTAACTGAATTCAATTTCAAATCCCCGGAGCGACGGTGTTTCATGCTCAACGATAATAATAATAATAATTATGAAGAGGACGATGATGATGATGATGATGATGACGCCATGACCTGACCGTAACAAATTCAATTAGGAGACCAACACCACGCACTGCGCACTTAGATGGCCAACTGGAAGCTGGGCAATAGCAATCGCCTGACTATATAGAGAAGTTTCCCTTTTACCCAAATAAACCTCTTTTCTTGCTCTTTTCGCACGCTCCTAATGCGCACAGTGTGTGCGTGTGTGGGTGTGTGTGTGTATAACTCTCTCTGTCTATGGCATAATTAAATTTCATGTAGCCTTTGGGCAGTTGCAAACGCATGAGTATGGCCCTCAAAAAATCTCTTTCTATAGAATTTCATATGCTAGATTATAGCAAACATTGAGGCGCCACATTAATATATATTGAAAACTCTTTGAGCATCAATATTCTCAGTTAATATTGTTTAAGCGTAGATAAGTTTAGGCAAGTGAAAGTCAATATATAAGCAAAGGAAATTTGGTATGTTGGACACTGTTGGATGTAGGATATGGACTAAGAAATTTTATTAGCTAAGAGAAAGAGCTCTAAAGCATACAATATTTATATTTATTGCAATTTATATAATTGATATTGATATATTGATATTGAATTGATATTTTTATTAATTTATCATTAATAAAACTAGAGAATTCCTCTTAAGATGCCTGTAAAGTCGTTTAGTCTTTTAAGCATATGGCCAGCACTTGCTCTTAACTCTTGGCCGGAAGTTTTCCATGTCAATTGATTTAATGCAATTTCCGCATTTGTGACAGCTGTAAATTTTCAATTTATTTAACGCCTTGTTCTTGTTCTCTTCTTCTTCTTGTTCTTGTGCTTTGCAGCTTAGCGACACGCCCAGCTTGTCGGATGTGGACATCATACCGCCTGTGCCGCCGCCGCCAGCGCTCAAACGCAACGGCAGCATGCGCAGCCTGCGTCTGCTGCAGCAGCTGCAACAACAGCAACAACAGCAGCAGCAACAGCAGCAACTGTTGCCGTTAGCTGTGAACAAGAGCAACAACAACTTGGCATTGGGCATGTCTCAGCTGTGCAGCAGCGATCTGCTTGAGGACTGCACCAAGAAGGCGCTCGATGATTGTGCAACCACATTGCTAAAGTGCACCAATGGCGGCAATAGCAACAGCAGCGCCAGCAGCACCATCAATGTCAAGCCGGATCTGTGCAATGGCAATAGCCACAGCCACAGCCTTAAGAAATCGCACAAGCCCAAGCACCCGCCCTTCGCCGCACACGAGGAGGACAACATCTTTACGCCGCACTCGCAGAAATCTGATCCCAGTTTATGTTTTGTGCCAGCCGCAGCAGCACCAACAGCAGCTGGCACTACAAGCGCTGCAGCAGCAACTGTTGCTGCTGCGCCAAGCAAATACAATACAATTGGGCCGAGCAGCGACTATGCCCGGCACTTGGCACACTATAGCCGCTACCTGCAGAAGCAGCATCAGCAGCAGCAATTGGCGCACTTTCAGCAGCAGCGCTGTCGCTGCTTCTCGCAGTCGCTGCTCAACTTTCCGATCAACCAGCAGCAACAGCAGCCACAACAGCAACAATCAGACTCCAAGCCGAACCTGGGCATTCTGCAGCAACTGACAGAGCCAGCTGCACATATATTTCACACCAGCAGCATGGACTGGACGCTGCCGATGAACAGTCGCAGCTTTGGCAATTTGGTGGACATCGATGGCGGCTGCCGTGTACCGTATCAGAAAATGCAACAATCATCGGCGCTGGCCTCCTCCAATTTCACCATGAACTCCTTCGATAGCGCCAACAGCAATGGCATTCTCAAAGAGCGCGACTCGCAGTCACATTTGCCAGCCCACGCCCATTCACATCCACACAATCATCTACATGGCCATTCGCATCATTATCATGCACACGATGTGGCGCATTCGTTGCTGCATCATGCGGCCAATGGCGCAAGCGGCGGCATTCCGGCCACGCCACAGAAACATCATCAGCTGCACTCGAGCGTCACGAGCATCATGCCATGGAAGCATCGACAGTGCCCCAGTCGCGGCTCATCCAGTTCGGGCACCAACTCATTTCGTAAGTTCACAAGAGAATCTGCAAGATTTTAGAATATTTTACGATTCTTGATAATAGATAATTAAAAAATAAAATATGATATATTTTGAATAAACAGACTGCCGCTAAAATATCGCTAAATCTTTCTGATATTGATTATTATTTTAATATTTCATAGCATTTGGTTTAAAAGCATAATTTCTTTACTTTCATTTGTCAAGTTTTATATCAATTGATGGCTTTTCAAGATAGTTACAAAAAAACATGAGGTCGAACGATACGAAAAGTGGACTTTGCTGGATATATTTTAATCAATCAGATTTTCTGCTTTATATCAGCATATATTTTTTATTTTTTATTTTTTCATTTTTCTATTATAATATTTCAAGATAAATTGTTTAAAATGATAATTTCTTTATTCTTATTATTAATTCAATTTTATAAATTAAGTTTTATGCTACCTTATCTATAAATATTTTTGAGTTTTTTAATATATAATGTATATAATTCTTTTATTATTAAAAAAAAATTTTAACATTTTTATTAAACAAATTTTTTTCTAAATATCTATAAATATTGTGGATTGTGATTTATTTTATTTTATTTTTATTTTTTTAAATATTATTTTTTTTTTTTACATTTTCTCATGCATATATGATTGATATATGTTTAATTGTATAAAACATTATTTATAAATATTTTTAAAAATTATTTTTGCTTTTTGTTTCTTACAAATTTTTTTTTTATTTTTTTTTTTTATTTTTTTTTTTATTAAACAAATTTTTGCCAACTTTAGCACCAATTTTAATATATTACACCTCATAAACACATATCTATTCATATAAATTTACTATTAAAATTTGTTAAATTATATCAATGATAGTCAAGGCAATTCCTGCAGCTTCTTTAGCCATTTCCATATCTATATCACATTATATCAAATCCCTTGCTCTGGGAACAAGTTCGCTTTTGAGTGTGCAGCCCTGGTTTGCTCTTACCTGGCACCATCGACCTGCAGTGCTATTTTGCCTCTGCCCAGGCGACCCTCTTGGGAGGCACACACAATTCTATTTAGTCGTTAGCCGTTTGATTGCGCCCCATGTAACATGGACGCTTAATGTTAAACGTTGCCAATGCCCGCGTGACTTTGTCGTACTCATCAAGCGCACATCACTCCAAAGGCAGCTAGATAGACTGGTGCCGGCGCTGCAGCTCGTTAGTTCAGTGCTCGACAAGCCACCGAAAACTGCGTTGCGTACGATGTCCTGTCATGTTAAATTTATGCAAATCGCTGATGCCTGCAATGCCGCCCACCACACTACCTCGACCACTTTAACAGCAGCAGCATTTGTCAGACAACTGCGGCACATGCTTTCCATTTGCAACTTGCTTATCGGTAATTCACTTTGCAGTCAGGTCCAGAGCAGCGAGTGCTGCCTGCCAGTGTCGAGCTCTTTCCATAATCAAGCGGATTGCTTAACATGCAAAAACTGAGCTAGTTTTACGCCTCACTTGACATTATTTGCTTAGCTGCCAGTGCTGCTCTCCTCTCCCTCTCTCCTTTCCCTCTCTTCACTGATCAATCGATTCAGTTGCATAATCAAATTTGGCTTGCAATTAAAATGGATTCAACGCTATTGATACAAATGTCTGCGAAACTTGACTGCAAAATTTGATTCATATTTAGTTAACCTTTAGATGAGGGTCGAAACGAGTTTCGAAGTGAGAGCTCTATGTAATTTATAAGCAATTTTATGCAGATTTATGTTATGTTTTGTTGAGCTGCAAATTTGACACAATTTGGAAATAATTTTATATGAAGAAAATAGATTTTTATTTTTTTTTTATTTTTTATTATTATTTATTTATTTGCAATCTGTTTTTATAACAATAAGCAAATTGTTTAACATATTATACTAACTAACCGGATGGTTTAAGCTCCAGTGAGCATAATCCATATATTTACATATATGAAGAAAATAGAGATTTGTTATAAATATATTCAGTTGAAACTTATATAAACTAGCAGGTAACTCAAATGCCACAATTCTCAAGCATTTCTTGTCTTCATTTCTATCAAGTATCTCCTTTGGCTTTAACTGTAAAATGTATACTCAATAACTCTTTCTGTTCTGTGCTCAACTTGCATAGCCAAGGCTTTGACATTTAATATCTATAATACAGTATAATAATAATTTTAACATTTTTCAAATAAAAGTTTCAAGGCAAATACTAACTAAAGTATCAGTGCGTTTAACCTACGTATAGAAGATCCTGCTGCCTCGAAAGTTACTTGCCTCCATCTCTCACTAAGCATCCTTCGACAGTATTGCTGTATAGCCCTTTGCTACTCTATAAGCTTTTACTATTCAGTTCAGTAATTACAAGTTGGCAAGTTTCCCGTCAACTTCTATGTGCAAACCCAAAGACTTTATAAGTAGCTTTAAGAATACGTATCACTGCTCTTAAATGTCTACAAGAGTGTTAGATAGTTGACATTCTCTGCAATTTACTTTATTGTTTTCAACTGTCATGGCTAAGCAGCTTTCATTAATTGCCATTACTTATATACTAGATGCGACATAATAACTCATTGAGTGCTTCGAATTGCATAATAATATAGCTAATATCTCAGTTGTAAGCAAACACATTCACACTCCCACTCGAGTCATTGCATGCTACATAAAATACTCACTCAGTTAACTAGAAATTGTTCGTCTTTTGTCAAGTAAAACCAACTAAGCAATTCAATTTTAAACGTTTAACTAACCATATTTCCTTATTATACTTTCTTCCATTGCTGCTGCTGCTCTATCTACACAATGATGGGGAAAATAAAAACAAATGCAACAACAACTTGTTGTTGTTGGTGTAATCAATGCCACTGTCACGGCAATTTGCACACACACACACACACAAAATGCAACACAAAACAACCAACAACAATGATGATGACGACGTCGTTGTTCTCTACGGCACTACAAACGACTTGGCATTGAACTACCAATAACAACAACAACAACAACAACATGGATGACAACAACAACAACATCATGAATCGCTGTCCCTGGTCATCATCATGAATGCTGCTGCTGCTACTGCTGCTGCTGCTGCTGCTGCTGCTGCTCCTGCTTACGTTGCGTATACGTAACATTGGCCAGGCTTCGATGCGGCCAAGCATTGGCTGGCAGTCAGCTCGATACTCTTGATAATTGGCGCTGCCAGTGTGGCAGTGCCCCTGGCGCTACGTGTGGCTGCAAGTGAGTAGTGTGCGAGACTGTGTAGACTGTTTTCCGCTTTCAGATACCGGACAATAAATCAATTACCATAACGCATACGACACGCAGCCAAAGCTCAAAGTGTCAAGAGACGCTATGCGTGTGTGTGTGTGTGTGTGTGCGTGTGCGTGTGCTTTGCCTTTGTGTCTGTGTGTCGTGTTAATGCGTTCAAGTTAGTTAGTAGCTGTTGCTAACTTGGTTTTATGAGCCACACACTCACTTTTTACCTCACTCTCTCTCTCTCTCTCTCTCTCTCTCTCTCTCTCTTTTTGCCTTGACAGGTGCGCCCTTTGAGGAGCGTTTGCGCGTTGCCGTACAGCTCTTGGATCAAGTGCCTTTAATCGATGGGCATAATGACTTACCCTGGAATATACGCAAGTTCCTCCACAACAGACTCAACGACTTCAAGTGAGCAATACGCAGATGCAATTTATTCTTCATAATATATACATATATATATTTCTTAAACGAACGTCTTTTTTAATTTTTCCTTTAATATTCTTCGTTTTTTTTTTCAATTTTTCCTTTACCAGCTTTGATGAGGACTTGCGCAACGTGGTGCCCTGGGCGCGCAGCCACTGGAGCCACACGGATCTGACGCGTCTGAAGAAGGGACGCATATCAGCGCAGGTAAGTGCACAAAATATGCTCGCCTCAGCTCACCTGCCATCCGGCAGCTCTGTCGCTGGCACTTTAAGCGTTAATTGGCCAGCTAAGTTATCAAATTCCACTCGACTGTGGCCCGCATAAGTTGGCTGCCCGGCTTCTCAGGCTCTTTAGGAATTTTCAATATTTTGCAGCAAATTTAATTATTGATATGGCTGTGGAAATACTCTGTATTCATTCTTTTTTTTTTCAATATTGGTCCGACAGTTTCTATTCTACACTCAACATCTTCTCTTAGTTCTCTTCTATCAACTCATTTTTGATACAGTTACAATATTTGTCGTCTTTGCCTTTCTGCATCTGAAACAGAGCATTAGGCAGTCGTTTAGCTTCTCTTGCCTCGTTTCACTGCTCTTTCAATCATGTTCACATTTTTTTTTTTCTAATTGCCGCTTAGTCGTTGTCCGGGCAACCTTTGCAGTCGTCTGTAGCTATCTTTGCTTCAGCTTTTGCTTTACACATCTTTCAACTAGTCTGAGGGGCAAGAAAAAAAAATGGAAAAAAAATTAATTATGGACCACTATTCACCTGAAGCAACGTTTCAGCAACAGCTTCAGCCCTTGTCGAGCTTCGTTGCCTTTGTTGATGCTGCCTGCTGCCTACTGCTCCTGCTGCTGCTGCTGCTGCTGCCGCTTCCTGCTGCTCATGCTGATGCGTTAATTATTTTTGCCATGCAACGGCCTGCTGCTGCTATTTAGAACGTCTTTTCTAATTGGTCATTATTGATTCCTTAAGCTTAATTTCGTACATCATATTTATTTTTTCTTTAAATGCCTTACTTGATCGTAATGCCAATGACGACGAGCCTGTTGGGCTTTGAGTGTGGCAATAGCTTAAGGTTGCTAGCTGCTATGGCAAAGTACTACAGCTTTATTTCAGCTTAAGACAGCTTTGACTACATTGTGGAAGCTAATGCTCAGCATTGCAGCTGTCTTTAAAGAGAGAAGTTATCAATTTGTTAAGTATATATTTAGTATGTATTTTGTATGTTTATTTATTTAATATTATTATTTAATATTTATTTATTATTTAATATTATTTATTTAATGGGCAACGCAGTGTAGCTTAATTCTCTCTTACAAAGATATGTTTGATTCGCATTAAATATTAGCATAATATAGGATGAATTAAAGAGTTTCAGCAGAGCAAACTATCAACTCAACAATTTAAGTTGTAAAATTCCTGCAAAGAGCGTAACTTGACAGCAATAGAGTCGCTTCGAACGAGTGTAAAATGAACTGAGGCTGAGGCACTAGCAGAGAGAAAGTAAGCTATAGAGAGGAACCTTGATCGCCTTATGAATAGAGAAGCAACAACACATAGTGCGACTCGCTGCCTGCTGCTGAGCAGAGCACTTACTTCTCTCTCTCTATCTATCTTTTCTCGACTAGCTTGGCAAAAAAAAATCAATCACATTGATAATATTATTAATTACATTGCTATTCTCACATGCTTGTCTGGAAGAAATATTTGTTGTATCTACAAACTATTTTGCAACAAAGTCAATCAAACATTTCAAACAAAATATGCTCTCAGGAACAGCTCATAAAAATTGCATGAGCAATTATGCTTCTTTATAGCCAACAGCAGCTCATTTCCTAGCCGCATGCCGCAGTGAGGAAAATAACTTACATGAGTCTCTGGCAATGCTTGTAATCGCACTTGACATCAATTAACACACATACGTTATGTATGTATGTGTGTGTGAGTGTGTCTTTATGCATTTCGAAAATGCAAAGTAAAAGCTGAAAGCTGGCGGCTGGCTGCTGGCGGATGGCGTCTTGTGGCAACAATTTGCCGCCATCATCAACAAGTTCAATTAGCTACCCCCGGACTTGTAAATTGTTGTGCGCCACTCATCGAACACGAGAATCTAGAAGTTTTCAGTTAATAGTCTTCAGCTTTTCAGCTACCTGCCTGCCAACTAGTTGCAAATACCAATAAGTATGGCAATAATGACGCCTGGGAGCAGTTCACTAAAACAACTCCCCCTTTGCGGCACGGAAGGCGTGGCAGGAATGCTTGAAAGTGTTAAGTTTTAATAAGCATCGACTTGTGGCCCCATAAAAGCCAGTGAGCAATTCCAACCAACGAGTCAAAGTCACGCCATTTGCCAACGTAATTAAATTGAGTGCAGCATAATTATACCCTCTAAACGATAGGCGACGGTGTGGGGTCGATGTGTGAGTAAAGAAAGAAGAAATAATATTCATAAATTAAATGGAAATCGAAATGGGTAGCATGTTAATGGAATACTCTGGTAAAACTAATATTTAGTTTAAAGAAAAATAAAGTTACTAAAGCTACTTGTATATTTTGCAATAAATATTAAGTTATATACTATTACACTGGATTGTTTAACACCTCGGATAACGAACATTTTGCATAACGAACGCATTTTTTTAGGAAAATAAGATTCGCTTATCGACCAAAAAAAAATTTTGAAATTATTGCATGCAAAATTTCTTTCTGTGTTAAACAACGAAATAGGGGAAATACCCGAATACACATAATAGACATTTTCATTGACTGATTCAGCATTATTTTGGATACAATTTAGATGCAACATTTCTCGGCTTTGGTTAAACAACGTTTCGCTCAAGATGCTGGAACGAACTGTGTTCATTAACCGCGGGTCCACTGTATTTTGATTATGTTTGTAGCAGGCCAAAAAAACCTGATTGATTTATTGCAAGCCTTTAATGAACTGCGCTCAATCCTTCATTAGCTTTAATATACTTCAAAAGTTACTCTAAAAAAATTTCTGTATAATTTAGACGGCTGCAGCATGAATGAATGAATGAATCATTTCACAGCTTCCAATACTAAACTCCACTGAAGCTTCAAGGCTTCAAAAGTTTATTAAAATACTTGCAAATATTTTTATATTGCAACTTACTCCCCAACTATAATGCATTTTGAAAGTTTCTTTCGCTTATTCTAAATGCATTGTTTGCAGTCTCTGGCTTCTGGTAGGAGTCGACTGACTACAGGGTATTTGATTGCGGCTTTTCGGCTTGTTGCCTTTCACATTTACTGCCGCTGCCAAGTTTTGCAATATTGCGCCGCAAACTGCAATTACCTGTTAGCTGTTACCTGTTAGCCGTGCGTCGAGCAAAACCAAAAATTGTTTGCCAACATAAAATTTATGGCGGCAGCGGGCCAAGCCATAGAATCGCGTGAGCAAATGCAACATTGAGGCGGCGTGGCATGTGGCCATGACACGACCCAAAATGCATGGCGCAAGTTAATTTTCATTAAGTTTAAAGCCTGCATTTGGCATTTTCACTGGCCCAAGTCGCTGGCAATTCCAATTGCAATTGTTTGCCGGCGCATTTTTTCGCGTGTGAAACGTGAGAATTCTTCCTGTTGGCTTGCGATGCGCTCGATTTGAAATATTCAAGTGGTTTCTAGCCAAAATAAAAGTTATTTTCCTTTGATTTATAAACTTTCGCTGCGTTTCATTTGCGCTGAAAGCACAGCACGTACAGCTAGTTTAGCATTTGAGCGGATATTTACTTTGGACTATTTGATTTATGCCAACTTACAGTGAGAACTGAAAAATGTGTAATGGGTTGAAGTCTGTTCTAAAAAATATTTTAATTAGTAGTATTTTATAAATTGGTATATTCATAGAATGTGCTATGTATATTAGCAGCACTTGTTTATTATTATTATTATTATTATTATTTTATTTTATTTTTTTTTTAATAATAATATAAATATGTGAGCATTTGAAAAAGTGCTGGGCATGAAAGCTTGCCACAAGACTTTTTCACTGAAGAATACGTGAAAGGCTTAAGAGAACATGTTCTTAATATTTCATTTAGATTTAATCTCAATATTTTAATAATCCCTCACGTCAACTACAGAGTGTCTTAGTAAATCAGACAGAACTTTCTTTCATTCATGCAAACTAGAAAAACATTTTTAAAAGCGAGTCATAAATAAAATTTAGTTTCATAAAAAAAAAAAAATTTGATAAAACAAAATATAAAAAAAAAAATAAAATAAAATAAGATAATAAAAATTAAAATAATATTTTAGAAAATTTTTATTAAGCTCAAATGCATTTAATTTCATATATAATTTGCTGAGATAATTGCACACAATTTACAGCTAATTATAATAATAGATAATTATAAATAAAATTTAATTTCACATAAGAAGAAAATATTATTTTTATTTCATACATAATTTGTATAATTGTTGGGCTTAAAGAATAATTGCACATAATTGCCAAAAAATAAAAACTTCATACCAACAACACTTAAATAAATACTTTTTTAATCCTCAACTCCTTCTACATAGAGAGAGGCTTTACAGGCTTTGCCAAGACGCCTACTTGCGCTTTTAAGCTCTATAATAAATCATTTCAAGCACTTTGCTTACATTATAAACTCCAATTTGTAGCTTTAACTACGTGCCACACATTTTGCCAGTTAAAGTTGTTCGCTAACTGCACCATTTCGCACTTAATTCGTGACGGAAAACTAAGCTCAATGAAGGCCGTTAAAAAAAAAAAGAAAACAAAATGACAAACATGGCAACTAACTAACTGAATGACAACATGTTTCAACAATTGTTGCCCAAAATTCGAAACGTGCACTGACTGCATGTCGTCGATGCAGCAGCAGCCGCAGCAGCAGCAACAGCATCCAGTAAAAAGCCAAGGCCAAAGACAAAAAAACAATGCGCAACTGGCAGAACGATGCGAGCAAAAAGAACTACAGCAAAATGTTTAATAGACAAGCTGAAAATCACGTTTAGGCCATAAAGCACTCAAACGCGTGTAGTGCAGAGCTGCAGGGCAACAGCTCGAATCATTTTGGCGCCCAAGCAGTTCGAGCAGCTGCCAGAATGTGATGCTGCCAACAGCTGCTGCCGCGGCAGCGCCTAAGCAGTTGTTGCACCTTTATTGAGTAAAACAAAAAGAACGTGAAAATATTGCAGTTGAGATAGACTTCAGCATACCCTATCGGCGGATGTATAAGCGATTAAACTTGAATAAAAGCAATGTGATTGATTCTAGGATCATGAAGTGGAATTTAATAGATTTTTTTTCTATCTATTTTTAGAGGTTTCTTAGTCTTCTATCTAGATTTTTCACTCTTCTTAGATCTCAGTCTTTATTCGTTTTATCATGTCATTTTTATCTTCATCTCAAAATTTCAATTGATTTGCCTGCATCCTGCCATGCTGTCCTCCTTCGCTTTGTAAGCCTTCCTCTATCTTCTTTTGTATAGATCTCTATCTCGTTTTCTCTCACTCAGTCTCTCTCTCTCTCTCTCTCTATAGAAATCTATCTGTTTTTCTCTCACTCAGTCACTCTCTCTCTCCCAAAGTGCCTTTATCTCGCCTATTCCTTAATATGTTTCACTCCAATTTCACTCTCAACCATTGTCTCCTACTAGCCCACCCCCTGGTCTGCGTCTATCTCATTTGCTGCCTGTTTTCTTCTCTGACTGCCGCTATCTGCCTCTCTCTTATTCTTCCTCATCTACCTGCCTTTTTCAACCCCTCCTTCTTTTCTATCTTGTCTTTTCCTCGCTCGACCTATCTCAATTTATGGAGCTGTCTGTCTCTTCCTTTGCATTACAACTCTCTTACTAAGCTTCATGATCACATGTCGCCAAGCTAATATACTCAACGGCATTCAATGTGTAGCGCACGCAACCAAAAAAGAAAACCTACATTTAAGTCTGCAGCATAGTTGCGCAGGTAGCAGCAATAACAACATCAGCAATAGCAACAGCAACAGCAACAACATTGTTGAAATATCAGACAGACGAAAAGTTGGCTCCAACTGGCAGCGGTGTTCGTTGAGCGGCTGCCGTAACCAGTGGCAGAGCAGCATCAGCGCCAGGACACGGACACGGACACGGAAACGTCATGTTACGGTTGTCCTCCTGCATGGCTGACTGCATTCTAGCTGCTGCTGCTGCCGCTGTCGCTGCTGACTGCAGCCTAATAGAAAGCCCAGCCCTACCCAGCTGCTCGAGCAGACGAAGGCGGATGTGAATGCCGCCGCCATTTCATGTTGTAATCTGAGCCAGGACATGCAGTAGAGCACATTGCCGCATTCAGCATGCATGTAGCGCTGGGATTTGAAAAGTGGTCGGCGTTCCTTGTTGGTGGTTTGCTGTGGTTCAGGTTCTTGCTCTCGCTCTCGGCTCCAGCTGACGCTGAGACTGAGGCTGAGAGTCAACTCCGAGTCTGGGCATATGGCGCTTATCTCCTTGGCCGTTGGCTTCAAATTTGTATTTACTTTTTAAAAGTATTTAATGTTGGCAACGGAAGCAGCCCAGGCTAAACACTCTGGCTTTATTTTTTCAGTTTTCTTTTTTGCTTGCTGTCTGTGATGCTCTTCAGGTTTTTAGGTTTTTTCGGCCTAAGCTGTCAGGGATTTGTATTTTACTTGAGGCGTTGCTGAATGTGTGTTTACCTAGAAATTGTCTACTAAATGCAGACACAGGCACGATTTGAGCAGCAGCTTATTTAGGTTGTTCTGTGTGTGCTCTTAAGTGCATTTCCATTTACTATTGCATACTTTGGGGCGTCCCTAAACAAATTTGATCTTAATTGCAACAGAATTTTGGTTCAAAGTACTTATAATTCGAATTTGCAAAGGTTTCTTTGCATTGCTTTGGTATTTTTGGATTAAAATTTTGCACTTTAGTTCATCTGAATGCATTGCATTTATTCAGAAGATTTTTGTATGAATTGAAATTGAGGATTTAGAAAATAGAAATTTTAAACTGAGATACGAAAAGAATTTTTTAAGAAATTTTAGAACATGCTTAGATTTAATAGGTATTTCTTAACTTGGCTTTAAAGCAGAGTATTTTTGTTTATTAAAATTAATATTTTTACTGATTAACATCTCATCTATTTAAGTAGATCTAAATAAAAATATAATAAATATAATTTTTAAAAATATATAAAAAATAAAAATATATTTGTGCAGCTTTTTTATTTGACTATCCCAAGTATTTTAATTTTTTTCACATTTTTTAGGGGTTAGCTCTATTACATTATAATAAATATTTAAAAAAAAATATTTTTTATATATTTATTTTATTTTATTTTATTTTTTTCATTACATTATTTACACTTTTACTTGATACAGCCACAAAACTTGTATAAAAAATTAACGCAAGCAAATAGAAACTCTTCTAAATAAATTTAATTGAAAGTAAAAAAGAAAATCCCAACAAATATCATATGAAAATCATTTAATTAAGCAAACAGCTTTGTGTCACGCAAATGTGCCAATATTTATTATATTTAGATAAACATATAATTTCAAATTTATGTGTAATTTGTGATTTGCTGACTTATTGCAATGCAAAACAAATTCAAATGTCATTTGATTGAATAGAGCACATGCCAATGCAATTCGTTATGACGAAACTTTCTGTTTGCCATTTCGACCGCAAAGCAACAGCTGCACTCGCTGTGTAGCAGGCGTTTAATAAATGCCAACGCCATCAGCATGCCACAACCGCAAGAGACAGCAAAACACGCACACACACACACACATACATACACACACCAATACATACACACGCACGCCCATTCACAACAAATCACGCACACCGAGCAAGGCATTCACAATTAACTGGAAGCCAAAATGCTATCCTTGGGGGAGAATTGTTGTTGCTGCTTCTGTTGTTGTTGCTGTTCTCGTTTGCCAGCGTCAAACAACTTTAAATATTAATATGCCTTGAGCCAACAACAATGCTGCCGCTGCCGTTGCTGCTGCTGATGATGATGATGATGACAATAATGGTGCTCGTGCTGCGGATGCTGCTGATAGGAGAGGACACAAACAAAGCGCCAAGGACATTCCCGAGACATTGACGACACTTTTGGGGTGTGTATGGGTATGTGTATGTGTGCTCGCCTTGCTGCAGGTGCTGCTGCTAATGGCAAAGTGTCATGCTTAAACACACTTCAAGCGCACCGTTAGCATATTCTGAGCCCAGCCCAGTCCAGCCAATCCATATACACCTGGCCAGCGGCCTTTGCTGTTGTTGTGGGCAACAGGTGACTTGAAGCGGCTGCAGTAAGTGAAATATCTCTCGTCGGCCTGCTGCCAGCTGTCGAGCTAGAACAATGGCAGACAAAATGCCTTACCAACACTGACACACACACACACAGACACATAGCTGCAGAGCACCCAAAGCAGCCTGGCTAAATATTGCGCCGCGTTTACCTGTTGCCCTTTGCGGTTTACATGCTGCCTAAAAAAATTGCTGAGGCGCCACATGCCACACCTCCCGCTTAATGCCTACAAAAATGTTTTAAGAGGATTTGCAGGCAAAAAAAAAGAAGTAAATGCAAACAACAAAGAAAACGGAAGCACATAAAAAATACAAAATAAAGGTGAGAGACCCACGCAACGGAAATGTTAAGTGAGCGTCATAATGATGCGCACAAAGGAGATCCAATTGTGAAGAGCCAAACACAGATAACAGCAGCAGCGAAGGGAAAACGAGTTGAACTCAGCTTCTGTTTGCTAAAAGTTGTGAGTTTTCCCAGTTCTATAAAGCAATTTGTAAGCAGCAAAGCCGCAGCGAATGTAAAAGTAAATATTGCTGTACATTTTAGCAGCTGTCACAATAAAGTGAATTCATTTATTAATTAATAAAGTTTCATTAATAGATCAACGTTCAATACCTTTAAACAATTATATAAATTACATAAACAAGTATTGCATAGGGCTTCTGGCCAGCTAATACAATGCTTGTCATTTTTGCAAATTGTAATCAATAAATGTATACAGTAAATAAGCTCTCTATTGTACTATATAGCGAGAGCTTAAGTATCTAGGGTAACCAAAGACTTAAATGCTCTTGGCAACCAGCAAATGCTGAGTTTTCAATGAGTAAAATCTATTTGAAGTCAATCAATTTTAGCTTCATACTGGATAATAGATTTTGTGCTTTAATATATTGGCTCAATTCCATTTGAATTTATTCATCTTTTAGATTTGTCAATTTTTAAATTACAAAATTTTATTTCATTTAATCTTTGACTGCTTTGAGGCTTTTGAGCTTTGGGATTTGAGCGTGAAAGCAAACAAAGTTTTCTTCTAAGAATTATATTGCTCAGACATTTTTTGAGAAATATCTAAAAATGAACTGAATTTCTTGTTCTAGGAAGTGTAATTCTCTTCTCACATAGAAGAACAAAGTTTTTATCCGCATAAATTCCTAGAATATTACAAATGAAGCGCAGACGAATTAATACTTTTCAAAACGTTTTTGTCATTTGCATGAATAATAATTTTTATCTGTAATTTTAAATTTATATTAACTAAGTGTTGACTCTACAAATTCTTTAAATATGCCAAGTGCAACGTAGATAATTAATACTCTTCAAAAGGCTTTCTGCTCCATGCTGCACAGATCTTATCCATTTCAACTCTCTATCTCTCTTCTCAGTTTTCTCTCTGTTTTAATTGTGGCTTTAAAGAGCTGTATATAGTACTATATCATTAGCTGTAAGGTATATAAACAGTAGCTGCACAAGCAGAGCCGTAAAACGTATGCGAGCCATTAGATCACGTTATATCATTAGGGAAAAATGAAGG
Source organism: Drosophila buzzatii (assembly GCA_035045845.1). NCBI lineage: Eukaryota > Metazoa > Arthropoda > Insecta > Diptera > Drosophilidae > Drosophila > Drosophila buzzatii. The sequence goes on from JAWNOS010000180.1 coordinate 262,520, forward strand.
CACGTACGTGTCTCCATCGAACAGGAAGCAGCCAAAGTGCAAAAAACAATTCCAAACAACAACAACAAGCACTGAAAGAGCAATTAAAAAGTTTTTGGCTTTTTGCTGGAACAAAAAGCGAGCTGAACAGAAAAAGAGAAGACTACAACGAGAAGAACCTGACAACACAAAATGCAATAAATAATTTTTAATATAAATTCGTAAGGGGCTGTATGCTGGACGAGTGCCAGAAATATCAAGCCAAACCCAAACCAGCTGGCCAAAAAACCTCGACTAGGCCAGAGCAGACGCCGTACACACAGGCACGTAGCCCCAAAAATTATTCCAGGGGCACTAAATTAAAAGCAAAACAAAACAACAAAACACTGAAAAATGTTCATTTACCAGTTGCCCATTCCCATAAGCAGCAGCAGCAGCTACAGCATCCTTGTCTACCTGATGATAATAATTTTGATGATGATGATGATGATAGAGTGCATACATTTGAGCAACGCAATTCATATAGAAATTTTGCTGTTGGCCAGCTCGGCATTTCCAGTTGGAGTACAACTTTTCAATAAACGACTCGCAACGAGTTCTGTGGCCAAAAAACAATTTAGCAGAGTTAAGAAACAGCTGAAACGGGGCGGCCAGTGCGTTGAGTTTATTGCTAAAGGTGTTGAGCTCGACCAGGTTACCAGAACAATTGGATTTGAAGTGCGCATGGGTCAGTCTACGTTCACTCAGTGTTTCACATTTCTGCTATTTTAATTGTACAACTAACAAATTTACAGCAGCTCCCTTATAGACCTCTCTCCACTGCAGCAGCACATGGATAAATTCCATTTAGGGCAGAGCAACAAAGTTTATCCAACTGGCCAGCAACGTGATCCCACATGTTTCGCTTCTGCACGTCTGTTGATTTTCAGTTAGTTTTTAGGAACAGTTAACAAATAAAGACTTTTTTTTATTTCAATCTAAGCTGCTGCACGCTGACATAGTCCAAGTTTTAGTTATTTAAATCCGGAAATATTTAATAGCAAAACAGCTAAACGTAGAAGTTTGTTGGGCATAAAGCTGAATGAAATTCTATTATATATATAATTCATTTATTTTTCGCTTTATATTTAAGGCTTATCTTAATTGAATTTTAATGAAATTTCGAAAGAGTTTCATTAGTCTTTGCATAACTGAGCTTGTCTAAACATTTCTTGAATTCATAGCAAACTTAAATATATATTTATTTTTTTCACATCAGTTTCAATATGTTGACTACTTGATATTCAGCCATTGCAGGGTATTTGCTTATCGCCTACATATTATCTATGTAAGCCAACTTTTTTTGCTGCTTTCCGCATTGTGCATGGCTCCACTCTTAGGCTCCACTCCCCTGAGGCTTGCAGTTATTTCTGCTTAGTTCCGGGTGCCATACATACTGCTCTGCCAGCTTATCAGGGGACAAAAGTGCATGAGCATTCGCCTCAATTCGGGTTAATTGTACGGCCATTGCAGAGCTGGCCGGGCACCACCAGCACTAGCCCGTTGTCTCTGTCCTCTGTCCTCTGTTCCACCTGTACCTGGCGTGGCAACGTTCATTACGATTGCACGAACGAGCGTTTACATAAGGTATTTGCAAAATTTTGTATTGCCATTGTTGTTGTTGCCATTGTTGCCACATGTCATTAGTTGGTTACTGGCTGCTGTTATGTAGCTCGCCCCTCACTGCTTCACAGCTAGCCACCCCTACATGCTGCATACCCTTGGGTTGTCTGCTACTATAAAGCAAATAATGAAATGCGGCAATAAATGGATAACAACTCCAATTTCTGCTCTTGCTCTGCACTCTACTCTATATATATAAGCAAATGCAGGTTTAGCATCTACAAACAAATGTACATTTTTACAAATATTTGTAAAGTAGTTTATAGATCGGACCGGAGCAGCAAATAGCACTAAGTAAAATAATTGAAAGTTCTATGCACATGAATTTCTCTAGCAAACGAAATTTAAAAGCCAAATAACTTGCCTAAAGTGGATAACAAATTTTGCTGTTTGTGATTTGATTTATTGAGTATTTTTTTATTGCTTTATAAACTAGGCATAGAAATTGAGTACATAGCAATTCCCAAGCAGTAAGAATCTATTGCAGGCGTAGTCTTTTCTCTCCCTAACTAACTATTCAGCTCTGATTAATCTGAGAACAACATTTCTCTCTCATTTACAGTTCTGGGCAGCCTATGTGCCCTGTGAGGCACAGCATCGCGATGCAGTGCAGCTGACGCTGGAACAAATTGATGTGATCAAAAGACTTACGGATCGATATTCACCGCAGCTAACCACATGCACCTCGGCTCAGGGTAAGTACATTGCAGCTGCATGAAAAGCCGAAAAATACCAAAAGTAAAATAAGCAAGCGTTGCACATACGCCGCCTCTGAGCCCTCAATCTGCTGTTGAAATGCCAAAAAGCGCTCAGCGTACACGCATTCAATTTGCTGCTATGCCGGAAACTTTTCGCGAGTTGTTCAAAAAGTATCCAAAGGCACGAAATCTAAAAATGGAAAGAAAAAAAGAAAATACTGGAAGAGTAATTTTGAAGAAAAAGCAGAGCAGAGTCGCAGCAGTTGGTGCACTCGCAGCAGTGCTCCAGACTTGCACTTGAGTCAACTGCTTACCGCGTGCCATATTTTTGCGTCATTTCCTTTGATATGCCGCACTCACCTAGTTAACAGCGGGTGCCAGTCCTTCGCCTGCAGTTTCTATGGGCCGCAGCTGATGTTGCAGCCAGCCACGAGTGCAGCTGCAACTGCAAAAGTTTGACTTATGTTCGAGTCTCCGGCCAGTATTCAACTTGTTGTTGTTGTTGTTGTCGATGCTCTTGGTTCTTGGTTTTGTTTTCCGTTTTGCATTTTGATTTGCTGCCGCAGAGCTTGGCAATCTTTTGGTATTCTTTTAATACCCTGCAAATGACAATGGAGTGGGTGTGCTGATGTTAGATATTGAATAGTAACTGATTGATGGGGTAAATACTCACAATATAGAATATAATACATTCGATTCCCATTACTCTAGGCTCAACAACATACAAATATAAATGAATATATAAATATATTTCGCTTTTATAGAATATATATATTTCCTAGCAGCATCTAGAGTCGCACTCATCCAACCGCATCCCTTGATGAACCCTGGAAGTCTTCCAGGGTATAACCAAGTCCAAACCCTTCGCTTACACACACTCTCAAATCTTTTCTTTTTTTTTTTGGGTATTTGTTTGGTGCTCTAAAAGGAAAACCGCAGCGAAACAAACAAGAAATCGCTTCCGGCATTGCGCGTTGAAACATTTATGCAGCCGTTAATGGAAATGTCAATAAATCACATGGCCATAAAAATCATGCACAGGAAGAAAAGTTTTTGCTTGAAATTTACGAGCGGAAATGCATGCCCCAAAAAATACACACACACACAGACATGCACACGCAAGTATGTATGTGTTGAGTGTGTACTTGCAGGCAGTGCTAAATTGTGATAAGCGAACCCCATATGTTTAACCGAATGCACGCACTCTAAACAGCAGAAGGCAGTGGCGGCATGGCCAGCAGCTCTTGAATGCTGCAAAAATGCAAACAAAACAAAAATCGAGTGCAAAATCCAGTTGGGCGGGTGAAAAGTGCAGCTGAAATTGAAAGCAAACTTTATATCGTTGCAACAAGCACAATTTTTAATCACTCTGCGTGTGAGCATGCTCGAGTTTGTATGGAAATTGGTAAATCGAGGAAAGTATTCGATAGCCGAGTTAATAAACAGTTTGTAGGTCATATTTGCTGAAGCACAGAGCATTTAAGACAGCTTTAGCTCAATTCATGTAGCATATTCTTGTTAAGCACTAAATGGTTGCAGCAATTGAGATTCCAGTTGAGGATTATCGACTGCATGTTGACTTAATTAAAGTCCAAATCGATTATTTTGCAATATTCAACTTACTGAGCCAACTATGAAAGAGTTGCTTAACTATTGCAATCAATAACTAGAGAAAGGGAATTTTGCAGTCAATGTTTTAGTTTCCATCATCATCGCTGCAGCACGTAGGGCAAAGCCAATCGAAATGATTTCACATTTGCAGAGCCAATGCATATTTAAGTTCCGAATCGATTCAGTGAGCCAAGAATGTTAATCGCTTGACCGTAGCTGGGCTGCAGTTGCTCTTGCATGAAATAAAGCCAACATTTTATTTGAGTTGAACGAGAAGAAATGCACTCGCCTGGAATTGTAGTAGCTGCACGCATATCCTGCAAATAAAATGTACATTGGGCAGGCATCAAAAACAATGCCAGCAAGAGAGGGAGAGGGAGAGGGAGAGGGAGAGGGAGAGTGAGAGGGAGAGGGAGTGTGGTAGTCTTAGTCAGATGTTGCTGACTGCCAAAGTGATTGTAAAAATGCAAAGCTAACGAACTGAAACAGAACGCGACGTCGAGTCGTCGACAACTGACATCTCATGTCAGTCAGTCAGTCAGTCAGCATGTCCGTTTCCCTAGTCCTTGTTGCTGCTGTTGCAGATGTAGTACAACACATGTATGTCCAATTGAGTTCGGGCTGCTCCTTGGTTACCATCAAGGCAGTGTGAAGTGAGCGTTGCATTCGCGTTGCATAAACACAATAAATGTGAAAACTGAAAACTGAAACTCGGTTTACAAGCAGAGCTAAGCATACGTGGATATTCCACTTTTCTCTTTTCTTTCCATGATTTTCCACTCAGCTTTGTTCCCTTCTGTCTCTGTCTCTGTTGCTGCCCGTCTCCTGCTGTCTTCTGTTTGCACTTGCTACTTTACATTTTTGCCGTGTCGATGTGTGAATGCCTTGTATTCGCAATTTTCAATTTCCACCTTCGAAATGTGTAAACTTCAATTTACACTGAGCTGCCGCATTGCATTGAGCAAACGGGAAAGCCGAGAACCAAAATTGCATTCGATTTGAAAAGCCTTTGACATTTTCGTCGCATGCTCTGCCCACGGAGCATATGGACTCTCTAAACCAGTCTGTGAAATGAAAAGAAGATGTGAAAGAGATATACGCTAAGGCAAGGCATTGTTAATTGGATTTGGCAAGCGGAGAAGCAAAAGTATGATCATCAGATCAAGCTAGAGTAATTTTGTAATTTTAATGCATTTCCTTGTTTTCTGCATTATAATAAAATTATTTATATTACTTATATTTTAGTTCAATTGAAACACTAAACTCGACTCTCAATATAAATATAATAATACCTGCAAATCCTCTCAATTCAATTCCCAATTCAAATCAGCTAATCAGCGTAATAGAATTTCAATCAGCTATTCCAACTGAAGCCGTGCAAGTGCATTTGAAGTTTTACTTGTGAAAATTGGGTACATTTCGATGCCCTTGCGTTTGGTTTATTGCGTCAAGTGGCATTTGGTTGGGATTTTCATTTTGAAATGTGTTCGAGCATTCGTTTCTCTATTGCCTCAAATCGCATCCGATACATCGACCATATATTATACATTACGTTTTGGGGCCATGCTCGATTCTTGTTGCCAGCCCGCTCACAGACAATTACATGCCGGACCAGCATCCAGCATCCAGCATTCAGTATCCAGCTTTGAGTCCAAAGGTCTGACAATCGCAACAAGAATTGAACTTCAGCTCACGTGGCGCATTTTAGTGCCTTTGGTAGCTTTTTTTCCTTTGACTGCCACAACAACAACGGCTGCTGCTACTGCTGCTGCTGCAGTAAAGGCCCTGGCTGAATATTTGTTTATTTGCTCCATATTTTAGGGTTTTACGGCAACGACGACATCGAGCAGGTATTGTGGCAGGTATTTGCTTTCCTGGCTCCCATAACAATAGCAAAGCAACGGCAGCCGGAGCCATGGCAACTACTCCAGAGCGGGGCAAGGCTACAAGTGCGTCCTTTTGATTTTACGCAGCTTATTTACTTATTGCCTGAAAACTTGCAAGCAGGATTCCAGCAGTCCGTATCCTGTGACTTCTGTCGCCGCCCCCCATTGGCCAGCCATTGGGCTCCACTTTGGCGTCCCTTTGTGGCACAATTTATTGAGTTGTGCTCCCAGTTTGTGGCATTTGAAATGTTATTACAATGCTTGATTTGAATGCAGCGAACAAATTATTGAATCGTTTACAGTGCGTGTGTGCCATGAACTCTTTGATTCAAAGCTAAACTAAATATTACGACTAAAGCCATTCTTTAAATATTTGTATTTGTAATCAAATTAGCAAAACACAATTGCCAGCTGATTTAATTCGATTGGCAACTCGTTTGACTTTCGCAGCAATCGATAAACGAAAAATGTAAATTTCCAACACTGCTACGATAACTTACCAACACTGAGCGATAAACACTGACGTGTACTTTTGGCCGCCGCCGGGCTATAAAACGCCGCATTTTCGAGGAAGGAATTCAGTTGCTCCCCAGCATTGTGCTGGTGCTTACAGTTGGCTTTAGGAGCAGCTCATATTTTTGTATACTTTTTTTTTTTTTGTTTTTTTTTAACCGATGAGCGGTTGCTGGAATTAAGCAACCCACACGTCAAAAGCGTTTGCTTTGGCAGTGTCGCTCGCAACTGCCTAATTTTTTTTTCTGTTTTTTTTTTTTTTCTTATAAGGCGTTGCTATTTACAAAAAAAAAAAGCCTATTTGCTGCGGCGATGCGTGCAACTATTTGCCGCTCAAAAAAAAAAAAAAAAAAAAAATGGGAAAAAACAGCAAACCCAAATATTGAAGCCGAGAGCAGCAAACTGAGGCTGAGAACATTTTTTTTATTTATTTATTTTATTTTGGCACATCCAAAATCAGTGTCGCTCATTATCTAATATTATTTTTTTTTTTTATTTTTTATTATGAGACGTGCATTAATTTATTTGCCGCTCGAAAAATGGGGAAACTATAAACCCCATAATGGCCAAGAGCAAATTTTGGCTGTAAAAACGTATTTTTCTTTTTTTTTTTTTGTGCTTTGTTACGATTTTAAGTATCCAAAGAGCGGTTGCTTCCTTAGTAAGCAGCTGAGAATTGATGCAGTGTCGCTCGTCGTAACAACCAAAAAACATTTTTTTTTTTTTTTGTGTGCTGATATGAATTTAAAGTTTTAAGAGCGGTTGCTTCAGAGTTAAGCAACCAATCAAATGTCGCTCATCATAGCAGCATCATCAATTTTTTTTTTTTTAAATGCGTGCGATTATTTATTTGACGCGTGAAAATGAGGAAAGTTATAAACCTAACTGATGAGAGTTGTTGCACAATCTGAGAATTAATGCTTCTGCAACTATTTTTCTTCGGGTCCTTAAGTGTTTTCGTCTTGGCGTTTAATAGCCTCTTCATCTGGTTTGGTATCCGCTGAGTCATAGTCGGATATAAAACTGATAATTGCAAGTGTGCAGAATGAAGAGAAAAATAAGCCTAGATGAAACAACAAACCCGGATTTTGACTGGGTCCTCATATATTCTCGTGTTGCATTTGTGTATGCACGATCCACAGAAAACTGGCGGAGGAGTAGGAGGATTTTTTCTTTGAAAATCCCGAAGATTATGTAAAAATAAAATGTAAATAGATTGGGGGAAGTCGTCCCTCTATTAGAATGGGTTTAGGAGAAATATATAGAGAGTTTTTTTGTAGCGCTATTTGACGGAGTGTTCTTAGTCTTTTTTTATATGCACATATATATTGTGTAGTATGGATGTTGGAGTGTTTATGGATCTTTAGAAACATATTTTTTTCGGAATCTGGCTTTAGCTGGGTCAACACAATGAAAATAAATGCTTTTGGTGACTGGCTTTTCTCAATTTAGGCAATGAAACGAAATCTAACATGCCATTCGAGAAATAAGTCGAAGTTGTCGGAAGTTCGTACTTCCGTACTTGTCTTTTAGTTGCATTTGCTCTAGTTCAACAGAGAAACAAACTAAGCAACAATAAAACAACAAAAATGCAAAATAAATAACGCACAATGAGCAAGTATTTTGACAAGTGCCTGGCAAATGAAAGAGATCAAAGCTGCTAAACAAGACAAGCGTAAATATTGCATAGCATCGCACAAATGCCATGTTGGGATAAACTGAAATACGCTCTGGTCAGACAGAAGACCAGGCCAAGCAGCCGTTCTCGAGTTGTGGCAGGCAGTCGAAAGGACTTGCTAAGACCGCAATGAACACTGAGCTCAACGGGGCAGCAGAGCAAATGACAGACGCAGCAAAACAATATTTCTTACTTATGTTGCGTCTTTATGCTCTGGCAAAAGAGTGTCTTGCTGTTCCTGTCGAGTTGAGATAAAGTTGGAAGTCAAATTTTTACTGTACCTATTTTTATGGGTTTTCACTGTACCTATTTTTATGGGTTTTTACTGTACCTATTTTTATGGGTTTTCGCTGTACCTATTTTTATGGGTTTTTACTGTACCTATTTTTATGGGTTTTCACTGTACCTATTTTTATGGGTTTTCACTGTACCTATTTTTATGGGTCTTCACTGTACCTATTTTTATGGGTCTTCATTTTTATATATAAGGAATAAATATCTATACAATTGAAAAGGTTATAACAATTATATTTACGAGAAGAGGAGGCGAGAGATTACGCAAAATATATTTCGACTGCTGTATCAATTATCTTTATAATTGTCATTTTCATTAATTAATGCGATGCAATGAAAAAAGATTTGGTTATTAATTTATTAGATTGCATTTCTAATATTAAAATATCGGGCTGTTCCTGGTTTCAAATAAGCAAGTTGCGCACGACCAAATCGAGTTGTGAGAAGAAGTTGAAGTCAAATTATTAATGTACCTTTTGTTGGGTCTTCATTTTTGTATTAACGTAAAAATATTCAATATTTACCATAATTGATAAATGATAAATTTTGAATGGATTTCCAGATGAGCGTTAATTTGCGTCGAATTTTTGTACCCAAAATGACGCAAGCCTTTAATAACTGATCTGAAAGAAAAGCAGACAAGAAGAGAGTAATGCCTAATAACGTATGCCAATGGAGACAAATCTTATATAGTACTATAATGTCAACGCAATGCGACACACGTCATGGCGTTTGTACTTTTTCCAAAAAAAAAAAACAAAACAATGCAACTGCGCTGCGGCAAGCTGAGAAACTCAAATTGTTATTCAGCAAAGTTCTGCAACTGCTTGAACTTGTTCAATCCGCCGCCTCTTACTCTATTTTGTGCTCTCGACTATTGCAGACATCATCGACGCGCACAAGAACCAGCAGCTGTGCTCGCTGACAGGCGTCGAGGGCGGCCACTCGCTGGGTGGTTCGCTGGCTGTGCTGCGCACCCTGTACGCAATTGGGGTGAGGTATATGACGCTGACATCCACATGCCATACACCGTGGGCCGACTCGAGCTATGCTGATGCGCCAACCTTCAACATGAAGCACGGTGGACTCACCATATTTGGCAAGGTAAGTGCTCGGCATCCATAGCCTTGTTGTGTCTTCTCTTATAGCCGATTTAATGCTAATTAGTCGAGAACCGCATTCGAGTTCACTTCAATTTGGTTTTGGGGCAATTCTCTTGTGGCTTTTAGGCGGATTTTGTGCCGCTGTGAGATGCGTGCTGCTCCTCAGACCTTGCAGCCCGCGGTCAGCCACAGTCAACGCTTTGTTGGCTTAGTCATAAATGTCTGTATATGTGTGTGCGTGTGGGCTCTATAGCCTGCGCGGAGAAGAGGACGAGCTTGGCATATTTAAGTGCTTGAGCCGCGTGCCGGCGCCAGCGCCAGTTTGTGCCCCTAATGGGTCAACAGCTTTCAAATTAGGTGGCTACAGCAATTTGCAAGAGCCGCGCAGCTTTACGTACGGATTATCGTCGGATCAACTGAAGGTACGCAAATGTCTTAAATTAACTACGGCTGCCGAAGCCACAGCGCTTGTTTCCGGCGGCTCGTTATAATTTAATCTATTTGTGTACAATATGCATTGGAGGAGGCGTGCATGTGACCAGCTGAGAATAGAATTCTCTTATTTTTTACAAATTTTTAAAAATTTTTTGAATTTTATTGTATATTCATGTATGGAAGTGTGGGCATTATGTTGTCCAGTTAAGATATTGTTTTGCGAAAGTTTTTCCTAAAAAAAAGTATATTGCTGATAATGTTTTTCCAATTTTGAACCAAGATTTTAACAATTTTTATCCATTTTTATGTATTTGATTCGATATGTCGGCTCGGGTTGAAATAAGTATTTTTCCCGTTTTGAACAAAGATTTTTAACAATTTTTATCCATTTTTGTGTAGTTGATCCGATACATCGACTCGGTTTGAAATAAGTGTTTTTCCCGTTTTGAGCAGAGATTTTTAACAATTTTTATCCAGTTTTGATTATTTGATCGATATATTGCTTCAGTTTGAGTGATGTCAACGAGAAATTGACATATTTTCTATAAAAAAAGTACTATGATGGGAAAGTTGATCGTCATATTAATTAAAAGATATCTGATATAAAAAGCGTATGGTGGTGATGTAAATAATGTGTATGTAGAATGCGACAAGCATTATGCGCTCTGGCTGACTTTGAAAAATGTATATGAATAGAAGGCAGCGAATTGTACGAATTGGCGCTCAAGGTTGAGATGCATAGGATTGTTTTATTTTGTTTTTAAATATTTTTTCGGTCACTATTTGATTGCCAGGGCCCACTGTATGCAAGAATATTTGTTTACATTCGAAAATTCTTTGACATACGCTCGTGTAATTATTTCGAAATTACCTCGAGAGTAGCGCCAGCCGCCAACCACTTCCAACAATAAATAGTCAACACATTCTTTTACGATGATGATGATGAGGTTAATAATGATGAACATGATAACTATGATTCTGATGAGGAAGAAGTTGATGAGGGTAATAATGATGAAGATAACAACTGCGATTCTAATGATGAGGATGAATCTGATGCCAATTATAAAGCTGTCGATGATGACAGTGATGAAGTTGATGGTGATGAAGATAACGATGAAGCTGATGATAACGTGAAAACTGATGGTTATGTAGAAGATGATGATGCTGCTCAAACAAGATTGATCGTCCATTTGCTGTTCTTCATGCGTGTCTTGAGAGGCCGCACTGCGCTTCCTCTTTGGCTGTGGGCATTGCCAAAAGCTATTTAGAGGCAGTGCATACGGAAATCAGATGTGTGAACGTGAAAATCTAAAAATGTACGCAAACAACAATAGCAACAATAAAATCACACAGGCGGCAAGCCTGACCATAGCAGGAAATGTTTATTTACTGTAGTCATTAAAAAGTCGGGCGGGATATATCTGCTAGCATCAGGCAGTATAAATCATAATTTTGTTTGGCTTTGCCCTGCCAATTAAATATGGAAATTAAAATTTTTGGCTATAATCGAAAACAAAATCAACGTCACTTCCTCATTTAAATAGCGGAATTTTCAATTAGGCATCCCAACAACAAGAAAAACAAACAATAGGCGAAAATAAAATACGTAATGAAAAGTGAAAATCCTCCAAGGCGCATGCGCCAAGAGCACGAGAGAGGGAGCGAGCGAGAGAGAGAGAGAGAACGCGCGCCAGCTGCTGTACGAGGCGAAATCGTTTCTATGTGGTAAATGGAAATTTTTCGCCTCGACGAAATGAGAGGCAATGGGAAAATCGAAATTTTCATTCATACTATAAGGTGAATTGCACAGTAGTCAAATGTATCAAATAGGGAGTGATAATAATTCATACCTTTTGTATTACAATGTAAATTTTTTAAATCTGTTAATATTGAGATGAAACCCTAAATTAGATAGTAATAGGCTTATCAAGAAAATATTATATTAATTATTAATATATTTATATATATGACAGAATATAGTATAGCAGGTAAAATTAATTGTAAGGCTCTGCGTTCCTTTATCAGCGTTATCTGCCTAGTTATAGTCTACACATATGGCCTTTATTATATGTTAATGCCTGAACAAAGTTCTCATAAATTGCTTTAACTCATATATTAATAAAAAAAGTATTATATAAATATATTTATAATAAAATTGAAATGTTTTATTTTTAAATAAATATAATTTGTAATTTATATTTGTAATTTGTTTAAATAATAAATATATAAATAAAATATGTTTTACTTAAAATTTGGTATTCGTTATTATTTATTCAGACCTCAAGTTAGCAATCATTATTGCATCACTGTTCGCACTGAACATTCCGCTCCACCCGCATAGCTAAAAATACCCGTCACACACCCACGAAGCGCCAGTCACATGTGCCATGGTGAAAATGTTGCCAGGCTGTCGTGTTCGCTCTCTCTCTCTCTGACTCTCTCACTCTCAGACCATCTCGCTCTGTGGAGCGTCTGTTCGGCCCGTGTTGAGGTGAAAGCGCAAAACATCGCGCTACGTTCGAACAGTCGTCCACGAAATTCGCCCCAACGAGGCAGCTGCTGAGCTACAAATGGTAGATACGAGCCAAACAGTCGTGTAGTGTGTAGTGCAGAAAAGCCAAGCGAAGAGCAGAGAGGAAAACACAACGGCAACGGCAGCAAAGAAAGAAAAAAAAAAAATAATATAGAAAAAATAGCAGGAAAAAGTCTGCTAAACGACTAGAGAATTAGCCAACAATATACGGCGTGTGCATTATATTTATTTATAACAAATTCCGTTTAGCGCGACGCATTAAAAGGTGAACAAATACCAAACATTTTACCGTTACTAACAAGCTAACATACAGATTTAAGGCAAATTCTCTAACGAGCAACGAGAAACGTCGAAGCAGCATATGCAATGCTAAATAATAAGCTACTAATCCAAAAGCGAATGCTGTGCCAAGTGTACAAATACTAATCGGTTACTTCCTCCTCCTATACGCAACGACGCACAACCAACACACGCACACACACACACACACACACTCGCACAACCAACTGATTGATGATGACAACACAGCAGCAACTAGCGGCAGCAGCAGCAGCGTCGACTGAGTCGGCAGCGGGAGCGGGAGCGCCCGTGGGCAACAGCAACACAGTCATGACAGCAGCAGCAACAGCAACAACATCAACGACCACAACAAAATCGGGTGGCAACACGAAGCAAAGCAAGCACAGGTCGAGGTCATCCGCGCGGTACGATGACGTGGAAAGGCAGCAGCGCAAGAGTCGCGCCATCGTCTCCATACCGAACACCATTAAGCTGAGCATGCTGAACAGCGGCCTGCTCTCCTTTGAGCGCATCAAGCTGGAGGCACGCGACGAGAACAACTCGCTGTCGAAGACCATACCGAATGGCCCCATCGATGTGCGGCACTTTCTCAAATTGTGCGATCTGCGTCGCAAATTCCCCGTGCTCTATAAGCTGGAGTTTCAAACAGCCGCCAAGGTGGAGACAAACACCTGTCGGCATGCGCTCAAGAAGAACAATCTGGAGAAGAATCAGAATCCCAAGTGCATTCCATATGACTACAATCGTGTTGTGCTGCAAAAGCTGCCGGGTGTGCCCGATTCGGACTATGTGAATGCCTCCTACATGGACAGTTTGCTGAAGCCGAATGCCTACATCGTCACCCAGGGCCCCGTTGAGGAGACGGTGAATGCGTATTGGCGCATGGTGTGGCAGGAGAACATCAGCGCCATTGTTATGCTGACCAAGACCTTTGACTTTGCCAAGGTCATGTGCGTGCAGTACTGGCCACCGAACATGGAGGTGCACGAAACCTACGGCGATATACACATCAATATTGTGAGAGAGGAGCAGCTGGCCAATTTTCACATACGCACGTTTCGGCTGTACAAGAAGAACGAACAGGGCGAGGTCACGGATGAGCGGCTGATATTGCAGTTCCATTATACGGAATGGTATTCCCATTCCTGTCCCTTCTCCAATGCTCTGCTCGAGTTCAGGCGCCGTGTGCGTCTCGTTGTGGGCAACATCATCAAGGATGGCGACGATGTGGAAATGCGTGGCCCCATTTTGGTGCACTGCAGCGATGGTGGTGGTCGCTCCGGCGTCTACATGTCCATCGATGCCAATTTGGAGCTGGCCGAGGAGGAGGAGTGCTTCAATGTGTTTGGCTACCTCAAGAAGCTGCGGCAGTCGCGCAAGGGTCTGGTCGAGAATGTGGAGCAATACAAGTTCATCTACGACACGCTGGAGGAGCACATCATATGCGGCAAGACCTGGTTTCCCGTCTCCGAGCTGTCCGATCGGCTCAAGGCCAAGGCACGTCGCAATTCCGGCACAAAGATGAATGAGTACCAGGCCGAATACGATCAGATCTGCAAGCAAACGCCACGATTTACGATCGGCGACTGTGCCGGCGGCCATCGAGCGGATAATCGGGAGAAGAATCGCGATGTACTCTGCGTGCCGCCGGACAACTTTCGCCCATATCTGACCAGTTTCCAGGGCAACGCCTTCACGGACTACATCAACTCGGTCTTTGTGGATGGCTATACCAAACCGCGCGAATACATTGTCACTGAGTGGCCCATGAAGCATACACTGGGCGAGTTCTGGTCACTGGTCTACGATCACGAGTGCTCCGCCGTTGTGGTTCTCTGTCAGCCACCGTCGCAGTCACAGCAATATCCCTCGTTCTGGCCCAACAAATCGAAAATGGAGAAATACGGCCCAGTCTTCACGGTGCACTATGTGATGTCGAAGAGCTATACGAACATCAAGCAGTGGGAGTTCAAGATCAATAAGAAGATCGTTTCGTTGACCGAAATGATGGCGGGCGTCAAGGCGCCAACACGTACCGTCCAGCTGTTTCAGCTAACCTGCTGGCCCATGGGCCACAAAGTGCCGAGCTCAACCAATTCGCTGGTCTATCTAATGAATATGGTCGAGATCTGGCGCAATAAAGTCGACTACGGACCCGTCTGTGTTGTCTCGCCCGATGGTCGCAGCCGTGCCGGGGTTTACTGTGCGGCCAATGCGTGCATCGAGCAGGTCATACAGCACGGTGAGGTCGATGTCTTTCAGGCCGTCAAGACCGTGCGGCGACACCGTCCACAGCTGGTCGAGAATATGACCGAATATAAGTACTGCTACGATCTGGTGCTGCACTATGTCCTGCACTTTCTCAACAAGAAAGATTGAGCGGTACTGCCCAAATTTTTTTCAACAGTTCCAATCCCGTTTCTCAGGGTTACAGCTGTGCTAGTAATTCCTTTTCGAACTACTTTTACAGGAATTCGAATTAATTACAGAAGATTGAAATATATGAACTACGAGCGGAATGATTCAAATGTTACAGAATTTCCTAGAATTCTACTTGCTCAACAAAACCAATTGAACTGTACTAAAAGTTTTTAAAGAGTTTGAACTCCGCCCTTAGTTTTTTTGTAGAAGTTGAACTTCTTTGTGAAAATCTTCTCGGATTGCGCACAACTTACATTTTTGTGAAAGATTCGAGCCACACATTCTAACTATGTACAGCACTTTCTCAACATTATGGATTGAGCTGTGGGGATTCGAATCGGTTCTCTGCGCATACAAGTCGCACAATTAACAACTATATGTCCAAGTGGTCCACATTTGATGCCTATTACATCTAAATTATGAATGTCGTATTTCTATAAAGCTATATAGAGCTATAGGAATCGGGGCTAGACTCGGCTTGGCACAGGCTTAAAGCAATAATACTGAGTATTTTTGTTGTGCACAACACAATTTTTCGTTTGTGTTTTTTGTTGTCGCTGGAAATGAAATTTCCAACTTGGTTATTTTTCATTTGTGGAATATATACATATATATATCCAATTTTGTGTAGGTCCCCATGTGGACCATAAAAATATATTCTATGGAAATCAAATACAAATGCTATATGATCTGAATCTGAACTGTATGTGCCATGTCTAACGCCCTAATTGTTGTTGTTATTACTATATATAAATACATATACTATATGAAGAAACTCTTGAACTATTACGATTAAATATGATTATGTTTACGATATATATACTTATGTTAACTCTTAAACTTGCTACCTTATACAAATTGTTGATATATATCTAATCTTTACTACATACTATCTCAGTACACATATAATATACATATATATATATAAATGTTATGTTCTTGTATAAAGCAAAATCGAACAGGTTTTTAGTCTCTCTACGGAAAATGAAGTGTTGAAAAATGTATTTTTTATTCATGTTAAAACTAATGTGTGTAATGTAAGCAGGAAACATCCAAACTCGATACAAAACTATTGTTGATTTACACACAAACATACACACACACACACACATATGTATATGCATAGATACTCTCCTCGTATATTTTCGCATTTATGCATTCGATCTAAGAAATATTTGTCTAACAATTCAAATGCATATATCATAACAAACAGAAACACACGCACGACACTTATATTTATATACATATATACATATATTCTTATATTCATGTAAATGTATTGAATTTATTTTTTTAAATGTGAATAAATGTGTATTTTGGAACGATTCCGTACGAAACTCTAGAGTAGGTTACGAAAACGAAAAAAAAAAGAAAAACAGAAAAAAACTTAATTGAAATTGTTTTTACTTGTGCCGATAAAATTCTTTATTTTTCAGCTTTGAAAACGAAACGAGCAAATTCATATAAATAAATAACTAATCCAATCGAATGCAAAAATCTTGCCAATAGATTTTCCATTTATTTGAAGAAAACAAAATTAAGATGAAAATTCGCTTTTTCGCTGAGGTGCGAAAGAAAACAAAAACAAAAACGAAACGAAAACAAAATGTTTATTCTAATAGAAATTTAATGTGATGAATGAGCAGGTGAATGTGATGAGATATTAAACTTTATGGACAGTTGCCTAAGCTTTAATCCAGCAGATTCACAGTCGCTATTGAAATTGAAAATGAAAATTTATGTTTCTTGCTGTACGCAGATGATGCCTATTATTAGCCAGTAGTTCTAAACAATATGAATACCTCGATAATTGCTAATAAATATTTACGTCTTTCCGGCCTCTTCTCAACTTTTATATTCCTTAAATTTTAATTGCCATTATTTTTGCATCAGATCCGCTTTAATTGTTATAATGCCGCCGTCCAGAGCTCTTTACATCTTTTGATCTTTGCATTCATAAACTCAAAATATCAATCAAAATATAAATTCATTTACGTTGTATTCTTTCTGCCGCGTTTATTGGAACGTAAATCGGCAAAAGCGAACAAATATATATACCAGATGAGATGATAAACAAAACAAGATGCTCCACACAGTAATCGCAATGCAAAAAAAAAGAGAAAACCTTGACCAGATTACAGCTTAATGCGTAAAAATCAAACAGAGGCCTCCATTATATAGATATCTCTGTGCGATAAAGCGAAAGTGCGAAAGGGGTTGAGCGAGGGGCGAACGAGAAGAGCTGAAGGGCAGCAGAGCAGCAGGCCAGCAGGCGCTCTGCAAGGTGTGTTCTCTATAAAATCGATATATGACAGCACAGCGCTCGCTTTTGCCAGCAATAAAATACAACAACACAGAGCCACGGCAATAATAGTAAAACTTGAGCATGACATCAGCAAAAATTAATGTGTATATGTACTATGGAAAAGGCAAAACACATTGCGTTAAAAGCAAGTATTTTGATCAGCTTTCTGCTTGCACTTGGCTTGCCATTATCTGGCGTGATCATCTGGAAAAGAGCAAAAAGTGAAATGGATAAAAAATATTCCACATCAGAAATACTCTAAATATAGCTACTTAGTCAACTAGGTGCAAGGGTACTGAGGGTACAGAGCGACAGAAAGCTGAATGCTGTGAGCACTACATAGTGTAGTAGTATTTGCTGCTAACATAGTACAAATAATTTACAGTGTATCACAGAGTAGAATAAACGTTTGCATAAATTATACCTACACAGCCGCACTTGCACTAGCGGTGCAAAGCGATTTACATCTGAAGCCAACTCAGTGCTTTCGTTTACAGGATTCTCGATTCATAATCCCTTTACAAGTATTTATGAAATTCAAATAAAATATAGTCACTGGCTAAATATTCTGGAAATTCTTTAGTAAAATGTAAGATTTATTTAGATGTGAAAAAAAAGTATTAAGAGATTTAAAAAATAGGAAACAAAATAATTGACATGAATTTAGATTCAAGTTTGATGATGAATGAAGCCCAAATTATGTTAGTAATAGGCGTATATACAAAAATAAAATTGTAATAATAATAATAGTTATAATAATAATAATAATTATAACTATGTAGCCAGCTATACTAGATGCTAATCCACTGTCTTCATGAATAACGAAATTTACTTTGTTTTTCTCATTCAAGCCGAGAGCTACTCAAATGCCTAGGTCTGTAATGAGAACATCTCAATTTAATTTTAATAAAGCATATATTTTCGTAAACGTAGTAAATCACAGGAGTGGAGCAAAATCCTTTCTATTACAGTCCCTATAATCGACTTAAGGCCCACTCCAAACGAAACGCGTGAAAGCTGACCAAACCCCGTCCCACATGAGAAGACTAATAAGATATTTTAGTAACCTTCTCACTGGTAATTAAACTTCTCAATATTTGAATATACGATTAAATCTAAACATGCGAGATAAAAAGAGAATTAAGAAAGATAATGAACGAGGAATGGCTCTCGAGGTAGTGCCCTGATATGTTTAGAGTACTAGCTAACAGTTTTTTCTTAAGCTGGCAACAGCGAGACGAGTATAGTGATGCTGAACGTAATCCCTCTTGTTGCTAAGAGAGACCGAGGTAGGCTTCTAAAAAACCAAGAGTATGGCAAAGGTCTGTATTACAGTCGCTATAATGATCGACTTAAGGCCCACGTCAAACAAAACTCATGAAAGCTGACCAAGCCCCGCCCCACATGAGAAGACTAATAAGATATTTTAGAAACCTTCTCACTAGTAACAAAACTTCTCAATATTTGAATATACGATTAAATCTAAACATGCGAGATAAAAAGAGAATTAAGAAAGATAATGAACGAGGAACGGCTCTCGAGGTAGTGCTGATATGTTTAGAGTACTAGCTAACAGTTTTTTTTCTTAAGCTAGCAGCAGCGAGACGAGTATAGCTGATGCTGAACGTAGTACCTCTTGTTGCTAAGAGAGACCGAGGTAGGCTTCTAAAAAACCAAGAGCATGGCAGAGGTCTGCGTTACAGTCGCTATAATGATCGACTTAAGGCCCACTCCAAACGAAACGCATGAAAGCTGACCAATCCCCGCCCCAAATGAGAAGACTAATAAGATATTTTAGAAACCTTCTCACTAGTAACAAAACTTCTCAATATTTGAATATACGATTAAATCTAAACATGCGAGATAAAAAGAGAATTAAGAAAGATAATGAACGAGGAATGGCTCTCGAGGTAGTGCTGATATGTTTAGAGTACTAGCTAACAGTTTTTTTTCTTATGCTAGCAGCAGCGAGACGAGTATAGCTGATGCTGAACGTAGTACCTCTTGTTGCTAAGAGAGACCGAGGTAGGCTTCTAAAAAACCAAGAGCATGGCAAAGGTCTGTGTTATGACACGGACTAGAAAAGAGAGCAACTCAGTGAAACTGAGCAATACCTGACATATACATATATCTGTGGAGAAAAGGTCGCATATCTATAAAAAGAGAAAAATTATAAATTATCTGAAATATTTAAATATATTTCACTTGGGCTACCGTTTTCTATATTTAATATACAAAGTTGGGCAAGCTCATTCATTCTATTTATAATACATTATTTATATTGTATTATATTATATTATATCTGAATGACTTCACATGGCGAAACTCGCTAAAGCATATTTACTCGTCGACTATTCTCTCAAAAATTACTTCGATTTGTTGTTGCCATGCGGCATGTCGAAATTTTTTCGCCATAAACAAAATACATGCACGCAAAATAAAGCAATTAGTTCTTTTTGGAAAATTTATTTATGAGCTATTAATACAAAACGAGCGCGTGGCAAATCCATTCGCTGCCTGCGTCGAGCAAGAGGCAAGGGGCGTGCTGCGTGGGGCGTGGGGCGTTGCGGCAAAGCTCTTGAAATTAGTCACAGTTTTGCTTTTGGGATATGTTTTTAGTTTTAGTTAATTAAAAATTCAATGGCAATTAATTTTATGGAGTTGAGCGCCGACTACAATTTATGTCATATTAAGTAGCGGGGAGCGTAGGTTGGCGGAAAAACTAAATTCGAGCTTTTAATAGACTATTGTGTGGGTTAGTAGGGGGAGGATGTGGGCGTGGGAGTGTGTGTGCATATAAAAGAGTAAATTGTAATTCGAAACAAATTGTAAAATTTGTAAATTGATTTCGTGGAAATTTAAATAATTTAATTTGTATAATGCACACATTCAATTGTATTATATACTACATTCATAAATATATAAAATGCATATTACATATATTTTACAAATATTTATCTTGAATAAATAATTAAGAAACGACTTGTGTTTGCATTCCTTAAGATTTACAATAGCAGGAAAATAAATAATGTGAGCTACTTAACTCGTTCCAATTGCTTCCTGTCGGGCTGCCTAAAGAACTTTACATCAGAGGGTCGCATTCAATGTGCTGGGCAACTACTTGTGCATTGTTCATTTCCCAACTGCAAGCCCCGTTCTCTGTGCTGTGTCCCTCAGGGACTATTGCCACACAATTACCTGCTGCTGTTGCTGCTGTCGCCATTGCTGTTGCTGTTGCAGCTGGCATGCCCCCTATGGGCTTCCATTCACATAGCATTATTAGCCATTGTTTGAGGCATTTTGTAGCCCGACGTCGTTGTTTGGCTAATTCAATTATGCAACGTCTACGTGAGTTTCAACTGTGTGGGATTGTTTGTCTATGCACGCTTGCGAGTTAGTGTGTGTAAATGCAATTGAAGGCAAGCACACACACACACACAGACGTCTATTACACACCTGCCTGCACTCACTTGTGCGCATTCAGTCACGCATTCAGCTGTTCAACGTCTTTTCATTTGCATTTAAAAGCCAGCGAACGTATACATAATAATAATACAAATAATAACTATTATAATAATAAATATAATAATTACATGCAGATGCTTTTTTTGCAGCTTTGCGCCAGGCAGGCGGCAACGAGTCGGCTACGTCATGCAAATGAGTTAAAAACTGTTGGCCTTTGCCTACTCCCACTTAATGTGTGTGTGCGAGTATGTTAGGCTTTTATGTTTCACGTTTCACGTATTGGGGTAAAAATGACTGGCACTAATTTGATATGACATGAAATTAAATTTAAATAATTAAACAAATGCCTTTGTATATGGCTTCCACAATTGCCTTTGCTACTGCTGCTGCTGCTGCTGTTACAGTTTGCTGCGCCAGCTGTCATTTCAGACACCTCTGGGCATAGCATACTTTCCAGTGCCCACATATTTTAATTAAGTATTTAGCAGCCGGGAGCGCAAGATTCATGCTGAGAAAACACAAAGCACAAAACACAGATCAAAGCTGCAATTTAAATTATATGAAAATAATTTGAATCAACGACAAGGATCAAATAAAGCATTTGCATGAAATCATAAATATTTGCTGCTAAAGCAATAAAATGAGGAGATTAAATGAGCAGAGCTATAACCTGAATGGTATTTGAAGATGTAATTCAACTATATTAATTTATTTATATTAGACAATTGAATACGATTTCTTGCGATTGTGATCTCTAGAAGAAGAGCTTTGCCTGATTCTAAAAAAAAGCTACTTTAAAATATTTACGTAAATACTTCAGCTACATAATTAAATTACTTTTAAAGTGCGACAGTAGCCATATGCTGTCAGTCTCTCTCTCTCCTCTCTCTCGCTCTGCTTAGATCAATATTAATAAATAAACAAACAATTTTCTTTGGTTTGTTTCAATTGCTCCCAAAGGATTAGACAGATATTGATATATTTGCTGCTGCTGCTGCATACTTATGAATGCTGGCTAAATGTTTACCAATTTCCAACACAATCGAACAATGGCCATGCACAGAAATATTTATACATGTATTGAAGAATATTTCACATTTATATTTAATTAGTTTTGACAAACTATGCAGAGAGTGAGGGCAATGCAATGCGAGAAGCATAAAAAAAAAAAGGAAAATGTCAAATCAAAATGAATTTGCTCGATGTGTGCGCAGCTAGGACAATGCATGTTGAGAATGCATTGGGTTGGCAGGCGAGGCTATACATAGATTTAATTAATGTTAACACGATGACTTTGACATGCACACAATACAAATAACACACGCACACACGCACACACACACTCGAAACTCACACATGTACAGAGTAGTTACTGCACTTGGCACTGCTGATGACTGACAAATTGAAACGGGCGGCGGCCGTTTGCCTAAGTGACTAAGTGACTGACTTTGCCTGCCTGTGTGTGTGTGCGCGTTTCCATATCTATGTATGTGTGTGGCATGTTTTTCTCTCTGTATGTGTGTGTGTGCTGCACAGCTGGCATTTGGCTTGCTAGCGCTCAAGTTGACTGCTTTGGTTTATTGTAAACATGTGTGCCAACTACTTGAGAGCCCCATCTAACCAACTGAGTTCAGCTTGTTTGCAAGACAATAGACGCACACTAACACACACATATACACATATTTACCTATATATATGTATGCCTGTGTGCGCTGCCATTTAAATCGTAATTTAGTGAGTGCTGCAAATCAGATTTGAAGCAATTCAAAGCAACCGCAATACATTTGTTCTTGAGAAGTTGCTTAAATTAAATAACAGAACAATTTATATATTGAGTTAGTTGAGCTAAATAATAATAATTCAGTTGATAAGTAGGAGCTGATTACAAATAGAGCCACAGCTGAGTCTTCACTTTGTGGATTTAAAAGGGAATCAAAATATATATATGATGAAAATTATTTGAGTAGACAACTGAAAATTTGTTAATTTTTATTTATTAATAACTTTGGAGCTTTCTATTTCTTAGATGTTTGATTAAAATCTTAAATTAAAATTTAAAATCTATAACAAAGAGTGAAATAAATTGAATTGAATTGCATTGCATTTATTAATAATTTCAATTACTTCCATTGAATTGGCTTTGAAATGAAATCTCTTCAAAAGCAGCCACTTCAAAGAGTCAGATGAAGATTTAGCTAACCTTTACAGCTTTTGTTCAACTGAATGACATTATTAAATAGAGCTAACCTTTTGTGCTCAGTTTCATTACAAGTGACTCTCAACAAAAAGAGTGCACCAAAAATGCAAATTTAAATATGCGTTGAAATGCATACACTGAGAGAAAAAAAGGCATCTAGCTAGTTGTTTTTATTTTTGCTGTTTGCAGTTAGTCATAATGAGCTGCACACACACACACACACTACTCACACATACTTTGGCAGTTGAACAAATTTTGTAAAGCTTTTTACATTATGCGACATTTTGATATGCGCACACATACATACATACGTATGTTTATACATGTCCATATTTATATGTGTATGTATGTGTGAATGTATGCTGTTGCCTTGTTCATTATGTATTTAATTATGCTTTTGTGCATATTACAAACACCGAGAGCCACATGCACACCGACTAAGCCACACAAACTTTGATGCAGCTAGTGAAAAAGTTTGCGCCCCAGCCACGCCTTCGCGTCGGCCCCTCCTCGCCCAAATGTCATTAACAATTTTTGTGAGTTTGCCTCAGCAGCTCTGACAACAACTTGAAACTTTTGTATGCGTTATAGTCTAACAAAATTATAGTTTAATATTTAATTAAATATTTTGCAGCTTAGCGGCGCTTATGCCAGACACACACACATACACACACACACACGTAACCACATCCACGCACACTCTAATACAAATTAAAAAACGTGCTTATAATTATATTATGCGTTGCTGGCAATAGACGCCATTTTGTGTGGTGCGTGCGGTGCAATCGCAGTGCATAATTAGTTGGCAGTTAGTTAGTTATTTAGCTAGTTAGTTGTTATTGTTGCCAGCTGCAACTGCTACTCCTGCTACTGCCACGCTGCCATTTTGGACCCAATCAATAAATATTTGATTATAATTGTTGATTAATTATTATTTAGTCAAACAACCTGCATAAATTATGTGACAGCAGCAGCAATAATTGAAATAAATATTTATACATACAAATACACTGTCTATATGTACAATGTACAAATTAATATTGCTGTTTGTTATGTGGGCAATTTGCTGAAAAATTCTAAATTCTGACTAATCAAATTTGGTTAATTAAATACAATCATGCCTTGAGGCGAAATAGCAAATCATTTGCCCATTGTCTGCTGTTATTTGTAAATGTAATTTATTTCAATTTAACTACATAATGAATTTTACAGGAAAATAAAAAAGCAAGAGCAAACACGAAAAAAAAAATAAATATGAAGAGCTCAAAATTTATTTAATTTGCTTAAATAATTATTTTAATAATTGTGAAACAAATATTTATGGGATTAGCTGAAAAATGTTTGCATTTAAACACATTTATTTATTTGCTTATATCTTTGATTTTTAAGCAAATAAATTTTTCAATTTTTCAATTTGTATTGAGAACTGCATTTATTCAAAGAGCAAGACATGAATATTGATACGCTAATCTGCAATATCAATCAATATCTTTAAGCTACACTCTTGTATTACCTATATAGTAAATGTGTTCTAAATAAACATTAATAATAAGGTTCATTGACTTCGAAGCTTAAACCACTTCAAAGCAAATATACATCTACTCAACTTTCTATTTGTATACACACTACTTCAGCTTATTCGTAATTATCTCAGTTTCTCAATTGATTATCGTATTAGCAGCAGCAAAACCGAAATTTATATTTTCTGTTGCACATGATTGGGCATTCTTGGCTCGTGTGCTCGACATATCTATTTCTAATTCAGCAACCACATTCAGCAACGAGCTTCAGTGTTTGATTTCAACATTATTGAATCCCATTTGCCCAATTATTGTACAGATGCCGCTGTCCTTGAGCCAAGAGCAGATGTACTCAAAACCAAGTGCGCAATTAGAAACATGCACAACGCTTTACACTGGCCCGTACCACTCCCTGCACACGCTTAGCTAAAGTCAAAAACATGCACAACAAACGACCCGCAAAATGTTGCAAGTATACTTCATTAAATATCCAATAGGCAAATATCAATTTACCAGAAATAATTTAATGACATTTATGCTTATTATAAAGCCAGAGCTCTGACTTGCCTAACTGCCTGGCTAGCTACCTAGCGACCAACTGCTACGAGTTATTGATCAGGCGTAGCATAATGATTCGCCCGCACTGGGACCTTTGTAAATGCCAAAACTCAATAATGTTCAATTAAATTTCAAAGTGTTTTGATATGTGATATGAGAGCAGAGCACAGAGCTGAGTAGAGCAGAGCAGAGTAGCACAGAACGACAACCAACATAACAGCAATGAGAGAAATTGTTGTATATATTTAGCCAATTGGAGTGCCAATTCGAGCTGAGCTACTACAGCAACTGCTCGTCTCGGAGCTCAGTAAATTTAATTAAGTAGGTGATTTAGGTGTTAGATGAAATATACATGTGCTGCAAATGCAACTGATTACCATGATGAATAGTGTAAACTGACAGCCCAGAGACTGGCTAATGCAAATGCATGCAACTAGCATGCTCTACTTGTGACTTGCATAAGCGAAGCGCTCCCACACTACGAGAGTAGCGATTAGCTGCGCCGAGTTATATTCTCGCTTAGACAAATACACTTGGATTCAATGAAATAACATATTTTATATAATTTTGTATAATTTAGGAATAATAGGTCTAAACTCTGTCTCTTCCGAATATAAACTGCGTAGAATTAGATCCGTTGGTTTTTTTTCCATTTGAATATATTCCGTTAGAAAGCATATTCTTTCGTAAATGTAAAGCTGATTTTGATTCTATTGGAAAAAGTTTAGCAAATTTTGAAAATTTATCAATTTAAGTATTTCTAAATTATTTCTTTCCATGCAATATAAAAATAATCTCGTATGGATATGTTGGAATTGGTGAGGCGCTCTTGGGTGCCGATCGTATATTTGCACTTTACAAACACTTGGGTTCAATGAAATAACATATTTTATATAATTTTGTATAATTTAGGAATAATAGGTCTAATCTCTGTCTCTTCCGAATATAAACTGCATAGAATTAGATCCGTTGGTTGTGTTCTCCTCTAGAGAATCCAGCGTAGAACGCATTCTCAACTCTTTCCCCCGTTCAGGGTGCATTTGTTCCCATAGCAAGTCATTTGAATACATATATTCCGTTATATAATTTAGGAATAATAGGTCTAAACTCTGTCTCTTCCGAATATAAACTGCATAGAATTAGATCCGTTGGTTGTGTTCTCCTCTCGAATGTCTGATAGAAGAATCCAGCGTAGAACGCATCCTTAACTCCTTCCCGTTCAGGGTGCATTTGTTCCCATAGCAAGTCATTTGAATATATTCCGTTAGAAAGCATATTCTTTCGTAAATGTAAAGCTGATTTTGATTCTATTGTAAAAAGCTTAGCAAATTTTTAAAATTTATCAATTTAAGTATTCCTTTCCGTGCAATACAAAATTAACCTCGCATGGATATGTTGGAATTGGTGTAGGTTCGTATCGTATATTTGCACTTTACAAACACTTCAATGAAATAACATATTTTATATAATTTTGTATAATTTAGGAATAATAGGTCTAAACTCTGTCTCTTTCGAATATAAACTGTGTAGAATTAGATCCGTTGGTTGTGTTCTCCTCTCGAATGTCTGATAGAAGAATCCAGCGTAGAAGGCATTCTCAACTCTTTCTCCCGTTCAGGGTGCATTTGTTCACATAGCAAGTGATTTGAATATATTCCGTTAGAAAGCACATTCTTTCGTAAATGTAAAGCTGATTTTGATTCTATTGGAAAAAGCTTAGCAAATTTTGAAAATTTATCAATTTAAGTATTTCTAAAGTATTTCTTTCCGTGCAATACAAAAATAATCTCGTATGGATATATTGGAATTGGTGAGGCGCTCTTGGGTGCCGATCGTATATTTGCACTTTACAAATTTAACACTGATTGATTGAAGATTTGATTCATTTAATTCATTAGTCATTCTTACAAAATAATATTGTTCTAATATTTGTATCCTCATTTCTTTTGTGCTGTACTATGCTCAGCCTCAATTATGCCAAGTATCTGTTCTTGGTTTGTGACGTCAGTCATTAGACGTTGGCTGATTCTTACTTTATATGATTTGAACGACTAAAAACACGATTGAGATGATTTTATGAATGTTTCTTGAATTTTAATTTCGATTGCTTTTGCTAGTTCGTAAATGCTTCCACAAATTAAAAACACGATCATTTTTCAATATGCGAAAACATTTTGTGCATTTAACATGCTCCTCATCACTTTCAATAAAATAATTAAAAACGTTTAGAGTTTTCTTTTGCTCCATGTTTACAATTGAGGGACGAATTGCAATAAGAATAATGTCATAAGTAGCAAAAATGTCAGTTGCCTTTGCTCTGCTCTCATCTCGCTCTCCTTCTTCGGCTACCGCTCTACCGAAGCGTAGTCGTTCGTTTCGTTTTGTGCTATTGCTACCGCTTCAGATTTGAACACAACAAACTCCGAGAGCAGAGCAGAGCTCATGAATTTTTTCGTTCGACTATGGCTCTGCTACGGCTCCCGTCATAAGCGAGAGCGGCAGCCAGAGCATAGTCATCTTTTCATTGCTCTTGCTGCTATGGAGCAGTTTTTGCGAACAATGATTTTTTTTTTTTTTTTTTAGTTTTGTTTTGGTCAAATATTAGCTGATTTCGGAAAACATTGATGGGCACTTCTTTGCAGAGCTAAATAAAATTTTAGATTTAAAGAATATAAATCTATTCCTGCACACTTCATATTCAATTGTCCTAAATTTATCTAAACATTTTTTTAATATACATATATTTAAATTTTTCTATAGTAATGCATGCAAAATAAATTTCTTAAGCCAAGTTTCACTTCCAAAGCATTTGTTCACAATATATTTATATATTTTTTTTGATATTCTATATACGTTCAATTTATAATTTGAAAATCTGTTTTCAACTGCTTTATGGCCTCTATAAACATAATATATATAGCCTTAGACATATATTTAAGCATTTCTCTGCTGTGCAACGCACGCAACGTAGCCTAAGCATTGGCAATGTGAAAAATGCGAATAACTTTTCTATGATTGCACAAAATGGTATTCGCAAAGCAGACGAATATTTATTTACAATTTAAATGCAGACCACCTGAATGTGAGCTGTACGGCCAGGCTGTGTGAATTACAACACGATTCGCTTTGTTATGCTGGCAAAAAAAAATGGGAAAAAAGGAGAAGAAAAATGTCAGCATTTTAACTTCGACTAGCAGTATTGACGCCCAACATTTGTGGCCTGCTGCCACGCCTCTGCATACACAATTAAATCGAGACAAAAGTGCAGCAAAGATCAACAATGCAGAAAGAGAGAGAGACATATTGAGAGATAGATGGAGATAGATCAGGGATGGGAGGAAGAGTTGCAAACGCTTTTAATTGAAAATATTTGCAAGTTTGACACTGCAATTGACCGCAATGCAACTGCAACGAGCTGCATGCATTTTAAAATCCAAAAAAATATCGTGAATATATATTGCATGGACGACTGCCAGATGCCCTGCAGCAATGAGCATGCATTATAGAGTACTTGATTGACCTTTATGTATGCATTAATACGCCATCAATGCATGTCCTACAGGCCACATGAAATGAAAGAGAGAAAGAAATGAAAAAGAAGTTATAAAAACAAAAAGGCCAAAAATAGTGAAATTCTGTAAATGCCTACAGCAGACAGCATGCAGAATGCAGAATGCAGCATGCTGAATGCCGGATCCTGATGCTGGATGTTCGATGTTGAATACTGGATAAATGGTACAGCAAATTGCTGTATCACAAATTTGCAAACCATTTATTGATTGTACATTTGAATATTTAATTGTATTTGCCACCTGACACTTGCCTATGCGATGGCAACTGCCAAACACTTGCACACCGCAATTTATCTGGCCAGCACCTGGCCAGCCTAGTCTAATCTAGCTTGGGGAATTTTTAAGCAATAATTTTGCAGTGCATAGTTTAATTAAAATTCTTACTTCAACTAAATGCCTGTACAGCTACAAAATTGTCTTCTCTGCTGCATGCCTGTCTGCGTGTGTGTGTGTGTGAAAAACCTTTTTCACATTTACTCATTTTTAGTATTTTCGGCCACATTTTTGTGCTTGCTCTGTAATTAAATTATGTGCACATACATCTATTGAAATTACGTTTGAATGTGGCTTGATTGTTTGGACGATGTGGAAAACCAAAAAAAAAGAAAAGAAAAAAATTAAATGCAAAAGTATTTCTCAGCAGTTGAAAACCGGCAACCGCGTGTGTGCTGAATTCCCTGGCTATTACGCATACGTCGCGTGTGCCCAAGGGGCATAAAAGCCGTTTCCAGACAGCTTCAACAACATGCTTTCGCAGCCAAAAAATACCAGGTAGAGTTGAGCGTATTCTGCATAGAAAAATATTTCGCTTTAATTTCGCAAATTCAAATATACATAAAGAATGTTTTACAAAAAATTAAATAAAATAAAATAAACAAATAAATAAAATTATATTCATTAGAAAAAATGTATATTGAATTTATTATTGTTATTTTTCTCTTTTATTTTTGCAACACAATAAATATATATATTATTATTTTCCATTTTAATTTTTTCATTAATATTTGTATGCTTGAATTATTTTCTCTTTTTTAATGTTCTGCATAACGATTTATATATTGTATATATCTACGCAAAAATAAATTTAAAAGATATTGTAATATACAAATATATAAATTTATATACCTTTAAATTTTAGTGTTTTTTATTTTTTTTAATACTCATAAAAATGTATATTCAAAATTAAACTAAATTTATACTTATAAGCAGTTTTAAGTAAAAGTATATATAAACATATATGGGTATATTAAAAAATTATTTGAAAAAATGTTACTTATATATTTTTAGCTAAATATCAATACTTTTAATTTAATAATAACTTAATTTAATATTTATAATTCTTTTAATGCCTCTTACATCTAAATCCTTTGCTATGCCACAATTTCCTCCAGAGGAAATTGAGTAGATTTTGTTTCTGTGAACGGCACAGCATGATGAATAGACAAATGTTTGCCCAAGCGTCGTATGCGTAATGTTTAGCCAACTGTGATCCTGAGCTCATTTTGGCAAATGAAATTTTCCCAACTAGAACCAAATGGAAGGAAGACGCGTTCACCTGTGCTAGCTCAGATAATTGCATATGCTTAAGCCTAGGCCAAAGTGTTGTATCTTTAAGATTGGGATGCGAACTTGATTTTGGTTTCGTTTTTGTCTGAAATGTCGCTGTCGCTGGCACTGGCGCTGGCAATTAATTAATGCTCATCAGGCTCCTTGGGTGTGAGGCGCATTAAATTTGATAAGCATTTAAGCATGTTACTCGGCACTTCCGCTGAAAGATAAAGGGCAAGCACCAAGGGACAAAACTCACACACGCACACATTGAGAGCGAGAGAGCAGCATACATACATATATGAGCGACAGTCAACTAATGCACAGCTGCAATGATTTATTATTAGGTAGCTAAATTATTCACGCGCTCGCCGGCGCAAATAAAGATTAATGACGGCATTTCAGAATTTTGCACGCCCAGCAACGCCTGTCAGCTTGTCTATTTAACTGTCTCTGCCCAGCTGTAGCGCCTGCACCGCTTCGCTGCTCCGCTGGCATCCAATGTGGTTTGTTTTTCACTGTGCCCGGGCTCCTTTGTGCAGATTTCCGCACCCAATCGTTGCAGTATAGTACACAACTCAGCTCATGCTCATGCCTCACACACACACACACACATACATATATATATATATACATCCTCACACACTCCAGAGCCAGCGCCATCGTCATCGTCATCGCCATCGCAATTCAGTTGTGCGTGAAATTTATGCATATGTATGTAGACGCGTGTTGTTTTTCTAACAGCTCTTCTGGCGCCCTCTGGCAAACCCATCATCTCTCATCTCACAGCTCACATCTCTCAGTCATGCCAACAACTAGGCTTGCTCTGTGTTTGATCCATGATATGTAAATTCTTTTCGGTCTCGCTGTGGCTTAACCTTTGAAGCTCTCGTGTGCATACGCCAAAAAACAACTCTCATTAGAGTCTCTGGCAACAGGTACCGCAACGAGCGCAGACTTCAAACTGAATAGAAAACTATTTTCAACTCGTAACATATGCTGATGTATGTTGATTTTTATATTGAACTAGCTATATATACCGAAATATTCGTATTGTCTGATTTAAGAATTTAAATTCATTGGCTTGAATAATATAAAAGGAAATGAAATATATGAAATATAAATGTTATGTAGACATCATATTTGGTTAGCAATCATAGATATGTTGCTGAATTGAATACTAATGTATTTATTTTAATACCGATTCTTGATTCTTGAGTATTTCCGAATGCAATTCGAAAATTAGAGCAACTAACGTGATTAAATGTTTTGTGTTTTCTATAAAATAAAAAGGAATTTTTAAAAATTGGTTCATAAATATCAAGGAACATAAAGCTATAATTTAGCTAGAGATTTGAGATACAGCTTAGGGAAGAAAAGTTGTTACATGCATATAAAAAATATGTAAATTAGTACATTAATTGTTATATTTATGTATTTATTTTATATTATTCATTTATTATACATTCATTTATATATATTATACATTTTTTTTATAAAATTTAAATGTATTTTTTTTATTGTTTTTTATCTACTTATTTTTATTTATTTGCCCAAAATCAATACAGTAATTGCAATTTATTAATATATTAATGAGTATACATATTTAATTTATTTATATTTATTTATATATTTTTTTTTTAATTATTAATATATCATTAATTTCATTTTTTATTTGTTTTAAATTTATTTGTATATATATATTTTTTTTTTAATATTTATTTTTAATTTATTTACCTAAATCAATTTACTCTATTGTAGTATTTTGTGAATATATTTATTTAATTTATTTATATAATTTAGTTAATTTTTAATTTATTTGCACTTTAGTTTTTTGTATAAATTTTAACTTTTTTATACATTTAATTTTTTTTTTTTTTTTAGTATTAATTTTTATTTGATTTGATCTAAAATTCTCTCTGACTTACCACGAAAATTGACTTGGTTTTTGGCCGCACACATGTTGCAGTCAACTCTTGGCCAACGTTGAGCACGTGGAGTACATGCCTATTCCATTTGGCTTCTATTTATAAAGCTTGTCTAAAACCGAATGGCCACTCGGTCGGCTCAGTATGTAACGAATGAATGCGACTCAGCCCATAGAATACCTGGGACTTAAATGCTATTTACACAGCTTTCGGCTGTCCAACAACACGCGCGCCACGCACAGTCACATCTCACATCCTAGAGGCTGGGGCAAATCCCCTCTGCACCCTCTCTATATGTCTCTCGGCGACCCCAAAGTGGCCTTATCCATGGCTGGCATGTCGAATGGGTTAATGCCTAGCTAGTGTTGACCTTTTTGCCATTGTCTGGGCACGTTTGGCAGGGCTAAAAATGTGACAAGGCACAGTCTGTGCCCAAAAGCTGGCCGAGATTCAACTGAAAATTTTCGGCACCTGTCGTCAGAGCTGAAAAGCTATGCGGCTGCGAGGCTGAGATTTGAGGCTGAGCCTCAGACGTTGAGGTCTAAAATTGCGATTGGGAGTTGCGAGCTGGGAGCTGGGACTGGCAACTGGGGATGACTCAAGTGCTCAGAGAATGTTATTATCTAGCCACATGTGTAACGGCTTTTGTTTTCACCTTTTGCACAGAATGTATTCAACTGTAACAACAGCTGGCAGCCGAGTAGACTTTTGTTTGCCCTGTTACGCCCACACACTGAGAGGGAGAGAGGGAGCGTGTGTAGTGAGGGAACTCCTACTGCGTGTTGCTAATGCATGTTGAGTCCAGCTTAAGACACAATTTAAGTCCTTTGCCAAGAAGTTTCATTTGATGTTTGCCCAAAATCCATTTACCAACTCGTTCGCATTCACTCAGTTGGCCAAATGAAACAGAATACATGTTTGGTTCCAGTCCGGGGGCCATATGCGCTGAGCGCTCTTCACACACTCACACACACACACACACACACATGAGTATACAAATAAAAATGCAATATGAACGTTAGAAGTCCATTTAAGGCTCAGCCCCAAAGCCTAATTCAACAAGCTCTCAATGTTCGCACTTATAATTCCCAAATGAAATAAAGAGCAATGCGTCGCAGCTGGCAAAAGTTTGAGTTGTTTTTTCAAGCTAACGCTCATATATTTATATCTATTTAAATAGAGCATACAAAGTTTAAGTTTGCAAAACAATCTATAAAAGTTCTTGCCACGCCTCACTTTTTTTTTTCTTTCTAGCCCAATGGGAATATTGAAAATTGATGAAATTGATTTTCACATTGGTAATTTTGTAATGTCGCACAAGTTTGCCAACTGGCAACTGTGACCTGCAGCTGCCAGCCACCTGCCACCTGACATGTATCCACCTGCTCAGCTGCTCACCTGCTGGTTGACAACTGCAACCAGCTGACCTCCCACTAAATATTTGGCCATCCATCTTGGCGAACCCAACTAAGACCAGGCCCAAGCCACGTCGCCTCTATTTACCTCTGTTATTGCTGTTGTTGTGATTGTTGTGCCTGATGCTCCCTGCGGGCGCAGACGTCGCCAACAACACGAAGCAGCCATTTTCCAGTCTCAGTCGCAACTTATACCGAGAGATTTTCTACTCCTGTTTCGTTTTTTCTTTCCTTTTCTTGTGCCACGTATTTTTATTTCTACTTGCAACAAATTGTATGACCTGGCAAAAAGCTGTGTGTGGCCTGAGCTACGCCACTAACGACAGCTTATAAAATATTCAACTTGGCTGCTTAGGGAGCCGCAAGACAGCCAAACTCCACAAACCTAGCTCCCTCGCACTCACTGTATCTGCTTGACTCCGCTGTCTGCATGTCGCTCGCTAAAAGTTTTTAATGAATTTTTTAGCAAGCTAATCGAAGTCAGGTTTAGTTGAAGAATGCATTAACTACAACTCAGCACGTGGCGTAATATTTAAACAACTCTGAGAGAAATGCTACGCAAGCTCTAACTATATTTTATAATTTACTTCATTTTAGCCTATTATTAAAGTATGAATATTTATTCATCAACTAGCTTTGGCTTTGGCTTTGTTGAGCTGACATGGCTCAAATGTCAAGTTTCCTTTGGGCTAACGAGACAAGACTTCAGGCCAACGACTGTCATGTGAGCTGTGGCCAACAGGCTGTCAGGTTCCTTGGCCAGACTTCGGCTCGTCACCCACCCTGCGTATGCATAATTTAGTGGCTATTGTTTAGGTTTTTGCTTGGCAACCGCCAGTCGAACAACATGTATATAAAAGAACACCGTGCTTAATTAGCTGCATGTGCGGGAAATACAGCAGAAGACAACTAAGTATTTGCATAGTCTTAATTAAGTTTTCAATAGCCAGCCGAAGGAATTTGTGTAGCAGCTAAAATAGCTAAAATATCTTTCCAATTAATTTCACCTGGCTGCAAGCAATTTATTGCAACATTTGCTCTGCACACACACACGCACACTGATGCGCACCCAGCGCATATTTTGCTTGGCTTATTTCGCTTTAGCTGGCTGCTCTCGAGTTATATCTTGGCTCTTATATCTTATTTGAGGCAATGGCAGCTGCTCTCTGCACTGTGGCGAATGCCCTGGGTTGTAATTTCAGTTGCAGTTTTCTCTGCTATTTGATTGTTGCTTTCCTTACCTACATTACCTCCTCTGCCATCCGCTGGCATCCGCTCCGACAACTAAGAGCTTCAATTATAGCCTCTGACAGCCATCAGCGCCGGGAACGGGAAACGGGGCAAAAAAAAACTGAGACTCTCAGTTCGCCCTGAGTTCTCTCTCAGTCTTGGATCGCAGACTGGCGAAACGGGAAAATGCTACGCAAGAAAATGCAAACATTTTTGTGCTATTTCAAGCGCGCAATGCGTGCCAGTTACAAGCGCTGCTTATGAGTGTGCGAGTTGCTGTGTGTGTGTGAGTGTGTGCGAGTGTGTGTGAGTTTACCTTATCTTACCTGCTCAGAAGCACACTTATTGCATGCCCTGCAGCTGAGCTTTGGCAAAAATCATCTGCACTTATTTTTATTTTATCTATTTTTTATTTTTAAGTAAAGCCAATAGCCAACAGATATTATTCGTATAGCATTCTGACAGCTGGCAAATAATTACATAGCGAATAGACACTGCTGAGTCTTAGATGTAGTGACAATATTATTTTATGTATTTTTTTTAGAGCTGCTGTGAAGCACTTAAGCAGCAGAGTTTATAGTTGATTGAAAGTTTTTACTTATGCTAGCAATTATTTAACATCCAGGAGTTCATTCAAACATTTCTGCTTTCAATTTCACATACTATTATCAATTCAATCAATTAAAATTCTTGCTCTATGTTAACTGCCATTGCTAATCGTTAATTTGTCAACAGAATATTTGATTTGAATTTAGAAAATGAGTTAATGCGCCTAATGCATTTGGACACCAGCTGAGTAGCGTTTGAGAGCTTGTCTCCAAATGAAGTTGTGCTGGAACCAGAAATGGCATTCCAATACGTTAAGGCCTGGCGGCTGTTTGGCTCTGGTTCGGGCTCTGGCTCTGGTTCTGGCTCAGGCTCAACCGCAATATTCGCTGCTTGTCGGGCTGTTTAAATATTTGAAAATCCATTAAGCATATTGACAATGCCAATGTGTTTGTATGTCTGGTTTGGAGACGGGGCTCCTGGCAGCTGGCAGTTGCTGACGCTGCTGCTGCTGCGACTGAATTTGAATTTGAATTTGAATTTGAATATGGGTTCGCTTTAGGTTTCTTTTGCTGCTCCAGTTGCGCCTGAATGGATCATTAGTGCAGCTAATGGCGCAGTCAATAAATGACGGCCCCTAGGCCACACCCCTATCCACACCCACTATTCGAATTTGAATATGAATCGAGTGGGAGTTGAAGTAACAGGAAGTGAATGTGCCGCAGCCTGAGCCGCAGTCTCAGCCGCAGCCTCAGCCACAGCCGCCAGCATTTCCGGGCAGTCGTAGGCGGCGCCAAGGCAAGACATAAAACGGATTTATTAGGTCATTCCCATATATATACACGTAGGGGGCGAAATCGAGCCACTGGATCTGATATATATTTATATATATAAATTTGTATATCTGCCTTGCGTGCTGCGTAAGCACAGTCGGTATTTAGAGATAAGAGCTCAGTGGAGCTCTCATTATTCTCTCACAATTTGTGTGTGTGCAAAATGCGAATCGGGACTTGCTGACAATGAAATCTTATTTGTAAATTGAAAAGGGCCCCGCCACGACAGCGAAAAGCAACCGATATTAACTGTTGTCGTTTGGGCTAATGCAGAGAAACTCCATTAAAAGGCTTGAAAAATGTGTAGCAACTGTTTATATAATAAAATGTTATTTAACAATTTATAGAGTTTTAAAATTCATATGATATGTATATTTAAGCCAAACAAACTTTGATATAAACTGAATAATTCAATAAATGATGAGGCAATGATAGCAAAATTAATTAATATTGACTTTTAATCTATAAATGTTTTAATATATTGATATATATTAAATTACACACACCTACATGAATAACATACATAAATACACATAAATAGTACATTTTAATATAAATTTAAATATATTTTGTAAGGAAGCACTTTTAATATGCGCTTGAGCAGAAATCTCTCACAATGCAATTGCTTTCAATGATTTTTTTAAAGTTTATTTTTTTTGCTGATTTGTGTGAAGTTTTTTAGACTTTTTTTTCTAAAATATTAATTTTTATATTGTTAACTTTTTTCTGGCATTTTTTGTTCTATTTCCCATTTTTTGGAATTGATAAAAAAATAATTACGATTTTGTCTCATTCAACTCTAAATAATTTCAGACAAAGCCTATAAAACGCGCTAATACAAAAGCAGCTAAAAGCCTATCAAATGCTAAAGAAATTAATAAATTTAATTTTAATTAATTTTTTTTTTTTAATTCTTATTATTAATATTATTTTATTATTATTATTATTTTTTTTTTTTTAATTAACATTTGAGCACAAACATTTGTAAATGTTGTTTCACTGTTAGCTGACCGTAAGAGCTGCGCTTCAATCATTAATCAACGCCAATCACTCAGCCAGTCAATGCGTCAATCAAGCTGCATATAAAATACGAAAGTTGCATTGATCAACAAAGAGTTGAATAAAATTAATTAAATATGTTTCACATGTGAGGCCCAAACAGCTGAAAGGAAAGATTTGCGCAAAAGTCGAAACAGAAAAACAAATTAATTATAAAGTTTGCCATAAAACTTATTGAAACACATTTGTGGCCTATGCAATATTTATAAGCCGATTGCAAAAGAATATTTTGCGCATATTGTCACGAGGTTTCAAATGCATTGGCCCATTTATAAGTACATATAGAAAACATATAGTAAATATGCACACATATATGCATATAAATATGCATTTTATTTTATTTCAATTTAAAGTTTTTAATGAGTTTTTGCCAAACAGCGCTAATGCCCAACACGTAACCGACTACGTTTTGCGAGTGAGTGAATTTGCTATACAGTTTGTATATATCATATATATTCTTTCATATATACATATGTATCTGTATATGTCCATGTTAACTGGTTTTGTGGCTTGCCATTTGTTTCGTTGCGCCAGTTCATTTATTTTTGCCCAAAAGTTCATTTAACTATTTTAGCGCAGATTTAAGCAAATTTAAATACAAATATATAAAAAAATAAAACAAAACACAAAACTGAATGCAATTTAAATACATTTGCAGATTTGTTGTTATCGATGCTGCAAAATGTTGCCACGACTGCTAATTGAATATTAAATTTGTAAACATATTTAGCTGGAATTCCCAAATATATTTTATATACATATATTTTTTAGACAACAATCACAATTTAATTGTTGGCCAATATATAGAAATGCATTCGCTGCAAATCTATACAAAATACGTACATATCTTACAGCAACCAAAAATTAATAACAATTTCACATTCACAATCGAAATGGCCAACAAAAGGCATCAATTCGACATAGCAGCAAATGGCTGCAAGGATGCTTCCCGAGTCCTGTGTCCAGCTTCCTTTTCTTCTTTTTTTTTTTTGAGTTTGCTGCTGACAGCGGCATTGTTGGCGCCTCATGCTGTAGCTATAGCTATAACTGAAGCTGAAGCTGAAACTGAAGCCTGACACATCGATACAAAAGTGGCCGGGCGAGAGAGGCAACTGGTAGGTAACTGGCAGCTGCTGCTGCTGATGCTGATGTCTGACATTAATGAGCATTGTGAAAAGTTGCTCCTCAATTTGCCTGTCACTCAGTCAACGGCAGAGCCAGTGATTCGCATTATGCGCATCGCCTTTTGGCGGTTTTAAATGCTGTCATAATAACGTTGTCGACGTTTCGGACATAGACAGCGCGTCAACAGAGAAGGCTAATAGAGTAGGCTACTTGCAGCTACTTGAATATAGTAGCATATGGCCATTCATAGGGCTGCTCATTTTAACAATATCCTATAATGTATAACAATTAAATGTTTTAATATAAATAGTTGATTTTTCATTTAATTTGTTGAGTTTTTTAAAGAAAATTGAAAGTTTGACATATTAGATATATGAATTTATGATATTATTTTAAGCAATTATTTATTTTTTAAATTATCAGCCAAAAAGTATGGCGAGTTATTAGTTATCTTGGGTTGTTGTGGCTTTCGAAGTGTCTTCTTTTGATATTTTGAATCACAAATACCACAACAACCTGCAACAGTGTAGAGAGTCAATTTGTCTTCAGTTATATAATCACTTTGTAGGCGCAACCTGAGCGCAGTGAGCGAACTCCATGTTCGCATAGTAAGAAGACCAAGCATGGATAGAGCGAGCACAGGTAGAGCGAGCGCAACAAACATGTTCACTCTTACAACTTCCATTTCAAATGCTGCCCATACCAATACAATTAAAGTGTCACTCTTTTGCTTTACATATAATTTTCAACTGATTTAGCAAATGTAAAATGATGTAAAGCCTACTCATATTTTGCGTCGGGTAAGCATACTTTGCTGTCAGCTTATAGAAAAAAGTAGAAGATTCTAAATTTTTATTCTAGAAGAGTTTTAGTCAGAATTTATGAACATTTTTTGTGAAAATCAAACTGCATTTGTATTAAATAAGAATAAAATTATTAATAAAAATTCTAAATTTGTAATAAAAAAAAACAAATCAAGAACGAAATGATTTTATTTGTAATGACAAATTAAAAAAAAAATTATAATTAAAGAGTATTAAAATAGATACAGATAATGTTGGAAAAATGTGAGAATCACAGAGCATTTTGCATTTTTAATTCTTAATTTAATTTTTAAAAAATCAATAAATAAATAAATAAATAATAAAAAAAAAACTGAAATCAAAACAGAAAAGTATTTTCTTGTTAAATGATTTTTAAAGAGATTTTTTAAAAGTTCATCAAAAATTCTTAAACAAGTGTATAATAATAATAATTTTAAATTATCAAAAATATCGCTTTTCGAACTTGATTTCTTGCTATGGCTATATTAAAATGTAAAACAATAATAATTGAAGATTTATAATTTGAATTAAGAATTTCTTTTATGCATTTAATTATGCATTAAATATTTGGCCAAGAATTTAAGAATTGATTTTATAAATTTATTATTAAAACATATGCAAAGCCTGAGAGCTAGACATGCCACTAAAGATTTGTCAACGAAGCCAAAGCAAATTACAAATCAATGTAAATTGGCATTCGACTCATTTGACTTAAGTGATATATACATATATATAAATATATAGCTCTTGCCATTATTAGCTCGCATCGTTTTAACAGTAGAGTTAATGCATTTAAGAGTAAATAACTTATTTACTCATTTATTTATTGGCAAATTTGCATGTGGGATAGCATTAAGCATACGCCGCGTGGCAGCATAATGCTCTCAATTAAAAGTGCAATTAAATGATGCAAGCAAAAATAAAAATGTATTGCAACTGAATTGATTACATTTATTATGATTGCTAAATGGAATGTAAAGCGCGAATATATGTTGGCCATCTACGTATACATATGGCTTACATATAGTCAATATCTATATATAAATAACGTATG
Organism: Drosophila buzzatii; assembly: GCA_035045845.1. Lineage (NCBI taxonomy): Eukaryota > Metazoa > Arthropoda > Insecta > Diptera > Drosophilidae > Drosophila > Drosophila buzzatii. Next base: position 302,812 of record JAWNOS010000180.1, read on the forward strand.
GGCAAAGCCTTAGTAATTAATCACCAAATAATTTGTTAAATTTTAATTTACTGCCTCGAGTTGCTGTAAACAGCTCAGCGAACACGAACACACACAGACATACTCTCGCATGAGTATTGAGTATTGACAGTTGCATAAGCCGTTCTCTGTGCACCGTTAATTAAGATTTAATGCGCAGTCAGCCACGCCCCCATCGTTCAGCCCACATTTGCTATTGTCTATGTCTGTATTTGTGCGTAATTAGGCGACAATAAGCATTTAATACACATTTTCTAGAGCACAACACTCGACCATAAGCACATACGCACACACACACCACGCAGACACATTTGAATGATTCCAATTAGTTTTGGCCGTGTTTACGTTCCAGCTTTAATGCCACGCCCATTAAGTGCACAGGCATTATGGCTATTGAGCATTTCGGCCAACTGCAATTTGTTAGCTAATTTAAGGCCAATAGCCCCATACAAACAGACGCCCGTTTCTGACTATTGACTATATGGTTAGATCTCGCATACCCCCAACTACTGCCATTTCACCAATTCTCTGGCATCTCCTCCGCCTCCTGCTACTCCTGCTGCTGCTACTGCTACTGCTAAGCTCCATGCCTGCTCTTACCACGCCCACTCACGAGTGCAATTAAAAATTATCTGCGAAATGGAATCGCATATAGCATACACTGGAAAAAAAACTCTACCCTGAGTTGGACATGTATTTAGCTGTGTAGCATGTATAAATATCAAACTATTTAATTTACTCGCTGAGTTTAGTTAACTAGAAAGCGAAGCGGTGTTAAAAGGGTAGAGTTGCGAAGTTGAGGAAGGAGTGAGAGCAAAATGAGAGAGACGGAAGAGAGAGAATTAGACAACGAATAAAAACAGTTAGAAAAAGGTAATAGTGCAGTAGTCAAGTAAATATCTTGGTAACAAAAATTGATATTTATATAAATTAAAAACTGGATTTAAAGCCAGAGAGCTGGTCGTTATCGTTGCAGAACTTGACTTAATAGTACCGAAGGGGAACAAATATTTATTTACATATATCTTAGAATACTTCGCAGCTGTTATTTGGCTGACATATTCGTTTAGCTAACTTTTTGAATAAAAATTAAAGTTTCTAAATAAATAAATTTAAATAAATAATAAATAAATATTTAAATATTATTCATTGTCACCTGAAAGGAAAATGTAAACAATATTTGTATATTTTTCAATAAAAATTAATGTTTGTGTTATATTTTGTACAAATTTATCTAAAAAGAAAATGTAAAGAAAATTATTTATATATATAACAATAAAGTCAATAAAGCGCATATAACAATAAAAGAAATAAATAAAGAAATAAATAAATAAATAAAAATATTTGACAAATTTTATCACACGTTACCTAAGGAATTATTCGCTTTAAGGACAACAAAATATAAATAATTTCACTGCAAAGCGAACTAAATTGCTGCTACTACTTTGCTGGCCATTTCCTAATATCTTGAGCTGAATTAAATCCATATATTCTAATATCTTTAAATCTCGCCATTGAGCAGTTTTTGCATACATTTTGTGAGCGTGCAATTTGTATGCTAAATTTGTGCTTGGTTCGAGTGTCTGATAAGCATCGTTGCGACTGAAATTAATCTCGCGCAGTGTAATTAATTTGCTCATAATTTGTGGCGCCAAATGTAACTGCATCAGATTAGTAATTATGTAAGCTGCTCACACACGCATACACAGACACACACACACACACACACACACATGAGACAACGGCCATAAATCCGCGCATAAATACAAATTACAGTGGGACAAAGAGACAGACACACACTCAGACGCATAGAGAGATACAGAGATATCCACACACACACATACGTAGGCAGACAAAGCAATATCAATTTACTTAGACATTGTGCGAGAGTCAAAGGTTAAGTAAAAGTACATGCATAATGAAACTGTTTGGCTGTCCTCTTGGTACTTGGGTCGTGCTCCATTCAATCGTCCGTTGCCTTTGTTTTATGACAAGGGCTTAGCTTATGGCATCACATTTTGATATGAAAGCCATTTAAGAGCCCCGCACAGTCAGCGCCGAATGTCTGCTGACCACGCTCTAATCACTGACTAACGAACTTTCATTAATCCCAACCCTCTAACTTGGCCTCTCCCTCTCTCTTTGACTCGTTGCAGACAATCATACGCGAGATGAATCGGCTGGGTATGATGGTGGATCTGTCGCACGTCTCCAAGGGCACCATGCGCGATGCTCTCGAGGTGAGCGAAGCTCCGGTCATTTTCTCGCATTCCTCTGCCTACGAGCTGTGCAATACGAGCCGCAACGTCCAGGACGACATCCTGCAGTCGCTGGCCAAGAACGGCGGCCTCGTCATGGTCAACTTTTACTCCAAGTTTTTGTCCTGCAGCGAGAATTCAACGGTTCAGGATGCAGTCGGTAAGTTTTCCATTAAATTTGTATTAACTTTGATTTTGTAGTTCGTTTACTTTTCTTTCCATTGAAATTCCATTTGATTTCGCCGAGGTTTACCACCCAACTAGTGTAGCTTTTTTGTGTAAGCATGCAAAACAATTAACGCCGCCGACTGACTGCGGTCTATGCGGCACCCAGTGGCAACCATCATCAGCACCAGCAGCACCACCCAGCACCACCCAGCACCGCTGATTGTCAGCCCATTGTTTCAGCTAGTTCATTATTGCCTTTCGGCTTGCGCTGCCATTTTTTTGTTGGCATTGCTTTTGACACGCCGTCAAAATGGCGGACGTAATCACTTCCTGTTTCGCTGGCTTTTACACAATTCGGTTGCTCATGCCATAGAGAGACTTGGGCGGGTATGCTCGCACTGTGAGTGAAGTGGGCAGTTGGCCAATAGAAAGCAATGAGAAGAGTGCTTAGTCTTGCTTATTAAAGCGCTTTATATAGGGCGAAAGGATGAATGAATGTATTCTTCTAGTAAGTCAGCATATGATCTTTAAAGATCTTTATATAAGCTTATATAGCCGCAATTATATCACACAATTTAGGCTTACAAATGGTTTCATTCATTCCATTTTAGAGTAATTTTAATAGAATACTAAGGCAGCTTATGAAGATGTTATCAGATGTTTATGACATATATCTTTATGTAAGAATCACATGATTTTTAGACAAGGATCATAGAATAAATATTGAATTAATTTTCAGTTTTATGAACATAGAATATAGAGTCAGCTCATAGCTTAAAATTAGAAAAATGTCAAAAATTTTATTACTTAATTGTTATTAAATGAATTTCAATGAGCACTTTCTAGAAATGGACGAAGAAGCCTCCTTTACTCCTTTACCGTTACTCAGCATAAATCAATTTAGATATATAGAAAATTATTAGGTAGCATCTAGAAGCAGTTCAAAATATGTTTTCCGTTTGCAAATTGTTTGCTTGCTTTCTATACATTTTTTTTTTTGTTGGTTTTTTTTTGGTATTTATTGTGCAATTGTCTAATGCGACGTGATTTGGTTTCCATCTCTTTTTGTCTTTTCATGGCATTGTCTTGGCGCCTGGACACATTTCAAATTTGCAAAATTTTAATAACGACGGCTTATGATGATGATGGCAACGACAACAACAACAACAACAACAACGGCAACGGCAACGCTGCTCACTTAACAATGGACTCTAATGAACTCGACAACAACAACATCACGCTTGAATGCTTGTCATTCGATATCCTGCTGACCAACACAACGAAATGCAAAACGACACACACACACACACTCGAACATCCGCGGACATACACCCACGCACACACACACACACACACACGCACACACACATTCACTCACACAGCGCATATTAATCACATTAAGCGCGTTGCTGGCATCGATCACGTTGGCCTCGGCGCCGGCTACGACGGCATTAATTAGTAAGTAAAAGTCATTTATTTCACTTAAATGCGCATTTCCCTTGGCCACAAGCTTCACAGAGAGCAACTGCTACGGTAACTGAGAAGCTCTACACTCTCTCTCTCTCTCTCTCATCTCTCTCCCACTATAGAGCCTCTCTCTCTCACTCACACGCTGTCGCTGTCGCGGCCTCTGCCCAGGTGGTTTTTAAGTTATTAATTGATTCTATTTAAGTACAGCAGCTTAACATTGGCATATTGTGGCTGCCAATTCATATTGCGGTTCGTTAAGGTCTCCCCAAACTGGGGGACTGAAAAAATTGAGTGGCAGAGAGTGAGACAGAGAGAGTGAGAGTGGGTCAGAAATAAGCTCTGCGAATAATTACACCAGTTGCCAAGGGCAGAGTTCATATTTATCGCCGCGACAGCTTTGAGAATTTTATAATAACTTTATATATCGACTAATACTCGCTTGCAAAATAACAAGAGCATATTAGCTAGCCAACAAAAGACATTAAACTTTCAATTTATATGCATATTTGTGTCTGGCTATGATGAAGTTTGAATAGCTAAGACTAATTGAATGGCGTAAGGCTAATTGAAATGGAGAGATTGAGGGAGAGGCAAAGTGACAGAAGAAAAGAGAGTAAGAGAGATAGAGAAAGAGCAATTAATAATAGAGAAAAAGAAAGATGAAGAAGAAAAGATAGAGATAGAGATAGAGATAGAGATAGAGATAGAGATAGAGATAGAGATAGAGGTAGTGATAGAGATAGAGATAGAAGATAGAGATAGAGATAGAGATAGAGATAGAGATAGAGATAGATATAGAGATAGAGATAGAGATAGAGATAGAGATAGGGATAGAGATAGAGATAGAGATAGAGATAGAGATAGAGATAGAGATAGAGATAGAGATAGAGATAGAGATAGAGATAGAGATAGAGATAGCAATAGAGATAGCAATAGAGATAGCAATAGAGATAGAGATAGGGATAGAGAGCGTAAAAAACCAAAAGAGAACAAGAAAAGTAGAGAGAGAAAGTGTATGTTTCCGTGTGTGTGAAAGAGAAAGAACGAGTGAACGAGAGAAACAAGTAAAAAGTGTTATGGAAGTAAAATTTTTCAAGAAATATAATGAACGGCAGAAAAATTGAAGCAAGCTGTCAAATTCTTTGATGTTTAAATTAAACTGAGTTGAGTGCAGTGAACCCTTATTGCTTAAATTACTTTTAAGTATATTCCAGAAATAAAAATTAATAATTAAATAATTTTGAAGAACTCTAAGACCCATTTGATTAATTAAGAAACGTGCAAACTCAGCAGTAGAAAAAGTAAATAAGTTAATATGATTGCATAAGAGTCATTTGCATTATTTTAAAATGCATATGAAATTGTCTACAAAATAAAAAACTTCTATTCAAAGACGTCCTATACCAGTGTTCATTTAATAAGCAATCATTTTCCTTATATGTGTAATCCTTGCTTTATCTTTATTTCGATTTTCAAACTCGTTAAACTCCCACTACTCTAGCAAACAATTGTGCATGTCGATTATACAGCGATACATATACCTTATAGATGCACCAATAACTCTAAAACTTTGCAACTTAAATTAGTTGTAGGGAGATATTTGCCAAACAGTTTCACACTTCAATTTAAATTGAATGATGCCCGCTGGAAAGGGTTTGAAGCGAAAGCGGACTTAATTTGCTTCGCTCTGATGGTTACCAATATGTCAGAGGCACGCACACACTCACACAGATGCACACCCAACCATGTATAGACTTTTCTCATTATCATTAGCATTCAACGTTATCAGCAACAATAACTCGATAACTCTGTCGACCAAAAATTTGCATTTATTTTCGTCTCACTGGCTTTTATTTTGGCGACACAGAGCACAAAAATAAACAAAGCCACGAAATTTGAGGAGCAACGTTGTCCCAGTGTGTTCTGACCCTTTCACACACACACACACACACACGTACACACACACACCCCTTGTTGCGTGTTTTTCAATTAAATATTTTTACTACATGCCACACAATTTTTGCAGCCACAACAAGTCGCTTGTTGTTATTATTGTAATGCGACATGCATATGAAAATTTCCGACAACAATTTTCATGTAAATCAATTTCCAAAACGAAACGAAGTTCATTTCGCCAAAAAAAGCAACAACAACAACAATAACAAACAAAAAATTGACAAAAAAATAACACATCTGAAATTGCGCTTATGAATATTTATAGGCCACTCACACAGCACACACACACACACGCACACGCACAGTGGCACAAGTATTTCACAATAAATAATCTAAAATTCTATGAAATTACAAAATGTCAAATGGTATTTTTCCGGCTCGAGCCCCGCACGGCCAACCACAGCCACGCCCCTGGGCGTTGACTGGCATTTAATGCATTTAACAAGCAGCAATTGAAGCTGCGTTGTTTTCAATATTTGTTGCTGTAGCTGTTAGCATTGTTGTTGTTGTTGTTGTTAGCTGCTGTTGCTCGTATTACTGCATTCCGAGGCACTTCAATGACACCTGACACATTTTCATAGTTTTGGCCAGGCTATCGCATATTTGTGCCCAATGTTTTTGTTTAATATTTATTAAAATACTATTGAAATGTAAAGAGAGTCTAAGCTATTGTATGAAGTATGTCACGCTGTTATACAGAGTGTATATATTCGATAAATGCAGTTATAATTCCATTGTTTATTTTCGATATGCGCAATTGGAATTTGTTGAATAGATTTTTGAATTAGCTCGGTTGGTTTTTGTATAGCATAGTATTTTTATTTTTTATTTAAAATATTTTCATTATTCCAATTAGTCTCTATAAACGTACTCACCTCAACTCTAACAAAAGCTGCAAACCGCTTAATGTGTTTAGATTCTAATAGATAAATGCTTTTGTTGAATTTTATCGATGCATTTTTGAATGCAATTGCTCATGCCATAAATCTTGGCACAACAGCCATTTAATTATAGCTTTAAATCGTTTAGCTATTTTTCGATGTCAAAGCAATTGAAGTGCAGCGTAGCATTTGAAACCATTCAGCAAATTTAGGCAGTCCGGTTTGTTAGGTTTGATATTATTATTTTCATTAACTATTTTTGGTTCTCCTAAAATATGAGGGTGCTGAACAGTGAAATACAAAATAAAAAATAAAATAAAAAATAAATAAATAAAAATAGCTACTGCGAAATTATGATTTTTAAATACTGAAGAGGGTTAGATACTAAGATACATTAGAGTGAGAAAATTTGAATAGTGGGAAATCTCTCTATCTCCCTCTCTCGCTTTATGAAGATATACTGCAATAAAGAGCAATGAATAAGTAATTGAGTAGCTGCTGCAAAAATAAATAAATAAATAATAAAAAAAAATAATATAATAAATATAATATATGTAAACAAAAAAGTAACTGAAATGATTTCGAATTAGAACCAGCATTCATTATATCAAATCTTACAAGATGTTAGTCCAGCCTGTCATACTTAGCAAACGAAAGAGTATCTTGAATTCGCTTAGCCATGTGCTTAGCTCTGCTATTGTTAATTAAATTTACTTTTAATGCGTGATTATTACGATAAATTTATCATGCGGAATGCGAATTGAATTTAAAGCACTGGCCATAACCGCAAATGAGAGATATTAATTTGCGCACAAACAATAAAATACCAAAATGCGAACTGCATGAAACTGGCAATAGAAAACGGAAGAATGCACGCACGCATTAGACCCGAAGCACCGCAAAGGCAGCTCAAAGAACAATCTAAATGAAAAGCCAAATAAAGGACAACAAAGGCAAATGACAGAAATGAGATTTTGTTTTTGACTTAAGAATGCTTCAAATGCTTATAGCAACACAAATACAGGGTGTTTAGTCTAAAGTGGCAGCTGTCATGAAAATAGTTGCAACATTTATCAATTGCAGTTGAAAATTGAAACAGAATTTTAATTTGAATCTTGTTTTGCTCTCTCTCTCTCTCTCTCTCTCTCTCTCTCTCTCTCTCTCTCTCTCGATTTATCTCTCTTTCTTTGCGCACCCTGTATTGCGCTTGGGCACGTGCACATATCCCGTTTCCATGTCATTTAAATTGCGGCCTAAACGCTGCATATAACAGTAAATTATTATTTATTCGTACTTCCTATTCAAGTGCGACCAGGAATATAAATTTATTATTTATTTGCCATTATATTTGGTTTGTTTGTTATTTATTTAGCTTTGACTCGCATAAATTCCTGCGCTCTCTCTCCCTTTCTCTGCTTTATTATCCGTACAGAGTTTGGGTACATTTAGCGTCTGGTTTATTGTTTAATTTTTATGGCCATATTTGCCATTAAGCAAATAAAATATAATTGAAGACACGCTCATAGGAAATATATATGTGCCTTGATTTAACGAAATTTCTGGGATGTTTAGCTTGAGCTATGTGCAGATGAAAGACATTTAATTTTGAATAATGAATAAGCTCAAAAACATACTGAATTGAATTATATTATTTGAAGTTTGCAATTAGGAAGCTATCTGGAGACCTTGTGTAAGAGTGTGCTTTTTTTGAAGTTTATTTCTCACTATGTCATATTCAAGCACAATGGTTAATACACTACCTTTTGAAATATTCAGTTACTCTGCTCTCTTCCACAGTTGCTTTTATGATAATGCAAAACAATTTCGAAGACTTTTCCTGATGGTCAGTCCCAGTATATTAAATTAATATTATATATAATAATTATGATGCAATTGCTCTCTTAAGTTGCACTTCATTCCTGATTGTATACAAAATTAACTCCAATAAATATATTAAATTTCTCCCACACTCTCTCTCCCACTCTCTCCCATGCAGCACACCCAAAGGCCTGGAAGATGTTTCGTCGTATCCTACTCTATTCGCAGAGCTCTTGGGTGGCGGCTGGACCATGGATGAACTAACTAAATTGGCTGGCGGAAATTTCTTGCGCGTCATGCAGCAGGTGGAGAAATTACGCGATGAGAAGAAGGCCGCCGGACTGAAGCCCTACGAAGATCATCCCAATTTTCGCACTGACGATCCATACAATTGTACTTCTAGCTAATTAAATCTAAGCATTAAAGCCAAACAGGTTGTACAATAGACCAGTTTAGTCGAGGTGCATGCAACGAAAATCTATATAAAGACATTTGGCTGCATATAAAAAAGTGAATTCACATAGAAATTAATATGAAATATTATGAATGAAACTTTAATGAATAAATACAATTGCATTCTAGTTACGTAAGATATGGCCTAGCTATGGTTTGTATAAGCTTTAAGTATAGTCGTATATTACTACGACTAAGAGTATTTGGCTACTAGTTATTGCTAAGTTCTAACTAAACCTTTCGAATTTTGTTGTTGTTAAGTTATGAGACAATCTACAGACTGCCAAGAGAAGCCAACACCCACAATTTACAAGAGTATTATTTGAGAAGAGATAGGAGGAACGAGAAAAGAGAAAACAAACAAACAAAGGTTTTTGCTGTCCACCCAATCCAATTGCTCCCATATGAAATTCGCTCAATTTTGCCCGATTACGACTTTCAACTGGACCAACACAGAAATAGATGAAATATGAAATACAAATATATGAAAAAAATAAAAAATAAATAAATAAAACAATTTCAACGTATGTTTCCGACTTGATTCATTTAGTTGTTTATATGAAAACTACATATCAAGTGTGTAATAAATATGATGAGTAAAATTGAATTAATTTCGTAGATTAATGCCAATGCAAATATTAAAAGAAAATAAGAAAAACAAAGTGGGAAAGCATACACTTACATTCAATATTACATTATTATAATTATTATTATTATATAAAAATATATGAAATATATAAAAATATATAGGAAATTACTGAAAGCTTTGCGCAACTATGGGGCGGGCATTAATTAAATGTTAATTAAATAATTAGTTCAATTTTTTAAGCAGTTGTATAAACTATATACTGAACGGCATAAATAGCGTACCACATACTAAATTAGCAAAGTAAGCAAAACCCAGAAATGGGCGTGGCAAATAGCTTAAAGTGCATGCCACGCAAACAAATTGTAAATAAATTAAATTGGGCAAAGGAAAATTAAATGAAATAAATAAATATATTACTCGAACTACGAATGAATTCTCCCTAAACAAAAAGAAAACTCTCTGTCAGTATCTCTGTACCTTCTGAACCTACAAAACAAAAGAAAGTTTAGTCAAATGTGCTTAGACTTAAGTAAATAAATATACATTAAAAAAAAAAAAAAACACAATATAATAATAAACTCAATAACTGTACATTTTCTATGCAAATATTTAAAAACTATTGTTAAACTTTTTTATGACGTATTTTATACGATTTTGTATGTAATTCTGTACATAGAATTTTTACCTACAGTCACACACACTCTCTCACACACACACACACACCTCTATGATTTGTACACCTCTATAGTTTTCTAGCAAATTAAATTAAATATGCATATTATTACAATTGAAATAACAATTACAATTACATTGTATCTTAGTAAGTTGTTAGTGGAGCGTTAGTTTTTAGGTTAAATGTTTGCCTATAAGGCGAGAGCATGAAATATCTGTAAAGTTTATACATATACTACATATATATATAGACATATATAGAACTCTTGCATATGCAACTTATACAGAAAACAAATTCACACATACATAATAACAATTCAATTCGAATTCTTCAGACACGCGTCATTTAATACGGCGACGATCTTTGGGTTATTGCATATAAGTAATGATACACATGAAACACATAATGTATGTAAAATCCAAATTGTAGTTAAATCTTGATAATGGATAAAATGTTTAGCAAATAAATTTCAATAAAATGACAACAGAATGCAGTAAAATAAAACTTAAATGCTTTTTATTTTGAATTTGAAAGTATGAAAGTTCAAACGGATTTCGTGGTTTGTGTACTCGCTATAAATGTTAGCGAGAGGAAACGGCGTTTAACATGATTGAGCAATATTGCGCTTTAACAGTGTGGATTCACTGTTAAAACGTATTATCAGTCAATCGTGAGCAGTCAACACAGTTAACAGAGAGTAATCAAACTTATGCTCTTTACATTTTTGCTCCTCAAAGAGCACGGCTCCACAGTCAAACAATAGTGTGACACGCTGTATATTTAAATTTGTACAAGCAACAGATATCAACAGAGTATTTGTGACGTCACACAATTTCTTAACATGTTAAAATAATCAATTTTATTATGAAACTCAACATAAATAATTAAATAAGCAGTGTTAAGATGAAGTAAGTATTGAAAAACAATTACTTGACTGTTTTTGATTCGATGTCATATCTATAGTTAAATCTCGCTGCAAAAATTCACAGAGTAATATCTGCTCATGTTCATGCGTAACCTTCTACCACACTCAAATCTCTAGTCATATTTTGTTTACGTTTTTTTGTTTTGTTTTCCTGACATGTCGTCAGAGAGGGCAGCGCCGGAGTTGCTGGCGCTGCAACCACGCCAAATTACCCAATCGGATGTGGATAACACCGAGATAGAGCGGCGCCACAGCAAGGATTTGAGCTACAACGAATTCTACTGGCGCTACATGCACGCCAATTGGCCGGTGATTATCACAGATGTGTCCAACGCGTGGGAGTGCCGCAACTGGGCGCATAAAGACAACGATAACGAGAATGCCAATACCCACATCCGTAGCCCCATCAATTTCGACTACCTCAAGAGCCGCATTGACGATCTCGCCGTGCCCGTCGCCGACTGCAATGCCACCTATTTCAATAGCCATGCCAAGCTGGAGTTGAAGTTCCACAACTTCCTGGAACGCTGGCAACGCAGCATAGAAGTGGATAGCTCAAATTTGCTATCAACAGAAACCAACTGCAACTTGGTCAAGGATAATCTCTACCTCAAGGACTGGCATCTGGCTGTCCAGCTGCCGGCATACAAATTCTACGAAGTGCCCAAGTACTTCGCCTCCGACTGGCTGAATGAACAGCTAATTGAGCAGAAGCTCGACGACTATCGCTTCGTGTACATGGGTCCCAAGGACTCCTGGTAAGTGCTAGCTGGCCAATAGATAACTTCACTAAACACTGCTTTGCCTTGCAGGACGTCGTTCCACTCGGATGTCTTCGGCTCGTACAGCTGGTCCACAAACATTGTTGGCCACAAGAAGTGGCTCATACTGCCGCCGGGCGAGGAGCTCAAGATGGCCGATCGTCTAGCCAATCTGCCCTTTAGCATAGATGAGTCGCTGCTAGAGCAACACAATGTGCGCTATTTCACCATCAATCAAAAGGCCAACGAGGCTGTCTTTGTGCCCAGCGGCTGGTACCACCAGGTGTGGAATGTGACGGACACCATCTCCGTGAATCATAATTGGTTCAATGCGTGCAACGTGCCGCTTGTGTGGCGGAATTTGTTGAGCAACCTTCAAGCTGTGCATAGGGAGATCGCCGATTGCCAGCAGATGGACAACTTTGAGGCCCACTGCCAGACCATGTTGCGGGCCAGCTTTGGCATTAACTACCTCGATTTTATAGAACTTTTGGAATTCATCACCGAACGCCGGACCACAACGACCAACAACAGCCAATTACTTTTCGACAGATATCAAATGAACGCCTACCACGTGCAATATGATCTCGAGTGTGTGCGGCAGCTGCTCGAGAAGATGCGGCAGGAGCCGAGCGTGCAGCAGTGCCCGGCCCAGGTGCTCGAGCGCTGCGAACGGCTGTGGCAGCAGCTGCAGCAGCTGCAGCAGTAGCAACAGAATCAATATATCGATCAAAGTGTTCAGATGGGAAGAAGGCCTTGGCATATTTTTGTATACCAAAGTTGTATTCATATACAATAGTCAATAGTCCATAGTATTTTATGATATCATATTGTATTTGTAACGAATGTAATGTATACGAGTCCGGGCGCGGGCATTTACTGCCCGTCCGGCCACATAAACACGCCTGCCACGGGCTCAGTTCTCAGCCAAAGACATTGATCGATTACTCGGAAGCCCAGCTTGGTGAACATCTGATTTGAGGCTTGGTTTTGGGGATTCACCAGAGCCATCACATCCTGACCAAGGGCAGCAATGCGCTGAGAGATTCCCTTGGTGACCAGACTGCCAAAGCCACGTCGTAGATGCGTTGCTCTCACCTGCAGTGCGCCCAGGTAGCCGCCTGGTAATCTAGAAGGAGCTAAAGCTAAGCTAGATGAACTTAATTGATGTAACCCCCGTGACTCACCTGATGCACCAGGCCACCAGCGCATGAGTATTGGAGTCATATAAGCCAATATTCGCACAGAGGCGTATTTGACGCCGTATGAAGTACAAGGAACCCACATGCCGATTGGGCCACTCCTCATTAATCAGCTCAGCATCCTGCTCCCTGAGACTCTGCATATAGTAGCCAGCTGGTATGCTAAAGCAATTAGATATTATCATCATAGAGAAACTGGAATTGTTAATTGAAAGGGAAACTTACTCAACTTGAAGAAGAGCCGCCTCCTTTTGAGACATATAGTATAGGTTCGTAGGATCTCTGTACTGCACCTTGAGTTGCTTAGCCTTTACCACCTCCTCCAGCGCCTCTATGTGACGAAATGGTATGGAACTGCATTTCAGTCCACTTGACCAATCAAGCAAGTCTAGTGCCTGCCTTAGCAGCTCTTTTGCACTATCCAAGCAACCCACAAACAGCTGATAACGATCCTACAAATTGTAAATATGATAATCTGTCATGAACAACCTTGATAACTACGATTACGACTAACCACGATCACAAAGAGCGCCGCTTCTTTCGCTCTCTGCTCGGACAGCGTGTAAGCTTTAATATTCTCTATCTGTGGATCATCTCTGAAGAATCCTATGAAATTGGCTAGGCAATAAAACTCTGCACAATATTTGGGCCATTGCTGCTTATAATGCTGTTGATAGTGCTCCAGCTGCTGAAGATCGACACGTTCCAATTGGAGCGACATGCTCAGAGAACTCAGCACAAATACGACAGCCCGAAGCGAGCGAGCGTAACAGACTGAATTGAATTAGACGATGCATGTGCAGAACATGAAGAGAGCGAGAGCGAGAGCGGGAGCGGCAGCGAGATCAGAGAGCTAAACGAATTTTTAATTTGAGAGCAAACTAAATATTTGCTCAATATAAAAAGCTAATGAAGAGTTGTTGAGAGTGAGAGGGATGAAGAGAAGGAGATATTTTATTATAATTTCATATAATTGAAGATGATTTTATGTTTTTGTTTAGTTATGAATCTTTAAAGTGCTCATCAGTTTGTCATAAATTTCATTTTTAAATGAATTTCACTTCATTACAAATTTGTATGCAAAATAGACTCTATGGTCTTCAGCTTACAACAAATTTAAATTTTTAGTGCAAATAATTTTATTTAAATAGAAATATATTGTTTAACTTTTTATTTATTTTTTGTTTTTACCATTGTGTTTTTTTTCAATAAGAAACTTAATTTATATTTATTAATTTTATTTTTAATTTTTCTGTATTGTAAATTTGTATTTTGTATGAATAATTATTTATTTTCTTATAAGAACTTTTTGTTACTAGTTTTTTTTTTTTTTTTTTTTTTTTTTAATATTATTAAATAGTCAATAGTCAAAATCAATCAACTGATTTGTTAAAAGCTGAATGATTTTACTTTAAACATAATAGTTACTCAGTGATAGTGTTCAGGATGGCTAAGCACTCTTGTTAGACTAAATTAATATATCATAAAAACTGATAAATATTTTCACAATAGTCTCACAAGAATCACTGCTAAGTATTTCCTATCTCTCATTCACCCTTGGGCCATGTGAAGCAGCCATTTTCAGGCAGAATGCTCAGCCAGTAGCAATAATCGATGCTTTGAAATCCCAGCTTATTAAACAGATGCATAGAGGCTGTGTTTGAGATGCTGACCTCAGCGGTCACATCATCGCCCGACTCGGCAATGCGTCGAGCAAGCGCCCGGACTATCAGATTGCCAAAGCCCCGACGTTTGTAAGATTTTTGCACCTGCAAGGAGCCCAGGAGACCATCTTGTGTCCTAAAAGAAAACAGTTCCGTAAGTGAAATTTATATATGATGCAAGTTGCAATATGAACCTGATGCACCAAGCCACCAACTCATGAGTATCGTCTTCATATAGGCCCATGCTCTGACACATGCGTATCTGGCGCTGTATGAAGTACAAGGATCCCTCCTGGCTATAAGCCCACTCGTGATCAATGAAGTGAGCATCTTGCTCGCTCAACGATTTCAGATAGAAGCCCTTTGGACAGCTGTTGAATGAAACGCGTTAGATAAGAGTAGACCGAGATAGCAGAGAGATAACCAACTCGATGGCGAACTGCAGTGCCTGTTTGGCTGGCAGGTAATGCAAGACATCTTCTAACTGGAATTCAATGGGCAGCTGTTTCTCTTGGACCACTTGCAGCACAGTTTCTAGATATCGCTTTGGCATAGTGGTGCAGAGCAAGCCCTTGGACCAGTCCAGCAGATGCAAAGCCTGTTTTAGCAAACCGAAGGAATCACCCAGGCAGCCAATGAGCAATTGATAGCGATCCTAAAAGATCTTCTGATGAAATCAAAGTTTCAGCTAATATTCTGACTCATAAATACCACAATTAGATAGAGGCCCAGCTCCTGCGCCTGCTTATGCGGCAGCGTGTAAGCCTTCAGATGCTTTATCTCCGGATCGAGCTTTAGGAATGAGATCATGTTCTTGAGGCTATAGAACTCTTGACAATACTTGGGCCACTGTCGCCTGTAGAGCGCCTGCAGCTGGCGAAGGCCTTCTACTTCTATGATTTGCAGCTTCATCTCTGAGGTAGTTGCTCGCTCAGCGGAACACTTAATACAAGACAGAACATTTCGAGGGCTTGCGCTTTATAAAGCTGAACAGCTGGTAAGATAATACTAATCTGACAAAGCTTAACGCTATATGGTGATGGGTATCACATAACAAAGCTCTGCTATTTACATTCAGTCTGCTACTCATTCGCTCATTCGCCAATTAATTGAGCCCCCTGCCGTGGGCAAGCACATGCTCCAGTAATAGTGCTCTCCCTCGCTTAGCATAAACTCTAGCTTCTCAAACACTTTACAAGCGGCTGCATTATTTAGATTAACCAGCGCCGTTATATCGTGATTTAAGTCTTTAGCTATGCGCTTGGCTATGGCAGCAGCCACAACTAAGCCAAGACCACGACGCTGATGCGTGTGCAGCACCTCAAGGGCACCCAGGAAGCCGCTTTGGAGCCTGTAAGAGTGGATAAAGACATGACGAGTCTCTTTAAAATATTTATAGCTGACCTACCTCAAGCACCAGGCGCAGAGCTGGCCAGTTGACTGCTCATACAGTCCCACATTGGTGTTCATTTCGATCAGCAGCTGGATGAGCTTTAGGGAGCCTCGATGCTTCGCTGACCATAGGTCATTGATTAGCTCTGCATGCTCCAGCCGCACATTGTCCAGAAAGTAGCCCGGCGGACAGCACACTTGCAGCTCTTTGGCCTTCTCGCAGGGTAGTCGATACATAATGGTCTTCATCTCGCGATCCATGAACAGATGCTGCTCCGCCAGCAGCTGCTTGTAGATGCTGTGGTGCGTCTCGTGAATGGCGCTCACTTTGTAGCCACGTGACCAGTCGAGCAGGGTCAAAGCTGTCAGCAATTCAGGAGTCTTTCGTCTGCTCAGATTGCTGAAGAACAATTGATAACGATGCTGAAAGTGCCGCAATATAAGATCTGAATCCCTGGCTAATAAGCATATCTCATACAGACCACTAGTAAAAAGAGTCCATCACGCCGCCAATCACCATCGAGTGTGTAGAATGTTAAGTACTTCGTCTGCGGGTTCTTTTCCAGCCAGCGCAAATAGTTGTCCAGCCAGTAGAAGGCCACGCAGTACTTGGGCCATTCTCTCAGATGGAGCTCCTGCAGTTCAGTTAGCTCTGCTAAAGTCGTAATTGTTGTCAAGCTGGATTTCATCTGTATCACTATTCTTATCAGTTTATCACAATTATTATTAACGCTATCTAAATTCACATTTAGTTAGGGGGTGGGGCAATGGCCTGGCGGAAAATTCGCCGGTCTTTAATTAGTTATGACAACGCTTATCAGTCTAGCATTCAATAGTGGCACGATAGCAGCAGATCACTGTTAATTTTATAGTTTGCACTGCAAATGTTAATAGCATAAGGCTGTACGAATTCTGTTGTGTATCAACAGTTGATTAGCGACTTTGAGCACTGTTAAAAAAAAAAAGATATTTTATCACTCAATCGGGGAGTTTATATTTTGAGATACGCTTGTACTTACTATTCTAGCTTAACAATAGTATTGGGAGAGCTGTCAAGTTATTATAGTCATTATAGTAAATCTGCCTAAATGATATGTTTAAAACAAAGAACATTGAAATTTAACAGACAAAATCAATTTATAACGCGCCCAGAATTAGCAAAGTTTCACACCACGTATACAGTCGCACAATATGTTAGCATATGGTTGCCGCTCACTGTTAAAACAGTCAGTGTGCGCCGCTCACAATTGAGAGCGTGCGACGCCACCTTACGCTACATCTGAGTTACTTACTTAACACTGGTTGCTGTCGTTGCAAAATCATGCTAGCAATATCTGACACTAGGTGGCGCCGCATTTCACTTGCATTGAGATATTCGTTTTCTATTTCGTACATATGATGGCGCTGCACTATGTTCTCTTTAGCTTAATTAATCAACAACAGATGTCGCCATGGCACGCAGCAGTAATCCAATAAAAATGTATAAAATTTTAGTAAATTTAAAAAAACTTGTAACTTTTTATTAAACAGTGGGCGCTTGTTTTTGTCATTTTCGTACATACGTCTCGCATAGCTTGCATATATACACAAAAAATACCAATGCTTAAATAACTAACTTGATATAGTACATTTGCCAATCTTCAACTTAATATTTTCTTTTCGTTTCTCATTTTTCTTGTTTGTACAATTCGATATACACATTAAAACACATTTAACATACAAATTACAAATTAAAAAATACAAAATATATAAAATATGCACATATATATATATATTATTTTCTTTATATATGCATATACATATATATACTTGCAGCTAAACAAGACTTTTTGCTTGTCTCTCTGCTGCTCGCTTCTACCGTATAGGAAATTGTTGTCATCTGCTTCAGGATTGGCTGCAATGTGAGGTGGCCCTTTCAGGATTCCTCCTTGAGCGCTGTTGTTTCCGCTGCTGCTGCTGCTGTTGCTTCTGCTGCTGTTGTTGTTGTTGTTGTGGGAAATAGTTTTGAGGCAAGTGTTTTCTTTAGCTGCAATATGCACTTGGACTCCTCGGCCTCTGCTTCCAGCTGTCGCTGCTCTAGTTGCTGCTGCTGCTGGTGCTGCTCTTCGCTGCTGTCGTCGCTCGACTTGGCGCGCTCCGCCTGTAGCCGGCGCAGCTCCTGGGCCAGCGTTTCCGCTGACTCCGACTGTGTGGGCGTGTGCGAGGATGTGGGCGTGTGCGAGGCGGAGCAGCTGGACGAGGCGGAGCTGCGCGATGTTGCCAATGGCAGTGACTGTAGCTGCTGCTGCTGTTGCTGCTGCTGTTGTTGTTGCTGCTGCTGCTGCTGTTGCTGCTGCTGCTGCTGCGTGACCTTGCCCATGAACGTGCGTATCTCCTCGAAGTAGGACTCCTCATTGGGATTCTCGCAGAAGCGACGTATACAATGCATGCGCTCACTGACGCCGCTCAGGGCGCTCAGCGAGACTGCATCCGATTCGTGCTTCTTGAGATGCCTGTCCAGGTTCGTCTGCTGGCCGAAGCAGCGCTCGCAGATCTCGCACTTGAACGGCCGCTCCTTGTTGTGGATGTTGCGCACGTGTCGCTGCAGGTTCGAGGAGATGCTGAAGGAACGTTCGCAGTATTTGCACTTGTACGGCTGCTCGCCGGTGTGGGTGCGCAGGTGCCGGGTGAGATTGGCGGAGCGCGGAAAGACCTTGCCGCAGAACTTGCACGTGTAGCGATCCTTGTTGCGCTGCACGGGCAGACAGTTGCCTGCGCCGACGGCTGCAGCTTGGGGCTGGGCTTGGGATTGGGATTGCGCCTGCCGCTGCTTGGCCTTGCGCGAATGTTGCCGCGATTGAAACTCCTGCAGTTGCGGATGGGGATGCGGAGTGGGCGTGGCCGTGGGCGTGGCCGTGGGCAAGTCCAGCTTCAATTGTTGCTCCAGCTTCAGCTGCTGCTGCTGCTGCTGCTGCTCGTTGGGCGCCCAGCTCAGGTCGCTCTTCTTGAGCGGATGGCGAAACGCAAATTCCGGCGCTGTGGCACACGTCGCGCCCGTCGCTCCCGGTGGCGCGAACACATTGCGATACTGTAGCGGCAGCGTCTTAGTCATCGCCTCCAGCAGCGTCGAGTGCACGCCCGCAGCAACAATCGCATTGGGCGCTGGCGCTGGCGGCGACGTGGTGACGCCCTCGCGCAGAGCGCGCAGCATCTTGCGGCTCATATCGAAGCCCAGATCGGCCAGCGAGGCGGCTATATGATTATTGTTCAGCTCCTTCTCCTTGCGCTGGGCGGCCAGCTCGTTGGCGAACAGAATCAGATTGCTGTTCTCGTCCTCCAGTGGCTGCGGCTCCAGCGTCTCCTCCTCCTCCAGCTTGACGGGCTGCCTTCGCTTGTGCGCCAGCCGCAGATCCAGCGGTTGATCGTAGCTACTACGTCTCTTCGCCTTGTTGCCATGATGTGATTGTTGCTGTTGTTGCTGCTGATGATGTTGCTGCTGGTGTTGTTGCTGGTGTCGCGCTGCTGCTGTTGTCGTCATGCTGCTAGTGGCTGTGGCCGCCGTCGTCGAGGCGGACAGATCATAAGGTACATGTGATATATACGATGTGGGTATTAATCCTAAGGCAGGGTAAACACAGCCCTGTTTTGGGCTAGGAAGCATCTTTCTTGGTGAGTGGTCTTTCTCTCTCATAACTGTTAACTGATTCAATTGTTGCTATTGTTGTTGCTCTTGCTCTTGTCTTGCTCAGTTTTGGTGGTTCTTTACAATAAATCTTCGTCAGCTTCTTCTCCCTCTTCTCCCTCTTCTTCTTCGTCTTCTTTTTATTGTTGTTATTTTTGCTGTCTTTGAGTTAAGAAATGTTCAAAGGCAGGAATTATTAACCTGTTGGAGAGAGGAAGAGAGAGAGACAGAGAGAGATATTTAATTTATAATTTATTTATTTTTCTTTTTTTTTTAATAAAGTTACATTAAAAAATAAAATAAATAAAATTAATTTTTGTAATCAATTTCAGTTATTTTAATAATAATTATTTTTAAATAATTTTTTATATACTATATATAATAGGTATATATATAAATAATATTTAATAATCTTAATAAAGTACACTGAGTAAAAGAAAGGGTGATAAAAAAAAGAGAGACAGAGAAAAAGAAAGAGATAGAGAGGGAGATTTGGGAGAGAGCGCGAGACTGAAAGAAAGAGACAGAGACAGAAATATATATATATATATTGGGTAAAGGAAGAAGTGAAGGCAATGTGAGAGAGGGAGAGAGGGTAAATGGAGAGCTAAGTTTGAGCGCAGTTAGAGATTCAAGATTTTATTCCAATTGCGCTGCGATGCGTATACTTTATTTGTCTGAATATCTGAGCAACTAATATTAATTAGCCGCATTGTCACAGCATTTGATCAGCAAACAAGCCCAGACCTTCGGCCAAGAGAACAATCCATCGAAATACACAATCGAAATACTTAAATCCGAAAACTTATTTATCAGTTGTCTAAATAACTAGGGCACTGAAAGAGAACTGTTGATGGAGTTGACAATATATTAGACAATGTAACTAAAAATGTATTATTTATAAACATTAATTTATTACAAATAATATTAAAATATATTTTGATATATTTAACTACATTATATCATATGTTGAGCACAGAAAGCGCTAAGCTACACCCATATATAACACAATTTATATGTACGATATCTACATAAATATCTCCCTATCACTCTCTCAATTTCAATTAAATTATATTAAATGTAAGATACTTCAATTATTTATGCCACAAAACAGGTAACACAGTTCCAGATGCGTCACATTATAATTCCCACAGCTGTGCAGGTTCTAATCGGGGTAATTCCCATCTACGTCATGGCTTTGGCTTGGCACAGAACCAACGATAAGAGCAGGAGAAGAGGAATGCAAAAGTAATAAAAAAAGAAACATAATTGTCTTAAAGAGAACTCTATTTTCATGTGACAACTCAGTTGCTGTTTTTTCTTCGATTTTATTTTTTTAATTTTATTTTTCGACCAACAATTTTTGTTTTTGGCGCAATGCCAAAAGCCCCCAGTTTAAACAATTGTTCTATTGTCTGTTGTTTTGGAACGGAAAGAAATAAGAAAAAAATATAGTAATAATAATAAAAGAAACAAAAACAAAACGAGTGCTAACGGTATCTAGAGTGACGATTATGTAAGACAAAGCAGACAGAAAAAATACGGACAAACATCTAAGTACACATTAGTCGAGCATGGAGCAGAGGGGCAGTGTAGGAGGAGGGCAGGGTTGGGTAAGCATACCACTTGCCCCCATGGAGGTCGTCAGTTTGAGGTGCGTGCTGCGTAGGCTGCAGTTTAGCCAAACAGCCTGAAGCAGCTGAAGCCAGCTGAAAGTTTGCCTCTTTGCCACTTGGCCTCTAGGCAGATGGCACGCAAGTCATGTGAACCAGGCAGCAGCAGCAGCAGCAGCTAAAACAAAGCCACTGACAGTCAACAAGAGTCAACTGCAACTGCAATTGCAAGCAGTCCATGTGCTCGTGATGGACTTGAAGCTGCTCTGTAAGCGTTTGCAATTGAAAAAAATAAATAAATAATGAATAGACTTCTTGAGAGAGTTTCTGTAGTTTAAGCTATAGCTAAAATAGCTTATAGACTATTTTGGGAGTATGTATTTCGTAAAATGTAAATGCCAATGATTCGCAGTTAGCGCAGCTACTGAAATTCATGAACATATCTCAATTACACCAAATTACAGGGTATCCGCCACATGAACTGCAGCTGTAGGCGTTCAATGAAGCTGCAACTGTTGCTGTTGCTGTTGCTCTTACAATCTAGAACAGAATATTTCACGAGACATTTTCCGTGGGCTGGTGCAGCATTTAGCGACTTCAACACACACTCACACACACATACAATCGCACAACAAATTGCCTTTTGTTGCTGTTGGCCTAAAACTTAATTAGCCGCATTTGCTGCTTTGATTTACTGCTTTCAGCCATTTGTAAGACTTGAAATATTTCTACCCAAAAAACAAAACAAAACAAAAAGTATTTGGAGCTTGAGAACTTTTGCGTTGGCCGCCTCGCTGATGACATAAGATAGCCGATCTGCGATCTTAAAACAGATACTTAACAGTCGCAGCTGTTAGACTAGAGACAGTTTAGTCCACTACGAACTTGAATCATATTTTGAGATGAGATTTAGATGCTAAATAACATTCGATCGTATCGATTCATGACTAAGTCAAAACAATTTAACTGGATGATCTTGAGTGTCTACAATTGAGAGAGAAGGAGAGAGAGGGGGAGTGTGTGTGTGAGGGATAAAGTGAGCGAGCTGCTAATCAATTTGATTGGCCAGTTGCGATGATCTGAGCTGATCGAATCTGATCATTTATAATTAAGTCATTATAAGTGCGATTATAAGGTGAACTTCAGTTGGGTTCATATTTTTTGCCAATTATACAAAGGTTTTTTGCTTAATAATACAAGTCAGCTAAGGTCTGTGGCAAATTCTAATATTAAAACTGTGAATGACGAAGATGGGCAATTGAGGCTTACATAATTTGTGAGTAATATTAGTTAAATATTTTATTATTAAATATTTATTATAAAAAAAAAATCCTCCAATTCATTTACATGAAAAATATTTTTTGCGTTTACAGTAATTTAAAAAAAAAATAAATAAACTAAGAAAATATCAAAGTGTTAAATACTTGATATATTATAATTGTTATAAATATCAAAGACCTGAAAATACGTCAGCTTTGAGCACCCTTTAATGAACACAGCAAATATTTGAGCGCGTTTTCCCGGCAATTTTCAATTTGCCAAAAGACGCGGCATGGAAACCTCTTCAAATGGAATTGCATATCGATGTGTTTATAATTTGTGGCTAACGTGCAAAAGTGGTTGACAATTATGGCCAACGCTCCGGCCAGCAGACTGCATCATCATTAAAAAAAAAAAAACGGATGCCCAAAGCAGATGATGATGGGGAGCGAATGAAAAAAAAAAACCAATTAAAGAGTAACAAAGTTTAAGCGGACCGACAGCAGAGTCAACGACGACGACGACAACGAGAGCAATGAAGCAAACAGTTCAAAAAACGGCCAGTGAAGGTACAACAACAGCAACAACAACCAACACAGTCGCATGTTGCAAAGAAAAGTGAAATCAAAGTTGTAAAACCGCGAAAAACGCAGTCAGGCAGACAAACAGACAGCGACACATAACAGCAACAGCAACAAACTGGCAAACGCTCCAGATTGGAAAATGTCCAGTGGAAGATGTCGACAGGCAACAACAGCAACAACAGCACTGTTGCCTATCTTGGTAGCCGCATAGCTCAAGTTGAAGCCAAGTCAACATAATCAGCCCCCACAAAGCCGTTGACAATACTTTGGCCGAAGAGATTAGCTTGGTCATGATCAAAATGGATCACACCGTACCCATCATCAAAGCCAGCTTACAGCAGCCGCACCACCTCTCGCCCCACCACCCCACCAGCACTACAGCAAGAGCATCAAGAGCGGCAGCAGCCTTATGATTATGTATATACCCTCAAACAGGTAGTTGAAGAGGAGTATCATATTATACTGACATAGCTGCTGCAGCTGAGAAAGTGACAGATTGCCAATGATTGAATGCGTTTGACTGTTTGCTGTGTATTTCTGTTAATATATATTTATATTTGATTAATGATTTTTAATATATTTCTTTGCCTTCGCTTAAAGTCTGCGGATGAAGTTGGTATAAATTTAAGTTCCTTAATGTGCAAAGATTTCAGCTCGCAATTGCTTTTTGTTTATTAATTAATTCCTTGCTTTTAATATTTATTTTGCCACATTTCTAGTTTCAATATAAATATGACAAAATTTTAATATAACTTAAAACAAAAATTGCAGTCATATTTGAAAAGGAGTAAACGTCTTTTACTGATGTTTATGTCGATTTCCAAGCTCTTGAAGTTTGGTTCATTCATGCCATGCAAAACCTTTGCAATTTCTATGAAAGCTTATAGCGAAAGTTATTAGAAAATATACAGAAAGAAGTTAGAAGTCATAAACCTTAAAGCTTTTGCTAGCTTAGACTGACAGAGTAACAATGTCAATCAAGCTGACTCAAATGTATTCGTCTTTAGTCACTTTACTTAGCATCAAATAACATTTCTATATTAATTTATCGTTACATCAGTATGCAGGGTACCTTGATTGACTCTTTTTTAACTGTTTAACTTCTTTTCTTATCTGGCATTTATATAATATGTTCGCTCAAGCAATTTGTGCCAAACAAATATTGAACTCTCCTCAAATTTATCCTCATAGGACTTCTTCTACAAACAGAATATCTGGCAGTCAATCTGCTTACAGATTATCTATTTCTAACTATTCTTCCATTAGCTATTCATCAGTCTCATATATAATGTTATCAATTCGTTATTCTCTACTGCTTACAGGGTATCTATCAGTTAAACAACTTGTTTTGAATGCACAGAGCGACTTGGTCATTAGCCTGCAGCTGCATAATTATAACGCCAGTATTAGCAACTTAATCATCATCAGCAGCAACATCATCATCATCATCATCATCATTATCATCATCATAATTGTCATCATCTTTGTCATCCACATAATCAGCGAGTGGCTTCGGTTACGCTTGTGGTCCGCGATAGGAGCAAAGCATAATCAACCGCAACGAGCTAACAGTTAGCCCAAGCTAAAAACTATAGCTAAATAAAAAATAAAAATAAAACTATAGCGAAAAGTCAAGCTGTAGCCGAAGCGACGCGACGCGCTATGAAAAACGAGAGTAAAAATCCAAAGCGCAGCCGCCGCGCATTGAAATGGAAAATTAAACCTTGTTACATCAGTGCAAAAAGCAAGATGCAACAACAACAGCGACGACTGACAAGCAATGCGGCGACAAACGTTTGTTGGCAGGATCAACAAACACACTCACTTCATACACACACACTCACTCACTCACACACTCACTCACTCACTCACTCACTCTCTATACACGCACACTCGGCTCATTCACTCTCTCGACTCGCATCTATCTCGAACTCTAACGAGGCAACCTGATACCAAAATCGTCACAACAAACGACCAAAAACAACAACAAACAGACACGCAAAGCAACACACACACACACATACACACACACACACATTGCACACTCATATATGAAGTCAAGCGCAAGTTGAGGCAGGTAATGAAAATAATACGCGGCATTTATTTTGGAGTCCCAATTGGATATCATTCACGCATGTGAAGCCTGCTCACTAATGCTAAGCAAATGGGAAATATATTTGAAGTGATATAAAAAAATTATATATAAAATTAGGTATTTTTGAAGAGAAATTAAAAATTAAATTTCATAAAGAAATAAAATAAAATATTCAAGCTAATCATATCTTAAGGAAACAATTTTTTCTGCTTTTCAAATTATAAATGAAATGAAATATTAAATTATCTATAAACTGAAAAGTAATTCTACAACTTATAATTTTATAGTCAATCATGATCTGTCTCTATATTGTTTGTTTTTCTAGTAAATATATCAAGTTAAATATCAAACAAGAATCAGGAAAACGTTTTTTATAAAAATAAAAATAAATGGATTAACAAGCTTAAGTCTGCCATGATTATGCTCAAATGGCATCAAAGCCAACAAAATCTTGTGAATATTTCATAAATTATGCAAAATAAATATATAAGCTTTCAACGCCGTCATTCAACTGTGAATGATTGCAGAAATTGTTGCAGATTAAAAGTTGTTGAAAAGAAATGCAGCAGCAAATGCCACACATCAACAAGAGCAACTGCAGCAGCAGCAGCAGCAGCAACAATAACAAGTTGCAACAAAGTTGGATGCGTTTTGCAGCTGAATGGCTGATGATGTTGATGATGCGACTGCATTGGAGCAATCTGTACCACTTTTCCTAGCGCTGGACACAACAAGTGTAGCGGCAGCAACAGTTGCTGCTGCTGCTGCTGGTACTGCTGCTGCAACAGTCGCAAACACATCTCCAAATCACGTCTTGCCGCGTTTGTCGTCTGCGTTACATATCTCGTTGTCTAGATTGGCTGCCCGACTGCCAGCCGCAGTGCTGTGTAAATGTATCTGTATCTGCGAATGTATCTGTTGCTGTTGTTGCTGCTGCTGCTGCCTATAGCTGGCTATGTCTATGGCCTGGACGGTCGTCAGTGGCATAAAAAGTGAGAGTGACATCGGAAATTGTTTCAATTTTTAACCAAAACGAAATTAACAACAAAACACATACATTTGCACAGAGGCTGCTTGTACCCCGCTCTCTAACCCCTCCCACTCCTCCAGTCGCTCTTCGATCTAAGCTCGGTCGTTGGTCGCCAAATGAATGAATGTCGAAAACTGTATCGACCACAAACTGTTCGCACAGAGCTAGCTAGCTACTCGCCGTCAGCTTCAGTGGCTTAGCTCCTCGGCTGTGGCAAGTGCTTTCCCAACGGCCGCCAGGCTGCTGCAAGTGCCGCAACTGCCGCAACTGCTGCATCCTGTTGTTTGTTATAGTTTTCGACGTTTTATTTCTTACTTAAAGGCTTTTTTTCTTGTGGCTTTTGTATTTTATATAACTGAACGTCGGTCAGGCTCAGCTTTCGGCCAAACAAATGTCTGTTGCATGTTGCATGTGGCAGCGCTTAAATAATTGAAATTTTTCAGCGCATTTCGTAGGTGCAAAATTGGTTTACTCGTCGCTCGACCAATGGTTAGGCAATTTTTCCTCTTCTGCAAGTTGCTGTGGGACACTTTAATGCTCCTCTGTTTAGAGCGCTCATTTGTAAATGACAATCAGGCCAAGCAAGTCTGCTGGCCAGACTTGGATTTTATTGAGCTGCTGCTGCAGCTGCCACAGTTGGCTTGATATACGAGCCCGCGCACGGGCCCTGTGGGCGGCCAGCCGCTTGCAGGCGCGTATTAATATACGACTGCGAATATCTGACATTTATTCTATATTTAAAGTTCGCTTTATGTGCGACATGAGTTACTGACTGAAGTCTCTATTATGTGCGACTTTAAAGTTGAGGAATTTCATTTCAAGCCTCGCAATTTTACTTAAATGTAAATAAAGTAGAGTGTTTAAGTAGAGCAAATGACAGACTGAAAGATACTCTGAATCACTTTTGTATGATTTATAAGGAACTATTTTTTAAATTTATAATCAATATTAATAATATTATTTGAATGGTTTCATCTATTGAAATTACTGTTGTATATGCAAATAATTTAAATTAAATTTTAAATATTTATATATATATATTTTTTTAAACCTAATAATAATGTTAATATATTTTTTTTTAATTTCTGGAGATAAGATGAGCATTTTATGCTAGAAATATTTTCAAATAAAATGGTAATTTTTAAATTAATATAATTTAATTATTATTATAAATTATATTAATAATTATATATAGTATATTATTATTTATATAATTAATAATTATAATATCTGGGTATAAAAAATTCCTTATACACATATTCCACAGAGTCCTTTCTGTACAACTAAGATATATAGTTTTTAAATAATTTATTAAAGCTATAACAAACTTGATTTCATTTCGCTGTGGCTCTCATTTGTTTGACGTGCATAGATAAAAGACTCCCTGGACATACGGAGCCACCAAATGCTTGGCATTCATATGAATATCCGTTTGGCACCCACTCGCTCGAGTGAATGTTGCCCAGCGAAATTTTGAAAGTGTTTACGAGTACGAGGCGAGCCGAGAGCCAAGACAAGCAATAGCAGCAGCAGAAGCGAATTGCATATTTAAATTTTTAATTGAGCAAAACACTTTAAAGTTAACAAAAAGAAATAAATACAAATAATTGTGCATTTCACGACTTCATCAGACACAAACCGCTCAAAGAGCCAAAAAGCTGCTCCATTTGATTGCCTAAACACTGATGCAATTAATTAAAACTTTATTTCTTCATTGAGCCTCGCACTTTTGTGTGTGTCTGGCCGTCGCTATCTGTATCTGTGTATGTGTGTGGAAGCAACTCATTTGATATAAATTTATTACCACATAATTCAGTTTGAGTTCAGTTTCGATTCGACTTAGTTCGACTCAGCCAGGTGATACAATTATTCCAATAGCCAGCCACTCAGCCGGGCAGCCAGGCAGCCAGTTAAGCTTGTTCTAGTTGAAAGCGATAGCCCGAGCTACCCGGCCAGTTTTGTCGCCAGTTAAGGCGGAAAAAAAAAACAGTCAACACAAACACACACTTGCATAGTCTATTAAATATAAGCAAAAAGAAATAACGAAATAGAAGCAGCAAAAAGAAATACAAAATTGAAAAGAAACCGTATCAACATTCACATCATAAGTAAACCAGTTTGCACCTGAGAGAGGAAGAAGAAAGTTGTCTTGGCCATTTTGGTGGCTCACAATAACTGCATCCAGTGCATGCCTCACATGTACACATCTATGAATCCCAAGGAGCCCCAACCTGCGCCTAGTTAGCTCTGCTGCGGGCGTCAAACAATGGCCAAAAACCTAACTGTAACATGGCTAACATTTTTTCCTCCTCATCCATAAGCATAAAATATTGCGCACATCCCGAAAACAGCAAACAGAAGACAACAACAACAACAAAAAAACTGAAAACACATTCAACAAACGTCGCATGTCCGAATGCCTCTCGCTGCAGGCCTAATTATATTGCAGGCCGAGCCAATTGTAATCCCCTCCCTGCTCACTTTTCCTTCGCCCCCGCCAACCAGCCACATGAGCAGGCAACAGCAACGGCAGCAGCAGCAGCAGCAGCAACTGCAGCAAACATGCGGCTACTGTTTGGGCCACGTGCGCTGCCAACATCAGATTGGCCATAAATCAAATTGGCAACGACCTAGCGATATCCTGTAATATGCATTTTTATCAATTTTGAAATGCTTTTGACATTTTATTTATTTTTTTGTTGATTGATAGAAATTACGTTTGCCTGGTATATTTATAGATTATTAAAAATCTAAATAAATGTAATATAATATATTATATATTTTTAAAAAATATTTATATTATATTTTTACATATTTATATTTATATATTATATATTTTTATATTCATTAAGACTAGTCCATTTGAACTGTTTATAAATTTGTTCGCTTGCTTTATCGTATTCATTAAGCCATTGCTCGGCATAGGCAAATGCTGACAAGAAAGTGAATGGCTTTCACATATGAATGTGTCTACACTGAACATAAATCTTATTTATCTGATTCATTCAGTCACTAAATGCTCACGCATAAACAAATGTTTGTCCACACTTATTTCTTGTATGATAAATGTTCTTTTTATTGCTTTAAATATACATATATTATTATTATTAAATATTATTATATTTAAATATATATCATATATTATTTTTTTTTTTTTTAATTTTTTGTCACAATTTATTAGAATTTATTTTCAACTACATAAAAATTATAAGTGCAAATGACAGTTAAAATTCATTTGCTAGATTGTCGCTTGTTTATGTAAGCAAATGAAGATTAATAAAGATATTCATTTAATTCAGACGTAAACAAGGTTGAATTTTACTTATATTAATAAAAATATAATTTTTAAAATTATTAGTTTTCTTTAAAGTATTACATAAAATATAATTTTTAAATTATTAGTTTTCTTTGAAATTATTATTTTCTTTAAAATAATTTTTTTTTTAATTTATTATTTTTCTTTCAAATATTATTTCTTTTCTAAACAAATTTATTTATGTCGAGACTTTTTATAGCAATTCAAGTAATTCCATTATACGTTAAACACGCTGCAGAGTTAAACTTTTATCTAGTATGTGAAATAAACTTTAGCTGTCCACTCTAAGATCTTAAATATTCTTCATCTGAACTGAAAACTGAACAAAACCAAATGAGACAAATGACAAGATTATTCGCAGTTGATTTTATTCTATTCTGCCTATTGTTGTTTGTATATTCTATGTTATTATATATTATTAAATATACATTCACATTAATCTGTATACATTTTCAGTTACTCTTTATCAACGATTTTCTTCTAATTTCTTTTACTCTCACTTAACTTTACATCTTTCTATAGTCTTCTTCTGCTGCTCTAGATTACAGGGTATCGTAAATACGACAATCAATGTGAAAATGCCAATCGTAGCTGCCACTGCCACTTGGCCTAAAGTGAAAGTGCTCTAGTTGCCGCTGCGTCCGCTGATGTCGCCAGCGAGCGCCAAGTGCTTTGACTCCTCCTCACACACACACACACACACACACACTCAGCCCATCCCAGCACCCAGGCTGAGCCGACTTCGATCCGATTCAAGACGCTGCGAGTCGATCTCTGGGCAGCAGCTGCTGCGTCGCACTTGCTGACAAGCTGTTTGTGTCGCACCCTCTTCTCGCGAATGCCATGCGATGCCACGCCCCGCCCGCCTTTCTCACATTGAGCCGCGGCTGTGTGCACATTGCAGAATAATTGGCCCCGACTGGGAGCTCAATTAGCGCTGCCCGGGCAATTACATTTGACGGCTTTGCACACATGCTTGGCAGTGTGCAGCATTCGCTTGGCTTTTATTTTGTTTTTGTTTTTGTTTTTCTCGTCTTTTACTCAGCTTGCAGTTCCAGTGTTGGTAAATTGCCTAAATGCATTAGCGGCATTCGTCGCGCATGGCTTAAATGGCTTTTCCTTCCGGTCACCCAAAGCAAAACTTGATCTTGTCAATCTCAGCTCAATTCTGAGGCCTCGCAGCGCTCATGGCTTATAATTGCATACGTTCAGGCGTTAAAATCGGCCGAATAACCGTTTTTCAAATCGATTAAGCTAATCATTTTTTGCATAATTGTTATGGCATTATTATTCGCTATCTAAAGTCTTCAATCAAGTGGAAATCGAGCAATATTTGTAATTACTTTGCAAAGATTTTGTGCTGAACTTTATTAATGTCAGGTTTAGATTTTTTTTAATTTTTAATTGCAACTTTTGTCTTAAACTCTACAGCGCATTTATAAATTGTATTAGATTTTTAAAATTTATTTTTTAGTTGATTAAATTATGCAGCTGAAATGTGTGAAAACTTGTTTATTGTTATGAGTCCTATGATCTGGGTAAATCAAGGATCCATCTCTCTCATCTCATCTCAATTGATCGGCTTGAATTTTGATTTGACAGCTCTTCCCATAATTTATGGATCGACATTATAGACTCTTAGAAATGTAAATGTTATAGCAAAATAGTAGTAATTCACGTAGTTGCTATTTGCTTATAAATATTTTTTTTTTTTATAACTTGTTATTAGACATACAGCTGAATTCAACTGCAGAGTAAAGTCAGCTTGCTTTGTGCTATTTTTTTTTTAGATTTTGCAAAAATCTTTTGTCAAATCTGACTTAATTTTGGAATGTATGCTATTGAATAAAAAATTAATAAATAGATAATCTACGTATATTATTCAATATAGCAAGCACCATTTGCCCATCTCAGATTAAGTGTAGGCTGGAGGACGTTTCGTTTAGAAATCAAGTCAATCAGCTCTACAACATTAACTTGACTTTAATACTCATCTACTGTATGGCTAATATCTCACTGCTCAATCTAAAGATTTGTATTAGAGCTAAATTTGCTGATTACAAGACGAGATTGCCATTCCGCATAGCTAAAATATCTGCGAAGCAATCTCTGAAATGCGCCGTTCCATAAGTAGATAAAGGTATTCAATTTTTGGCTCGTTACGAACCGCATCGTATCCCAATTTCAGTTTGTTGTTTTTGACTTTGTTGTTGTTGTTGTTGTTGCTCTGCACCCACTTACATAAAGTCGACTCAAATGAGCCACTGTCATGTCTAGCAGCCATTTTGGCCACCGCACAACCCACATAGTGCACATAATGTGGGCAAATTCTTGAAAATTGCCCACAAACTAGCCCACTTTGCAAGTGGCCATCCAACAATGGAGCCAAAAGATAAATGAAATGAATAAAAAGAAAAAAAAAAGACAACAGCACAAAGCGAATTTCGGGGCACATCAATTGTAAAGCCAAGTACACCTGACGCTCACATCTGTATGTGTGTGTGTGTGTGTGTGAGCCCATATATCATGGGACAAGCATGGTAGCAGACAATATGCCATGCTAAATGCGCTACAATTAGAGTAGAGACCCACAACAATTCGTACTAGAAATGCGAAAAAACGAGACACACACACAAGCACACACACACACTCTATCACACACACACACACGCACACTCATTTAAAATCAGAAATTTCACACACATGCGAGGTGTACAAAGTTAAGATTCAATGCGATGATTACATATTACTCGATTGCTGCTGTTTGTTGTTGTTGCCTGCAGAGTTTTATGGTCCAAGGTTAAATGCTCTGACTGGGGCATCAGGGAACTCTTGTCGTGGTGCGGGCGGGCAGGGGCGTATCCAAAAAGAGAGACAAAACGAGAAACTTTGCGACTTTGTGTCGCTTTAGTTGAGGCATTCATTGTGTTGCTTGCGGCACAACTTCATTTGATTTGCAGTGAATATTAAAGCAATTTGTGGGATTATTTCCTATTGTAATCAACGGTTATACAAATATACCTATACACACACATGTACATATAAATATGTATAACATATATGCATGTATATGTGTACTCATCAGTGTAGACGACTCAGACAAAAGTCTGACTTGTCTTGTGCCTGCTCTTTTGGGCCAACTCATTTTCAAGTACAAACAACAACAGCAACAACAACAGCAGCAGCAGCGACAACTCTGTTGATGACGCCGTACTGCACGCCGTCTTGTTTTTCATGGGGTTTACGGGTCTTATGGATCTCTTATTATATGGGAAGTTTTTGTTGTCATCTGTTGCTGTGTCGCCTGCCTGCGGCCAAAATGACGTTTACTTAGCTTTGTGTATGTTTTATCTAGTTAGCGTGAAAATTGCTCCAGTTTTGAGCTCAAGTTGAATTCATATACTCTAATGTGTGGAGTATATAAATTATATTGGGCGACTTGAAGCTTATATATACTCCAGGTTGGTTGATCTGGGTGTGAATCTATTCGATTTGCAGAATCTTTTATGAATATATTTTCGGATTATATAATAAATCTACAACGATTGGTGCAAATTAAAAAAAAAAAAGAAATATATAAATATAAAATTATATAAATATAAAATTATTATAATTGTAAAAATATATAAATAAAAAATTATTAATAAAAATACAAAAATAAAATTTTCTAAATATTTAATATGCCCATTCCAGAAGCTAGAGAAATTGTTCTTAGAAAATTTTCGATTCGTACTACATGAAATCAGCTACTCAGTTTAATCTCAAATATTTGTAAAATAAAATTTCTCATATTTTTATATTTTTACACAAGATCTACGTTTAGCGATATAGATAAAATGCGAATATTACAAATATATATTTGTATTTTAAATATACTTTTTTACAAAATATTTTCCATTTAAATTTGTATCAATTTATTATATTATGTAAAAGTTGCCATCAAATTATTCACTTTATTTTAAAGTGAGTGTATTTAAAGTTCATTGCAATCAAAACTCTCATTTTTTCTTCAAATTCATATCGCATGCGAGATCATGATGTGCACAGATAGCAAACGTGATCAATGATGAGGCGCATTTATGATTCAATCTGTGCGACATAGAATATCATTTTATTTTTTTGTGTTTTGCTTTGGATGCTGTATTTTTTACACCTTTTTAATTGTGGACATACACACACGCACACACACACACACACACACACACAATAATTAATTAAAGCTCTCTCATTGCATTCAAGGTCAAAGCGGGCCTGAAGCGCTCTTGGATTCAATTTGATATTGCCGTTGTTGCTGTTGTTGTTGTTGTTGTCTGTTGTTTGGTGTTGTTTAGTTGGTTAATTTACAGCTTTAAATTAGTGTAGTTTACTTTCAAAACACTTTACTTTTGCTTTCAAAATACACGCATTGTTGTTGTAGCTGTTTTGTTTTTGTTTTGTTATTGTTTTTTTTTTTTCTTGGCTTATAAATGGGTGGGGTAATCATAAAGCCAGGTTTCTTAAGTAGATTCGCTCAGACTCGCCTCGGCACAGCCAATGTGCGCAGGGTCTTTGAAATTTATGTGCGACCCAGGTAGACAGCCAACTGCAGAACTTTAACAATCTGCTAATGACTGTCGCTCCGCAAAGATCTAAAGCAAAGTGAGCTACAAGCTTGGGTGTGGCAGCAGAACGTCTTGAATTGAGCACGGATGAGTATGCAAATTATAATTATTGACGTCTCTTGCGTATGCGCATAGCTCGATTGAGAATCAGTTTTTGGCCAAGTGTATACAGACAGCAGCTGCATTGCACACATTTGAGTGGGAATAGCTGAATAAATTGAGTTGGCATAGTGCAAAGTTCTGCGGAAGATTTGCAGCTGTCAAACTGCAGAATCAATTGGATGCAATAATAATAACTAAAATCTAGAAAATTTCCAAAGAAAAACAGAGAGAGAGAGAGGGAGGGAGAGAGGGAGGGAGAGAGAGAAAAAGAGAGGGAGGGTGGGAGAGTGAGAGTGAGAGGGAGAGGGAGGGAGGGAGTATAAAGTATAAAGCAGCATGAAGAAAAGAAATGCAACAAACAAGAATTTAATTGCAAAGAAAATGAATTCATTCATGTATCAATAACGTTTTATGTATGTTCAGATATAGCCCACTATAAATCAGATATAAGCCAGCTACAAATCCGTCAAAATGAAATTTCAAAACTCATCTACAATCTCGCCTGGTATGACTCTACGCATAAACAACATTTCACTTACTATTGCAACACTTCTCATTGAACTGTCAAGCATATACATAGCCTTATATCAATTATTTCGCCTAGCTCTAATTTAGTTATAATTTCAATGCTGTTTTTTTGCTCATTATTTGTATTTTGTCCCAAGAACCAGCATTTATTTCCAACATATATGCTGTATGCCTATATATTATTCTCTAATTAGAAAGATCTGGTAGTTATTATATACTGAGATTTATTTTTATTTAAATTTACTATTAACTTAGCATTTTACTATAATGCAGAGTGATATACAACATTTAAACAAACTAAATAAATATAAAAAAAAAAAAAAATTAATATAGTTCCTATATTCTATGATATATCTATTAGAATAATTTAAAATAAATATTCGTTGTTAACTGATTTCTATGCTCAAGTCGAAGCTTATCGCCACACGAAGTCGTTCAGTAATTATTTCTGTATTAACTTTAATAGAAAAGCACTTTAAATACATATACTCAATTCTTTGACTCTCTCTCTCTCTCTCTCTCTCACTCTCTACCTCTCTCTCTCTCTCTATCGTAAAATATATACTTGCATTACAATCTAATTTAAGCTTTCTTAGGCTCATCAAAAGAAAGAGCAGAGAGTATGCTAAATATTTGCACCTTTCTCTATATGAGTTTTCGCTGTGCTCTCTATAAATATAATGGCATAAGCTACACAGTGCCCATAAAGAAATTTTCCATACCCAGTTTTTAGCCAAGGAAGTTCCACATTCACTTTAATAGAGGATGCTCATCATTATCTAAGTCTCTATAGATAAACCAGTTGCAGTTCAGTTTACGACTCGACTCGCTATTTATTTAAATAGAACACTCTAGCATTTACGTAGTATTCCACTGTACCTGTGTGTGTATGTGTGTGTGTGTGTCTGTGTCGTTCCAATTAGAATAAAACTCATCTCCTGTGCTGCATTGCAAATTATCTTACATAAGGCCACAGCGGGGGCAGCTTCATGTATATACAGCAATACATGTATATATATATGGATCGTTCTATATATATATTCTATATATATAAATTGACGATCTATTGGCTCTGTGTGACAGTGGGGCAGAGTGGATTGCAGCTTTTCATTTAATCGATTTGCGTATTGCGCGCAGCAGTAATTGCAGCAGTCGAAGAAGAGTGGGAGGGGGATGGGGAGGGGTGAGGAGGCAGGCGTCATCTAAACTCGGGCAACTTTCATTGCGAGGTCGTCTAAAGCACCTCGAATGACTCGAGCAGGCCTGGTTGGGCTGGCTGAATGTGGATTAAGTGTATGCCAAGGCATTAAGGCAGCGCGGTGCGCTGCTCGATTCGGAAACTTTAAGATCTGAATGCGTCGCAGCCTCGAGTGATTTGTTTTTTAGATTTTCAAAGTGATTGCGGTTATCCCAGTCGGAAACGCAGTCATCGTCATTGCGCCAACTCGCAAGACAACAACAACAACAACAACAGCTGTAAATTGAAATTGAAAACGAAATGTTGTAGAAGAAGAAGAAGTTGACGAAGCAGCAGCAGATTGAAGGCAGACAAAAAAAAAAATCGGCGCACATTCCAAGTACACACAAAATGTGTAACGCAATCAAATCCATCGTTTCCGGTTTAAGACGCAATTAACCGACTGGGGATTACGTGTAGATGCTCAGACACAGACATTCACCTTACCAGAAAACTCATCTCAACTCATCCCAAGATCTGGCTACATTTGGTCTCTATATACACACATATATGTCTCTCTCTCTATATGAACGTCATGGTCAGCCGTTTTGCAGTTTATTCACAACATTTCACTTATTGCTGTCTGTAATTTCGGTTGTATTTCTCCCTCTCCCTCTGACAATCTACCTCTGGCTCTCTCGACTCTTGTAATTGGCATTTTGAACGTTGCAGACGCACAAATTTTGTTCGATAGTTAAATTGATGAAATGTCATAATTTTTGGTGCGTGTGAGTTTTTTTCTTTCCCATTCCTTACTTTTCCAGTGGCCAATCGCTTAGAAAGTTGCTCGATTTTCATAGTCTTAACAATTGGCCATGAAATTTGATGGGCGCAAAATACCATTCGAAGACTTTCAAAGTGTTCAGTCTGAGAAATACATTTATTTTTAAATAAATACATTTTATTCAGAATATTATAAGAGGGCAGTGTGGAAAAGATGAGAGTGTACATATACTAATATATATGTATATATTATATATGAATATATGAATTTATATTCTTATATGTATGCGAGTTTATATGGAGTGTAGAGGACAAGGCTGCTGCTCTTTCTCTTAAGCAAATACCTAATTCAACATAAATATATTTTAAGCAAATTGTAATACGTGATGAATGGCTGTCATCAAGACTTTCAATACTTTCTGCTACGATAAATATCAGTAGCTTTTAAGTATTAAGTCTTCTTTTATTCTAATTTTTTCCATCAGTTTATCTGCTTCTATATACATCATATGTACTTCTGTTATCTGATATCTGATTGAAGTATGATCATATGGGAGTCAGCTAAGGACTCCTTGTTCAGCATTCTTTCCTGATCAATTCTCTTAATTTTACCTTTTTTTTATGCTCTCTGGAGAGATGCTTTAGTACATTATATTTTCAAGACCTTTGTCATTTCTTTTCTGTTTGTCCACTCGTTAAACTTCTCTGTGTATCTCGCTCTCATTCCCTATAACTCTCACGTTTCCCTCTCCATCTATCTCTCGCTCTACATGCCAGATACCTAAGATTAGTTCAAAGGAGACTTTAATCTCCTTTGTATACTTACTCAACATATATTCGATCTTTCCCCTTTAAATTCCAGCATCTCAATTGTACATTAGATCATGTCCCACACATTAGAAAGGATACTATGGCTTGCCCTTGACCCACTGCACTTTCTGCTCCACTTACATTCAGCCCAAAAACCTGTTTCCCTTTTATACGTTCAGTTCGCATCAGTTGATCTCGTTAAGAGTAGTTCGGCTAATAGCTTGTACATAGATTCGCCTAATTCCTATGTTCTTAACAGCCATTCTAAACAATCTCAAACTAATTAACTTCTTAATGATGTGCACATCCAGCTTCCAGCTTCAAGCTTCCACCGTTCGCCTCTGTCCAAGCATTCATTCATTGGGCTCAACCTGTCCCGGCCCGGCCGCTCACTCAACTCATCTACTCATTCACTCACTAACCTCCAAGATCGTAAAATTAATGATATGTTTTGTAGCGCTTCTTCTACGCCCATCTGCCACTTCCACATCGAGAGTTCGACTGCCACTGCATGACCGAGACGCAGACCAATTCGGAGAGCAACACAATTTAAGACAACCATCAACTTCTATTTAAAATTAAATTAACCTGCTTAATTTGCCAGCCCCAGCCCCAGTCTAGCCGTCGCTTCAATCCATTTGCCCCATCCCCGGCCCCAGCAAGTGCTAAGACGCGCCCAAAAAAAAAAAAAAAACATTCACTCGAAGCAAATGAAAATCGAAAGGCGCTACTAATCGGCCCCGTATGCCTGCCTATATAGCCGCCTATATCCACGCACAGTTGGCTGTATCTGCATCTGTTGGATACATCTAAACTCTGGCCTGGCCGAACATTTCGTGCATTTAACGCACAAATGACCCGTTTGGACACGGCTCTTTGAGGCCTGATTTTTTTTCTTTTTTCGGCTTTGATATTGGATTCAGTTCGGAATGCCGACCCTTTCACCCTTCACCACGAAGGCTGCTGTGATGGCCAGCTGGCTGCCAAATTTAGCAAAATTCGATTTGATTTTGATCGCTCAATTAGCGTAAAAGTAACATGTCAAAGCTATTAATCACTTTCGAAAATAAAAGATCATAGAGCGCAACAATAACACGAGACATGAAATCAAAAATGTTACTCAAAAGCCGCTTCTAAAGGCTGTTTGCTAAGTGTTATGTAAATGGGCAAGTAGCCATGTGTTCAGTCACAAGTAGTATAATCAAATACCCTGTAATATATTCAACTGTTAAAAATCCTATCATATGATATAAACTATCAGCTTTTGTAGTCCACTTCTGCAAGGGTATTATGTGCTAATAAATCTTATCTGAACTCGTTGATCACGGCTTTCGGTTTATCTCTGCCTGATTGATTGATTGATTGAATGTTTGACAGGCTGACTGCACATTTAGAGCTCAGCATTAAATGCAAGCGTGAAGTGAAGTGTAAACTTCAGTTCCTGCCGGAAATTTACTTGAATGTGAAAGAATTAAAATTTTACTAGATTTTATAGTTAGAGTTCAATCTAAACAAAATCTAAAAAAATGTATATAATAATATTAGTTTTTAATAAAAAATAATAATTTATAATAATAATTTTTTGTTTCTTACTTTTATCCCAACAACAGCTAAGAAAATTTACAGACAATATTCTGAAAGCTGCACTAACTTCTCAGTCTGTATTATAATAATTTAATTCAAATCTATCTTAAACTTGGGATACATATATGCTAGAAATCTATCTCTAATATTTTTCGCCTCACAGCCTATAGTTACAGTAGCTTCACTTGCCATTAGCAAAATTTAATCTAAAACTCATTTAGTTGATGCGGCTCAGAAAATACTTCCATTAGCCTTTTGCCCTTATACATGCTAAAGATAACAATAAAAGCGAGAAGCAAAATCCATAAAAAAAAAAAAATATTAAATATATAATAATAATAATTCAAAATTGTTGCTCGTGCCGTTGGCAAAAGTGCGTGAATTTAGGCGTAACCCGAAATTATATAATTTATTATTTCTTTTGATTGGCAAAAATTAAAAAGTAACTTGAGCTCCATCTGTGTGGCCGCAAATGTATCTGTGTCTGCTGTAAATGTATATGGTGTTTGTGTCTGTATTCAGCCTCTCTACCGTGCCACCTCTGCCATACTTCCCCTCGCAACCCATTCGTTTGGACAACTCTATTCGCGCTGTTTTGGCTTTTTGAAGTTGAAAACGGCTGCGTCATTGCCCGAACTTCAATTTCATTCATTCATCAATTACAATGCACAAAAGTCGAACGGAACGCCGAAGCCTTGAATCTTGCAGATACATAGATACAGTCATAACTGTAAATGTGTGTGTGTGTGTGTGTGTGTGTGTGTGTCGATAATGCTTGTGTTTGACATTAAGTTTAATATTTGTCGTAGATCCTGTAATTGCGTTGATTTAGTGCGCGCTAAGCTTTGAGATAGTTAAATGTATCTTTGAGATGCATTAACTATGCATGTAGATTTATATCTGTGTGTGTGCTTTTTATAGCTTATTTGTTAGTGCCTGACATTAAGTTTAAGACTTATAGCAAATCCACTAAATTTGCTTATTATATGTGAGTGAGTAGTACTTCAAGGTGTATCTCTGAGATACATTTGCTATAACTATATTTGCTTAATGTGTGTGAATGAGAAGATTTGCATTTCCGTACTGAGATCCTCAGATAGGTAATTGAGACTAATATTGATGGGCGCACTTCCACATACTCAAATGTATCTTTCAGATGCATGAGCTGCAAATGTATCTATATCTTGTACACTTGCCATTGACAATAAGTTGAAGATTTATCGTAGATCCTGTGATTATGCTTATTAAATATGAGCTGTACTTCAGACTGCTCGAATATATCTGTGAGATACAACTGCTTGTTACTTACATGCTTGAAGTTGTATATGGTTGTAGTAGTTGTTGCAGCATCAATTTGATAGCCTCTTCGAGTTTAATTGTACAACGTGGTCTAGTTGCTGCTGCTGCAGTTGTTGCTGCTGTTGCTGCTGTGACTGCTGCTGCTGCAGCTATAAAATCCGCACGGATATCCGTTGGCCGGCAGGAAGAAATCAACATTTGAGCACCGTTGGCGATTGCAGCGCTTTACGGATGTTGATAACCTGCATTGGCATTGGCTATAGCTATATAGAGTTGATCTTGTTGCTGTTGCTGCTGCTGTTGTTGTCATTCTGCATAGGCTCAACAGCAACAACAAGGAGATCAGCGAGCTGCAAAGCCGACGGCGCGTGTGAAAAACGTTTCTCAACACCTTTTTATAACGGTATTTTGTAGTATTTACAAAAACTTATCTTTTTTTTAGTTTTTATTGAAAAGAGTTTATGATTTTATAGTTTTGTAATAGTTAGCAGCTTTTTGAGCTTAGTTTTATAGTAGAAACACATAGAATAGAATTATAAAGGATTTTTCGCTCTATAAGTAATTCTTAAAAATTATATAAAAAGTTTATAGGCAGTTATAAAAAATGATTTATTTTCATTATTTATGAAATTATATTTATATTAGTTTTTATATTTAAGATTTTTTACACTTTGTACGAACTAAAGACTTGATTTTGTTGTTGTGGCTTTCTTTAGTTGGCTGATTTATGGATTCAGTTAGTTAGTTAATATTGCAATATTAATTAACTGTAATTGTCATATTATTCTTGTTGACACCAATCCAAACCGAGCACTTCCCAGTTTCGCCTAATCAGTTTGACTTATATCGCATGCATTTCTTGACATTATTTTTTTTTTTCATTTCTATAATTTCATTATGGATTGTCTCTCTTTAATGCCTGCCCATAATCATCATCAGCCTGTACACATGTGCTGCGGGTTGTTGTTGTTGTTGTTGTTATTATTATTGTAGCTTTTCCGCAGCTTAGCTCACTTTGCATTTGCATCTGTCACAATTTGCATTAATTACGCTTAAGTATGCAGTTATCATTGATTTAGCACCGATATTCACTTATATGTATAGATTTAGTTCACATTCGTATGTGATACAGCTACTGGGCGCGTCCAAAACTTGATATCTTTTATATAGAAAAATTTTAACTTTTCTATTTTGTGTCATAATTTGAGCCAGCTTAATGGGATAGTTAGGAATTGAAAACTTTTATACAACACGTTTAATTTTATAGATTAGTTTTTGCTCTAGTTAGGAATGTAAAAGTTGCAGATTTGTAGCTTAGGTTATGCTTAAGTGCTGGAAAGTTTCGTGTTTATTTCATATTAATATTATTAATATATGTTGAAATTTATTTGCATCATAAATTGATCGAAAATAAACGTTTTGCTCCTCTTTTAGTTGACAAATTATTCGACTACATTTGCACTCATTTTATGCTTAGGTTGAATATTTCCTATTCTCTTTTTAACACTGGCTGAGAATAATCCTTGAGCCACGCCCCTCGCAATACACTGCACTGCTACATATCCATATTGATCGTATGTACCGTTATCTTTTAAGTATTACTCGCGCGCGCTCACATCGCGTTACGTTACGTTACGTTGCGTTCAGTGTTGGCTTACGTAGTTGGTCGATCGTCTGGGTTATCGTCTGCTGTGGAGCTGCTTGTGTGTGCTTTATTGTTGTTGTTGTTGTTGTAATAGTTATGTGGCGCTGGTGTTGCGACCGACAAGCGACAACACGACCAATAGCTTTGAGACCGTCTCACGGACTGATGATAGGCGGCTAGAGCGCAGCTTCACAGTCAGAGTCACTGGCAGAAGCAGAAGCAGAAGCAGAGTCGAAGTCGGAGTCGAAGCGTCGTCAGAGTGCAAAGCGATTTCGATTTCCTAATAATAAACGCAAAATAGTTATACGGGCAGCAGCGACGTCTTCTGTCTATGTATGGGTGCTCTGAATGAATACGAAACGAGCCGCGAGACGAGCAGCAGAGACGATGAGTTCCACAAGCAGCAGAGCTAAGCTTAACG
The DNA here is from genome assembly GCA_035045845.1 of Drosophila buzzatii. Taxonomy (NCBI): domain Eukaryota; kingdom Metazoa; phylum Arthropoda; class Insecta; order Diptera; family Drosophilidae; genus Drosophila; species Drosophila buzzatii. Next base: position 345,549 of record JAWNOS010000180.1, read on the forward strand.
GCAGAGCAACCGAAGAGCCGAGCGCAGCGCAGCGGCGCTCAGCAGAGCTGAGCTCAGCATTTTGAGGAAGTCCAGAGACGATGCAATAAATCGAAGCTAATACACTTCTTTCTTAATGTAGAGCACACACCACAGATCGAGCGATCCACAAATCCACACACACATCCACACATATACAAACGAATAGAGCAACTGCTGCGAGACGACGACGACCACGAGTACGACGACGACGACGACGACGACGACGACTTAGAGTTCGACTTCGCGTTCGAGTGCTCGGCTGCCTAGACAAGTTTAGCAGCAGCGACGCTGGCAGACAAAACAACAAAACGGTAAATGAGGCAGTCGCGTGCATCCTGCACAGCTGCGCCAACAGTTTTTTTACTCAATGAAAATACGCAGTCGCTGCGCAGCCGGCGCTGAACAGCATTCCAATTGCATCCGAAACTGGGTGGAGATCTTCCGCCCCAGCACGAGTCGCCGCGACACGAAGCCACCAAAAACCCGAAGCTAGACGTTCCACATGCGTTCCACACGAAAGACCAACAGATATCGTACATAAAGCACAAAACAAAAACCAAATAAACAAAAGTGAGCGCGTCTAGTTGCGCTTGGCAGCAGTCGCCGCATGAAGCTCGCAGCGGCAACAACAATGATAGGGGGCACAGCTGCTGTTGCCGCTTCTATTGCTGCTGCTGCTACTTCTGCTGGCCAGTTGGCCATGTCCAAGTCCAGGGCTCGTACAATAATTAAGCAGCAGCTTAAGATAAGTCTTAACTGACATGGAGAATGGAAAGTTCAACTACGTCTTTCACTCGGCAACAGTTTGCTGATGGCGATTAACATACGACACACACACACACATGTGAGTGTGTGTCTGTTGCAAATGGGAGAAGGGTTTGTGTGGCAGGCATTTGGCTGTCCTACTTCTAAGGCTGTTCCTGGCCATGTTCAAGACCATGTCATGTGGCTTCTACCGAGCTTCTGTGGCTGTGTTGCACGAAATCGATCAAATCAAAAATGACTGTGAAGTGACTAACTGCCAGCTGCTCGCTGCTCGCTGCTCACTGCCTGCTGCCTGTTGCATGCAACATGCTGTCTAACAGTAGCGGTCGCCTCTCTGCTGCTTGTTTAGATTTTTGAATGAGCCGCAAGTCCAAGTCCAAGTCCAAGTCCAATGGCTGCAACACTTCAAAATGAAAGCACATTCCCTTGTAGAAATTGTACCGTTACGCGATGAAGGCTAACTGCAACTGCAGCCAAACAACTGCAACAGGTACCCAGGTTACTACAACAGCACCAACGATCGTTTGTCCGTTTTATTTTTTTTTCTTGTGTTTTTTTATGGCTGACAGAGACTCGCATCGTCCTCCAGCATCATCCGACACTTGTGGCAGCTTATGGCACAGATTTGCAAATCGCGGCTCCTCTATTATTGTAGCTGTTTGTTGTGGCAGCAGCAGCAGCAGCAGCAACTGTTGCTCTTGCTCTTGGTCTCGCTGTTGCTGTTGTTATTGTTACTGATGATCTCGTGCCCCTCTCGGTCGCTCTACCGCCCTGCCCCTCTGTGGGGCAGCTCGGCCGCGTGCCTCTTATTTATTTGAGTCAATGAGTTCACAACTATTTTTTTTCTTCTATCCCATTTTAAGTTAATGGCTTTTTGTTGCCGTTACCGTTGTTGTTGCTGTTGCTGTTGTGTGGCATGTGGCATGTGGCAAGGAAGCATCTTGTTGGCTTGCACTGATTGATGGCCCGATAATGCTTAAGTGGCAAGATGCTGATATGTGCAATGAGTTGCAATACCCAATTCCACTAAAATTTATCGCTCACCTTTTAATGAGTCCCCAAACAGCCGAAAAACTTTAATTAATATTTTCCTCTAATGTTAAAGCTGAGACTGAAGATTGCTGTTCAGCCTGTTACCTAACTGAATTTATGTTCCTATATGAACTTTAATATATATTATGTCTTATGTAAGCAGAGGCAAACTAAAAAGTACTTTAAGCGAAATAAGTATTCGATATATGAAGTCTACAAATCATTTTATATAAAATTATATATGGAAAATGGAGAAGATAAAGTCAAAAGATGATTTTCGTAAGATTAAAAAATCCATTTAATAATATTTACGCATTGTTCACATTTTATTAAATATAAATATAATAAATGAATATTCATATTTATTATTATTATTAAGATCTGGCTTTCTTCCCTTGAACATATACATATTTTTAAAGTATTCTGTGATTTGTATTTCGTTTTTATATTTTATATATTACACTTGATTTAATGTTTCGTTTCACTAGATTTCTAAAATTATTATCAATTAAATTTTAAAATTATTTATGTATTATTTTTGATATTTTTGAACAAATTTGTTTTAATAAATTAAAAATATGAACTTTTTATCATATTAGTTGAATTATTTTTTGATTTTGGTAAGGTTAAAATAATTTGTTATGGCTTCATTCATCATTGAAAAAAGAACTAAATAAATAAATAAAAAATCATTTATTAAAAACATTTTAATACATGCAAAATCTATAAAAGATAATTTTTGAAAGAATACTTAAATATAAGATTTAGTTTTTCTATTTTATAATTTTTTATAAATTTCTTTTTATTTCTCAAAGACCTAAACTTATTCTCCTTTATGATATTTTGATTTTATTATTTTATCAATTTTGTTGTTACATTTTTCTAGAGACCTCTTTAAGTTAATTATTCATTCATCTAAACGTTTTTAATACTCATTGATCTAGAATGAGTTTTATGAGTTTCTAATAGTTTAGGCCAAGCGATTTCCATTCGAAGCTGGCAATTTCTCAACCTTTCTATTTTCTAAAAACGTTCAAGATCGGGGTCGAGCCAATATAAATCATGTTTAGCTATGCTTAGTAAATGGTTTCCTGTATTAAACAAAAATAAATATACATGTGTATATATTTTAAACGAATATTTAAATACGTAGCGAGCAGTGCATGAAAATTAACATAAACGAGACTCGCAATGCCCATAAACAAGCGATGCCATTCAAATTGATATGTTCAATATAATTAGCCAGACAAACAACAACAACAACAGCAGCAACAATAGCCACAATTTAAAAAACGTTTAGCTTATGCTTTAAAGCCTTTTACTAAATGGCCAATAACAACAACACTAACGACAAGCATGCAAATAAAAAAGAGGAATTTGATAAATTTATGCGCAAAATTGAAAACAAAATTGAGAGGAACACCAACAACAACATGAGCGAGAGCAACGCAAAAGCAACAGCAATGGCCGGCAACAACAACAACAACAGCAATGACAACAACAACGACAACGCTTAGGAGCTTTAGCACTTCTCGCTGCCCTCGCTCGCCTACCCTTAACGGCAGCTGCTGCACATAATTGGCTCACAGCGAAAAGCAAAAACAAAAACATAACGAAAGAAGAAGAAAAAAAAATAATCAAAAGCTCGTAAAGTTTTGTTGGGTTTAGTGTGTGCGCGCGCAGAAGACCCGCCCGCCAGTTGAAGCCGTTGTTGTTGTTGCTGCTTGTCGCTGCTTGTTGTTGCTTGTTATTTAAACGTTTTCAAATCGCGCAGCGAATGAAAACGAAAGAAAAAATGAAATACATCGAAAGTGAGCATATATATATGCATGTGTGTGTGTGCCTGTGTCTCTGACTGTGTATGTATATAATATATACATATGTCGGACGTATCAGCGACGCGCGCCTTCCAGCAAACTTTGCATGGGGTCGGCAATGCGCGCGCGCGCAGCGGCAGCGGCAGCAGTGAGAGAACGAGCCACTCAGTTGGATTTCGTGGACTCTGGGGACTCTGAGAGGTGCGGTTCAAATTGATATAACTGCGCTGAGCTGAGCAGAGCTGAGCTTCTCGCGGACCCGAGCCGAGTGCGCGTACGATTGCCCAGCATCGCTTACGACAAACAGCATCAGCATATGCGAAGCGATTCGCTGTTGTCGTCTCAGTTACAACCGTTCGGTTGTCAGTGGCCCCTAGCTAAATATATAATATACATATGTATGTATTTGTATATGTATGTATTTATATATATGTATGTATTTATATATAGTTCAGTTTGTATAGCTGAACAGCATCGTCGTAGCAGCATAGAACCTATATATGAATCTGTTTTTATTTGAGTTTATGAATTGAATTTATTTATAGTTATAAGAGAATTAAATTTATAATTATATATATATTTTATTTTTTTGTGAATAAGTTGATATAAATATTTTATATTTATTAATTTTTTTTTATTATTTTTTTTTTACGTTTTAACTGACTTACGAATTTATTAAAATAAAATAAATAAATGTGATTTATATAATTAAGCAATAATTGTTCATTGTTCTTCAAAGATTTCTCGTTTATATTTTTTGATTTAAATATATAAATATGTACATGTTCATTCATTCTATATTTTATGGAACTAGAATAATATATATTAATAATAAAATAAATAATAATAATATAAGAATAAAATAATATATAAACATAAAAATTATTTAATATTGTCAATGAGATTTTTTTTTTTATAAAAAATTATATTTATTTTGTGAAACAAATAAAATATTAATTTACTGTTGCTGATATTATTGAGAATGAATTTCTTTATATTTATTTAGGCTATATTTAAAATATCTTTAATAATAATTTATCTTAAATTTACTTTTTCTTTTTACTCCATATTAACTAGTGTATATAAAATTCGCTGCACGTTTAACTTACTTTCCTTTTCATGTTATTGTTTTTCTTAAATACTATATACTCGCGCACTCTGTATTTGTATATGTTTCTCGCTCTTTTATGTACAGCGCTAAACGTTCTGCAATTGGCTCATTTAAGCGCTGCGTACGCGCTCGTCAGAGCCAGGCCACACACACTCGAGCATACACACACACACACCTTGGCTCACACACACTCGCACACCCACACACATACATATATGAAGAGTGGCCTGTGCTGTCGTTCGTTTCTAATTATACGATAGGTGCGCTTCGAGCCATGAAACGTGCGGGGTCTGACCTTCTGTGCAACGTTTGGGAGCTGCCCAACTAAGTGAGTCGGAATCCGAGTGCAACTCGAGCTGCGCTGTCTCTTAGCTCTTAGCTGTCTCAAAATAGTTTTTGTTGCTATTTATTTATTTTTTTTTTTAGTGGATTATTAAATATTAGTTGGCGAAAAAGGCTTCTGTGGCGGCAGCTATTATTATTTCATGCATCTCCTGGGATTTAATTATTGCAATTTAAGTTGAAATGGAAATAGTTTTTCATACTCATTATTTCGCAAGTCTGGGGCGCGACGCGGTATGTTCGACTAAGAGTACGCTGGTCTTATCAAAGAGCTCAATCTAGAGTGTAATATACTGTTAATTAACTGTTCTCTCTCAATGATTTACTAGGTCTTCATATTTATATCTGTCTCTGTCTCTCTCTCTCTCTTTCTCTCTCTCTCTCTCTCTCTCTGTCTTCCTGCCTCTTGCGTTCCATTTCTCTGGTTCTTTCTATACATATATGCCTCTCTCTTTCTACATCTTACTATGCTATATTCATTTTGACTAATAAGATCTAAAAAATAAAATCAATTTTTACTCAACTTATAAATATATTTGAAGTCTTAAAAGCTCTGTATTCAGTACAAATTCTCATTATGGCAATCCATTATTCATAGGAGCAAATCGTTCAATGAAATCGTGTTCGCTGGTCATCTGCCTACTCGACCCGATCTGCTGATCTGCCTGATCTGTTGATCTGCCCTCGACTTCATTTCTGTTTGTTTTCTTTTCTATTTTTGTAATATACTATTTTTTTCCTCTTCTCTTTTTTTGCTTCTCTTTTATTTTTCAAGTAACCAAAACAAGTAATCTGATATATTTGTCTAACATGGCTGGCATTAAGCTCTTGGTAACATTTCCGCATTTCAAATGATTTTTAATTATTTTTTTTTTTTTTTTTTGTCAGACGCCTACACAACATAACATCGAAGACTACCTCCAAGTGGATCTGTCGCCTTCTCCCTCACTCTTCATCTCTCTCAAATGTCAGGCTTATTACGAGCTGTATTTTCGAGCCTTATCAAGTGCTTTTTTTGGATCTCTCCTAGTGTGTGTGTGTGTGTGTGTTGGGTACATCTCTATGTGGGTGCCTAAGCTCCATTGATGACACGTCATTTCTGGCATAGACATCTTCGTCAAATGTGTTAAGTCGAGTGAGAAAACCGAAACCGAAGCCGAAACCGAATAGCTTGAAAGAAAACAGGTCTTCCCCCAGCTAGGAGGAGGGAAGTGTCAATAAAATGTCATGAAAAGCCACTTAGCTCAGCGATTCTGTGTGTGCGTGTGTCTTTATATATTTATATGTGTGTGTGTGTAGCTGGAGAAGCTGCCTCACCCAAAGCACTTTAAACTTTGGCCACATCCGCTGTGGGGTTTGCCCCACTGAGCATTTGTCAAATTTTATCGCCAGTTTTGTTGTGGTTCTGTGTTTCCAATATTTCTTCTATCTGCATTTTATTTTCAATATTTTTTTTTTTTGCAATATTATAGCTTTGATTTAAATCAGTCTACTGACCCAAAAGTTCAGGCCACGGAAATTGCAAATTTAATAATTGAGTAGACGCCAAAAAGGCAGCTCGAGCTACGAGTCAAGCTAATGTAAGCCAAAAACCAAGGGGGCTTATTAATGCCAGATAACCTTGGCTGATTTAATTTCTTGTTCGCGGGCTGTGTGATTACTACAACAACAACAACAATAGCAATAACAATAACAAAAGAAACATAAACAACAACGTCAGCAAAGCATCAGCAGGAAAAATCAAAAACTTGCACAATTTCGACACTAAACGACGATCTTTGAGTTCGACTTGAGCTTAGTCTTGAGCTTATATATATATATATATATTAATTTGTTGCTTCGGGTGCCAGTTAGTCGCATATTTAATTAAGAGATTGAGAGCCACAAAAAAGAAATAAACAGTGTTGAACAATGGGTACATGCTGTTGGCAGCACGAGTCAGCTGCACTACACTGCGAGAAAAACTTGCTAAATTAATCGCTGGAAGTATATTCTGACGCTCTGCCGGTTATGTGCGACATGTAAAGCGGTGGTGTAATGCGCTCATCGAACACAAGCTGAGAAGGCATTCGGCACACTAGGAACCAGGAGAAATAGATGTTCTCCGTCCTCGGCTCGGGTATGTGTTCCGTTTGCGTATGCAGCCAACTGTTGATCGCATTTATGCTCTTGATCGATCCCTCCATAACGCCAATGGCATCTTCGTGTTCATATGTATAGATAATATAGCCATTGATATTTTCCTCGCGACAGCGAGCGATCAGCATCGAAGTGAGCTCTTTGTCGTCGGGCTTCAGTCCGTGCAACTGGAACTCCACGTAATACAGGGTGTCATTGGTGAGCGACGTCTTTCTGCGATCCCGACACACCCTGCACGTACAGAAGCAAATGTTCGAATTGGACTCCATACCTGAACAGTCATCTGATGACGTTTGCTCAACATTTTCCTTCCCATTTTCCATAGCCAATGTGCGACTTGCGACCAATTTCATATACCTTGCGCTATCGAAGGAGAATTGCGTCCTTAATAGATCCATTTTTGCTTGATATTTTATATATAAGATATATATATTATAATATTTTTTTTTTTGCTTGATATTTTATATATGAGTTATATATATTATAATATATTTTTTTCGTATATTTAATATAAGTTGTTTCGTTGCCTTTTGAGAACTTTGCTGGGGCAAAGGCTGAGGATTTGTGAAATATATTTCAAAGCAAACCTCAATAAAAAAACGAAACTAAAAATTTAAAAATAAATAAAAACAATGAAAAATTCAGTTTATGCTCCAAAAGAATTAAGAATATAAATTTCGTTTAATCTTATATCATTTTATAAAGACTTTTACGAAATGTCTTGAAAAATGTGTTTGTTAACGTGACAATATTTGAAACACTGAAGCACAATCAATGCCCAAATCGTAGCAGTCGCTTGTTCTCCTATAAGAGTTCATGAGATTGGAATTGACATATATAATATATGTATACATTCAAATATATAGGTGCGTATATATCTTTTCATATATATTTACATATTTATATATTTCGCTTCAATTCCAGGTCAAGAAACAGTTCAATTAGCTCTTTGATATATCAACAAAGATGTCCATGCAATTTGAGCTGAGCGAACCGGTTGATGTCTTCAGGGTATCGTACAAGCTGTATCTCTCCGATGTCAAGGCTCTGATGCCACGTGCCGCCCTTAAGGCTACCGAGCTGAATGTGCGCGGCTATATGACGCGCACTCAATGCGGATTTGCTGTAAGTGGCGAGCTGGAGGGCACACAGGATAAGCTGCAGCAGATGATGTCCTGGCTGCAACAGGAGGTGCCCAAGGGTAGCGAACTGCCCAAGTTTGGCCAATATCAGCTGCAACTGAAGCCGGGCTACGACGATTTCTTCTGCTGTTAAATGAAACCAAATAACGTAACTCTAAATAAAAATGTTGCAAGTGCCACAAAATTTGTTTCGAGTGCAGCTCTCTCATAAACAATAACAATCTGTCGAGCAGCGACGGCTATTGAACAATGGATCAGTCGAGCTGCAGTGGCTGCTGCAGTTGCTGTTGCCAGTTGCTGTTGCCAGTTGCTGTTGCCAGTTGCCAGTTGCTATTACTGCTGACTTTTCAAAGTCAAAAACGCGATTGTATCATCAGTTTTTAGTATATTTCAATGCTCGCTAGACTAATGAAAGCGGGTATATGCGATTGCAAGAGATGGATTGAGATTCTTATTCTTCTGAATCATTTGTGTAGCTGATTTGTTATTTTGCATATAGTTTACTTATTTGAGAAAATCACACAGCAAATTCAAGCGATTGTATTGGGAAAGATGTTTATAAATATCTATCTATCTATCTATGTATCTATCTATCTATCTATGTACCTATCTATCTATCTATCTATCTATCTATCTATCTATCTATCTATCTATCTATCTATCTATCTATCTACCTATCTATCTATCTATCTATCTATCTATCTATCTATATTATCTATCTCTCTCTAACTATTTATAACCTACACAATAATTTCTGTTATATTGATGATGTAGATTTATTGCTTGATTGAGATTATTTGATTTTTAGATTCGTAGAGGTAAATATCTTAAAGATAGACTTTTGAGATTTGAGATATATCAATATGCTGAGGTTATTTAGCTACAACCAGAATTAGTAGCAAATCGGGAAAACTTTCTAGTAAGTTTAACAGTTCGTTCACTATATGTATATGGAGTCTTTTAACTGTAGTCAGCAACATTGATTATGATAGGCTTTAATGGTTAGAAGAATGCCATCGAATGTATCGTTCAATAAATTTACTGGATTTTATAAGCCTAGAGCGAGCATTGAACAGCAGGTTCAATACGTTTGCAAAGTTCTTAGTTTGCTTTTTTTCTGTTGAGGGCGCGGGTGACTCTGATTTGTGCAGATAGAAGAAAAAAAAAAAAGTTGCAAACAATGAGCCATAGCCGCGAAGAAAAATACAAAAAGAATTGAGCCAAGTTTGGCCCAGTGAGCCAAGTCGAGCCGAGCCGCTTCAGCAGCAGTCGCAACAATCGAATCAATTCATTTTTCTAGGGCGTACTATGCCACTTGAACGTTGAACTGCAGACGCCCCAATGCTGACTACTGTGAAGGCGACCGATCTTAACTGCCGAGCAGCTCCATTGTTATTGTTATTAAGCTAGCAGCAGCAACAGTTGCTGTGGATGCAGCAGCAGCAGCAGCAGCAGCAGCAGCAGCACTTGGTCTTGATCGTGCCCTGGCACTAGTCATTTTATTATTTTCAAGATTTCTTGGCGCTACTTGGCTCATTTCGCAACACTGGTCGGTGTGCGCGCCTACCTCTGCCCCAACTCTTTTGCCATAATTCATGCTGCCGCAGATTTATGGGCTTCGCTTAAATGGGAGCAAAGCGTTCTTGAAGCCAGGATTACGACGTAACATTTGAACAGGCAATGGCAATTCAATTAGACCTAAATGCTGTCAACAGCCAGGCAACAACAACAGCAGCAACAGCAGCCGCAGCAGCAGCAGCAGCAGCAGCAGCAGCAACAACAGCTGTGATATAGACAGCAAAGCAGAGCCAAGTGTCGTCTGGTCTGTTGTGTCTGCTGTGTCTGCTGTCTGTTGTCTGTTGTTGTGCGCCTCGTGTTGCATAATATTTTATGCATGCAGAGCGCTTGCATATTGTTGCAACATGCTGCCATGCTGTTGATGATGATGCATAGCCTCCAGAATTGCCACGTTGCCCCTCCCTGAAAAAAAAGCGATACCAGTAAGAGTGATCTAGTCGAGAGTGCTCGACGAGCACTTACCCTGCGGATGCAAAATATAAATCTAGCCTACAGAGAACTACGAAGAGCTTACAAGAACTCATTGTAGATTAATTGAAGATAACAACTCACAGACAACTGCAGGACTATTATAATTTTCTATAAATATCAATGTACGTTACTTATAGCAGCTATCGATAACTTTGACTTTCCTTTTTTTTTGCTTGGATATGCACTTGCTGCTAAGTTAAGGATACATGCTGATGACCTGTAAAAGTATACATATATATGCCTTGATTAACCTGTTGATCCGCATCAGAAATATTTATATGTTCTACATGCCTCCCTTCTAGTAAGGGCATATTCATGTCAACTTATCGCCAACACTGATTTGTTTTGCTGATTAGTCCTATTGGCACATGCCTGTCCACCCTTTAGCATAGTTGATCATTCGCGTCTTTCACCTTTTGTCAGCTAGTATAGGGTATATGCGAAACAAAAAATCAAGTCTGCCCGACCGTCAGACAGTCCTGCGCCAAGGCGTCCAGCTGTGCGCCGGCTCCAGTCGCCTCGGCTCGTAAGTGTGTCGAATATTCAAGTGAAAATTTCCCGCATAGAGCTCAAAGTCAGTCAAATCAGCGAGTGCGGCGCTTGTCTTGCGCGGCTCTAGTGGGTTGCTGTGTGTCTGTCTGTGTGTGTGTGTGTTTGCCTATTCGTATATCCATGGCATGTGCATGGGCCATATAGATACAAATGTATCTGTATCTGTATCTGGTGCTGCTGCTGCTATGCACATGGAGCTTTATAGGTGGGTAGCTGCGACTGCCTTTCGACTGGTATTTCGCTTGCGTCTCTTGATTAGAGACTGAGCCAAAACTTGTCGTTACAGTTGTTCTTGTTGCTCTCGTTGTTGTTGTTGTTGTTGCTGTTATTGTTATTGTTGCTGCAGCTCTTTAAGTCGAACAATTACATTTTAAGCGTAGCACAACCTTGGATACCGTTATATATCTAGCTGTTGTTGGGCGTGTGTGTACGTCAACTAGTGGGCAAATAACACAGCGAACATAATCTTGGACAAGTTCTTAAAGTCAAGATGGAGTAGGTGGAAATACCAGTTGCATTGCAAATGATCATGTTGCATGAATGAATAGAGTTATTAAAAGAATTGAAAAAATTAATAGCATAGATAATATTATTTATAATTATAAAAAATATTTGTAATGTTTTTTTAAATTTATAGTTTATATTTCTCTTTAATTTATATTTTATCTAAAAAATCTCTGTTTTTCTTGCCGTTTATCTCCGAAAATCTATGCTTAACCCGATTAAGAAATATTTCATTTTGCATAAATTAAAAAGTTAAAAATGAAAATTATATTTAGTCTAGCGCAAAAATTGCGCACAGTAGTTGCAGCTAGTTCTAAGTGGTGTAGCAAATGTTTATTGGGTTTGATGGCAAAGCGCACCGCTGGGCTAAACACGATTCAGCAATCTGCAAACGTCTCGTTGGCTTCGACGTCTATGGCAACAGTCGAAACAGATCGCCAGTCAGCCCCGGAGCAGCAGACCTGGCCACGCCAGACCACAGCCACAGCCAGAGCCGCCAGAGCCGACAGAGCTGACAGTCAGACAGCCGCATGGACAGACAGAGAGACAGTCAGCCGGGCCAAGTTAAGAGCGAGTCGACCACACCCGCACACTTCATTATTTTTATGTCGCCCGTGGTGGTACGATTTAAACGACAACGGGCGACGGCTGCAGATTGTGGAGCAGTGGCAGCACTGGCTGGGGGCAGCGAGGGGTGGGGGAGGTTGGCGCAGAGAACGTGGCACGACATTCGGCGTTTTGGTGGCGTCTCTGTGCAGTTAGAGAGCAGCACCACAAACCGAAAAGCAACTCCAAGAAATTAGACGCAAGTCAAAGAGTAGCCTCAGCAGATTCAGACCCAAAAACAGAGTTGGGCACGGGCTGAGGCACAGGGCATCACGTATTGCATATCGGCTATAGCTATTTGAAAGTTAAAAAAAAAAAAAAATTTATAAATTTATATTTTTTTTATTTATTTATTATTATTTTTTCGCTTAAATAAGAGTCTTTAAATAAGCAGAAAGAATATGGAAATTATGTTAAGAATGATGCAAGTATTACATTTTTTTTTAATAAAAAAAAAAAATTAGCATTTTATGCGAAAATTTATAATAAAATTATTACTTTATTATTATTAGTATAAATATTTTTTTTTATTATTTTTTTTATGATGATTTTAATTTAATTAAATTTTTTTTTTTTCATTTTATCAATAATTTTAGAAATTAATGAAAAATATAAAATATCTCCCAGTTTATATATTTTTTTAATTAAAAAATTAATTTAAAATTAAAAAATAAATTAGTTACAATTTTAGACATATTTTTATGAAATATTCTTACAAAAAAAAATTAATAAAATCCTTTTTTAAATATTAAACAAATGATTTAAAATCCTACAAAAATTGAATGCATTTAGTTGCCTAGCCCAAGAGTTATATCCAGCTTGAAAGCTTTAACCAAATTTCGGGGCACGGGCTGTAGCTGCCGAAGCTGCTTGGCTTAATGTGCCCGGGCACATCTCATGTTGATGTTACAATTGCTGGTTGTTCGTTTTTTGGGTTTTGTTTTTCTGGACTTGTGGGGATCGTGCGCCAGCGCAAATGCGCCTAGTGGGGCCTGGAAATTTGTAGCGCCTGCAAAAAAAGTCAGCTGCAACAACTGAAACGGCAACAACAATAGCAACAACAATTATCTACAATTACAACAACGGCAGGCTGCCAAAAAGTCGTTACTGTTCGAAGCGCTGTGGCTATACACTCGAAGAAAAAGTCTTATCAATTGCGTGGCTAAGTGAAATCTGAAATTTGACTCAAATATTTTGCTTTGCAATATATATTTAATATTCAATTAATTTTAATTAAATATAAAATATTTTTTGCTTCTGTAAGCTCCATTCCCTTAACAACTTTGGCCAACTTTCTTTGAGTGCAATTTTATATATCGTATTACGCCTTCTAATGCGATCTGCTGCCTCTGCGCTTGGGTCTTGGGCAGACTCCAATGTAATTTATCTTGATGTTTAAATCAATAATACGTATAACGCCATCCATCCAAAGTTGTTATTTCTCCAACATACACACGATTATATATATAAAATTTAATAGCTGTTGTTGCTGCTGGTAGCCGGTGTTGTTGTTGTTGTTGCTGTTCGCTGTTTGCTGTTTGCTGTTTGCTGTTTGATTATTATTGAAATTTTCAATATTCGGCCGCTTGCGGAGTTTATTAAGGCACGAACCGCACTTTGACGACGGCTCCTCGTCGAGTGCCTTCATAATTATTGCCATGGGCTTTGATCTGGTTTCGTTCTGGCAGCTCCACAGACCTGGCAGCTCTACCTGCGTCTGCATCTGTATTCGTATCTGTATCTGTATCTGCATCTACATCTGCATCTGCATTTGTATCTTTGTGTGTGTGCTGCCGCCTCAGTAGGCCGCCGCATAGACGCGTCGCGATTCTGGTCTGGCGTCTACGCCTATTCGTCTGCCTAGGCTATGACAGTTGGGCGCTCGGCTTTGGTTCTATTGTTCGCCGTGTAGCCTGAAGAGCTGCCGGGTATCTGTATTTAGCGGTGGGCGGGCATTGTTTCGTAATTGTGAAATATGTTGTCATGGTCCAAGTTATTGTCGGCTCTCGTTTAGATGCGACAAATGCGCTACATTTGGGCGGCGTTCATGATTTTTATAGATTGTTTTGATTGTCAAAAGGTAAAACAGCGATAAAAATCATTTAACATGGACAATTTTGTAGAGTTCTGCTGATACGCTACAAATGTGGAGATTTATAGCAATGGCTTACAGTATTTCATTTTCTAATTGTTCTTTGGTTAACTTTATATAATTTGCATTGTAAATTATATATTTTGAAAAAGTCTACAATTTTGGAGAGTTATATCTCTCATTCCCTAAACATTTCATATTTATAATCGTTTGCTATCAACTTATATTATAATGCTAGGTTCATTTTAAAAGTCTCCACTTTTGGAGAGTTCATAAAACTAGCCATATACAATAGATTATTACCAATAACGCTACTTCCTAGCGATCATTAGTATCATAACGCAGTAATTGGTGTCGACTGAGCATTCTAGCCCATAATAAATGTCTCCACTTTTTGAGAATTGCTTTGTGATGCTATTATTATGTTAATTAAGCAGTTGCTTTGCCATAAATATGCATTTAAAGCAGCCTGTGGATATTTTAAAAAGTCTCCAATTTTGTAGAGTTCATAAAAATGTCCATATTCGCCAGCAGCAGCACTAATAGTGTTACTGCCTCGCCATCATTAGTGCGGCTAGTCATAGAGCTGGAGGTGGTTTTAGACAACGCCGCCACCACCGCCAGCACCACTGTGCGTATGAGTGGTGCTCGTTGTCGTTGCGCATACGCCGCACACGCCGCGGCCAAACGACGCTCGTATTTGTGGGCTATAAAAACAGCAAACGATGGTGAGCCGAATGTGGCACCAACACATCGACACCGGCACGTTTTAGTGCCCATTAACGAGCAATTGCAATTTAAACTGGATCGCTCAGTTAGCAATTTGGAGCGTTGCTTTTATGCAACAGCGCAGTCAGCGTGGCCGTCGTCGTCGTTGCAGTTGCAGTTGTGGTATTTTGGACAAATGTAGATTTTTTTCATCATTTTTTTTTATTCGCTATGCAACGAACGACGATGGCGAGTTGAGTGGCCTGTGGGCCACCGAGCAGATTCGACGGGACGGCCTCAGTCAACAGCAGCAGCAGCAGCCGCAGCAGCAGTCGCAATGTCCGCCCCGACAACGCCACGTACGCGCCAAGGTGTGCATGGGTTGTTGTTGTTGTTGTTGTTGCTGTAGTTGTTGGCGGCGGCGGCAGCTTACAATGCATTTCATCAGGCAGCAGCTGCCTGGGCTGCCATAGCTTAGACACACTCTTGATTTTGTGCCTCTTAGATTATACGTTACGTTTCTGCGTTCGCTTGGACCAAGCAATAGATACATAGATACAGATACTTCACAGCGTGTATGTGTGTGTGTGTGTGTTGTATATTTCTTTGGCTAATAGCAAAATGTTGGCTATATGGCCCTGCTTCGTTAGATATAGATAGCATTCGATTTTCGCTCAGCCGGCTGCAGTTGTTGCTGGCATGCCTTCCTTGGCAGATAATCAGGCAGGCAGCCAGCCAGGCAGTCAGGCAGTCAGGCGGCCAGGCGGCCTGGCAGCTTGGGCACAGTTGGTGCTGGCCGGATGGCAGTTGCTGCCGCTGCTGCTGCTGCTGCTGCTGCGCCTAATGCAAAAATTCGATCAGCTGCATTTTCAGATCTCGACCCATATTTTGCTATATATTTTTGCTGCCGCCGCTGCTTAAACTGGTTTCGATTTGCATACACGTTGGACGCAGGAGTGCGATGAGTGTGCTTAGTCATATTGGGCGGCCATTAGAATGCCGCAGTGCGGCGCGGCGCGTCGCAGTTGCAGTTGCTGAAAATAAAAATAAAACCGAAATAGAAGTAAAAGAATATCCATTGGTCCCCACCTAAACTAGTTTTCCAATGTTTTTTAGAGCAGACACAGACTTTTTTGCTTGCCACATTCGTTTCGTGTGTTTGCTGCTGCATTTATTGCTGTTGTTGCTGTTGCTGTTGCTGTTGCTGTTGCATGTTGCAATCGATTGCGAAACGAAATGTGCGACCCACTGCGACTAATCTTCACAGGCAACAGGCAGCAGGCAGCAAATCGCATTGGGCAGGCAGCATCAAGAGCCGCAGCCTTTAAAAGCTCTCATGTTGTTGTTGGCATTGTTTCCTTGCTTGTTTGTAATTAAGCATACGTCGTGTGGCACATGGGATGCCAGCCAGCGCCTCGTATCTAACAGATACTTTCACAATTTGCTGCCGCTGCCGCTGCTGCTGCTGACCAACTGCAACAGCAACAAGAACAACAACAGAACAACACCCGTTGCCATTGTCGACAACTTCAAATTGTAACACACTCAAATTCTAAGGTGTGCCAAGACGGCCATTTAGATTGTGGTACATGCATTATCGGATACCGCTCCCCGCCCACCCCCACCGCTCCTCCCACCGCTCAGCTGCCCTCCCAGCTGTAGCCAGCTGAGGTGTCCGCCTGAGCGAGCGCGTGTTGCTGCCGCCGACAGGGAAGGCCAAGAATTTGTCGGCTAATAGAGAATGGCGAGCGCACTTAATGATGCCAACTTGTGTCGGCCCGATAAATTCAATATAAATAAATAAAAATCAATTTAAAATTGCAACAACGACAGTAAGAGCAAGTGCCAACAAATTGTCAAAGTCACATTTTAGTAAAAAAAAAAAATAAATAAATAAATAAATAATAAATAAATAAATAAATAAATAAATAAATAAATAAATAAATAAATAAATAAATAAAAAATAACTCGAAGATGCAAAACTTTATGCATTTACTATTTGGCATGACTAAAAAAATGCGAAATATTTTTAAATGCATGCAAATATTTATTAAAAAAATATTTAGAATATTTTATAAATTAATGTTTAATATTAAATAAATTTGTTAAAGAATTATATTTGCTAAGGAATTATATTAAACTAGATATAGACAGCAAACAAGAGAGGCAAGAGAAGGCGTGAGAGAGAGAGAGAGAGAGAGAGAGAGAGAGAGAAGGAAAGATCGTGATCTTCAATGTATATCTCATAACATAGAAATATATTTGTTCAACATGAAAATATCAATGTAATATTGAGTTCCATTACAATTCCCATTCAATACATATAAATAACATATTAATCGAATTGCTACATATATGCTAAATAAACACACATTGCTGTGCGACATCATGAATAATTCTCAATATATACCAAGTTAATTATTATCTTAAATATTTATACTTACAAATAACTATGAATTTGTATTTATATAATAAATAAGTAAGAAGATAAGTAAATGTTGTTGAGTTATAAATTACACGCAATGCATAAATCGCCGATTGCCGATCGCCGATCGACGACGATCGCCAATGATGTTGTTCCCCAAATACAACAACAACAGCAGCAGCAACGAAAACTCAACTGAACTGCTGCAAAGTGAGGCGTATAAACAAGCCATAAGCATTTTTATGATCGCTTCTCAATTAAACAACTACTCGATGTTGTTGTTGCTGGTGTTGTTGCTGCTCTGGCCAGGCAGACTGTCGCAGACAGCATCCATGTATACTAGATCTGTCTGCTCTGTCTGCGCGCCTCTGTCTCTGTTCCGCTCTCTGCAGCCAACTCTCTCACACTTTATCGCTGCCAATCGAATGCTGCGTTTGACGCAATTAAATTGTCACTTTTCGTTTTGTTGAGGCGATATTTAAGTGCACTGGTTTGACTTGAACCGCCTCATAGCAATAGTTGTTGTTGCTGTTGTTGTTGTTGTTGTTGTTGTTATTGCTGCTGCTGCAGCGAGACATCGTCTATAGGTTGTAGACAATCGCGTCGTATCTAAGTCTAGCAACAATTTGCCGCCTTCCTTAATTCTTATCGTCACATAATAATTTCACATTGGCAAATTCTTGCTAATTAGTTAATTGCTCAACACACACACACACACACACAGACAATTGCATGTAAATTCTATGTCTAGAATATCTTTTGTATCGTTGTTTATTTTAATGCTTTCGGCGCGTGTTTCTCGGTGTTCGGCAAGCCATTCAAATTTGTGCAATCTTTTCGCCATTATCGCAAATCTTTATTTTATTTTGCATTTCGATTTTGTTTTGCGATTTGAATTGAATTAAAAATTCTCGAATTATTGCCGTTTATTATCAATTTACTTTATTTATGATTTGAGTTTATCTCTACTTAAGTAGCATTTTTTCAACGCATTTAATGCTTCAAGTTCAACTTTCTATTTTGAATCAAATTAAGTTTATACTTTTAATAATGACTTGATTCATTTGCAGCAATATTTATTAGCGTATTTAGTTCAGTTTATGATGTAGTTTAGTTTTCAGTAAATCAACTTTTTTTTTTTACTTTATTAAAGTTTTTAACATTTATTTATTTACATTCGGTAGCTTTAAACTATATAAAAAAATTATTTTCGAATAGATCCAACTATATAAAAAAATTATTTTCGAATAGATCCAACAAATACAATCGGCTCTATTGATTGTAAAAAAATAATAAAACAAATGAAAAGGAAAAATTTTATAATATTTATTTGTATTAATGAAAGAGCAAACATATTCATTATATATGAAGCACGATTTCATAGCGCATCCTGTTAGCCCACCTTGACTATATCTTTGCAATATTTTGTTCAATCTAAAGATTGATTAATATAATTATTATATTAAATTAATTAATATAATAATTATATTAAATTATTTTTTTGCTTGTGACATTTTATTATTTCTATTAACTGTGATCTGATTTCTCATAAACTAAAACTGATTTAAATAATTTTTATTTTTTTATTTATTTATTTATTTATTTATTTTTTTATTTGATTTTAGACATATTTTTAGGTATTAAATATATTTAATGAAGCAAAGACTTTCATTAAATTTACGAGCTATTTATTTAGCAATTTAGCATATGCTGACTTTTCTCTGTTTAACGAATTGCTCTTTAGGCTTATTATGCTTAACTAGTTAGCAGACATTTCCTGAAGTTTTCCTCAGGAAAAGCTCACAAGACAATAGATCCTAAACCAATACACACACACACGTGCATACACTTGTTGCCACGTTTTAAAAGGCAACGGCAACAATGCTAAAGTGAAGCCAATGCAGCATTTAAAACACGAAATAATAAAGAAGAAAACAAAAATTACCGTCGGCGATTTCGAACGCAGCGTAGATGTTAAGTGGGCGCTTTTTATGGGCGTGCAAGATCTGAAGTTTTTCTGTATTCCATTGCATTTTTTTTTTTTTTTTTTTTTTTTTTTTTTTTTTTTTTTTTTTTTTTTTTTTTTTTTTTTTTTTTTTTTTTTTTTTTTTTTTTTTTTTTCTTTTTTTTTTTTTATGATGCGACTGGCATGTACGTCGAAGATCGCCAACGGTGGCTGTAGCAGCGACTTTAACGACTACCGAATTCTTGTAGTTGTAGAGACTAAATGAATCATCTAGCAGAGGCAGCAGCAGCTGGACATGGAACATAGATCGTGGGTGCTTCGGCTGGTGTGAACTTTGTTGGTTGCTGGCTCAGCATGAAGCTGTTAAAAATTGTTTGCGAAAATTAAGTTGGCCTAATGACACTCGCGCCTGGCAATTACATAACCAAAGCGGCCAGAAACTGTGACAGTTGCGGCCCAACACGTGGGGCTGGTAGCTCGATAAGAATCGTCGTCAAAGCGCATTTGCGTTACGTATACGACACGTGTGCACCCATTGTGAATTGACTCTCTTTCTAACGGACATATATCAAGCCAAAGCCCACGGATTACTCATTCATATCCGCAATTGTGTAACAGCCGAGCCGCTGCCAGCCTCAGCCTGCGTCGCTCACGGTGTCCGTTGTGCCTGTGCATGTGGACACGCAGCCATTAAAAAGTGAATCGCACTGCCAGCTGTCCAGCCAAAACAGCCAAACAGGCATGCAGGCAGACCGCGGAGCTGAGCTGCGTTGCGCTGCGCTGCGCTGTGCTGAGCTGAGCCAAACAGCCAGCGCGGCCCCAAACTAAACCAATTTCTGCAAAATATTAGAGCAACAAATTAATGACAGTGCAAACAGAGCACAAAAAATGCAATATGCATTGGCTAATCAGCTCGAAACAAAGCTGAGATACTCTGTAAAATGAAGCGGAGCAAGTGATCAGAATATAGAAATAATATTCGAATCTTAATGCATATATCGAGAAAAAATCTTTAAAAATCTAGTATAATATAAAAATTTTTTCTATAAATTTAATTATTATTCACACAGAACACAAACATTTTTTTTTTATATTTTAGTGTTTTTTATAAGATTTATTTTTATATATTTCTTTATTTTCATTTTCATTTTCTATATTATATATTTTATTAGATTTTATTCTTAATATTTTTATTTTAAATATAAATTGTCTAATTAAAAAACCTTATAAAAATTAACTAGTGTTGAAAAATAAATATGCCACAAATATTTATGTTTTATTTATATATTATTATAATATGTATTCAAATAATTTAAAAAAATGATAATAATATATATTAAAATAATTTAAAAAAAATAATAAATTGTTTTATTTCATAAATTTATATTTTTATATATTTAAATTTAGAAATTTAATGTGATATAGTTTATAAAATTTAGCAAATATGAATATATTAAATTAAATAAGTTTTTATTATTACTTTTATAATTTTTATACTCAGAAATTATTTCTTTAATATTTGAGTATCATTTTTGTTTATTCCCAGAAATCATTTCAGCCTCACAAAATATGTGCAATAAGAAAAATTAATATCTAAATTCATCTGCAGTCATCTGCCCACATGAAAACATCTTAGCTTCACAGTGCTTGATCAACATTCATTAATAGCTGGAGCAACCCATTTTGATTAGTGTATAATCAACTACGCCTGGCGACTTTCAATTAAAAAAGAAGCAAAAAACAAGAATGACAATCTGATGTCGTCGTCGTTGTTGTTGTTGTTGTTGTGGTTGTCGTCTTACTGTTGTCGTGGTCCAAAGAAAAGCAAAAGCTGCTGGCCCGCAATGCAGTCACTGAAGCTGTCGCAGCCAAGCCCGACTTCGCGTCCGAGTTGAGGTCCAAGCAATACAATTTACTAGCTTAGATGCTTGGCATGAATAAATAAAATAGCAAAGCACATTAACGCCCCACTGCAGCTGCCAACTGGCCGCCTTCGCTGCGGCTGCAGACCCAAGACCAAAGACCATCCAAAACAAAAAAACAAAACAAAAATGGGCAGCCGCCTGGCCGATTGCAGGCGAAACTTGAATCACCCCGAGAGTCAAAAAGCGAAAAACCGGACCGATAGATAGCACCGCAGCCGATCAAAATAGCAAACGCGGCTGTGGCTGTGGCTGCGGCTGGCAACTGCAACTGCGGCTGCCGCTGCTGCTGCGCACAATTACAAAAGGAGCAAATGCTCGCCGCGTCCAGGCAGCGGGCAGCGAGCAGCGGGCGCGAAATGGCTTCAAGCAAATTGACGCCGCAGCAAACGGCAACGGCAACGGCAACGGCAAACCAAATGCCAAAGCAGCTGAGGAAAACACAAGACCAGCGCGAATGGACCACAGTCCACTTTTTTTTCCACTCTTCTCTTTATTATTATTTTTTGTCGTCGTCGTCGTTGTTGTCGTTTTTTTTTTTTTTGCAATCCAGTCAAGGGTGTGGTGGCGTCGCTGCCGGCGTAGCTGCTGCAGTCGGCCAGTGGTCGGCTGGTCTCGTGCACGTCACCCAATAACAACAACAACCACAGCAGCAGCAGCAGCAGCAGCGGGGCAAACACAGCAGAGATGAAACAGAAGAAAAAAAACAACAACAAAACAAACGAGTCACGCTCAATGCTAAAAACAAAAGACTTAGGCAACAAACTCGCTGCTCGCTGCTCGACGCTCGATGCTGTCTCTCGGCAGCGGCCTTTGATACAATTTTCTGACTGCGCGACTGACTAAGCGACTGTCTGACAGCTGAATCTGCACAAGTATGTGTGTGTGTGTGTGTGTGTGGCTCTCTTGTGCCTGGTGTGGGCAAACGCCCAGGCAACTGGCTGCGGCTGCGGCTGCGGCTGCTTGGCTACTGCCCATAACGGCGTTGTTAGTAAAGCAACGTCGACGTTGACTGCGCTGCCGATTACCGTTACCGTTAGCGCCAGCGTTGGCTGCGCGCTTGTATTGGTGTGGACTCCATTTGTCGAGGCCTGCGTCGCCTTCAACGTTCTCTGCCTTGTGTTCTGCTCTTTGATATTTGTTGTTGTTGTTTTCATCCCATTTTGCTGCTGCTGTGTCGCTATTAAAAGCAAAAGTTTGCAATTAACAACGAGCGAAAATTGTTTCTGTTATTGTTGTTGTTGTTGTGCTTTGCTGGCGTGGATATCACATGGTGGACTGGGTCTTTGGGGCTGGCCTTTTTGTATTTATGCAACACGACATATAACATGAAATATTAGCAATAAATTTGTAAATGAATTTTTATTTATTTATTTTTTTGCTATTGTTTTTGTTATTTTTTGTGCTCAACGGAAAAGTAAAACGATATGTGGGCTGGCACTTGTTACAATTTAATCAAAATGAAAATCGAAAGAGAAAAAAAACTATTTGCAGAGGCAGATTACGATTTGTTGCGATTGGCCTGTGAGATAAAGCGTATATATTATGAAAATAAATAAATGCAAATAGGAAAGTACATTTGGTGTGCTTTTTATTATGTTTTATTTGGTTTGCGAAGTACAAATAATAATGGACAAATCCAAAGATTGACAAGTGAAAGATAATTAGTTATTAATAGCTCTGGCCTTTTGTTGGAAAAAAAAATGATTTGCTTGATTAAATTTGAGCATGAAAAGTGACTTTGATGAAATTGTTATGCTATTTTGAAGTACATTCAATTTTGGGTAATTTTTTTAAAATTTTATTTTAATTAAACAACATTTCATCAAGGGTATTCCCTAATTCATGAACTCAAAGTTGCAGCCCAAGCAAAGTCTGATTTGCACTTTGATTCTTGTTGTTGTCTAACTTGGATTTAACTTCGACTTTTAATGCTTCACCTACAAGTTTATTTGCCGTCTTGATGTCAACCTTTTGTCAAAATTGTTGCCTACTTTGTCACATTTTAATTAAGAGTTGGCTTTATATTTGTTTTGTTCGACGCTCTACTCTAAGCAGACAAATTGAATTAAAGTTTTGTTAGGCAACTGGCAGCTGGAAACAAATGCAGTGCAGGCTCCATCTGAGCGCAGCTGTGCGACTCGTTTGGGCGTGTTCCTTGGTGGTCTCGGCGACTGCAACTGCAACTTTAACTTGAACTGCAAATGCAATGCTTGCTGAAATTGGGTGTAGCCTGTGGACAGGCTTTTGTCTGTGTCTTGCTTGTTGTTTGTTCTATCCAATGTCAGTTAGCCAGTTAGTTGCAGGCAAATTCAATGCACTCACTTAGCAGCTGCTTAGCTAGCTAAAGTATCTCATTTTGATATTGATTTTGACTGAGCAACGCATCTGTGCGCTGCATTTCGATGCCAAGTTCTGGCCTAGGAACAAAATGGAAACACGACGACGCATAAATAAATTAGAAAGTCAAAGTCGACCTCTAAACTTTATCTAAGTATATTGCGCGCGCCTCTGTGGTAGATTATTGCATATTTTATTAACAGCAACAACAACAATAAGAACAACAACAGCAACTCGTACTGCACAATGAGAGCTTTGAGTGCGGCCAAGCGACCACGCCTGTAATTTAAATTAAATTTGTTTTGCTATATTAGGTGCCGCCGCAATATGTTGTCCGATACACACACAGAGTCACAGATACGAGTAAATATATAGTTTATATATATATAATAGATATATATATATATATATTTATAGAAATATATCCGTAACTAGGCGTTGTTGCTGCCAACTGACCGCTTCAATGATGAGTTGTTGTTTTTATTGTAATAAAAAAAATGTAATTCATATAAGTGAGAGTAGTCTGGTTGGTAATGAACAACTAGAAGATACCCTGAATGCGTCTTAGCATGCATTTGCCAATAAAGACTGTCATCATCTGTCACATCAATCAAATAGAGAATTTAGCAAGTAAAATAAATTGTTTTAAATGGAAGATTATAAGTGTAGTTTACAGATATAACAGATTTACATACACAGATATATATAAAAATAAAAGTTGCATTATTTACGAATTATATTAATACTACAGATGATAAATATTGTCAATTTGCATCTAGTAAAAAATCTTAGTCTGTAAAAAACGGCGAAAGTCTAAATATCAATAAAAATTGATTTTTTTTAATTTTAATATATTTCTAAAAAAAAGTAGACTTCAGTATTAAACTGTTTTAGATTTCTTTTATAGCTATGCCAGCTTTGTCTCTTATATAAGTTCACACAAAATCAGTATGCCAAGTTTACAGCAATAGGGTATTCCAATATATAAAATATTTCTCTCGATAAAAATATATTTACGATATAGTTTTTCCGGCTTTTAGTTCATTATTTTTTGTATACTATATATATATATTTTTTTCTTCTTTTTTGGTTTTCATTTATCTATCATAGATATATATTTTTTGCAATTTATTTATAAGCCCCTCAATAGTTGTATAAATGTAGCTTAATGGGCATTTCGACATGAAATCCGACATACGACAAATGATTTATTTCATTTTGCGTGCAGAGCGAAATGTGTCAGAGCTCACCCAGATCGAACGGAGGAGTAGCTCAAAGCCGGAAAGTGCCGGACAGTCAGCTGAGTGCGAGCGCACAATTAACCCAGGTTCAGGTGGGCGACCCCCGTCATCAGTAAACGGATGCAGGAACTTCACAGCCAGCCCGAGTCGAGTATTTGCATATTCGAATGCATTTTGGCTCGATTCCAATCAAGTTCCCCGTTCAGCATAAAGAAATTTCCAATTAATTTCGATGTGATAACAAATTGTTATTAGATGCTCCATCAAGGGCAAACACTGTTGTGTATTAAGTGTGGAATATCCTTAGCAATAGCCATGATAGAGGTATGCCGATTGCTAGAGAAATGACGAGAGCTGCTACATCCGTGCCTCGAGGCCAAGTTTATTGCATTGCAAAGTAAAGCAGCCTGTCAAATGCTGACATCCGTATCAAATTGAATTAAATATATAATACAATCAAAATCAGACTCAGTTAACGCTGCATAAATCCCATTAGTATCTTTGACAGTATTGGCAAGTTATAAAAGAATTATAGACGCTGCAGATTAACTAAGCTTAAAAAACAAAAATTTGAATTCAATTCGATTGACCTAGGCCTTGAGCTGAATGTAAAGAGAAATTTTGAAAGTTATATATTTGTCTTAGCTCAAATAATTCTCTACTTCAAGAAACTTGACAAGAAATGCTCCAATAATAAATAAACTGTAATAATTGTTTATTATTTTTTGATGATATGCAACAATTTGCATTCGTAAGCCTAGCAAAAATAGTTTCGAATGGCTGGCAAAGCAATTTGAAGCATCGTTTACAGCTATGTTCATTAGGTTAGTTAGTTCGATCCGTTCATATAATAACAGACAGAGAGAACAGATCAGATCATAAGTGCACGAGCCATTTGCAATCGAAGAAGCCTCCACGGGGCAATCATCGGACAGAGGAGTTGCATAAGTACCTCAACTCGAAGCTCTAACTAACTAAATAAAGCAAGAGGCCTTTCGAGAGCAATTGGAACTTCATAAACACACACACTCGCTGAGGGAGACTCAGATGTTAGGAAAGGAAAGCACAAATTGCCAATCCGATGCGATTTCAGGAATTTAGCATAGTTTGTGGCTTTCATTTGCATTCAATTTGGATTTGGCATTCGCCTATTTTTTTTTTTCCTTCTTTTCTTCTCTCTACATTTTTTGCAGCATTTTATTGTCATTTTACGTTGTTGTTATATGTCGGGCAACAACAGTAAGAGCAACAGCAACAGCAACAGCAACAGCAACAGCAATAGCAACGACAACGACAACAATAATCGACAACAATAATAGTAACAACAACACACGAATGCCACGCGCCTACTTATGTTGCCATGTGGCATGTGAAGTGGAGCCCGCAACCGCCTAGGCCAAAATGAAACCACACAGAAATAAACGAGCCAGAGCCAAAGTCAGAGAGGCCCAGCCGGGCAGACCTGGATAGATCCACATCCCAGGCCAAGCCAAAGCCAAAGCCAAACCAAGGCAAACCAAGCCAAGCCAAGCCAAGCCAGACGAGACCAGACCAGAGCCACGATACATTTTGGATGCTGCCGCGTTGCCAGCTAAATTGCAAAACACCTTTGCAGCGACAGCCAACAGCCAACAGCCAGCCAGGCTGGGATAGGATGGCATAGGAGATGCTGATGGAGTCGCAGATGGGGCCAAGCCACCGCGTTGTGAGATGTGCCAACGTAGCCAAGTCTCCAGCTTTGACTCTGCACTCGGCTCTGATTCGCATGTGTTTGTGCTTTTTGTATTTCGATGTTGTTGTTTTTGTTGTTTCGTTTTTTTCGTATTTTTTGATCCGTTTTTAGTCTGTTGTTGGCCAGATCTTGCACTACATAAGGCCGCATTGATGATGATGCTGACGAATGGGTAGTTTGAAGAGTTTGCAAGTGAGCATTTATATGTTATGTATAGAAGAGTATAAGAAGATGAGTTAGTTAAGATGAGAGACGAGCTAATGGAAGAAAAGCAAAACAGAAAGAGTATACATTAAATAGATAATACAATGAAAAGTATGAAGAAGAAAAAAACTAGAAAACAAATTATAAAATATATTTTATATTTATTAACAGCCATCTATATGTATGTACAAATAAATATATTAAATATGTGTATTTTTTATGTCTACATAAAAAATATTTGGGGAGTATATAATTACATTTTTTTTTTAGCTTGAAATCTAGCACATCTATAAATTAAATTAATTATAAATTAAAAATATATAATTAAAAATATCTTAAAAATATTTAAAATATCTTTTGAATTTTGACTAAATTAAAAATATTTAAATATATTATTTTTAATTTTATAATATGAATTTTTACCATACAATCTCTGTTAAAAATTTCCTTTGAGAAATAATATAATTTTCTTAAGTAATTTAATTTATTTTAATTTATTAATTTATTTTTAATAATTTATATGAAAATTTATTTTAATTTTTTTCTTATTATTTTTTTTTTAGTTATTTATTTATTTATATATTTTTTTCTTTAGTTGCAAAGTACTTGAGCTGCCCTCTATATGCATTTACGTATGTATTCCTAGATATGCGCTTGCTGTTGTCCGTCGTCCCAGACGTCGACCGCCTCCTCCTTTAGCAGCGCTCGAATTTGGCTTTGGCGCGCAATCGCTGAGATCTCAACTGATAGAGCAATGATATGTGTGTAGCTGGAGCTGCACCGACCGACCAGGCACAGGCTCAACCTTAACTTGGCCAGCTCCAGTTTGAAATAAAACAACAGCAACAACAATGAGAGCAACAACTATTGCCATTTTTGGAGGCGAGCTGTGGCGCTGTGGCTGTGGCTGTGGCTGAGGTTTCAGCTGTAGCTGAAGTTGGAGCTGTGCTGCCACGTCGCTCATGTGGCAACACATGATGTTGGTGGAAATTTATGTCATCCCTTGTTGTCGTGTTGAATCTTACGATGACATTTCCAACATAATTTAAGCCCACGCATCGCTTCATCGGAGGAGCAACACAGACACACACACACATACGAAACAATTGAGGCTTGTAATGGGTGTTGAATGGAGTGTGTTGGCCCCAAAAGACATTCTGTTGTTTGTTGTAGCTGTTGATGCTGTTGTTGTTGCTCTGCTGTGGCATTTTGGCAACGTTGACGATGACACCAGTCAACAGTCAACGGCAACAACAACTTTGTCTGGCGATAAATTTGTTGCATTGCGTGGACGTAGGCCAACAAAAAAAATCGAGAAGAAAAATCCAAACAAAATAAAAACTAAGCAAAAAAAAAAAACAAAAAAAATCAAGCACGAGGCGTGGAATCGTGAACAAATCGTCTGCATTGTAATTTAATGTATCAATTGCTTTGATTTGCCAATTTCAGTGATCACTCGACGCTGCTCTCTCTCTCTCTCTCTCTTTCCTGTACTCTCTGTCTCTCGGGGGCGACGACAAGCGGCACGAGCAGCGCTTCAGCTGATAGCTGAGACCCCAAGCTCCAGTTCCAGCTACAGCTACAGCTCAAGCTACACAGCGTCAGCTTCAGCTGTAGCTGGAGCAGCACTTGGGGCTTGATTAGTGTGATTTAGTTACAGGCCGTGTGCCAGGCGCATGACACAGGCACAAAAACAACAGCTCAAGCATTGAGCAGACGCAGAGTGAACGACTGCAGGATACCTTTGAGTTTTTAAGCATGTTTCTAAGCGATTGGCTATGAATAAAATTTGTATATAATATGCCTAGATTTTTGAAGGATTTTCCATCCTATGCTCTGTATCATTAGCAAAGTCTAATTGAAACATTTTTAAAATCAGCTTATCTTCATTAAATATTTAAAATTATTTTGTTTTTATAATAAGCATTGCAATTTTTTATATATAAAATAATCGACCAATATATTCAATTAAAATTCGAAATTAATGAAAAAAAAATTTTTAATAAAGTAAATTAATAAATTAATTGAAAACTTGAAACAAGAAGTAAAAAAAAAATATATATAATGAAATAAAAAATAATATTGAAATTAAAAATAAAAACAATAATTAATAAATGTATAAAAAATATAATAATTAAATTAATAGTAATAAAATAAATGAATCGAATTAATTAAAATATTTAAAAGTGAATTATTAAAAAAATAAAAACAAAATAAATAAATAAATAAATAAAATATATTAAACAAAATAATAATAACAAAAACTATTCGATTAATTCACAAAATATATAAAAATAACAAAATTTATAAAAGTACGACTCTGAATAAATGAATAATAAACTAAAATAAATATATAAATAAAATAATTATATTCTCCACTATAAGATATATTTTATAAAAGTAATATTCCAAATAAATTTTAATTAATATTCAGTTATATTAAAGCTTAAACACTTTTAACTATATTACCAATCATTCAGCTTTAGTTGCTACTCAATCTGCTAGCTTATGTTTTGGCTTGAGTTGTTATCCTTGAGCTATAGGTAAATTAGTCTATAATAATATTTTCATTATTTTATTTAAATTATTAATTATATATTAGTCTTTAAGACTTGCAGTTCCAGAACTATTTTTAGCAACTCCAGAAATACTAATAGCAGTAAGCAACTCTGCTGCTCCTGCTCGAACGAAACCTTAAATAAAGAAAGTTCCAAGTTCTTGCTGCTAAACAAAATTTGTTTATATTTGAATCATGCCCCAACTCAGCTCAGTTTTAAGGGGTATCAACACTTCAACTGCGGAGTTGACTCGCTGACTTAGAGAAGAGGAAAAAAAAAATCCCCGTTGGACTTGAACGATGCTCTTGTTGTAGTTTGCACAATATTTGATTCCATCTGCAACTGACGCGGGAGGTGGTATGGGTGGCGGCTTACGATGGATGGCGGGATGCGGGACAACTGAATAGACCCGGTACTCAATACCGGGGACCCGGGGCCGGCCCACTGTGCGCAATTTGCTACACGAAACTGTGCCACAACAACATCTGCGCCAGCTTTAGCTACCTTTGGGTGCTTGGGTGCTCACTTAGTTCGTTTGTAGGAAATGAAAACATCTGCTGACTGATTGCCCCCTGGTTGCAGTTGCAGTCGAACTAAACAGCAACAACAACAGCAACAACAACAACAACTGCTATAGCTCTGCCCAATCACTCAGCCAAGTTATGAACAACAGTTAGACGATGTACGGCTGGCTGCTGGCTGCTGCGAGGGCCAGTGTAGGTCTTCATGGATCAATGGGATACGCGTGATATCCTTCGGCTAGATTCCATGGCAGCGCTTTTCACGTCTTCCGTTGGCTGCTTTGATTTCGTTGCCATAATTGTGCCATTAGCCAGCAGCAGACAGAGGGAGTCCACAGACGCTGCTCTCGACTCACAACTCTTGGCGCTCGTCGCTCGTCGCTCCACTCTCCATTCGCGACTGACTCTTGGCCAGTTTTGCGCTGGGCGCCGTTGGCTTGTGTCTACATTTGCATCCGTTTCGCGGATGCCTTTCGAAAGTCAACCACAGATACTACCCATAGATACCAAAGTCTGGCAGCGTTTAACGGTTCTCGATGCTCGGTGGTGCTGGCCTAATGTGCCCACTGATGCGCATTTCTGAGCTCCCCCAGCCCTGGATCGCGGCACAGGGACTAGCAGCTGGGGCGTGTAACTGGGCCATTTGTGTAACTGGCACATAATCAACAGTTGGTTAGTCAGGCCCCAATGTCTGGACCATCCGGCTAGGGCTTCAGTCGGTGTATTCATATTTTTAAGCACGCTCGTTATCATAATGTGTTCTGCTCCATTCGGAGGCTGTTCCACATTTCTGGATGTACGCAATCAGCCAGCAGCTAGCCATGCACATGGCTCAGCTGCCCTGTAATCAGCGAGAGGTGTAAGTGACCTGAATATAGACTGTTATTGCTCTGCAAAATGGCAAAGCGATTCCAGCAATTGCTTTGCCCATTCTGCTTTGATTAAAAAAACATTATATTTCCGAGCAGACCATGAAATTGAGCTATGCTGTTCTAAGGCTCATCAGCTGAAATCTGATGAAATTCGATTGTGCCCAAGCGAGCCTATTGATTGTGGTTGCATTTGCGGCTTCTTCTCTCTCTCTCTCTCTCTCTCTCTCTCTCTCTCTCTCTTTCTTTGTCTCTCTATTATAATGTTCTCTACAGTTGCGTAAAATATATTTCCTATTACAGCAGAGCTCTTCCACTTAATTATGACATTCATAAAAGTGGCCTAGTCTAGTCTCAACTCACGCATACATAGATTTGACTTAGTTTCGCAAGAGTTCAAGCCAAATGCCATTGACCAAGTCAAAAGCAATCGAATAATTGGCCAGCACATAAGCGTATACACAAACTATTTTTCAGACTCAAATTATGCCTTCTTCAATTAACGCCCAAAGGCCACACAAAGCTGTGCGACTAATATACGCTCATATCGCTAGATTCTAACGTAGGTTGAGCACAGAGCGTGTGGTAGGCAAGGGGGGGAGGACTGTGGAATTGGCTTGAATTGGAATGAAGGCAATTACCAATTATCTACTGTTTTCTACACAAATTTAACATAATTTGGCCAGTTTTGCGTTCAAATTGTGCCACAATTGTGGAAGTTGGCTGTGGTCAGGGCCAACCACGCGCCACCAGCAGCCAAGTGAGGGGCGGCAGGTAGCCGGGTGATGCCGGCCAATTGTGGCCACAGTCGAAGATTATTTTTTTGGCTACCAACTGCCAAATGTATTTCGCATAATCGAAAGTGACCGAACCGCAGATATTTGTCTGATCCATTGTGTGCGGCCCCAGCAGCAGCAGCAGCGGTAACGGTCTCTGGTCTCCACGCTGGTGGGGCATTGGAGGGTGGTTCAGCTGCTGCGCTGGTGCGCCGCTCATGCGCACAGGTTGAAACTATAGCAAAAATAAAAAAATAAAATTAAACAAAAAACCAAAAAAATGATTGATGCCAATACAGCGCCAGGCGAATACAACTTAAAATTCAGTTAAAAAACAAAGCAGCTACCAATATAGCAAAAAGCAACAAGAGCAACAACATTCAAAAGATATAGAAACAAAAGACAAAATATAGAGATAAAAAAGTGAGTTGATAGGCGAACAGGTACCCTAGAATCAAACTCAAACTCAAAAGATATAGAAACAAAAGACAAAATATATAGATAAATAAGTGAGTTGATTAGATACCCTAGAATCAAACTCAAGTTATCATTTTTAACAATTTAAAAATCTAGAAATTCTCTAATTCAATTTTGGAATCTATCAGTTCAATATACCAAGACTTATTATAAGACTTGAGGTTTCCAAAAGAAGAAATATTTTAAATTTTGAGTTAGTGTACAAAAATTTAGTTACTAAATATATTAATAAATATTTATTGACTTTTAGGAATTTAGTTTGAATTATTTAGCGGCTGTTGTAAAAGTTATGTGAAATAATTTAAAGCTATTTATTGAAAACGAATTTTGTACAACAATTTTATTTTTTTACTAATATTTCTGCTACTACTCTTTATACTGCACTTCTACTACTATTATTATAACTACTGAAAAAAAATTTACTAGTTATTTTTACAAGCAACTGAATTGCCCATGAGGCTACGGAAGATACGAGAGTTATCGAAAAAAGCATTCACAATAAACTTTAATTTAATCTAAAAAAAAAATAAAATAAAATAAAAAATAAAATAAATAAATACAGAAATTTATTATATTATTATAAAGTTGTATATCTAATAAATCACTCGATAAACTTAAGCAGATAAAATACCCAACATTAATATGCCTTAATCCATTGTTTCCCTTATGTATCCATAACTCTTCTCATTTGTCAAATCCCTTTAAATATTCTATTCTGTAGATTACGATAACTAAATACAATCTATATACTAAAAAATTTCATTCCTTCCACTGCTTTAGCCCCACTCCATTACACCCAATGTCAGCTGCTCCCAATTGGTGTAGGGTATTCAAAAATAAAACAAAACAAAACAAATGAAAAGTATTGGTAGCTCATAGTCTTAACCGCATTTCGCCGAAGGCGTAACACACTCTAAACCGGAAGGGTAATTAACTCGCTTTGCCGATCACGCCTTTGCATTCAGAGCAGATGGATGGATCGCTGGATGGATAGATAGCCAGATAGATACGAAGATAGATATATGGCTGAATGAATGAATGGTTGGGTTTGGTTTTTAACTTCAGCTCCAGCTCCAGCTCTGACTCTGACTCTGACTCTGACTCTGGTTTCGGTTTTGCCTTGCTAGCTCTGTATATTAAAAAGCTATAAGTTTCAGAGTTATTTCTTTTCTTTTCTTTTTTTTGGTTTTGTTTTTGGCGCTGCGCGAATGATTAATAATAAGGCAACTTCATAGGCAAATGCGTTCAAATGATGTTTGGGGCGCTGCCAGGATTGATGGGTGTATAAAGTCTTCTTTTATGCGCTCATTTACAGTAGATGTGCTTTTTAATGGCTTTATTATGATTGCCAAGTGCTTGGCCCATGTGGTTTTCTGTAACTATCTCACTCTCTCCTTCCCTCTGGCTTTGTCTCTGTCTGGCTAGATATAGAGATAAATTATGAAACCGCTTCAATTAAGTTATTTGTTACAAATAAACCAAAGATTGAGAAATCTTTTGAATGCAGATTAAGTAGCTGAAAGTTGTATATAATTTAATATCATTTATGCCAAGATTAATAACTATTTGAGAAAAGAATCTAAAAATGATTTAGATATGCTGGCAAGCTGTCTTTCAAATAAAAATTCCTTAATTTTATTTTTTATGTGATTGTTTTATTTATTGATTCTTCAGTATATCCATAACGATCTTTCAAATTCTTTCATATACATATATGCTATATATATATATATATTAAACGTTAAGTAAATGTTATAAAATTTGTTTTGAGAATTGCATTAATTAGCACTAAACATATTTAAACTTACGTCATAATGCAGCTTGCATATACATAGCCTATATATGTATATATAGATCGATATACATACATATACATATTTATATATATTTTTTATGTGCTCTATATAGCACATTCATTCAAAATATCCTTTTGCTGTGCGCACATCATAATGCGATATCCCTCACTTACAATATATTTACAGCAATAACTAGAACTTAGGTTTAACAATTATATGGTATATATGATTTATATATAGTTAGTTCACATTTAAGTATGATTTTGTCTAAATAGAGTTTAAAAGTTTAAAAAGTTTACAATTCTTGTTTGCTTATAAGAGCTATTGAAACATTTGTTTAAGATATAGTTTAGTGTGTATTAGATTTATTTATTTATTTTATTTATTTTTTTTTTTTGTTGCTTACTTCACCGTCTTTTTCCATTGATTGCATAGCTACAATTAGTTTTATTTTTTTAAATTTTTTTTTCTTTGTGAATCATTTGATGTGTTAGTTAAATGTCTAGAAGGAAAAATGCAAACTACTTAAAGATTAGTTTTCCCTCTCGGAGGCACGCTTAAGTAAAGTTTTCTTTAAAGTAATTTAAGAGTTTTACAGTTTGTTCAGAGTTTCCACAGTTTTTTCTTTTTTCTTTTTCCTTTTTCTTTGCTCTAAGTGCTGACGGCGATCGTTTCGCTCAGACCAGTCTGATTGTTGTTGTTGTTGCTGCTGCTGCTGTTGCTGCTGCTGTTGTTGTTATTGTTGTTGTTGTTGCTGTTGGTGTTGTTGTTGTTGCCATTGGCGAGCAGCTCCTTGTCAAAGTTGACAGAGTGACGCGTCGAGACGGACAACTGATCATCGCTGCCCGCATACTCCTCGGTATCCCCATCTGCGCCGCCCAGACTCGTGGGCGTATAGACGCGCTTCATAAAGGAGCGTATGTCGTCGAAGCAGGCCTCCTCCCGATCGTTCGCCTCATTCGAGCTGGGCGAGTCGTTGTAGTCGAAGCCGCCCGCATCCGCTTCGTGCTTCTTCAGATGGCGATCGAGATTCGTTTGCTGGCCAAAGCAGCGATCGCACATGTGACACCGGAACGGACGCTCCTTGTTATGGATGTTGCGCACATGTCGCTGCAGATTCGAGGAGATGCTGAAGGCGCGATCACAGTACTTGCACGTGTACGGCTGCTCGCCGGTGTGGGTGCGCAGGTGCCGGGTGAGATTGGCGGAGCGCGGAAACACTTTGCCGCAGAACTTGCAGGTGTA
Organism: Drosophila buzzatii; assembly: GCA_035045845.1. NCBI lineage: Eukaryota > Metazoa > Arthropoda > Insecta > Diptera > Drosophilidae > Drosophila > Drosophila buzzatii. The sequence continues at coordinate 380,501 of JAWNOS010000180.1, forward strand.
GCGATCCTTGAGCTTGCCGCCGTTGGCGGCGCCAATGCTGGAGCCGCTGCTGCAGGCATTGGCAGCGGCGGCGGCAAGGCCGGCGGCTCTGAGAGCCTCATGGAAATTGTGCTCGGGCGGAAACGGCAGATGACGCGAGCTGCTGCCGCTGCTGATGACAGCAGCCGGCGATTTGAGTGGCTCAAAACCTGGCCGTCCGCCCATTTGGCCTAAAAAATGAAACGGTGGCGTATTGAAGCGTGAGCGATAGAGCTCCTCGAGCAGCAGCTGCGGATGCAGTTGCCGCGGGCAGGCCATCACCGAGGCAGCTGCTGCCGCCGCCGAGGCAGCGCCCACGGCCGCAGCAGACGCCGCACTCTCGGACATGCTGCTCAGCTCGCCGCCGGTGCTGATGGGCGGCGAAGGCGAGGGCGTGGGTCCCGGCGAGGCACTGACACTGGGCGTGGGACTGCTGCCCTTGAACGACTGATGCGAGGTGGACGATTCGCCGGAGCTGTGCTTCATCAGCTTAACGGGCGGCTGGCCGGCAACGCCCTCAGCGATCTCCAGGGCGGGCGTGGAGGTGCGACTGGACAGCGAAATGGCCAGCGGCACGGGTGTGCTGGCCGTGCACAGTGAGCTGCGACGCTTGCGACTGATGGACAGATCCAGAGGCAGCAGATCAACGCTGCTCTTGTCCTGCTCCGGTTGCAGCTCCGTTTCAGCGGGCGGTGGTGTGCTCATTATGTCAATGGATTTCTGTGGGAAAAAGATTTGAATAAGTCAAGAGTGCAAAGGCAGCCTTGGAATGCAGCTGCACACTTACCCTATCGTTGTCAATATCATTATCATTGTCGTGGTCATTGTCATTATTATTATCATTGGAATGTTCCTGATCCTCGTGATGTGCTGGCTGCGTGGCGCTAGCTTTCGGCTCTGACTCCGACTTTAGCTTGCTCGACTTCTTACTCGAATCCAGCTTCACTTGCAGCTGATCATAGCAATTGGACTCCTCCTCCTCCTCCTCCTCCTCATCGTCGTCGCTGCGTTGCATCTCGGTCTTGACAGGCTTGCGCTCCGGCGTGCTGGACTCGCGCTTGAGGCGCGGCGACTCGGACTTCAGGCTCATGGCGGCCTGCAGCTGCTGCTGGAAGGCAGCGTTCGGTGAGACTAGCGGCGCCACCAGGCCGCGGCCCATGTCGCCCAGATGCGGATTAGGAAACATGTGCGGCAGCAGCGGCTGCGGCCGGCAGTTCGTAAAGAAGTTGGGCAGCGTGTACGGCGGAAAGCCCGGAAAGAAGGAGTGCGAGGGATGCATCGTGAACATATGATTCGGCGGCGTTGCCATGGCGGCTGTGTCGCTGCTGTTGCTGCTGGCTGCGGCAGCGGCGGCGGCAGCAGCGAGTCGCTGATGCGCACCAGGTGGCAATAGAAGTGGCCCCGACTGCGACTGCTGCTGATGCGGCACGTGCTGCGGATGCTGATGCTGATGCTGGTGCTGATGCTGTTGCTGATGGTGCTGCAGGCGACTCTGTTGGCTGCTGCGAAAGCTGTCGGAGCTATCGCAGAACTTCTTGTGCTTGGATAGCGAGGTGACGGTGCTGAAGCTCGTGTTGCACTTCTTGCACTTGATCTGCATGCGACAGTCGGCGTGCATGCGCTTGTGCCGGCACAGGTTGGAGAACTGCGTATACGCCTTGAAGCACACCTCGCAGGCGAACGGCTTCACGGAGGAGTGGATGTGCTGGTGCTGCTTTAGGCCCGATGATGTGGCGAATGTTTTACCGCACTCCGGGCACGGATGACTGCGAGCGCCGACGTGATAGGCGCGAATATGACGCTGTAAATTCGATGGGTCACAGAATACCTGTGAAACAGAAACAGAAACAGAAAAAGAAGTAAGACAATGAGTATTGAATTTGAATAGCAAAAGAGTGTGTGTGTGTGTGTGTTGAGCAGAGAGCGAATCGTTGTCGTTGTCGTTGTCGCTGCTGCTACCTGTGCTCTGATTCGAGCGCCAAATGAAATGAAACTGAAATTAATCAATCATCTGCTGCTGTGGCCCCTAAACGGATCTATGCGAGCGCCTAAACAATGAATGCTCCAACCGATCGACGATCGACGCTCGAGCGACCGACGACGCTCTCAGATTACGCAAAGCTAACAACAACTCCACCCACTACCAAGAGCAGCGGCAGCAGCAGCAACACCTTCGTCAATTATTAACATCAATTGCTACAATTGTCGTAAGCCTGGCCACCATCCCCGTGACCCGCTCTGCGCCCTTGCCCCGACCCACTTAAGACTGACTCCGATATTTGCCTAGACAGCTCTACAAGAAAACTGTGAACGCTTCACCAAAAGCGTGACTTGTAGCTAAACAAATGTGAGCATTTACATTTCTTAAGTTATATATAATCGATTAAATTCTCATATATGAAGAGTAACAAAAGTGTCTGACTTGGACCTTGAAAGTTGAACGAAAGTCACCGGGGAAAACCCTCAAAGTTCTAGACTGCAAAGCATCTGTTATTTGCTATTACCTATATGAAGTATATATATATCTAGGATACAAGTCTCTTCTTCTCTTATTTCCCTAACTAAACACATTCCAAGAACTCTTAAAAATCACTCTTTCGAGCAAATCCCTGCAATTACTGCGACTCAATTACTGCGCAACCCTAGTCTAATCCATAGCTTTGATATATTTTCGTATACAGGCTGCGGGCAGGGGCAGGGGCAGGGGGGCAGCTAACGCAATGACAGATCGGGCCATTCAATTTGGTTGCTGTTCGCTTGGGCCAGGCACAGAGCAGGCAGAGCCAAAGCCGGGCCAAGTCTGGCAAAGTGTGCGAGAGCTAGGTACCAGTTTCTCAGTACCCACTTGAAACTTGATTTCGGTCAGCCTCCACCCGCGCTGCCTTTTACGAAACTGTTATGCCTAATCATGCTGTCATAATGCGCTACGAATTCATATCAAACGATGATCGAGTCAGCCTTTTTTGTCTATCCCAGATGCAAAGAGTGTGCGAGAGAGAGGGAGACTGACATAGAGAGAGAGAGCGAGAGAGGGAGACCGAAAGCCCGAAGACAAACGGCGACACACACAAGAATAGCTCGTGCTATAACTACATCAAATGGATTAGATTCAACTACCTCTCCAAAAAGGCGAAAAACGCCACAAAAGACAACAACAACAACAACAACAACGCGCTACAAATGAAGCTTCAGCCTCATGGAGTCAGTGTAGGTGTTGTGGCATGCAGGCAGCAACGGCAAGACGAGCTCTCGCGAAGCACTCGCAAAGGTTGGTCTATGGAATGCGATTGTCTGGCAAGCAGTTGTTGTTGTTGTTGTTGTTGCTTGTTGCTTGTGTGGCGTTAGGCTCGTACGTGGGGTCAGCCAAAGGCGTCTGGAGTAGGGCACTAAAAGATGATGTGGAGATCTGGTGCAGAGGCAGAAGTGCAAACTGGTTCAAAGCCTGCCCCGAGACCAAGCTGCCAAGCCAAGGAAATCTATTTCGCCAAAGTAAAATACTAATTAAGAGTAAGAGGAGTTGGGAGAAACTTTTTATACAGATTCAAAGGCAGATTCCATGTGTATAAATTTAGCATCTCGTGAGAAAGCAAGCTGAGAAGATATTGAGCAGGCAACTTCATCAATTTTAATGAAGGCAGAAGGGAAATATGAGCAAAGAGAGTTTGTTCAACTAGTTCAAGTTCATTTAGCAAAAAACCCTCTTAAAGGACAAGCATATACCACATTTATTCCTGACCAGAAATGTACTAAAGTCTATAAAAAATCCTGCCAAGACCAGGATGTTTACTAAGTTCGATCACTTCAGTCCAATCGAACTCTAACCCCTTAGTCCTTGATTTTGACTATTCCAATTTAGTGTAAAGTCTCAAGTACATAGTAACTATTGGAGCTCTTTAACCCTATTGCTCAGCTGATTCAGTGAAGTGCAGCTAAGCGCAAATGGAAAACATGTTAGATCCGTGGCAAATCCCTTTTGTAACGCTTTAAGCCGCCTGCTTGAAAAACAAACAAAGCTGACAGCTGCAAAGACCCCCGAGAGATTTTTTTTTGTTTCTTTCTTTTTGGGTTGCCCTGTCAATGCTGAACCTGGAGAGCAGCGAAAGTATTTGGCCTTTTATGTAGGCATTGACCAGTTACGAGTGCCCCGCAAGATCGATCATCATTTGTTTAGCCTCAGTGGCTCCCGTTTATGTCGCAGCTGGGCCAGATCCAAAGGTATGGATAGAGGGGGGTACGGTGCCCCACCACAATGCGTGCTACTTACATGCCACCGAAACAATTACAGAGCGCTAAGTAAACTAACTGTAATGCAACGATTGAAATACCGTTGGAAATGCATTGAGTAGAAAACGAAAAAAAAAAAAACGAAAAACAAGGGAAAATCCAAAAGAAAAAGCTTGATCTGGTAGCTGGTAGCTGGTAAGACTGACGACCACAAGATTGTAATCAACATGCCATTAAAACATCTTTGCCAGAGATGTCGAAGCCGTTGTCGATGACAATGACGAAGTGCTGGACCCTGTAACGAATCGCTCGGAATCGAATCGAATCGCATCGAAATGAAACGATGTATAGATGGATCGGATCGCTGGGCTGGCCGGGGCTGCCCTGCCGTGGCCTGGCCTAACTGTTTGTATAGATAGTGATTCGACTCGAAAAAGCTCCTCTTGGGCCCTTTAATTGTACATTGGCATTCAAATGCAGCGCGAAGATGTACAGCAACAGCAATAGCAACAACAACAACAAGAAAGTCGGCTCATTACCCAAGCAGCTCAAATGGTTCGCTTAAGTGTTTTGGATGAGTACACGCCCTGATTTCATATTGCCACAGCGCGTGCGATAGCCGCAAAGGTTTTCTCGGCCAGAGACAAGAGTCAGCAAAGAGGTTTTTTTTGTTGCTCGGGCCTGCGGCTATTGATCCGCTTGAAATCAAAAGTCTTTAGCCGTGTGTACCACATACCACCGTCACCGCCAGCTGATATAATAATTAATGACCTGATCAACAGTGTTGGCCGCAAAGGGCCTTACCTCACCTCATCTAACAATGCCCCCAAAGTACTTGTTGGATAAGGCCAAGCTACGATTGTCACAGCCAGCTCTGAGCTGATTGAAGTAGGCTTAGATTGATACTAAAGCGACAGGCTAATGCAAATTTTCTATTTTAGAAAAAGATATCTCTAGCTATACTTTACTTGTTATATTATATATAATAAATATTAGAATCAGTTAAAATTATATGCAAGTCTTAGAAATTTGCAAAGAAAGTGCTTAACACTTGAAATAGTTTAGATTTGTCTTACAAGATGATTATGTCTTTGATCCTAGAGCTTTGAAGTTTTTGCCATACTCAAACTAATGCAAAATATTGCTTAAGCTTTGATTTAGCTATAGAATATAGCCTTAAGGTGTTTTCTTCTCTACAAGCTCTCCCTATAACTAACTACTCTCTAGTTCTTCTATCTTCCACATAAACTGTACTTTCCCATTCCCATTTCTATTCCCATGGTTTCCTGCTCTTGACTCTTCACTCTCCCGCTCCTTCACCCTCTCTCCAATACAGCTCACATTCAATTTGAATTAAAATCATCTTCACTTACCTTGGAACAGTTCTCGCAGGAATATTTCCTTATATTATTATGTGCGATCGCACCGTGTTTGATCAGCAAGGGACGATGGCAGAAATGTTGAGAGCAGAGCTCGCAGGCAAATTCTCCGCGCTTGAAATGATGCGCGCCCACCAGATGATCGTCTAGGCTGCAAATGCAAAAGGAATATGCACAATTATGAATTGGGTTTTATTTTCATGGCATTCGGTGGTTGAGTTTCTGTTATCGCCCGTGTTGGCATCAGCAAATGGAAATTAGCATTTGTGACAGTTGGGACAAAAGCTGTGCACAATCGACAGCCTCAATCAGCGTCATTTGCGTCAGTTCACACGACCCCATCCACACACACACACACACATACACACTCTCTCTCTCTCACTCTAGCTGTGTGTGTTTGCCTGCAGCTACTTTATTTGTTGTCCAACAGTGGGCAACGCCCATGCCCTGGCACACACGCCTAGGCAGTGCGACGTCCCCCACTTGCTGTTGGCGTCAATTAGTCAAATGATGTTCAATATTTAATATGCGACGCTGATAAGCGATCGCGCCCTCCAACAGCTGTGGCCAATGAGTGTCCTCTGCAGACCCGCCCCCAGCGCCCGCTTCCCTTTACGCTGAGTGTCCTTGATTGTGGAGCAGCGAGTGCGATGCTTATCGCGGCAGCTCGCGTGGGAGGAGCCGCCGTCGACACAAGGCGGACACATTTTTAGCATATATACATATAATATATGAATATATAGTCTAGAGTACAATTTTTTTTTATTCCATTTTTCCAGCTCTTTTTGTTGTTGTGATTTTTGTCATCGACATGGAAGAGTTGACTGGGCCAGTGCTTCAATTCTCTTGTGCGTTTGAAGTGTGGGCGTGCGTTTGTTTGCTTACAACAGCAACAACGACAACAGCAACAGCAACAGCAACAACAGCAACAGCAACAACAGCAACAGCAATAAAGTATGCATGTTCAACATCAGATAAATTGCAAAGCCTGACGGACTCAGCGACACGCAGACATCAGACAGAGAGAAATAGAGCAGGATAGAGAGCTTCTCCTTTCACTACGAGCGCTTCTCATGTAAAATTCCATAAATCACACACACTGATAAAACTCGACGTATGTGTGTGTATGTGTGTGTTTGGCCACCCACTCATGTGGCCCCTACTCTCTTGCCCCCCCTCAAATCAAATCAATGCGCACTTTAGCACTTGAGCGCAAACAAACGACGCAAGAATAGAGGAGAGCGAGCAATGTTATTTTCGTGTAAAACATTTGTAAATATTGTACAAAAGTTTTGCATTAAACATTGTAATTCTCGTTGATTAAGGATCTCTTTTGATAGCTATTTAGCTGCAATAGATGTCATATAACTCTCAATAGCTGGCTTTCAATAACTAGTTTGTTTCTGATATATGGATATGCTCTAAAAGTTCCTCTATTTGATTGAGCTTAAAACTAATTGAGAATGAACTTAAAGTTGAAGGTGATATTAAATTGAATTTTTATGTTTTCAAATGACGAAGCCATTTAAAATTAATATTAAACATTTTACTAGACTTTTAAAAAAAAATATTACATAGTTAACTTTGCTTCCCAAGTTGTCTCATTTCTTTGATCTTCCGCACTGTGTATTTCTCTCTGTCTCTCTTCGCTGTTCTTCTCCTTGTTCTTCTTTTTCTTCTCTCGCTGTCCCTATTTCTATATCTTTCTGCGTCTGCCTATCTCTCATTTTCTGCTCACTTTCTCTATAAATCAGTTCTCTATTCTGTGTATCCTTCTCCTAGTCTCACATTCTCTCACTCTTAGCCACACTCAATATCATTTGTCTCAGTCTGCCTTGTCCTATTTCAATTTCTTTACCTTTCCCTCTCTATTCCTCAGTTTCTCCTTAGTACTGTTCTTTATCTCAGTGTCTCATTTACTCAATCTGCCTCCTGTCTCTCTCTAACTCTCTACCTTCCTCTTTCACATACTCTATATTTCTCCGAGTCTCTCTTTCTCACAGTCACTGTATCACTCTCTCCTCTCTCTCTCTCTCTCTATCTCTCTCTCTCTCTCTCTCTCTCTCTCTCTCTCTCTTTCATTATCTAAGCCATCATCTGTCACACTCTCGTTATATACATATATCATCATATCTATCTTTCATACTCTCTTACACTCTATGTATTTATATCTCTCCTTCTCTCCTTCCTTAACAAGCCAATTCCAAATATTTACAATTCCAAAACATTGCTACTGAAAATTGCGTTCGAGATCCCTTAGCTAATAAAGCGGATAGATAAATCTGAAGCGCATGGGCAACTCTCACTTTCGAACGTTTGGCAACGCCGCGACGTTTATTTAATGGCGCTTTTATTGGCCACACTAAATAGGCATTATCGCTATCAACTTTAATTAAGATCGCCGACATGCGGTTCGAACGTTTAGCAACAATTGGGAATAGTTTTTATATTTCTTTTTTCCTTTATTTTTATATTTTGAGTTTTATTTTATTTTTTCTGTGTTTCAGCTACTTTTTGCTGTCGGCCTCCAGTCAAGGCGCCTTACCCATAATTCTACGGGTAAGTTGGAAGCTAATTGGCAGCTTGTTTTCAGTCTTAACATTTATAGGTTGTTTCTCAGTAGTGTGATTTTTGTGTTTTTGTTGCTGCTATTTTTGATTTAGATTATTGACGTTTTTGCTGCTTTAAATGCCAAAGCAATTTGCGGACATGCCCTAAAAAAATCTCTTAATAAAAACTCTGCGTCTGCTCAGCTCGATCGCGATCGTTATAAACTATAATTATGAACTAGTGGGACGCTGCTACTTACCGTTCTAAATCCGTATAGACATTATCACAGACCTCACAGCGTATATCGAAACCGTTCTCGTCGTCTGTGAAATCGTTGTCGCCCTGACTGATTATCGATATGTTTTTCTTATCCTTGGCGAATTCGTCGCCGCTGTAAAAGCCTGAAATGGAAAATGATGCGAAATAGAAGCATTATTTAAGAATGTAAAGGAAAATGTATCATAAAATTCATTAAAATTAAAAAGTAAAATTAAAATTAAAATTAAAATTAAAATTAAATTTAAATTAAAATTAAAGTTGTAAGATCTATAAACTAAAAATTAAATTAAATGAAATTAATAATTAAATTAAAATTATAATTTTATGGATATAAATTTCATATATTTTAATCAATTGAGTTTTTTGCAATGTAATCCTTATATTTATAAAATTTTATATGATTAATAGATACATTTCATGAAATGTATTTTTAAATCATTAAATATCTTATTTAAGTTAATAAATAAATAAAAATAAAAAAAAAATATTATTGAAGATTTTTTCTTAGGACAATTCTTTATAACATTAAAAAATTTGTTAGTTTTTTCTTATGCCTCAAAATAATCATTTATAAAATTTTTAAAAATAATTGAACATTTTTTTTATACATTTAAAGTTGATTTTAGTTTTCCGAAAAATTTCACAACTATCAGATATCTCATATCCTTAATAAATACATTTTATGTCCGCTTTGATTTCGAAATATTCCCATTTGTTTGGTTTCTTTGCACAATTTACAACACTCACACTAAGTTCGGGACTTCTTCACTTGACGATTGATGACTTCCGATGATGATTTTATATATTTATATATATATATGTGTGTTTGGTTATATGGGTTAACAATCGAGGGAGCACTTGACACAACCGTTCGGTTTCGCGTTTGAGGAACAAGTGTGCCGCAGTGGGCGCATTATGCCGCCGAGCTAATGTTTTATTTGCTTGCTAACAATCTGCGGAAGGACTAGCCAGGACGCACTGACATATGACCAACACACACACACGCATGCACACACCAGGACCAACACGCAAACACTTAACACAAAATTGGTAGCGGCGACCAAATCGTGTGTGCACTCATATAGTTCATAGAGGGCATAGAGCTTGACGTTGAATAGATAATTGTTACCAAAATGAAAGTAAAGCACCCTCAGCCCACACACACAAAGCAAGCGAAAGAGAAGGCTAGACAGAAGGAGAGAGTATGTGTGAGAGAGAGAGGCATGAATGACAATTCCGAGGGGAAATGACTATCAGAACGGACGGCACTTGGCCAGGCCAAAAGTCCGGCGACTTGGACGCGTCGTGAACTTGGACAACCACCAGGTGACACAGGTGAGCAGCAACAGCACCTTCACCCTCTCTAGCCTCGCTGATCAAGTGGCCAAGAATGCAGTCTAAGGGATGACAATGACGAAAGATTATGCATGCAAACACAGAAAAACACATCCACAGGGAGGACGCCGTGCGAGGGAGGGGGTTGGCAAGGACTCGCTTGGTTAGCGCGGTTAGCTTCGGTTCCGTTGGACTGATTTTGATACGAAAGTCATATAGCACCTTATACCAAAACAAACTGAAACTGGGCACAGGTGTTGCCTCTCAAGGCATGCCCACCCCCTAGCCCACACACACTCCCTCTCCACCCCATAGGTGACTAGGGGTGACTCTTGATGAATACGTATTGTGCTTCTCGTCAGACTGCATAATTGCGGGTCGCGTCTATGTTTCGGGTCAAAAGTTAATTTTTCAGCGTGTGCAATATGCTCAAAGGAGGCCAACTGCGACTCCTACTCGCCGTCCGAGTCCGAGATAGATTCCCACGTCGAGTTCCTTATGCTCGCAATATGCGACGGAAGCGTGGGATATTGGGCGGGTTGCATTTCACCCAGGTTCTCTGGGCAGGCGCAGCGTCAGCTGTGGGCCGCAGATAAGGTGCAAGCTTGAGAAAAGGTTTCAAGTAGCGCTGCAGTGGACTGACTTTGATGCCATATGGATGTGTAAGGTAATTGCATATGCAGAGTACTAGCAGGCAATTTTCTTAGACAGCTGCATTCTCTCAATTGTGGGAAAACGTTGCTAATGGCAAGAAGTGCTTGAATATTGAATTATGGGAAATGAAAATATTTTAACAAATATTAATTATAGTCAAAAAGTTTACTTTGATGTAGAAATATAATTAAAAAATAAAAAAATAAAAATAAAATTAAAATAAAATAATTATATAATATAAATTATAATTTTATAATTTAATTTTTGTTTGAAATAAAATATGAATTAATAAAATTTAAATGTTTTACAAAAATTTTAATTTACAAAATGTTAAAAATAATATATAAAAACATTATTATTTAATTTATTCAATTATTTTTTAATAAAAAAAAAATAATAAAAAAAATATATATATTTATATACATAAATTGAGGTAAATATTTTGGATATGAATTTTTATTTTTTATTAATTTTTTAAAAATTATTTTTAAAAATATTCTTATTAAAAATTTGAAGTGAAGATTCTTTCAATTTTCTTCTAATAAGTATATATAAATTTAATTAAATACATATGGGTAATTCTCCAGAAAAGTCTACTTTTTGTCACGTTCGACACTTTGTTTTTTTGTAATTATCTTGAAAACGGATTAATTTTAGTACTAATCAAGAGCAATATATTGAACTATTTGTCAAAATAAAGAAATTTTTTGCAATTTTCAGAACTAAAATTGATGCATTTTCAAGATAATTACAAAAAACCAAAGTGTCGAACGTGACAAAGTCTGGAGAATTACCCATATATATTTTTTTAAATACTTAAATTCATAATAATAATTCATTTCAAACAAAAACTTCTTGCATAAACAAATATATATTAATTAAAAAATAAATGCAGATTGATTTTTATCTGTCTCTCAATTTTTTGTTTTTCAAGGCAATATTTTCTTCTGCAGCCAAAATCTGTCAACTCAATAAAAAAAAGAAAATGGAATTCCGCAATTGATTAAGCTCTGGTTGACAATCGAATTGATCACAGATTGCAAAGTTTTACGACAAGCAATTCTTTACTCATCTATGATCTATTAGAGGCCCAAGCCTAAGCCTTATCAGAGTGCATTAGCCTCACCCCCCGCCATAGTATTCGCTTTTACCAGCACATGCATCGCAATCCTTTCACACCTTTCACCAGTCGCAGCTGTTTGGCTATCCACCTGGCAGATTGATTTACTCCACAGCGCTCGACTGGCTGACAATTGAATGGAGGCGGGTTTTCAGAAGTTGCTGCTGCTGCTGCTGCAATCAGGATGGCAGATTGAGAGACAGACAGCAGCGCGACGGCTGAGCAGAGGGGGCGAAAGGCTTGTGCCTGACCCTGAATTGTGAAACGTGTTGTGTGTTTTCATATCGAAACGGAAGCCAAAAACTGTTGACAAATGATTGATTGAATTATTTACACCTTACAACTACCGTGGCAAAAATCAAAAGTTAGATCCGCCTGCTAATCGATTTGGCAGCCGGTCAAAGTAAAATACAAAAAAAAAGGGTTCGGCTGGGTCTCTAATCAAATATGTATATAAAAAAAACAACAACTCCTAATGATGCCCAAATTGACGACCGACGATCATTTAGCTGAAGAAGCCAAGTTTTCGTTTTTCAGTTTTCGTTCGGTAGTTTTTTTTGGTAACTCGGCATATAACATGCCAGCTCATTAATCATCCATTGGAGACAATGTCACAGTGTGTGTATGTGTGTGTGTGTGTTAGTTTGGGCTTGGTCTTGCTCTTGGTCTTTGCCATTGGTATTGGCGTGTGCCCCTTGATCATTCTGACAATCGCAACTCGGCATCCATCGCGCATTGAATTCAATTGTTAATCTTTGATTGGTCGATTGAAGTCGCACCGCGCTCTAAGCTGAAAACCATCTCAAAAGTGGTTTAGTGCTTTATTTCTATATGTTACGTGTTTTTTTATCAACAACAATATTGAATGGTTTTTGTCATTTGGCAGTGGGACGAGAGGTTTTGCTACACGAAAGCTTCAAGTGTAACCAGAAATCGATGCAACATTTTTGGTTTATGAATAAGCCAAATTAATTAATTTACAGATATATATATAATATATTATTATATATGTATGTATATATGAAATCCAGTTTTCAGAAAGGAATTGCATAATGAAACGGAATGTAAGAAATGTATTTAAAAAGAAAATAATATTTAATGATTAGCTAATTAAGCTGCTTCGAATTATATATATATTATATTTGAGCATATCTAGCGCAGAATCTTTATAATTATATACAACTTGAAGAAAACAATTTTATTGAAGAGTAGAAGTCTAGAATTAACTAAATACTATAATTTGTAGATGCCAAATCGCACGATAAATTCAATAAAAAACTTTTAATTAAAAAAAAAGAAAAAATTATGTTGATTTATATAATTTTATCTTTTAAAGATAGCTTATTTATATTGCTGATCTAGATCATTTTATAGAAGTGTAAATATTGTTAATAATTAATATTATTTACCTAATAAAAAAATAATTAATGAAGTTTGATTATATAAAATATAAATACAAATATAAATATTTTCCCCTTAGTCGCATCGATTTCAGTTCATACAATTATTTCTTTTGCTGCTATTTGCAAGCTAGAAATAAATTTTATGCAATTTTCAGATGCCGTCGGAATTTGATTGTAGTAAATATATATATATATATATATATATATATATATATATATATATATATATATATTATAGTGAGTACACAATATACATATTTAGGAAAATGAAATTTGAAATTTAAAATACACAAATAAAAAACAAATTCAAAAATTGTCGAACAAATTTTGTTGTTTAGTTTGTGCAAAGTTCTAAAAACTCATAAAACATTTTAAAATGCTTATCAAATGTTTGTGTCAGTTTGTGAATAATTTATTTTTAATTCACGTAAAATGTGATTAAAAAAATATATATAAAAAATAACAAAACTGTAAAAATATTTTACTTTCGCTTTTTTCATTCACATATATGAAAATTGCATTTCTAGTCAATGTATGCATAAATTTAATGTCGATTTAGGCCGATTCATGGAATCAAAAATATTATTAAAATTAAATAAAACACAAAAAAGAATATACATGTATATATAAATAAAAAATATATAAATAAATAAAAAATTGCATTAAACATCTATAAGAATATTAAACTTTTATCTAACTTTTGCAGGCAATTGAAATTTATGCAAAATGCTTTCAATGCAGTGCACTTTCAGCTTGACTTTGCATTCATTTCAACAAGTTCATTTATTAATTTGTCCGTTACTTTGGACTAAATGGAAATTGAAATACGAAAAGCAGGAAAACAAAGGCAATGTAACGGTCAGTCTTAGTTGTAACCCCCGTATTAAAAGGGCAACGATGCTTGGCATTTTATACTTGGGTCACAACTTTGCTACCCCTGCACAGGACACACAAGGATCGACGTCTTGTGTGGGCTACAGGGCGTGAACTATAAAAACAGAAAACTTGACTGGAATATTTTAAAAAATACGTTAAACAGTGAGCAGCGAATGCGCACAGGTGTGCAACGAGCTCAATTTTAGTTTATTTTAATTGCAAAAAGATTTCAGCGGCTAAGCTCAGCATATGCTAATGGAAATATGCAGTGTTTATATGCTGTTCCAAATATGAAAATTAAAAATAAGTGTATATACATGGAATATTTTTAAGCTGACATTGATATAAAGATAGGAAATAAAGTTGAAAAGCCAACAACAACAGGATATCAGTGGCAAATCCTTATGGGAATATGGAATATATTGTCAAATGAGACGTGCGCATAAATCCCACATATTTATAGGCAAACACGGAGCACCCTACCCAGTGTACATTAGGGTGTACACGCCGTCATTGGATTAGGGCTTAAATTAAGCGTGCGCGCCGCTGATGGATCTCCAAATGAAATTAACAAACATTTTAATAACAAATGAAAACATGTGCGGTTGCCGCAGATTGCATGCGCGCATGCGCAAAAAGGACATTGCCATGGAAGGGGGTTGACAGACTTAGCCCTTGTACATAGGGGATGCTGCTGGTTGCTATTGTTGTTCTTGTTGTTGATGCCGTTGGCTCGTGCCGTTGACTTTGACACGCGCATTTCATGCAGCAAAACTGAACTCTAATTGCCTCAGCTGTACAATTTATCCTGCTGCCAGCATATATGCAGCATACACACATATATATATCCGATATATCTACAATCTCAATTCCATCTCAATCTGTGCACTCACCATTATCACGATCGCTGCGATCATCGCCATTGTTGTTGTTATTATTATTGTTGTTGTTGTTATTGTTGCTGGCCGCTGCCATGGCGGCTGCAGCGGCAGCGGCGGCGGCGGCTGCTGCTGCCGTGGCAGCCACTGCTGCTGCACTGCTGCTGCCGCTGCTGCTGCTGCAGCCATTCCTTAGGCTGTCGCTGATGTCGTAGGGCGTGCGGGATCGAGCATCGACCACAATTTCGGCGCCTGCACTAATGTCCCGTTTCGTCTCGTACCACAGCTAAACGAAAATGCAATAAAAAACAATTAAAAAATTTTACAATAAATTGAATGAGAGTCAAAAGGTCATTGGATTACGCACACAGCGATCGACAACGAAACTCCTTAAATTAGCCTCTTCAGCCTCGTCGGGCTGCGCGTTGCGTATCTTTTTCAACCATGTGGCCACATCCGCTGAGGGCTCCAGCCAGCCATGGAATAGCGGTCCGGCAATTACCTGAAAAACAAATTTTTAAAATATTTAATTAAATTAGGAATATTTAATATTTATTTGATTGAAATTGAAATATGTCTAATAAGTCACAACTGGCGCCATCTGTTGTCTCAAATTGCGCATAACTGTGCTAACTGGCATATGTTGCGGCATTTAGCGCAGACGCAAACCCTCAGCTGTGACAACAACCCGCATTTGACAGCGACAAAGGTAGTAGAAATGTTTACAAATAGTAGTTTTTAGTGTAAAAGAGTAGCAGAAGACCAGCTAAATGTGGAAATGGCATTAAATAGAAAAAGCTACATAAAATTAAAAGTATTGCTTTTAAAATTAAAATACAACAATAATAAGCCATTAATTGTGATCAAATTATAAAATGGTATAAGAAAATACTTGTTAAGAATAAGTCAATTATAAATACATTTTTATATAATTTTTTTCTGTTTTTTTTTTTTTTTTTTTTTTTGTCAGATAGTTTACTTTATTTTAATTTAAATTTTATTTCATTTGTTTTAATATTAAATATTTTTATAGGTGAAAAAAAATAAATAAATAAAGAAAATAATAATAATATCGAATAGTTGAAATATTAAAAAATAAATAAATAAAATACCTTATTATATACAGTTTCATTTGTATGAGCGAAATTGCACTCATTAATTACTATTGTTAAGCCAATTTACTCAAAGCTTTAAAGCACAGCAGGGCTACGTCACGCCCGCTACGCTGACGCCGGTTGATTGATCGCAAGGTCATTCAAAGAAGGCAAAAAAAAAATGTGTGCAATAAAAAAAGAGCAACAACAATGGGCATAGAGCAGAGACGCCGACAGTTTTTGTATGCAAAATAAAAGCAGCGTCTCAGCCACTACTACAGCAGCAACAGCAACAACAAGAGCGACGCGTCGCTAAATACGCATAATTTATACAAATCGTCGACTGCGGTTTGGCAACCAAAGACGCAGCGACGCCAACAGAAGCAGCACCAGCAACGGCAGCTAAATGACTTGCGTTTACCGTTACGCCGTCGCAGTCAACGCCAGTCGCCGCCGTCAGGCTCTTGTCCAACAAGTCGAATGGAAAAACGGTGCTTTGCCGATTTTGTTTTCTTTTTCTCTTCCATTTATTTTTTTATTTTTGATGCATTCTTCATTAAGTGCCGAGCGTCTGCATGCGCTTGTGTGTGTGTGTGTGAGTGAGTGGGAGAGTCTGCAGAGTTTGGACAGCGCTGCGGCAGCGCGTGAGCAGAGTGGGAGAGTGCTTCTGAGTGTGAGTGTGTGCGTGTGTGCGTGTGAGAGCATATGTTTGTGCAAGTTAAGAACGAAAACGTCAAAACTGCAACTGCAACAACATCCGGCCGTCAGGCGAACAGCCCCAATATTGCTGAGCTAAGCGTCTGGATAACTTCCCGCACGCGCAACCCAATTGGCCAAATTCTTGGAACATTTGGCAACAAATCAGGTGATCCAGAAATGTCGCAACGCCGCTGCCTCTGCCAACGTCGTTGCCAATTCTCCAAGCTTTCTTAGGGTTCTTATTAGCTTAGTTTAATTAGTCTAAAATTGTAATCCAACAAGAACGGTCCGATTGGATCAAAATAAATGTTATATTTTTTAACTTAACAACTTAAAAGAATTTAACTGGCGCCCGAGCAGGGACCAGCGGAAACAAAACGAAAGTGCAAAACCGTATCTAAGTTTTCGGTTCGTGACGGGTTAAGTCCGACAGTTGCCAACCGCCGCTGGCCAAGTGAAACAATCGAGAAGACTCCTTCACGTTAATTCGTGTCGTCGATTATACACTAACTGAGGGGAACTTAATTGTTCAATCAGTAAACTAAAGCAGTAGATCTTAATTGATTACTGCTCATCGGTGGACTACAGTCCTGTAGTATACGTTCGCAGGACATCCTCATCGTGTATTGGTCGCAGGATCCCCAGTAGAGAAGTCAAAAAGGATGAAATCCGGACAATCGGGAGGAGTAGCCATAGCTATCAATATTATGTAAGCTACTTTATAAGATTTACAAAAATTGAAACTAACAAACCAAATTGAAAAAAAAACAAGAACCAATATACAATCAAACACTGTAAAACGATAACAAAATAAACATAATTACTCAAAGAGTAATATAAAAGTATCCAATCTTGCGATTCCCAAAGGGACCCTCCAAGGTAGAAGGAAAAAACCAGCTACTGGTTCTCAAAACATAACTATCTTACATTTAAGCAAACACCTTGTACTAACCTTGTAATAAGTAACACTAAGAGAACACCTTTCCAAACAGTAAACAAACATAAAAATTCCTCTTTACAACTCGGAAATTGATGGCCAACCACAATAATTTAATTCGACCATCAATTTTAAATCAAGACGAACGACAACAACAAAGACAAGTAGAACACCAACAAAATAGAAATATGGCAACCGTACAACAAATTACAGAACTAGTAGGACAATTAATTGCACAACAAGTACCGAGAATAGTAGAAGCTTTGAACAACCCGGAGCATGACTTTAGCAACGCAGTAGATCAAGAAATAGATGCAGAACATCGCGGAAACCTAGGGGGGCTAGACAAAATCCCAGATGTAGTAAAATGCCTTAGAGAGTTCTCCGGGAATGCAGCTGAGTTCAGCTCTTGGAAAAAGAGCGTTGACAGATTAATGGAAGCCTTCGCAGGAGAAGTTGGTACCTCAAGATACTTTGGTATTCTTCATTCGATTAGGAGCAAAATTACTGGTAATGCGGATACGGCATTGGAAGCATATAGCGTTCCATTAAATTGGAAAGCAATGGTCAAGTGTCTGACGATGCATTACGGAGACAAGCGTGATCTTGGTACTCTAGAGTATCAGATGACAATGTTGTCTCAAGGTAACCGAACAGTCGAAGAGTTTCATCAATTGGTATACCAACACCTGTCTCTCCTTCTGAACAAAGTGAACTGCATGGATTTGGGTGCAGAAGCTCATCGATTGCTAAAGAAAATGTACCGCGACAAAGCCACAGATACATTTGTATGTGGCCTGCGCGGAGATTTACCACGCATCTTGGGTGCACACGCACCAAAAGATCTTCCTTCAGCATTAAATATATGTTTGAAAATGGAAAATCAAAAATATCGCACCATGCACGCGGTGACTCTAGGTCAAGCCAATAATAGAAGCAGCAGTGCCAAACCAATACCAGCTCCTCGAAACCCACAATTTGCTAACTCAGGTTTCCGACAGCCACCACAGGTTCCTCCCAGAAATTATCCTATTCAATATCAACAACTTGCACAGCCTCAGAACCATAACAACTTTGGACAACAACGACAGCATGACATGAACCAAAATCAACAGAGACAATTTGCACCACCCAGACCAACAGATCCGAAACCCCAACCAAGACCAGAACCGATGGACGTAGACAGAAGCATTAGGTCAAAAACGGTAAACTATATGAATAGGCCACAGTTTGAGGCAGGGAAAAGACCCTCGGGCCCAATGCCTGAAGCACAAAAAAGACAACGAAACTTTAACATCCAAACTGGCGGAACTGAACAAGAGGAATCGCAATCCGCTGAGGCGTATGCCACTATGGCAGAATACGCGCAAGCACTTGCAGAAGAAGACGGAACACAAGACGAAACACTAGACGAATATGTAGCCGGACACGATTATGACGAATCCACTCAGTACGATAACTCTGCTATGAATTTTTTAGAATAGAGCATTCCTCGCTTCCATACTTCGAATGTAAGCTGGGGAATGGGAAAATTTTAAAAATATTAATAGATACAGGGTCAAATAGAAATTATATCCAACCCAAGTTTGTCACCAACCCAATAGCTAACCAAAATCCCTTTAACGCCATATCTGTAGGGGGTAGTGTCCGAGTCACCCACCATAAAATAGCTAACCTGTTCAACCACCCCGATATAAATGTCAAGTTTTTCCTGTTGCCGACTTTAAAGTCATTTGATGCCATTCTGGGCAATGACAGTTTAAAAGAATTAAACGCTGAAATAAAAATAAGCAAAAAAATTATGACAATCAAAAACAAAATTCACGTCCCTATCAAAGAAAAGAAATTTGAGGCAGTAAACACTATAGTACCAAGAACTGAGCACTTAAACAAATCTCAGAGTGACAGCTTAAATAAACTTCTTCAAAGATACCCAAACTTATTCGCAGAGCCAAACCAGAAACTGACCTACACAACTAACGTAAAAGCAGAAATACGAACCTCTTCAGACACACCAGTGTATTCAAAATTTTATCAGTATCCAATGAGCTTAAAAGACGAAGTAAGCAAACAGGTCTCTGAACTTCTAAACGACGGTATAATTAGACCCTCAAGATCCCCATACAACTCCCCTGTATGGATTGTACCAAAAAAAACCGACGCCTCAAAAGAAAAAAAATATCGCATGGTCATAGATTACAGAAAATTAAACTTGGTTACTATAGCCGATAAATATCCTATACCGGAAATTAATGAAGTGCTCGCTCAATTAGGTGACAACAAAGTTTTTTCCGTACTTGACCTTAAGAGTGGATTCCATCAAATTCCGTTAAAAACGTCCGACATAGAAAAAACTGCCTTCTCCGTGAATAACGGAAAATATGAGTTTACACGACTCCCATTTGGATTAAAAAACGCGCCAGCAATTTTCCAGCGCGCACTAGACGACATACTTCATGAACATATTGGCAAAATATGTTTCATTTACATTGATGACATTATCATTTTTAGTAAAGATGACGAATCACATCTAAAAAACCTGGAAAAGATTTTTCAAACTCTGCAAGACGCCAATATGAAATGTCAATTGGACAAATGCGAGTTCTTGAAAAACAAAGTCGAATTTCTTGGCTTTGTTGTTTCCGATAAGGGCATCGAGACTAACCCCGATAAAGTCGCAGCTATAGCCCAGTACCCCCTTCCCAAGACATTAAAAGATTTAAGATCATTTCTGGGACTTTCTGGGTACTACAGAAGGTTTATTGAAAACTATGCTAAGCTCGCCAAGCCCCTTACCTCGCTTTTAAGAGGGGAAGACGGACGAGTGTCCAAAAATATGTCGTCAAAAAAATCTATTTCACTTGATAACCAAGCACTGGAAGCATTCAAAAAACTTAAAAGTAGCCTTATTTCCAAAGACATAATACTCCGTTATCCAGACTTCAGAAAGGAGTTTCATTTGACAACTGATGCTTCCAACTTCGCAATAGGTGCAGTGTTATCACAAGATAACAAACCTATTTCATTTCTCTCAAGAACACTATCTAAGGCAGAAGAGAACTACGCCGCTAACGAAAAAGAAATGTTAGCTATTATTTGGGCATTAAAACACCTAAAGAATTACCTATACGGGAAAGCTAAAGTCAAAATATTTACTGACCACCAGCCGTTGACTCACTCTCTGAGTAACTGGAACGGAAATGCGAGAATCAAACGGTGGAAATCATACTTAGAGGAGTATGATTACGAGATATTTTATAAGCCGGGAAAGGAAAACGTAGTGGCAGATGCACTATCCAGAATACCACTTACAGGCCAAATAAATTCAATTGCCTCGACGCAACATAGCGACGAGAGCTCTGGCGGAGAATTAATACCCAGTATGGAAATCCCCATTAACGCCTTTAGGAATCAGATTTTCTTTCATAAAGCACAAACGACCGACTATAAATTCAGCATACCATTTCCAACTTTCCACAGACACGACATATACAGACAGCAGTACAATCCAGACGAACTTCTATCCGACCTAAAAAAATACCTAAACCCCTCAGTTATAAACGGTATCTACACGACCGAAGATATAATGTGGAAAATCCAACAATTATACCCAAGTCACTTCAAAAATTTTAAAGTACGCTTCACGCAAACACTGGTCAAAGATTTGACCAAGACCATAGACCAAGAGGAACAAATCCTCAAGACACATAATAGGGCTCATCGAAATGCGTTAGAAAACAAAATCCAACTATCAGAAGAATTCTATTTTCCAAAAATGAAACAGAAAATAGCAAACATGGTGAAACAGTGCAGAGTCTGTAAAGAAGCAAAATACGATCGCCACCCGCCTAACCCAGAGATCAAAGAAACACCCATACCAGAATACCCCGGACACACAATCCACATTGACATCTACTCGACCGAACGATACCTCGTACTTACAGCAATAGATAAATTCTCTAAATTAGCAAAGGCTCAAATTATAAAATCAAAAGCAATAGAAGACATTAGGATACCACTTTGCGATATAGTTTTTTATTTTGGGGTACCAAAATTCATAGTAATGGACAATGAGAAATCATTTACGTCCGAATCGATACGATTCATGTTAGTTGACCAACTAGGAATCCAAATTTATAAAACACCTCCCAACAAAAGCACGGTAAACGGACAGATCGAACGATTTCATTCAACACTATCTGAAATAATGAGATGTTTGAAAAGAGATCAAATCCATAGGAACTTCAAAGAACTTTTAGATCGAGCCGTTTATGAGTATAATTACTCAATACATTCAGTAACAAAGAAAAGGCCACTAGAAGTTTTCTTTGGCAGAAGAGTTACCACTGACCCAACGCAATACGAACAAGCAAGACTGGACAACATAGAACAACTGAGACGTAAACAGACCAAGGATCTAATAGACCACAATAACAGAAGGAAACCAACTCGAACCTATGAGGCAGGAGAGGAGATATTCGTGAGAATAAATACTAGATTAGGTTCAAAACTATCAAATAGATTCAAAAGGGAAATAGTAAAAGAAGATAAGAACACTACAATACTAACAGAATCGGGACGTACAGTACACAAAAGCCACATTAAAACTTAAAAATTTCAATTATAGAATGCTGACGTGCTTAACCAACGCAACTGTAACTATAAGCAATCATACCAACGCACAGACAGTGACCATCTATAGGGGGATCGGAAAAATACGATCCAACGACACCAAAATATTACATGTAATTAATTTGGAACAAATACGAGAGGCTCTCAACAACTTGCAGTTATACACGGACAAAAATCTCAAATACAATAACCTATATCATGTCATACAACACGAAATATCCCAGACGTTTGTAATTTTTGAAACTATTACCACATTTCACTCACGAAAAAGTAGGGCAATTAACATTCTCGGCACAGCTTGGAAATTTGTGGCTGGTAGCCCCGATCATAACGACTTAGTTTTAATAACGGATAATATAGACAAGCTCAATAAAAACAATAACAAGCAAGTAATAATTAACAGACAACTAGAAGACAGATTAAACAAATTGACCAAAATTTCCAACGACATTGCAAATTCAATAAAAAAGACTCACTTTTGAGCGACGAATTAGCCATCAGTTTCCAGAATCAAGTTCGGCTTATTAAAGAAGAAGTCATAAATATAAAATACGCCATCCAATGGGCAAAATTAAATATGATAAACACATTCTTGTTAAGTAAAAACGAAATACATACAATAAATACCCAATTTAACAATGGCCATATGCCTCCATTAAATACTGAGGAAATGTTAGAATTCTCAGACGTATCCATATTGCACAATGGAACGACGCTCATATATTTAATCAAGATACCGAACTTAGAAACAACAACCTTTCAAAATTATGTAATCAAACCTGTAATTAAATCTAACAGCATTGTTAACTTACCGGCAAGCGAAATATTCGAATCCGAAAATAAAGAAAAAATGTTTGGTGTTAAAGGTCAATGTAAGAATTTTTACAATATAAAAATCTGTAATAAAAATAAGTTAGAAGATTTAAGTCAGACTAGTTGTTTGCCAAAATTACTTAGAGGAGAACGGGCAATGTGCGACTTTACCAACGCAGACCACATACCGACACTGGAGGAGATCGACGAAGGAGTTATCCTAGCAAACAACATCAATGCAACCATCAACTGGTCAGGCAACGAGAAGCAAATAAAGGGAACCTACCTGATCAGTTTCTGGAACGAAACTATAAACATCAACGGCAAGGAGTTTAGCAACACCGAAATACAAGTCGCCGAACCGAGTGTACCACTTATCCAGATTGCTCCCGTAGAGATCGAACGCCTACGAATTCTATCATTGAAAGCACTAGAAGGGCTCCATATAGACAACACCGAAAAACTGCAGAAACTCCAAACCCACTCATCTGTAAACAGTATAGCATTCATCGCATCAATAGCATCTCTAGCTATATTAACGCTTACTCTTCATTGGTGTAAGGGTAGAAAGAAGACAATAAACCTACAACTTGGGAACATCAAAACCGAAATACCCCCAGCACCACCGATTTCACCGGCAACCATATACCAGCCACCAAATACGCAATTTAACAACATACCATTCTTCTAATACACTTGAGGACAAGTGTAAACCTAAGGGGGAAGAGTTAAGAACGAAAACGTCAAAACTGCAACTGCAACAACATCCGGCCGTCAGGCGAACAGCCCCAATATTGCTGAGCTAAGCGTCTGGATAACTTCCCGCACGCGCAACCCAATTGGCCAAATTCTTGGAACATTTGGCAACAAATCAGGTGATCCAGAAATGTCGCAACGCCGCTGCCTCTGCCAACGTCGTTGCCAATTCTCCAAGCTTTCTTAGGGTTCTTATTAGCTTAGTTTAATTAGTCTAAAATTGTAATCCAACAAGAACGGTCCGATTGGATCAAAATAAATGTTATATTTTTTAACTTAACAACTTAAAAGAATTTAACTTGCACGCTCCAAAAATTAAGTTAACAACGCTCAAGTGCTCGCGCCGTGGCTTATGCAAGGAATTATTTCAAACCAACTTTATATCGAAGCACACACACATACATTTTTATGCATATGTATTTTTTATAAAATAAAATTCAAGTTGCGTTTTACACATGAGCGCAACTGCTGCGCAAGTGTGCGTGTGTGTGTGTGTTTATGAGTGGTCAAGTGCGGGTGTAACGATATGTGAAATTTGGAACGAACGGCGGCTTCAACTGATGAAGTGTACGTATGTAATTTTTAATATACATATACATATGTACATTGAGAACATAAGCACAACTTATGCTATATGTAAATAGTTTAATAGTTAAAAAAGTTAATAATATATATAAAATATATGAAAAGTTTTTATAAGGGATTACCATGCATACCTAAGAAGCATCTTACGCATGTAAATTTGAATGTATGAATGTATATATGCATGTCGAATGGATGAATATATAT
This sequence comes from Drosophila buzzatii, assembly GCA_035045845.1. NCBI lineage: Eukaryota > Metazoa > Arthropoda > Insecta > Diptera > Drosophilidae > Drosophila > Drosophila buzzatii. The sequence continues at coordinate 404,937 of JAWNOS010000180.1, forward strand.
ACATATATGCAAAACTGCATGAATTTTTGATATATATGAAAAGTTTGCCTACTTCAGGTTCAGCGTAAACAATTTCCAAAATGAAGCAATCTACATATGTCTTGAAAGCTTCAGCTCAGTTAAGAAAATATTTTCGAAATCAAATATAAAACAGAAAAGCAACTGCCATAAACATTCACAATATATAGATAATTATATATATAAAGAGTAGAAAGCAGAAAGGTAATATAGAGAAATATGGAATGCTGTTAAGATGTTAGTGGAAACTTATAAAAAAAAATCTATTTACATTAAAACATACGATTTTAATTCAACTTCACTTTAAACAACAAATTTCTCAAGTATTCTTATATAAGAAATCTGTTTTTTTGACGCCACAACTGCAAAACATGAGCTAATCGCAGCTCTGTCAGATATCGGCAATAAACAGAGATTAGCCGTAGCTCAATCGGAACGGAAATTGCAATTTGAGCTGGTCGCCAGCAGATAAGATCAGAAGGATATCCAATAGATAGATAACAGGACTAAAGCAACAAGCTAAAGATTGCGACGGCTGTGCAGCCATATGAGAAGTTGCCGTTGTTGTAGTTGTTCTAGTTGTTATTGCTCTGAGCTAATCCCTGCTGCAAGCCGGTACATGTGACAGAGCCAAAGGCAAAAAAAAAACGTGTCCTGCTACCGTTTGTAGCTATTCATAACTTTATAAAAAAAAAAATATGAAAAATGAAAAAGAGGCCACAAAATGCGTACAAAAACATGGCATAGTCAATGGGCAAGAAAAATATTTACGCGCCAGAGATAATCTCTTCAAAGTGTTGGGTTCACACCACGGCCTCACCAAGGGCTTCAAATTGCCATAGATACAGAAACATAGCTAAAGATACAGCTACAGATACAGATACAGCCAATGTATCTGTCAAAACGGAAATGTGAACGAGAGAGATAGAGGGAGAGAGAGAGGGAGAGGAAAAAGTGCGCTTGATTTGAGGATCATCCAGTGTGCAAAAAAAAATATATATATAATATATTTATGAAAGGGAAGGGATCAGCGCAAGGACTGTCTGTCAACGTGTCCTTTTGCCAATTTTGCCACTGCCAACTGCCGTTTTGGCTCGAGTGCCAGCAACAACAACAATAATATTGTTGCAATACCTGAATAAGAGGCAGAGAGATATACGCTGAGAGGAGAGAGCCTAGGCTAGGGTCCTTTGATTCCCTCTGACAATTGTCAACAGGCTCGAGGCGCGATAATTTGATTGGATTGTCTGTCAGTTTGTCTGCCTGCAAAAGTGTCAGTTGACCGTCGGTACAACGGACGAACCGACCGACGGACTAAGTGACTGACAAGCAATCGAAGGGTTCGCGTCCCAAACTAATTGGAATCATCAGGCCGAGCCTCAACTTAAGCCTCATTTAGGGCGCACTTTGTGGATGGCCCGGTGAGAATCACAAAATTAGCTCTGGCCAAGGATTAGGCACATTTGACTGACAATTGAGCGTAGCCCAGAAACAGCAGCAGAGCAGGAGCCAGAGCCGCAGCCACTGCTAATCAAATCTTTTTCCAATCGTTTGATTTTCCCAAAAAAAAAAAATCCACAAATTTTGGGCAATTTTCGCATAAAAATTTCGCGCGCAGCTTTGATAGGATTAAATTTCCCGAATGAAAAAAAAGGAAGCGGAAATTGGAGACGATTTGCAGACCGAAAATTCGCACATATGCGAAAGGATTATGTATATATATTGAGGAAGGGAGAGAAAGAGAGAGAAAGAGAGAGAGTTATATATGATATGTGTATCTGTAACATTGTCACGAGCTGCACAAAATGTTTCAATTTGCGGTTTTTCTTTTGGGTTAAGGATAGAGAACATATAGAAATTGGTACAACTTTCATAATATATAAATATTAGTTAAAAAGTATTTGATTAGAATTAAATCAATATTATCAATCGCCTTGACTACAGATCATCTAGTCCAAAGGTTAGAAAACCAACCACGTCATGCCTAATGGTCACTTAGATGATAATACTATCTTTTATTGTTCCCAGTTAACGACGATAAGGCTGATAAATTCTAAGAATTAGATGCCTTTGATATCTCAATTGAAGTGTTTTTCGGTAATTGTTATAATAGACTGAAGAAGTTCTCTAGCACAACTGTATAATCTTTAGAAAGGAAACACTAAAATTAAAATCAGATAGTAATATAGATAAACGCCTATAAATAGTTAGAAATTGTTGTTCCATGTCTATCACATATGTTTAAAAGTAGTTGAGTAACTTGTAGACTATATATATATATATTGATCATACATGCGGGAAGTCAGCTCTTGATCAAAGATGGAAATCTAAAGATTAATGATATATACAACCACAAAGCGAACAGAAGAAAGCCTTGTTCTATAAATATTGTTAAAAGTATTTAGTTATTTTTGCAATAATAACATTTTCAAAATGGATCATAGAGTTTAGAGAGGCTCAAGTAAAGAGATCAATTAAGACAATCTATTACAGAGTTCAATCGACTATTTTCACCTACTTCTTCTCATTAAGCACAGCAGAGTAGTCTTAGCTTTAAAATAAAAACTTGGAAAATATATAATCTAATCAGTTGTTTAACTCACCTCCCAGGCCAGATGACGATCGCTGGGCTGCTGGCACAGGTGCATGGGAAAGGGTCCGTAGCGGGAGTCGCGTGGCAAATCGGTTTTGGCATAGACGCCAGTATCACGAATGTCCAGATCACAAAAGGGGTCGCGCAGTCGCGCCATTTGCAGCAGAAACTCCTGCGTCTTGTCGCCGAACAGATGTTCCATATTGGTGCCGCTGCCGGAACCAGAGCCGGAGCCGGAGCCGGAGCCGGAACCAGAGATCGAGGCGGAGACGGAGGCGGGCGGCGAACGTTGCAATCGCTGTTGCTGCAAATGCAATGATAAATGCGATGGCGGTGGCAACGGTGACTGCGAATGCGACTGCGACTGCGATTGCTGCTGAAGCCGTGCAGCAGGTGGCGGGGATATCGTTGGCGGCAGATGGCGACCGAACGTCTCCTCGGGCCGAGTCTGGCTGGAGGTTAAGTGCGCCGGAGGCAGCGGACCAAAAGCCGGCGCTCCACTGCTGAGATCCAAATGATGATGATGATGATGATGGTGGCGCACGACGCTCGGATCGTAGTCGTCGCCGTTAGAGCCTGCGATAGAAGAGCGATAACAATTAATGATTATCGATTAACGATTGGTGTTTAACGTTTGCCGTTTGGCAAGTTTGACTTTGCTCGAGTGGCTCGTAATCCACATCAAGATCAATTGCTCAGCGACTGTCAGTGTACAAATAGAAAGTGGTCTAGATAAAGACTTGTCATATCTCTGACAAAGACAACACACACACACACACACACACACACTCACACACACACACACACACGGACACACACACTCATCATATCAGCCTGGTATCGAAGTTGTCATCGTGCTTTAATTTGGTGTTTTGGGTCTCTATCTCATTGGCTTTCGCAATTGTTGCAAGTTCACAGAGCGACAGAGAGAGAGAGAGAGAGGAGAATGAGCGACTCCTCAATTTGTACATCGATTATCTATAACAAGGCCCCACTGTACTGGGCCACGGCATGACGAGTGAAGTGTGCGTTCCAAGCTCACCTGTAGATCAAATTACACGATTGTATTTGATTGCTTGTTGTTATGCGGCCTGTGCAAACAATGTCTTCGAATCGAATAACTCGAGGCAACTATTCGAAATATTTCTGTTATTTTGTTTATGTGCTATATTAAATATTTTCTTTCTGCATTTGGTTTTGTATTTATTTCGAAAGATGTGACTTACTCAGCTGTTGTTTATCAAATGAATAGACAAAACAACAGAACGATTCCCCGAACCAGACTAGACATTTGAGATGACATTTAACTCAGCGCTAGAAGTTTCACCCAAACGACACCGATTTTCCGATTATTTGCCTCATACAAATTACTAAATTAAATGTGATTTGACATTGTATTAATTTGATATAAATTGCATATATATATATAAATATTAATTGTGAAATAATATTTGAAAGCATTCGAAATATATTGCCTGATCTTGGTTCTAACTTGAAGCGTATAAATGATATGATAAATGTGTTATATTTAAATGTTAAATGTGTTATGTTAACTTTGTGTTATGTTAGCTTCATCTAATTGTAAATTGTTCAGATTTGGCTAATTTAAAATTTATTTGGCATGAGTTAAGAAAATCTATATAATTAAACGTAAATTTTATTTTTTTTACAATGCATTAATAAATAAATATTGCATTAATAAATTAAGTAAAAAATTATTAACTTAAAACATATTTATATATGCAAATTTCTCTATATTAAATGTGTTAATTTAATTTTGTAAGTATTAAATATTTTATTCCAAAAAAAATCTCATATGATTAGGATATATTTTTATCGGTCAGTCTCTCTTTCTCTTTGATGTTCCTCTCTTTGTCTGTCTTTTTTCCTTATTTCTTATTTATTTCCTTTATTTCTCTCTTTATTCAGTTTCTTTCTCTATATCCCAGTCTCATTCTCTTTCTTTTTTTTAACTTTTTATCTACTTTTCGCTTTCATTTTCACATTCTAATTTAAATTATATTCCTCATTCTTATTCTTACAGCATATTTTCTCTATTTCTTTTACTCTCTCTCTCTCTCTCTCTCTCTCTCTCTCTCTCTCTCTCTGTCTCTATTTCTCTCTTTCTCTCTCTTTCTCTCTCTCTCTCTCTCTCTCTCTCTCTCTCTCTCTCTGGTATGTTTCTCATTTTTTCTTAGTCTTTCTATTTGTTTTTCGCTTTGTATCTGCCAATTTTTTATATCTATTTCTATTTCTCTTTATATGTATATCTCTCTCTCTCTCCTTCCGTCGGCCTCTCTCACACTCTTTCTGTTTCACTCTTTCTCTGTTTCACTCTTTCTCTTCCTGTCTATTGCAATAGTACCCATATATTCCCACAACTTGAAAAGTTCTTACCAAGCCTTAACACACTTTTGATCTCACACCAGTTTCCTACAAAGACACCCAAACACTTGCACACAGAGATAATCATGAAAAACACTTGTCAAAAATGTTGCACAAATTACGCACCGATTATTTATTTATTTACTGTTCTTGTAGTTGCCGTTGTTGTTGTTGTTGTGGTTGCTGTTATGGTTGTTGTTGTTGTTGTCATTGTTGTCTGGGGCTTGCAGCTAGCTACCTAGTGGCTTATTTAAACACTTGAAACTAAATCGTAATTTGAGCTGTTAGACAGAAATATATATACATTTATATATGTATATTGACAAGCGCTGTCCACAGTTACAGGGCAACAAATAGCCAAGATAAGAGTAGAAATGAAAACGAGAACGAAAACTAGAGGCCGAAAAAAGATATCGTCCAGTCACAGTCACTGCGCGCGTACACACGACAGCCGCAATAGGTAGTAACAGTAATACGAACTCTTGTCGAATACCCAATTGATAAGTATCTGCCATATAAATAAGCCGCACACACACACGCACACACCAAAAGAGACACCCGCACAGCCGCACACACAATGCCAAGTGGTTTACCAAATAGGAATCCAATCCACAATCCACAACAAGCTGACAAGTTTCGCACTTGCCTGGCACACGCTATTTGCATAATATCCTTAACAAACGCATCCGATATCGAGCCTTATTCGCTCTCTCGCTCCCTCTCTCTCTAACTCTCTCTCTCTCTCTCTCTCTTTCTTTGGCCCTCTTCCGCCTCGCTTTGAAGTGCCTTTGCGGGCACCGCCTGTCTTCGCGCCCACCGAACCAGAACTACACTAAGTCCATCCGTTAGCTATACAGTTATAATCGTACCGGAGCTATTCTACTCTATAGCATAGCGCTGCGTCGCGCGATAAGCGAGCGATGAGTACTCGGTATCAGTTCTAGCTATTCCTTCAGCTGTGCATGGAGCGGGTTCTCTATTATTTTGTTCTTTCTTTCTTTCTTTCTTTTTTTTGGGTTCTTCACAGCTATCATGACAATTTATTATTCACATCCACTTAGGCACATGTGTTTCGGTTAGAGTTTTCGGTTCTGTTTGGGGTCTCTGCTAATTAGTTTAGTTAATTACATTTCGGATTTGTTTTAAACTGTTGCAGACTGTGCTTTTGTTCTGAAATTTTATTTCCTTTTCCAACTGTGAGTCACTCGAGCTGCAAGCTGCTGCAGAACGATTTGCAGTTGCGTAAATATCTGAGTTGGATCTTAGATTTTATTTTCATGATACTTGCGGTTATCAGCAAGTTTAGCAATAGCTAATCAAGTACTTAAATTGAAGCAGAATTTCATTAATTGATTAGCGACTTGAATAATATTTCAAATTTATTTTGCATTAAAAACTCTTTAGTATTTAATACGTTTGTAATCCATTTTTGAATTTTTTTGTAAGTAAAATATTATTTTGAGAATATTTCCAATAAATTTTTCAAGCACTTCTAATTCAATATCTATTATATATATGTATATATACATATATGTATATTCAGTCAATCAAAATTCTTTAATTCTTCTTTGTTTTTCGCTTAAATGAAGATGAGAAATCGAAGACAATTCAGTGAGACTTGAAGTCTGTTAGCTCAAACACTAATAGACACTCAATCCATGATAAATTTGCAATGAGTGTGTGGATAACTCACGGTATATGTAAAATATCTCTGATATACGCATAGATAAGTCATGGTCCAATTCTCTATTAAATGTGTTAAATGAGTGCGCACATAAATCATCCCATCTCATGCGATATATAAAGTAGCTGAGATAGCTTTGTGGTTGATATTTGCACACAGATTGCGAAAGATTTTCATTAAGTTTGTAGACAAAGAAATCATTATTTTATTTTCTTTTCAAGAAATTAATAATGTAACTTGGGAAACCTCAAAGATATTTAACATATTTACCTATTATATGAATTTAATTTCATATTTGGTTAAATTAGTTCAAGAAGTATCTATTTTAGATTTTTTTCACTTCAGCTACTCAGCAGATACTTTAAGATAAATATTAATATCTCACTCATAAAACACTTTTTCAAATATCCAAAATATAATTTGTTAATATTAATTGTTACCCCAAACGTTACTCATTAACTTTTCATACAATTTGTCAGCCACAGTGAAAAGTATCTGTGCATTTTGTAAACACGTTTCAATAAAGTATCTATCAAATACTTTGATTGAAAACTGAGATAATTAGCCAGCTCACATAAAACGGCTGGAAGCTTCTCTCACACACGTCTGCACTGTCACACAATGAATGGAAAACTAAAGCCGTTTTCTCTATATTAAATCGCCATGTTTGTTCCTAGAGGCGGGGGAGTGCAGATACATATATGTATATATATTTATACACGTATATATCGCTATAATGTCTCTGTTTCAAAGTAGCTGCTGCGAAATATTTGTGGCAACATCAATTGGTAACTCAAAACTTGACGTTCGCCATAAAAAATCACTGATAAACGCGAAGGCTGGCAGGAATGGCGACAGGGGAGTGGGCGGGACTGGGAGGCGATGTATCCAGCTAACGATAGACACCAGATAAGCGATATAGGTAGTTAGTTGAAACCAACCTGGCATAATATAACGTTCGTATAACATGATACGCGTTTCACTTGTAGCTAACACAAATTACAATTGTAAACAATTTTCAGATACATTTGGTGGGCCGGACGCGACGCGACATGGCTAACAAGAGTGCGAGTTGAATGCGCGGCCCACGCTGCGTATGCGCTATATATTATAGATAGACTTCTTTTACACGCGAACGTTTGCTTTCTTCAGTTATAAATTAATATATATATATATTTATTCTCAATGTGTTTATGTTCGATTTGGTGTCGTCTCTATCTGCCGGTTGTCTTCGCAAGACTGAGTAGCGAACGGATACGTGACGCTGGCAGAGCGACGATAGCGCAAAAAAAAAATATATATATACAACGCAGAGCTTCAACGAACGCCGGCGTTAGCGTCAGCGGCGACAGCGACGGCGACAGCGACGTTTATACTGTGATTTCGTTTGCTAGTGCGCGCTCAGCGAGCAGCGAGCAACTGACTAAGTGATGATGTTCAGTCGACTGCCGACTGCGAAGCACTGCACTGATGGCAATGGCATCGGGGGGTGCACAGCAGAGGCGTCGCTTCGGTTGGTTCTTGCTGCCGCTGTCGCAGTCGGCGTAGCAGTCGTGCTGCTGCTGCTGCTGGTCATGGTGGTGGCAGAGGCCACAGGATGCCACAGACGATGCTGCTCATTGCTGATGATGATCGAGCTGCTTGACTATCTGCCACCGCAGGGGTTGCAAAAGAGAGTGACAACAAAAGTGAGAGAGAGGAGAGAGAGAGAGAGAGAGAGAGAACATGAGAGCAAGAGCGTGAGAGCGGCAGAGCGAAGGCAGCGCAGCGCAGCGCATGTATCTGTATCTATGTCTGACTACCCTGCAGGCAGGCGCTCTCTGCATCTGTGTGTGTGTGTGTGTGTGTGCGGGTGTGTTTGTGTGTGCTCGAATCTGTGTCAGTTTCATAAGCATCAACAACAACAGCAACGTTTTGTTCTGATTGGAATTGCACAGAGCCGAGGCCCTGGCAGAGCTCCTGCCTCAGCTGCTGCCAGCTACTTGTTGTTGTCTGCCTGGCCGCAAAAGGATAGCACACAGACACACGTGCAAAAGCTCCAATGTGTGTGTTTATATAGAGCGCTCTTATTTACTCTGCACAGTTTTCCTATCAGAATGCAGCACCAGCAGCACACCGCTGTATGTATCTCACAGATACACGACAAAAACGTGAGCCGCATCATCAACAACAACAGCAGCAGCTGACGTAGCAGCAGCAGCAGCAGCAGCAGCAGTCGCAGTCGCCGTCGCAGCTAGCCGAGTCGCCGCAGCAGCAGCTGAGGGGAGGAGCCAAAGCAGGATAATAGGGCGTGCACATCTTCGCATTCATTATGCACACACACCTACACAGCGGCAGACAGAGAGCCACAGATACACAGCTGCAGATACACAAACTGAGAGATACAAATACAGTTGGCTGCTGTGCGCCTGCTGTCTCGCTCGCACACACCTAACTTATTTGCGGTTTCACGAGCATGTGTGTGCACTGTGGCATGGCCAACCCCACTGCGCCCACACACACACACCGGCAGCGCCCCCGCCCACGCCCCCGCCCCAGCTCACAGCAGACCTTTTGCAGTCAGACACTGCCAAGTTTCTGGCTTGTGGCTGGCGGCTCCCCATCCCCTCTCGCGGAGGGTGTGCTGGTGTGTGTGTGTGTGTGCTTGTGGGGGTTGGTTTTACTTGCTGCCACCTGCGTCTGTTCCTGTTCCAAAGCGTGCGCAATAAGCACACATTAGCCTAATGGCTCTGTGTGTGTGTGTGTGTGTGTGTCTGTATGTGTATTGGCCACAAAAAAATACTCACGGCAATAATTGAAAGCGACTGCGTTGCCTTTTGGCTTGGGGGCTTTTTCTGTTGCGCTTTTTGCTTGCTTTTTTTTTTGCCACTGCCTTTGCCTGTGCGGCGACCCCAACAAGCAAAATTTCTTTCTATATATATATGTATGTGTGTGTGTGTGTGCGGTTAGGCTATGTACATATAAGCTGAATTCCTTTTTTTTTTTTTTTGGCTCTTGGCTTTTGTTTGCAACTTAATTTAGTATCTGTCGTCAAAGTTCACACACACACACACACATACTGGGACTGAACAGGTTGCTTTGCGTACAGGGCTAACGTATAAGGCGGGCTTGTTATTTGCGAGTCGATTCGTTAGCTTGTTGCCAACAATTAACACCTACTTAAAGATATGTGCATATTAAAGGTGTGAAAGTCTATTTTCTGTAGAGTTGAAATTGATTTGGCTTAAATTTGAAATGCATGTAAGTTATGAATCCAAGACTTTCATTATTTTAAGATAATTTAAAAAAAAAATAGATATTTATTCGTATTTATACAAATTACCTACCCATAATTTTGTTTGTCTAAATAAATATTTAAAATTAAAAAAAAAGAATAAAAAAGAATTAAAATTAAAAAAAAAATAATTTATTTATAAACTAAATCTAAAGTATAACTGGCATAAAAATTATCATTATTATTATTTTTCTTTTAATGAAAGAAATATTAGTATATATTAGTATATATATTCTTAAAAGAAAAATAATAATAATAATTATAATAATTTTTATGCCAGTTATACTTTAAATTTAGTTTATAAAGCTGATGAAAAATATTTTAATAAATTATTTGTAAATATTTTTGTAAATATAAAAATATTTTTACATTTTTAAGCATGCTCATATATTTCTATGCATTTTTTTTTTCGTATTTATATACATATATATTACAAATTTAAATATTTTATTTAAATAATCTTTAATCATTTTGAAAATTAGAAATATAATAATAAATTGTTAAATTAAAAATAAAATTAAGTCAATATAATTTACATACGTAGTAATAAATAATTAAATATATTTTTGAATTTTTATTTCATAAAATAAAATAAAAGCCAAGTCGACTTTGGCTTCACTGCAATTGCATTGACGCCAACTTTAAGTTTCTGCTACGCTAATTAATAACTCCATTGACCTCTATGTGCAGCCCATATATATTGAGACGTCATTAGTTTGCTCCTATGTGTATGCTTTCCTTGTTGTTGTTGTTGCTTGTTTCCTGCGAGAGGCGCTATCGGTCATTTTAATAGCTTTTCTGGTTTTTATGGGGGCGCCTAATGGCAAATATTAAAGCTCTGATGCTTTGCTGATTTCCTTAAGCACTTTCAGATCCCTATAATTGCTGACTGTATTTGTTGTTGTTGTTAAACATTAGCACGCGCTGATAATTGTTATAGTGTTTTCTTTTTTACTTTTTACTTTTTTTTTGCCTGCGCCCGCATAAATGTATTTTTATATTTTCAATTGCTGATAAATTTATCTCAAAATTAATTTAAAAAGTACTTTAAAAAAAGGAGAAATCGCGCCGCTATAAATCAACGCAAACACATACATATCTTAAGGCATGATAATTTGGCAAGAGAAATACAGGTTCACAATGCCAAAGGTCGTGACATATATCAACCCTTTGTTGTTGGGGATCGTAAATATATATATTTGTATATTAACATGTTATTTATTTGCATGGGCGCTAACGGCATGAAATGTCATAAAATATGAATACAACAAAAGCTGTCAGGCATATGCCCAACTCTCTATCTGTATCTGTATCTCTATCTACATCTGTAGCTGTAGCTGTAGCTGTATCTATTTGCGCTTGTCAAACAGCAGCAGTCAATTAGGCGCACGTCGTAGTTGGTTAGGTCATTATCGAGGGTTGCAAGGGTCGTCGTCGCACCAGAGAGAGAGTGAGAGGGAAAAAGAGGGCTCTGAGGTTCTAATAGCGTTAAATTAAAACAACATAATCAACAACATTGCGCCCTTGTCACATAATTTAACACACACTCACACACACACACACGCTTCAGTCACTCCACTTTCGTGTGCTTCGTGAAGCGAATAGATAGAAAAGGATTGGGTCGGGCTTATCAGGACTGTATTTGCATTTCGCTTTGGTTTGCCATAAAAGTCAATGGCTTTTCCATTCGAATTGTTGTCTATCTCTGCACTCGGGCTGCCGTCCCCAGGCAGGCTCAGACCCAGACTAGTCACACACACATAATTCATGTGTAAACACGCCTCAAAACTCTATTCATATTGAACATTGCGTAACGTAGATTTTTTTAGATCACGCCATAAATTTGTTATGCATAATGCATAATAGATAATAGCAGGTAAGGGGGCAAACGTGTGAGAAGTGAAAAATTATGGAAAATTTATCACTAAATGGAAATAAGTGGAAATGAATATTAATATGAACAAAGAAAATTAAACATTTATATATCTTTATTTTTATTCTATTCTATTTAAAAATTTCTTTTCTTACTTTTTAGTAAAAAGTTTTTAAAACGAATTTTTAAAGATTTTTTTTAAATGTGAAAATCGCTTGACAAATATTTATATATAAATTCGTTTTGATTAAGGCTTACTTTAGTAAATTCTTCAATAAATAAATTTTGAATTTAATTGAAGAACTTCAGAGAATGTATGAAAGTTCCTTTACGTTGAAAGAGGGGTACAGATAAAGTCGGTTTCGATTTTTAAAGCTTTGGCTGTCTTTGCAACTAATCTGCAGTCATAAAATTTTCGATTTCCTATAGCCGAGCCAGCAGTAGTTGATAACGAAATTAGCCAATGATCTAACCGTGGCAAAATCTTGTTTTTCCTATATATACTATCTGCTCATTTCTTTTATGACAGATTAGTTAAAGAATTGTCCACAAGCGTGCTAAATTAGCAAAAACATTTTGAGGGAAGGTTGAAATCATATATATATATATTTATATGTACATATATATATACAGTTAAAGTTGTACAATTAATTTTAAAAGTACAAATACGATTTCTCTCTCTCTCTCTCTCTCTCTCTCTCTCTCTCTCTCTGTCTCTCTCTCTCTTGCTATTTCTTTCTTATTCTAGAATTTTCCTCTATTAATTGGCTGAAAAATCTACTTCCATCCTAGAGACTTCTCTAAAAAGAGTTAAACTAAGATATTTGCCAAAGTCTAAAGAGAGAAATTTGATATTAAATATCTCTAAGCCTTTTTACACATATTTAGACTTTCATAATTCAATTGTACTATATTTGAATACCAACAAATCTCTGAGATATCCTTTAGATATCTACAATTATCAGCGCTGAGCTGCTGTTTTCATATTCGCGCCAAATCTCCAACTGTGCTGAATAGTTTTTCATATATAATCTAATGTCCTTAGGCGCTGCCCACTTGCCCCGCAATGCCTGCTGTCTTCCGTTCACGGACTTCACTCACAAAGCCTCAGAGCCTCGTAGCTGTCGTCTATAATTAACTCAGCTGGATGGCTGATCTTTGACTTTGACTGTCTGCACAAGGACAATGGAACTGAAGCATATGTGCAGCAGCTTTTGTAAGAGATTTTCAACAAGTATGCGAAGAGTGCTCTAAGCAAGAGTATGAGTATGTGCATAGGCATTCGCATTCGTATTCGTATTCATATTCATTTGTATGCTGCCCCCTTTTTTGTTTGCAAGTTTCGCACTGCGATGCTTGAAGAAATCAAAAGTCGTCTCGCTTATTGTTTGACGAGTGGCAATGTGTACTGTACATATATATATATACTTATATATATGTATGTGCGTGTGTGTATCTGCCTTTGCTGATCTTGTAAGAGCTCACGTTTTTCAATTGTGTGTCTTATTGACATGCCAGCACTACCAGGACGACGGCTGCTATCGCTATTGTTCGGGAAACGGAAGTCCTGCCTTTTGCCGCACAAATGCCCAAAAATAAAAATAAAAACGAAGAAGCCGGAGAATCGAAATGCTAAGCAACAACTCAGGCCGCGTTCTCAAGTCAAATTGAAGTAGTCTCGTCGCACTCTATAATTATAACGAGGTCAACTGCCAGATCTACCCGGCCCGCTGCACTCTGGGCAGATGATGTCTGAGTAGGCGTGGCACGTAACTTAATACCAAAGCTGCAAACGCACTCGCTGCCAAGGCACGCGCCCTTACCAACCGCCTAACTACCCAACGATTGCAATTCGCACCGGAAGAAGCTGCAAGCAAATATCTCTGCAGTTATCTTCAGCTGCCCCGGTCCAAGAGGGTTCGCCAAAAAAAAAGAAACGAGGAAACCTCAATATCGCTGAGCAATACATATCCAATAATAATTATAAAATGTCACTCACTTGCGTAACCCTTGCCGGGCTAAGAACTCTTTGCTACATTTTTAAAAATCCTTTTTATATATTTTTTTTTTATTTTTTTTTTACCTATATATATATATCTTTTTTTAATTAACGTGAGAAAACCACTTAAACAACATAGATCATTATTTTTAGCACTCTTGCACTATTTACTCTGACTGTGCCATTTTGCAGTGCATTTTCTCTTTTTACACACACTTCGCCTCGCACTTCGCCTCGCACAACACTCTTGCAATAAACAGATCATAGACTTTACGTTTGACTCGCTCGATGTCAATTGATCGCTGAAGTTCTAGAGAGCTCTGCAATGCACGACGGCGTTAACACACATACAGACATACGCACAGAGAGAGAGCCTGACAAGCATATACACACATATATATAATCACTGAAACACTTACACGCTCAAAAATGATTTTGAAGAGCGAGTTTGATGACAAATTTGTTTTTTTTTTTTTTATAAATCGCTCGAAGCAATACAACTAAATTAAAAAAAAAAAGAGCAACACTAAAAAGACTCGACTGACTCATACTCTCGCTTTAATGAAGTGCTTCTCTTGTCCCACACTCTCAAAATGTGAGCCCAAAGCAGCTAGCTTAGAGAAAAATATTTAACTGCTAAAATTGGATAAAGCTCCCCAATATACATATATATAAATATATAGTTGCCAAAAATATAATATATCACTCTATAAAAATTATACAAATTTTTTATAATTTTTTAATTATAATAATAATTTAATTTAATTTAATAACCTAACGCAATAACTCAAATAAATATAAATGCTCACAATCAAGCCAACAACCAATATACTCTGCTCGGCTCTCTTAACACAATGCATGAGCTCCAAAAAAAATTGAAATAACAAGAACAAATAGTATTTGTATTACGGCCCAACTGAAGTGCTAAGTGCTATAATATCAATACTCGCTCGAAGCTGCGCAGTCGACGTCAGCGTCGCCGCTTGAGTATTGGGAGCAGCAGCGACCAGAACAAGAACAACAACAGCAAAAGTTGGCATCACGTCGTCCATTGCACAGAAGAAACGTCGCTTTAGCCTAAAACCCATAAAACACGAGCACTTGCTTGCTCGTCTCTCTCTCTCTCTCTCTCTCTCTCTCTCTCTCTCTCTCTTTCGCACACGCACGCTGTCTCGCCTATCTGGCGCTGCTCCATAAAAGTGTACTATGCACTTTAATGTTGTTGTTATTTTAAAGGCGATTATTTACTATCTATTTTCTAATATGAAAATAAACACATTAACGATTAAGGGGAAGCAGGCAAACATTTTGATATGAACAACTGCAAGATGCCCTGTAAATGTGACATGTGAGAAAAATATGAAAGCAATAAGGAATGCTTTAAGTGTGTGCATTTAATATGACTAGAGCATAACACATACCCTGTAAATAATTGTCTTATGTTAGATGACATATAATAGCCAGCTATGTCGCAACTTGAGGCTTGTCTTGGCATTAGCAACGATACCCTGTACCAGTTGAAGCTATCTGATTATTGTCAGGTATCAGACACTTTGTAAACAGTTTTATAATTGACAACAATAAAATACAATGTGATTGTTAGGGGAGTGATTAATATATGGGACCAAGAAATACCCTCTTATAGATGATACTGACTGTAATCTTAGGCCTAGACAGCAAATTGAATTTAAGCTGAATTGAACTTGATTCGATGCGGACTGGAAATAAAAGTGAATCCAAGGAAGATGTTACTGACAGTGAGCACTCGGTAACAGGAACTGCAACAAAAGTTTTTACTGTGCTGACTTTTACTGCTCGCACACTTGGAGTTGCGCTGACGGTTAGATTAGAAATGACCATCGTTAATATATATGTATATGACCAATTTTATGAATGAGGCTCTTATCTTTATAACTTCCCATCATAACTATAGCCATCAAATCATATATGCTGTCGACGAGTTGATTGTAGTGCCAAAATGTCAGTGTCAAAGAGAAAAACTACAAACTATCTTGTTCAGTTACTCAGCTGCTAAGCGTATAACGATATATAATGTGTTCCATTTAAGGACTGCCCTATGCCATGCCATGATATATCAAGTGTGAACTATCTGTCATGTAATGGACACTGTAAACATAGAAATAAGAGAAACGAGGGCCGAGGAACGGTGCGGTACTCATAAACAATGGTCCAATGACAAGAGAATGACAGTGGCGTCGATAAAGCAAAGCCCGTTCGTATACAATATGCGAACAGTAGACGCAGAGTGGGAGAATGGGGTATACAATCACGTTTCCCAGTAAGTCGGAATCAAAGTAAACACACGAAACGATCTTGTCAAAGAGGGGCCAAGCAATAATATCAGCGACTCACAGCAAACCCTATATACATAGCATATATGGAGGTCGGATCTCTGGTAAACAAGTTGCGTAGTAGGTCGAACGATAAAAAAAAAAAAAAAGAGAAGAAAATTCAGCAACGCGCCAAGTATTTGACTGACTGATTGAGTTACTTGACTGATGGAATGACTGTGCGCTTGAGCGTATGAATATGTTGCCTTCAGGTCGATCGATTATGGCCGAGTTAAAAGGGTGCTTAACTTTATTGGCCATCATATACACAACACATCGTATATAACGCATACGCAGGGTCTGCTCGTGGCTATCTTTGTCTTCTATCTAGACAAGAGTTTCGTTTTTATCTGCAAGTGCACACAAACACTCTTGCTTTCCGTGGGGACAGTACCAAGTCTTTTGAGTGTCGAATCAGGCAAATAAACGTTCAAAGTATTCGGTAATAAATTGTCGAAATTGGAAGAATAATTCGAGCATTGTAAATTCATAAATATATCAGGTGCCTCGCTCGAGGTGCCTGGCTGCTATGCACGTCTATATGATGAAGCAACAATCTCATAAAACCGTCCCGATTCTATATTCTACTTAAAAAAAAAAAAGCTGCACACACTATTAAAGTTATTGTGTGCTTAACCCACTTCCCTTGGGAGATATACTAAAATAAAAAAAACCAAAAAAATTAAACAAAACATCAATAATAATCACCAGAGATCTAATCAAGTTTATGGAGCATCCAGCTGCAATAAACACGCTGATAAAGCGTAATCCAATCTTGATCTTGCGTCTTATCTAACGTTTATCTCCGTCTCAGAGTGCCAAAAAACAAGTTAAAGGGGTTTACTAGGGAGAGAGAGAGAGAGAGAGTGGGAGTGGGCGAGCGAGCGAGCGAGCAAGTCTAATGCTCAATCCATTGTCATAGTCGTTGACTATCTGGTTCTTTGGCGTCTTCCATTATCTGCGCTCGTGTTGTAAATAATATGAAGGCGACATTTTTATATTGATGTATTTATGGCACACTAATGTGCGTTAAGAAACAACAACAACAACAACAACAGCAAATAAATTGACTAGAGTCTTCACGACCATTATCAGCCACAAAATATTATGTTTTATGATCCTATATACAGCCATTTCTTGCCTAATTGAATGATATGATAGCAGGTTTAGAAAATATTTTAATAGCTCTTAATACAATCGATTCACAGGTAATAAAAATAAAATGAAAAAAAAAAGAAAAAAAAAAACACAAACTGATATCGCTGTCCGCTGCTGTCGCTCAATTTTTGATACGACGCTGAAATTTGAAGTCGCTGCAATTTGTTGTAGTTGTTGTTGAGCGGTAATTCTTGAATTATTTTTGAATTGTTGTTATATATTTTCTCTTCATTTTGCAGCCACATCCGCCAAATTTGTCGGTTTTTTTTTATACAATTTTATTTTAACTATAAACTATAAGAAAACGTTTCAGCGGGGAATTACTTCGGCCTGGGCATATTTATTATAGACAGATCTTACATTAATCTCTCAAGCTTTTCAGTTTTTTTTACACTCGTCTTATCATTGAAGTAGGTTTTTTTTTTTTTAAATATGATTCTGAACTGTTTTCATAATTATTCTTTTATATAATAATTATATGTATCATTCAGTATATATATTTCGTTTGGAGAAGAATTAATGCAGCTCAGATACTTTCTAATCAGCTTTGAGCAAGCTCATGCAACAAGTCAAGGCAGTACAATATCTACTCATATAATTAATATTTAACCATGATACAATTAGAATGTCTAAATGGAAATGTAAAAGGAAATATTTTCAATTTTATTTTTATTTTATATTTCAATATTATATCTCAACTACAGTATCTATTTATTAAGTCATGTTTACATCATGACAAAATATGTAAATAAATATATATTTCATAAAAAGCAATTACAATAGAATATTAATTCCCAATTTTAGTAGAATTTTTTTAATTCCAAAATTAATAAATGAAATTTGCGCATGAATCATCTGGATTAGCATCCATTCAGGCTGATTCACAATTCAAATCAGATGATTAATCTATAATATTTATATTCTATAAGTTTATATTCAAAAATATTATTTTCACCGATTTGCTTACTGCTTGAATGTGATTCATATAGAGCTGGTTGCGGTACACCCGCAGATGAGACTGAATCGTGGTATCGTTCCTTGCCACAGGATCTATATATACACATCCTATAGCTGGCTGACTATCGACATAAACGATATACGTATATTATAAGCCCGCATCTCTGGATTCCCAGAATCCCAATCAACTCTCAGGGGACCGAATTCAGCGCCAACTGAAGTGCAATACCCACGGGAAAGGGAACCATGTACGCGTATATGCTATAAAAAAAATATTTTATAGCGCGATTGGGTAATTCTTTGAATCATTTCAATTATAACACAAATACAGCACGCTCTCTATATAGGCCAGATATCGTACTATATATATGGCCTCATATCGTGTCCATGTCCGGAAATCTCTCATATCCAGCAATAAGTTCATGGAATTAGACCATGCTACAGATTATCAAATGACATCATGAAATGATAGTTCTCTCTCTCTCTCTCTCTCTCTCTCTCTCTATTCCTTAGCCGCTATCGCCAAGTTATGCAAATATTTATATATTACTATATATGTATGTATATATATTTAAAAAGAGCTTGTTTCGCAATTTGTCAGCCAGACTTATCACTGGCCAACATTTTCAATGTCAGTTGATTACAGACAATTGCCAGAACAAAACAGAACAGAGCCGAACAGAATAATCATCCGTTCCTCATTCATGCATTGAAGTATTACTAAATGGCTTTCGGAAGTTTTCACTGATAAAGGCAGACTGGCTTGGCTTGGCGACTGGATGCTTGGGGGCCTCTGCTTAAAATAGAACCAAACGATTTTGTTCACAGCTTTGAGCATTAACATGTGCGGCTGGCCACAATTGTTTATCTGAACAAGAACAACAACAGAACTTCAACTCATTTCGGGCTGAGCTCCAAAAAAAGAAAATAATATAAAAAAAAAAACTTAAAAGAATAAGAAAAAATCAACAATACCAACGAATCAAAAACCTCAACAATTGAATTTAACGTTTGTCAGGCAAGACTACATAACACAGATGTCTAAGAACTCGCTCAGCCCAGCCCGAACAGTATCAGCTACTCAGCATTGAGCTGTTCCTCAAGTCCCTCTGGTTTAGCTATCGAAAATTAATCAATGCGTCGCCCACAACAAGTGCGCAATGCTTAAGACTCAATCTCAGGGGGAGACTAATGGAAATTATCAAAATCTGTCATAAAGGACTCAGTTTTAATGTTCTGATATTTATTTTGATGTTTTTAAAAATATATATGATATATGAAAAAAAAAAAAATTAAAAAATTAAATAAATAAAAAATTAAAAATAAACCTTTTTTTTTAATCAGTTAAATATAAAGAAATGTTTTCTAAGCTATAGTAATATATAAATAGGTAATATGTATAATATAAAATTAAGGATGGCTTATATCTGAGATTGAAGACAAAAAAACACTCGGTAAGAAATCTATTGAGAGTCAGCAGAGTGCATAACAGTGGCTTCTCCTTTGAATTCAAGTATTTAGAATTCTCTAATAAACTATTAAGACTCAAATTGAATGGAATGTCTAAATAAGAGTTCTATAAAAAAAAAAAAATAATAAATTTTTAATAATAATAAAATAATAATAATAATAATAATAATAATAATAATAATAATAATAATAATAATAATAAAAAAAATAATAATAATAATAATAATAATAATAATAATAATAATAATAATAATAATAATAATAATAATAATAATAATAATAATAATAATAATAATATGGTTAGTCAGCCCTAGCGCATAGATGTCTTCAAATTACATAAAGGACAATTATTTCACCATACTCTTACTCCATGTATGTTATATAGTATAATACAGGTTATCTTCTTTATAATTTATTCTGATTATACAAATATATAAATATATATTCAACTAGTTATAGCAAAAGAAGATTCATATCTCATGAGTTTCTTTGCATCCCTTTGTCTCAGAGTTATATTATAGTTTATATTTGACTATTAGATCTTCGCTCACCTTGACTGAATTTTCTAGCAATCGCTTTGGATCGCATTATAATCTCCAGCAGAGACGTCATTAATGCTGAACTTCTCTCTAGTTATATCCACATAATATGCAGGTCGCGAATAACATTGCAAAAAGAGTTCAAGAGTTCAGGCCATTGACATTGACACACACCCCATGTGTGTGTGTGTGTGTGTATGTGTGCAATTAGAAATCACAACTTAAATCGGGAGCACAAAGAACCGACACAATTTAAAATTTGCATATGAGCGGCCGTCAAGGCATGTGGGGCGTGGCTGTGGCTTTAAAATTGTTGCCGAGCAATGTTTTGGACTTCTGTTGCTCTGCTTGAGGCACGCGCGAAAGGTTGGCGATTCAGTTGATTGAAAATACACACACATATATATATGTATAGATATATGCCATATATACACTATATATATAGAGATCGAAAGACCGACGGCAAAAAGTGTTTGTTGTTGCAGCGCTTTTAGCATACGAAATAAGCAAATTGAAGTTTAAGGCACAGAGCGCAAAACAAAAAACGCAGCAACAACAACAATCAAAACTTTGACGCGACTCCGACTGTGTGGCACACACACCTGCCTATTGAAGCTCCTCAGAGGCGACTGACGACGACGATGACGACGACGACGACGGCGGCGGCGGCGGCGGCGGCAGCCGCGACAGCAGCGGCAGCAGCGACAGCGACGAAGCCACCGACAACGCGAGCCAAGTCTTCGAGTATTTCGTCTATGTGTTGTTGTTATCGTTGTTGTTGCTGCTGCTGTAGCAATAGTTTTTTTTGTTTTTCTTCTTTTTTTTTCTTTAACGTATTCAAAACTTTTTTTGGTCCGCTCGCGACTGCGACTGACTACGCGGCGGCAGCAATTATGGCAGCCAGAGTCCTGGCTCAACCACCAGCCAGCCACGTGTAGGTGTTGCTACAGCTCCACGTGTGCTTGTGCTTGTGTGTGTGTGTGTGTGTGTGCCAAAGGACACTAACGACCAGCACCAGGTCAACGGGGGCCACAGGAGAGGGCGCGAGATTGACAGAGAGCGAGAGAGGGGGCCAAAGAGAGTGTGCGAGTAGGAGAGAAGTAGAGAGAGCAGCAGTGCTCCTAAGCTTGAAGCAAGCACACACAGAAAAAAGCGCGACGTAATTCATGCAAATGAAGTCACGCAACGTGAAGGAAGGGGGACAGCTGGCCAGGACTCGGCCAGAGCGCCCATCTCACAGAAGGCGCTCGACAATATGGACTAGAGCTGAAACTGAACTGGACGCCGAGGCAGTGAATCAAACTGCAGCTGCCCATTGGAATGAAGCTGATAAGAAATATTTTAATTAAAAAATTTGAATTTAGCTAGAAGTACATAAGGAGTAGGTAGTTGACAAGTCGAAAGACTTGGCCTAGTTACTGATGTCTCGATTTCTCATTCACTCTCTTTCGCTGTTAATCTCTCCTTCTCTCTCTCTCTCTCTCTCCCTCTCTCTCTCTCTCTCTGTCATACTTTTTCTAGTACTAGTCATATAGTATTATAGTATAACAGTATATAGTATTTTAGTATAAGGTAGTATATAATTTCCATTTGTTCGATATAGAGAAAGAATTAAATAAAGAGACTAAGAAAGAGAGAAGTCTACAGAGAAAAACATAATAATAATAATAATATTAATATTAATAATAAATAAAAATTAAATACTTCCTTAACATAATTCTGGCCAATTTATTTATTTATTTATTTATTTTTTTAATAATTCAATTAAGAATAGAAATCTATATTAATTTTAGTATAAATATGAAGAATAAATTGAATTAAAAAAATGTCAATATTAATTAATATAATAATAATAAATTAAATTTAAATTTAAAATAAAATAAATAATAAAAAATAAAAAAACAAATAAATATTTGAACTCTAAAATTTCTAAATGTGGAAATTTTCCGTTTTTATGTAAACGATATCTTACAAAATTTCGAAAAAAAAAAAAAAATTTAAAAAAATCTAAACTAAGAAAATTAAGTTCCGAAAATTTATTTAAAAATCATAAAAGCGAAGACAATAATAATGTTTCTAAATAAGCATTTACTTCAAATTGAATCATATATTAGACAATCAAGTTGGTTAGAAAATTCAAGCCAAACTAGATTGATATAATATTGAAAATATCCAAAAATATATATGTAAGACCCTAAAATTTACTTTACAAATATCTACATATATATGTATATTCGTAGTTTTCCTGGCTCATTGCTATAGGGAAATCAATTTTGTAAAACTATTATTTTAATAGGCATATTCCCACTGTTAGCCCAAAAGTCATATTTGTTGAGGCTTTATGACTATTTGCATTTAACTGTAACCAAGATCATATCTGCGACTGCTGCTCACTTAACCTTGTTATCTAAGCCATCCATCTATATGCCTAGGGCACTTATGAAAGCCCATGCACATGCCCACACACAAACACACATACACAGAGGGAGAGAGAGACCACACAGCTCGTGCGCCACCCCAACTGCGCTGCCTCAACTAATGAACAGCCCTCGAGGCTCGACGCGAGCCCAGCCAATGGGCAGACAAATGGTCAAGGCGTCCGGGCCACCCCGTTGGGCAGTCAAGTGGACTGTCAAGCAGAGTGTGGGTGGTTGGGTTGGGTTGGGGCTGCACAATGGGACTGTGGACGGGTTTTGGGTTTGGTTTTAGTGTTGCTCTAAGTAACTTTTGCTCGTTGCATTTGTCGCCTGCGCAGGCCGCGTGTCAGTCGTTTATCAAAAGCGAAACCCCCGTCGAGTATTGCCCACGTCAAGTGCTTGCTTGCAATCAATATATGCATGTGCAGGGTAACATCCGCCACCCCCTGCCACACATCTTGCCATGACTATCACCTGCCCTGCTGCTCTTACTGCTGTTGCTGTTGCTGCTGTTGCTGCTGCTGTTGCTGCTGTTGCTGCTGTTGCTGCTGTTGCTACTGCAGTCTGCGTTCCAATTTCAGCGCATTGCTCGCATTTTTTTCGTATTACGAGAAAAACTCATAATAAAAGCAACTCGGGCGAGTGAATAACATTTGTTTTGCCATGTCGTAAAATATGCAAAAAGATTTTCCCAAACAACACTTAGCAACTGTTTAATTGTTGTTGCTGTTGTTGTTGTTGTTGTTGCTATTCCTCTTGCTATTCCTCTTGCTGTTGCTGTTGTAGTTTTTGGCAGCTTTATGATACGTATAATTGTTGTAAACGACTCGCTATCCAAATGTGTTGCGCCCTATTAATATTATACACAATTTTTATTGGTGTTTATCTAAGTTTTGTGTGTTATTCGGGGCGCCATACGCGAGTGCTAGAAAGTTGGCCAGAAATCTATATCCCTATATATATGTAAATCAACATATACATATATACAGATATATGCAGATATTTGTGCTTTGTTCTAATTATAAATGCACTTGATCTTGCAGCGAAATTACGCACACATCTATGCATATATATAGATATTGCCCATGGGACTTGCCAAATTCAAGGTGACCCATTTATATACATACATACATATATACTATATGCCATATATAATTTGCATCTATATTTGTTATTCTGTGCAAATCGAAAGCAAATGAAGTCATTTCGAAGCAATTTACGTAAAAGCAATAAATAAATATTTCTGCTTTATCTACTTAGAAGGAATTTGTGGAAATTATAATAACTGAGAAAATTGTGAAAAATAAAATATTCAAGAATATTTTTATTACAATGAGATTTTTAATCGGCTAATTAATAAAAATTACATTTCATTATTACACATACATAAAAAAATATAAATTATGCTTCAAAATTATTATTTTTAAATAATAAGTTATATTCATATAAAAAAAAAATAATAAATTATAATAATATATTCTTGAATTTTAGATCTTATCTTATCTTTTCTATTTACATATATAGTATGTATTTTGTAAAGAATGCTACATACATATATGTATATACATTGACTTCAATTTGAACAGTTTTCTTATAACGTATTTAATTATATGTTCTATATAAATCAGATTTTATTCCATCTTCAGTGTCCAAGCCAGATGCTCAACTTTTTTTAATAGCTACCCCAGAAAGCCGGCCACGCATGGAGCCAAGCCACAACTTCAGCACAAATTGCAGCCGCTACGTATTGACCTCAAATGCGATGGCTTAATTAAGAGTTAAGAACACTCATACATATACTTATGCATACATATATATATACAGTAATACATCTATATATGTATGTATTTATATATGAAGTGAAGGCCTCTTTCATTACATTTCGCGAGCCATAAGAAAATTCTCATTAATTTCTCTGACGGGGCAGCAGACAGAGTCAAAGTGTGAGCTGCTTGGCGGAGTGGATTGGAGACGGGGGCATTGCATTGGTAAAATGAAATAATTTAGCGCACATTTAATTATCAAAATATATAAATGTATGTGCATATTGTGTAGCTGTATGTGTGTGTGCGCGTATTTGTGCATGGCAAGAGATGCAATTTACAGTATGAGGTAATCGTAAATTGCAGCACAGCAAAGCTCACAGCGCAGCAAACATCTGCCCAGTACAAAGAAACATAAACACGCACACACACACAGAAGCATATGCACATATATTCTCTCACCGACACTCACACACGCGCACAAAAACGAAAAACAAACGTTTCTGACTGGCGGGCATTTGTGTAACTGTCGTTGTTGTTGTAGCCATCGCCATCGCTACCTGACGTCTCTTATCTCTTGCCCATTATCTCTCTCCCAAAACAGAAGCAACAACAAGAAACAGCGTGGAGAGTGTCTGTCATTCGTTTGTCATCGTCATCGACTGACGGCCGCGCAGCTAGCAGCCGTAGCTCCCATTTAATACACGAGCTGCTCTGCCGCTCTCTTTGTATCTCTCTCGCTCTCTCACATGCGCTTGCTGTGCGTCGCGTGTTTGCTTTGTGCGTCTGCGCTTTGGTTCGGTAGGTGGAGCTTTGAATAAGAGAGCGTGCGAGCCTTCGTATCCAATTCGCCGTACATCGCGGCGAATTCGAATTCGTTGTGCCAACTTTGCTTGTGGCCCCAGTGGCATGTTTTTTGATTAATGAAGTGTGTTAAGAGGCCAAACGTGGAGGCAAACTGTTGCAATGGCAGCGCAGCAACGACGCCAGCTTTGGCCTCGACAAGGACAATGCCTGCGGCCGACCGGAACGAGTCCTTGATTGAGGTTAGGTTAGCCGCAAGTAAATCAAGTCCGCACCGCTTTTTTTTCGCTTTTTACCGACGGCAACTACAATCTTTGCTGGTGCTGCTGCGCATATAGGCGTGGCATAGACAGTAGCAGTTGCTGTGCCCTCTGCCGCTACCGCAGTCGCTGCCGTTATCATATCTCTCTATCTCTGTGTCGCCGCAAACGCCGACGCTCTGCCAGCGTTGCTGTCGCCGTCGCAGTCGCTGCTCATTTTGCCAGCGTGCGCTCACTCTCTCTCTCTCACTCTCTCTCTCTCTCTCTCTGTCTCTCTATCTATCTGTCTCTCTCGCTATCTATCTCCCTCGCTCTCTGTCTCTCTTATCTCTTCAGTATGGCCATCCCGTTCGCGCATCTATACCGCACCGCTCTCTCACACTTTGACCAACGTAATGTGCTCCAAAATGTCGCCACTGTCGTTGGTCCATTGATGTGCGCTGATAGCAACAGCCGTGGCAGCGGCCCGTCGCCCGCGTCGACAGCGACTGCGACAGCGCTTCAAAATGGCGTTTCACTGTGTATGCGTGCGTGCATGGATATACAACGACTGCTGTATGTGTGTGTGTATGTATTTATCTATGTACATGCGCTTTCTCTAGCACGTTTTATCACTCGCCAGATACATAGAGATATATATACACATTTATTTCTATATGTATAAATAAATATACAGAAATGTATGTGTGTTGATTTGGCATAAAGCCAGATACAAGCATCTTGCAACTAACTTGTGACTGCCAAAACAAACAAACAAATAGCAGCAGCAGCAACAGCAACAACAACAACAACGACAGCAACGAGAAGAACAACAATAACAAACGAGAAGCGAACAAAAGCTTCGGCAGCTTCTCTCTGCCCAGGGCCTTAGCTTTATGGACGCAGCTGCCGCAGCAGCTTCCAATGCTGAGTTTTATGTCTTCATTAACTGAAAAGTTATGAGCCATAAGAGCCAGTGGCCCAAGCAGAAACCGAAACAGAGGCTGGGGTAGGGCAGGGTCTCGAGCTGGAGTTGGAGCTGAAGTTAGAGCTGGAGCTGAAGTTGTAGCTGGGCTCGACCACAGCATCTGTGTGTACGGTAATTGGGATTGTCGGGTGACAATGGCAACCAGAACGACAGTTCCATTCTTCTGGTCAATACATATGTACACACATACGTGCATATGTATGTATGTGTGTGGAGGAGGGAGCAGAAACAGTAAGAGTAAACGTTAAGCAAACTACGAACACTCACAGAATATTTCTGATCTGCGTCATGCAATCAGACTTTTTGCCTACCCTCTGAAATGTTAATGAAGTATTTACTTTTGTAATATATATTTTTTTAATAACAAATTTTAACTTGAAGAAAATTACAGAACATAGTTAATAATTTATAGCTCTAGATGAAGTAGCTAAAATATTATATTATCTTTTAAGCCAAGCTGCGTGACAGGGTAACTTTTAGTCAAGCTTACTCATACTTCACTTATGGAGCACAGTGGTCTTAGAACAATTATATTTGTAGGCAAAATGCAATATTATAAATATGTATGTATTTTTAAACAATTCTATGTATTTCTTAATATGATTCAGTACACTAGTCAATCTTGAACCTGTGGTTTTCTTAGACTGCGGTTTGTCAAGCTTTACAGTTTTTTTTAATATATTTTTTTTCAGCTAATCGCAAATACTATAATTTAAAAATGTTAAATATATATAGACGACATATTTGAAAGAAAAGAAATGGCCATTATAATATAAGTTTTTTATTGAAAAAAAAAAAAAAATAAAATAAATAAATAAATAAAATAAATAAATATTTTGTGTATATCAAAAAATAAATTATAACCTGATTTCCCATCAGCAATGGGTTCGGGGTATAGAAATATAAATTTAGAAATTATAAATCTATAAATTGTTGTTTCTGCGCAAAATTTGTTTCTTAGTTTAACGTATGATGTTCTTTGCGAATATTCGAGCAGTGCGAATGCATTTCATACCACTGTGCCAACGAGAGTTTTTCACGTTGCGTTGATAACTCATTTCACGTGTCTAGATAGTATTACTTACAGCACCGAGAGCTGTTGTCGCCATCGTCGAGCATGGGACATTGACGTCGCATTGCTCAAGTCTGAAAGACACGGATGCAGCGGGCGTGCGTGGGAAAGGGTAAGTTAAGTTAGGGTAAGGTCGGGGTGCTGTTGTTGGCTGTTTTTAACGAACACTCGTAAAAAAGCGAGCAGTAGCTTTTTTGTTGCTGTGCTTACTGATGTTGTTGTTGCTTTTGGTTGACTTGGCTGCTGCCGTTGCTGCTGCTGTCGTAGGAAGTCATCAAAACTGTTGTCGTTGTTCGAAGTCGTTCGACATCGTTCCAAGTCGACCAATATTCTATGGTTGATTCCACACAGGTCTCACTAGTTAACTTCGCTTCACTGATGCGCTTTTTTCAATTTGTCACGTACGGTAGATTTTCACTTCGATATTCTGGCTTGCTCATTACAACAACAACAACAACAGCAGCAGCAGCAGCAGCAGCAGCAACAATAGCAATAGCAAAGGTTGTTTTGTGATATGTTTCGCTGTGGCAAGCACTTAATAACGAATTAGTATTTATGATATTCATAGAATTATACGTTTGTGTCCCGCTAATCTATATAGAAATCGGTTTTGAGCTTGCATGCGGACGGTCTATCTAATTATGCAAGATTTCCAGGGTCTTAGCCAAGTTTTCTAGGCCAATATTATATTCATATACACATACATACATATGCATATATATGTATATATATTTATATGATGTAATGTTGACTAAATTATGACGTTGGCCAAAACGTGCGCTGGACACATTTATCATGGCTGGCCGGAATCCGTGCACTCTCGGCCAGCGGCAAAAGCAATAATAACTTTATGTCTTTGGCCACAACACACGGTTCCGGCGACTCCAACAACAGCGAGTCCTTCAGTTTGGCTATGATAGAAAATTGTGTCACGACAGGAAGCAAGATAAGAGCGTAATTTTCTTTCAGCGGTGCCAGTGGCACTGCCACCACCGTGAGCCACGTGGGGCACCTGCTGACCACCCAATGGAACCGTTTTCCCCGGATGTCGACTATCGTGGTTACCGTTAGTCATTTTCATTTTCAGTGATTGTGTTCAAGCGACGAAGGAGCCACTACGTTCACTTGACTTTTAATGATTGTCACGCTCCCTCTATATATATATATATATACACGACCCACTCCCACTCCCACTCTCCCTCTCTCCCACCATAAGAGACAGGCGATTGGCCGTCCATGCGCCCACTCGAGCTGTGCCTAATTTGCATTTATATTCATAATCTTGGGCATTGCGTCATGAAATATTGCATGTTCCAAACTTGTGACACTTTAATTGCTCACTGGATTACATCCACAGGTACAGTGAACACCCAGCAGCACTACTCCCACTTTTCCACTAGTTTTCTTGTAGCTGGCCTCGTTACGGGTTCAGCTCAGTTCGAATGCGAATCAGTTGCACAATATTTGCATAAATCGCGCGGACTCATTAGCGTTGTCTATATTGCCAGCCCAGATGGTTTATGGGAGCCCTCTTTCTTGTCTGTTGCCATTTGCTGACTACGTGACTTTTGCGTATTTTGGCGCTTGCCATGTCTGCAGATCGATTTTCAGACAATCCATGGCCACAGCAAACAGATACAGATCCCAGCAGCAAGATCAACCCAGTGCCCAAGTACGCAAAGGGCAATGCAAAGCTAGTGATGGAAACGCGTTGTACGATTCCAGAGAAAGTGCAAATTTATACATTTTATCAGGCTTTTCTTTTTATGGGGAAGAAAAGATTTTTTATATTTTTATTTATATATATTTTTAGATTATAATATATTAAATATATATCTTCTTTTTTTTCTAATTTATTACTCTCTTTTCAGTGCCTGTCATCCCTAAGGAAGTTCCTTTTACTTTAAATATCTCTCGCCGTGAATCCAGGAATTAATCTGCATCAGCCTGCAAGGCGCAAGCATTCTATATGCTTCACTTTATAATATATACATAGTCAAACTCAAATATAGCATTATTCCATTTACTAAACAGTTTTTCAGGCGTGTCACGCGAACTAAAACACGACTCATGCTCAGCTCTAGTCTAAAGTATCTGATCAATTGCTGTTGTGCTGAGCAAACAGAACTAAGTTAGGTTGTTGTCGTTTTTATTGTTGTTGTTGTTGTTGTTGTTGCCAGCCAGATAAATGTTTAAAAATACAAACAAAGATACTCGAGATCATGCATACAATGTGGGTTCCCCCGTTCACATCCAGTTATCTGACCATGTCAGACCTTCTTCAGAAACGATCCCTTATCGCCTCAACATACCATTCAGCATAATTGCATTTTTAGCATTTATCATCAACCAATATACCAGATGCAGCTATATATATATATATATATACATATATGTATATATATAAAAACCTGCACAGCTCCATACCATATGCGTTAGGAGGGCAGCTCTTAGGGATTGGCTGCCATTTTGTTGCCAACTTATGCTGTCTACCCCTCACGGGCCCATCCACCTCTCCCTCTTTTGCCGTCACTCCGTTTAAGCCAGTTAAGCACTTTGAGCTATAGCCAAGCGTAAAGAGATGTAAAGACATGCTCGAGTATGCCACTCGATGCCTGGGCAGGTGAAGCTGCAACTGGCTAAGGGTAATGGGTAATGGTTAGCTGCTGGTTGTTTTTTGTGGAATGGGCGTAGGGCGAGGGAGGGGCAGTGGGGGCGTGTTTGCATTGCCACAAAATGCCAAACGAGCGTAAACTGCCATTTTGCCATACGAAGTCGCAATGCTCGTGCCACAGCGGCAGCAATAATAATAACAACAGCATGAGCGTGCACAGATACCCTGTAAAATGTGAGGGATGAAATATAATAAGAGATAATAGAGAGAGAGAGAGAGAGAGAGGGAGAGGAGGGAGAGAGAGCGGAGGGAGAGGGAGATAATTAGAAAATAAAATATTATCTAAGGAATGCTCAGCTAGAACAAGGTGAGTTAGAGAGCAAAAGCAAAGAGAAGAAGAAGCAGAATATATTTTTCTATAATTGTGTCGGAGGAAGCTGTAGAATTTAGTATATAAAAAATAATACAATAAATTTGATATACATATATAAATATGTATAATCCATATCAACATCAAGACTGGTCAACAACAATTTAGCTATGTCTGCAACTAATATACCTGCATTGTCAGCAAACTACAGGGTATTTAAATTAAAAATGAAATTGTATGTGAAATAAGGTATTTCATTATGCTCATAATTTGAACTGTATGCATCGACGGGGCCAGCATTTGCATTTGCACGCATTTTAGTCGCATGCGGTGGCTGCTTGAAGTGCTTTCTCTGCCAGCCACGCCCACGAGCAGTTGGTCGTGTTTTTAGTCAAGTCGCCGTCAAATTGGCTGAGTGAAAATATGTATTAGTGCTGCTTGGTAAAGCGCGCACAAAAAATGTCCTCAAACAATGGCTAAAAAGGACATTTGCGAAATGCGCTGCCAGCTGAGATTCGGCAGCTTCTCAACTGGCCATCGTAGCGCAAAATGTTCATTCTTGAAAAGTTAATTAGCTTACGGCAATTAAGTGGCAAGTAAGTGAAGAAGTGCGCCTGAATTGATTGACAAGCCAGCAGTTACCCTATATATATCACGATATGGACAGAGAGTGAGCTGAACGAACAGATTGATGGATATTCCATGAAACCAATCTGATCTATTGTCAATACGAACAAGTAATTAAATTGCTAAATTACTAAAATGCATGTTTTAACATGCGCAGGTAAGTAAAAAATAATCATTTAGTCAAATATTTTCAAAGTAGGCATTTCGTATGTAGCCGAGACACGTCTATTCGTAGCTATTTTCTTAACAGATTATATTTGAAAACGAACTCTTTGAGTTCGCATTCGATTCCGATTTTCAAAATCAAAGAGAAATTCATTTCATGCGTGAATTTAATTGAACAAACACAAATTTCTAGTATATTTTGCACCCAAAATGTTGAAACCAAATTTACTTTTTGTCTTGGCAGTCGGATGCCTGATCGCCGCACAGATGGACAGCTCAGCAGCGCTTCCGCGAGGCGACCGAGAAGCAAAGCTTATGCCTTCTGGTGATAAGACTGTAATGAGTTTATTTGGCAACAAAAATCAGCCCCATGCACCAAAGACGAACGCCTCCGTCGATGTGGCGAAATCAAAGACGCCAGACCCATTGCCGAGCTTAAAGACGACCAAGAAAGAGGATCATGTCAATGAAGACCTTGGTGTCGCTCAACCTGCGTATCGTGCGACTCCAAAAGCTCAGGGTCATGGCACCGATCCTGGTGCAGGTGTTCGGCAAAGTCAAGGTCTTATTGGCGCTGGTGTCCTGGGATTCAGTGAAGATGAACTCGGTAGGGACGATGTGAACCGAGTTAAAGAACCATCTGGTAGGGATGGAGATGATGGAGGTGATGGAGGTGATGCAGGTGATGGAGGTAATACTGAAACTACTGCTGCTGGAGGTGATGGTGAAACTACTGCTGCTGGTGGCGGTGGGGCTGCAGGTGGTGCTGGCGGTGCTGGCGGTGCTGGCAGTGCTGGCGGTGGTGCCGTCCCTCCTGGCAGTTTAAATTCGTTGAGTGGACTTCCTCAATTCGTCAAAGATAGCAAGGGGAATTGGGTGTATAACCTGTGGGGCGTTACCTATGGAAAAGTTGGCCAAGATACTCGCTTTGTTGCTCAACAGACCATACAGCATGCGAAAGTCGACTCCAATGCTGTGAAAATTTACTATCCAGAGTAAGAGTACTTGCATTCATAAAATATATATTGTATTAAATATATTTGCTAATTTCTTACATGCATATTATATTATATTTTGCTCTCAACAGCGGCCCCCTCACCACGGTCTGTATGGACGCATCGACAATATATAATGTGCCCAATGTCAAGAACTGGCTGGTGCGTAAGGTCTATAATGTACCAATCAAAAGTCGACCTATCTGGAACGAGCTGCGCATGCACATCTATCAGATGGGCAATTCCGAAGAGTGCCACGACACAACTAAGTATAAAACATGGCGAGAATATCAGGAGTGCGCGATCAGACGTAATATGCGCCTAGAGTCCATTATTCCCATGTATCCGATGCACCAAATGGGCAGCGGATTCTAATAGACGAAAATCCCATGCTGCCGGCACCTAGTTGGACAGCTCAAGTCAGATTAAGTCAGATTTAGTGCAGTTCAGTGTGTCTACGCCCCCGTATCTAATGCTATGTTTAATGTAGTATTTATGCCAAGTACTGTCCAGAATAAAAAATTACATTATGTGAGGGTGCTCTAGGCAAATACACACGAATTGGCAAATTAGTCTGACCAGAGCTGTCATTCTCTTGTCATATACGGAGAATCTAAGATTGGCTAAGCTATATATAATGCCAAGAAATCTTGGGCTGCCTTGTCTTGTCACATTTAATATTTGTAATAGAAAAATATCGAGCAAGAAATACGTTTTTCACTTTACAGTTAAGGTATTGCCCCGTTATGCATACCCGACTCGAGTACTCCGTGCTTCTAAAGGCAAAGATTGAAAATGCTGAACGAAGAGCTTTCAATATTTTATTCAGAGTTTGTAGCTAGAGTTGCCTATGAAATACAAATTTGTTGTACAGATTTTTTGGTATATTTGATAAATTGGATATATTTAATATGTTTGATACAAATTTCGGTTTATTTTTATTGACAATTGTCGCTTTCCAAATGAATGTAAGTTTCGATCTTTTTGCTTAGGCATTGTTCATTCAATCAGCTCTTGCAGGCGACACTCTCTGCGAATTTGAATATAGCAACGCGAGGAAACCCAGCGCACAATAGCACCGAACCTATTGTTCCTGTACCTGTGGGCCACGCTCAGGCCAGAGGAATGCATCTATTTGGTCATAAGTCTCAAGAGCATTCCAAGTTAACCACAAACTTTGTAAGCCTCCTCACTAATGATAGCGATGCTGCCGAGATTTTGGCCAATTATAGCAATGCTGCCACATCCAGCAGATCTGGCGCATTAAGAGCAATGCGCGTGGAGACTACATCTACCACGGCGGAATTAAAAGACCACACTTTTGTAGTACCCAACTTCAAAAAGGACTACAAAGGCAACTGGGTGCATCACGACTGGGGCGTTACGCTTGGTAATGTTTGGCTGGATACGCGCTTTCAGTTGCATGGGGCAATTACCGTGCAGCGTATTCGTGTCGACTCAAAGGCAGCTAACGCTTATTATCCCTCGTAAGCATAAACGATTAACGATCCATATTATTGGTCAGGACGATGAGCTGAGTCGATTTAGACTTGTCTGCCTCTATATCCACTAAAGGTTTACTTGTGTATGTCATTCGCAGTACAGGTTAATACTTTTCTTATCGATAGCTCTTATCACTATCGATTAAAATCGATTGTATGTGTATGTCATTGATCCGTGTACATCGATTTATATATATATTTATGTTCCGCAACATTTGTCAGTACTAAGGAAATCTTTCATGGTATGTCCAAGTCTTGTTCTAGACTCGTGCCGATTCTTTGTGACACTTAATTTCTATTAGCTTCCGATCATTATGAATTTAATCTCATATTAAATATTTATATATATATATATTTTTTTTATTAATATTAATAACTTTATTTATTTTTTGTATATAGGGGAACATTGGCGACCGTGTGTTTGGGCAGATCAACAATTTATAATTTTCCCAAAGTGAAGAATTATTTAAAGCAGAAAAAGCGTGGTCTTCAAAGACACAGACCGATCTGGACATCACTTCGGCGTCAGATTTACTTAAAGGGCAGATCCGAGGAGTGTCATACGAAAGAATTCGTAAATTGGAGGGAGTTTGCCGAGTGCCAGCTAATACGTAACATGCGCATGGAATATTTGATACCAAAATATCCATTGCATCAATTGTGATGCAGGCTGAAGCATGTTCTATGCTATCCAATTCGAATCGTAGACAGAAACAGAGAAGGCAACAGAGCGTGTTAGAGATATTTGTATTGTTAGTATTAAGTTTTAAGTTTGTAAAAGTTCAATTGTAACCAGCGCATAGCGTGCAGAAGCCATGTGTTAGTAAAGCTCAGCAGTCAGATACCCTGTTTGTTCAGCATATTAATTATGTAATACACAATTTATATTAATATAATTAATAATATAAACATATATATATATATCGTTGTACTATGATGCCAAGCTGTGAACTAATAATACGTAATTCAATTGCAGTTGCAGTCGGAATCCTCCCTTTCACATCATTTCCAGCATTTCAGGGTATGCAAACATTTCCCAAGACATATGTATGCTCGCAGATACAAGAGAGCAGAGTTTGAGTTTGTGGTTTCCATAGATTACGAACACAATTGAGTATGCCCGTGTGTGAGTCTGTGCTCAAAGCTGTGGCAACGCCCACCACATGCCACGCACATCGGCCAACCATCAACCGCCCCTAACGAGCGTCGAGCATGTGTGTGTGTGTGAGTGTGTGTAGTAATAGTCCTTTGCAGTTGCTCCTTACAGTTGCTGCTACTCCTGCTGCTGCTGCTGCTGCCGCTCCTGCTGGTTATGCCCAAGCTGTTTGCTCGCTTCGAGTCGAATGCGAAACGATTTAATTTGTTTCGGAGGTAATGTGGCATATGCTTGCCCTCGGCTTGGGAGTCGCCGCACAGATTGAGTGTTAAACATGTCCAAAGACTTGCCAAGCGGCCAAAACTAAGTACATATGTGTGGCCAACTGGGGCGTGTTCGGCTAAAATATACCGGTTGCAAAAGAAGTAAATATTTGGAGTTAGTCAAAAGCAAAGGAATTGTGACAGAAACTATAACTAACTATGAGGTCTTTAGCTCTTGTAGTTGAAGTGGAAATTCACAAATGATATTTATCGATAACTAGTAGATAAATACTTTGTAATTTCCGATATATCGCCCGCTCTGCAAGAATATATTCAGATTAAAGCTAAACAATATGCCCTGTGTAACAATTTCGTTGAGCTTGAAGTAAGTTCACATGCAAAAAGAATGCTGAAAAGCTTTTACAGCCTTCAGAATTTATTACACACAACGAGTGCAGGGCGATTTGCATATTTATGAATAATGTAGGATGGCCAGAATAGCCGCAGCTCGAGTTGACTTTAGTGGCGTGTCTTTTTGTGGCGTCAACCACTGAAACCACCGAAAAGCCAATGACAGGTGCGCGCACACAAAGTTGGCCTAAGCCACTTGGCTTTTCCATTTCTATAACCTTTGCATGACCACACGGACCATACAAAGTGTGTATATGTATGGGTGAATGTGTATGTGCGAAATTGATATTCCTTTCCACACACACACACACACACACACACACACACTGAGGCACGTGCGCAGAGTCGAGACATTGGTCACGAAAAGCGGAAATGCTGATAAGGAATTTCAATGTTTTGTTTCTCTTATATTTTTTTATACCCTGAACCCATTGAAAATGGGAATTCAGGGTATAATGGTTTTGTGAAAATGTATGTAACAGGCAGAAGGAGACGTCGCAGACCCCATAAAGTATATATATTCTTGATCAGCATAAAAAAATAAGTTGATTGAGCCCTGTCCGTCTGTCCGTCCGTCCGTCCGTCCGTCCGTCCGTCCGTCCGTCCGTCCGTCCGTCCGTCCGTCCGTCCGTCCGTCCGTCCGTCCGTCCGTCCGTCCGTATGAACGTCGAGATTTCGGAAACTACAAGAGCTAGAGAGCTGAAATTTCACATGAACACTCATATGTTAGCTACGCAGTACGAGTTTATTTTGTTTTTTCGATAACTCATCCCATTTCCAAATTATCGATAAAAAATCGAAAATTCGTTTCAATTTTTTTGGTTTTTTGAGCATAGCTTCTACACCGTTTTAGCTAAAGACTTCAAATTTGTATATTTAGATAGATATTATGAATACGCAGATTATGTAATTTTTGGATTTTGGATGCCACGCCCCCTTCGCCCACAATTTGCAAAATACGCATTTCAAATACTAGAGACTTGAAATTTGGCACATAGATACATTTAGATATTCTTAATCTACTCTGAAAATTTCATCAAGATCATGCATCTAGAAATGGAGTTATAAGCGTTCAAAGTATAGCCCAACCCACCCCCAAGCCGCAGCAGCAACTGCGTGGTTAGCAGAGCTCGCGCTCATGCGATCGTAAAGAAGAAGAGTATCACTTTTTTTGCAGGGTTCAGGGGATCTCGTAGTCGAGCCGTCTCGACTAGAGCCTTCTTACTTGTTTATTTCGTTGTCGTGTTTAATGTCTTTTTGTCGTGCTTAGTGTCTTTAGTGCTCTATGCGTGTGTGTGTGTGTGTGTATAATCTTTATACACACACATAAAATACTAAGTTACTGACCAGCAGCTCCTTAAGCGATTTTGTGTCGGAGCGTGAGACAAGAAGTCCTCCAGCCCAGCCCTGACAAATGCGAACAGCGCATTTATTAAGGGGGTCCGGGAGTCCGGACTTATGAGCATTGCATGTGATAGTTATAATAAATGGAGCTCCGCATGGCAAGAGAGCACAAAGCCCCAAGCATTAGACCAAACCGGTCTTTGTAGGGCTCAACTTTGTCTTTGACTGGTTATATGATGGAGTAATTGGATAAGGCTTAAGTCAAAACTTGGAAATGCAAGAATGTTGACATGGTTTATAAGTGATGTACATGAGAAGAAAGTACATTTGAGTTGAATCTGCTTGAATATCAGAGTATCCCTAAAGGGCCACATCCAAGCTCGAGCGCTTAGACTGAGAGTCGGACAAAACTAATATGCTTCACTTCACTTCGTGAATGAGTATAATGAGAGTAGTATAAAGATCTGTGACATAGCTCAAGAAACACTTTCCCAGAGCTAACAAATCCAGATTCAATATAAAACTCAACTATATCATTAAGACTGTCAGACTCTTGAGAATAATACTGAAGCAGTAATACAATTCGACTGAATTCGAGACTTACGATCTTTTTTATGGCACTGCGGGCAAAACAAATCTTAATAGTCTGTCATAAAATGTGCATAAAACGACGCGTCGTGCGTAATTCATAATTCGAATTGTTTTTCCAATTTCCAAATATCCGCCGCAGAGCAGTGCAGTTCCTGTGGCCAGCTGTGCGGTAATCTTCAGACAGCTCAGCCACTTATCAAATTTCACACTTGATTTCTAGTGGAACGCGTTGAAATCTTTTCGATTTACTCGAATTGGATGCACCTCCAAACGAGGCCAAGCGTCGCATCGCAACGAATCGCCATCGCATCTATGTGACAGGCTCAAAGTGGGGAAAATGCTATAGAGAACGTTGTATATATGAATTTATGTGTGCTCATAACAATTAGGAAGAAGTCAAGTGGTAGCTGCGGCTGAGCCAGCTGAGAGAGTTGGGAAAATATTTTGAAAAAATCTGTGACTAGATAAAGATTTCGAAACACTTATGAGCGAGCCTCCAAGGGCTACCCTCGAGTGAGCACGAGGCTCACCATAATTATCTCAAACTGAAATTCACAGGCCTCTTGAGAGTTTCCAAACAAGCACGTGACTTATGTATACAAAGAGAGAGTCAGAGAGAGAGAGAGAGAGAGGAGAGAGAGAGAGGGGAGACTAGAGGGAATGAGTGAGCCGTAATTCAATTTGCTGTTGGGTACCGCGGGCATGTTTAATTTCATTTCAAACGTATTTAAGCTAAAACCAAAACCTAACCATGCCAAAGCAGCCAACACAATGAACCGGGTTGGTTTCCGTTTCGGTTTCGGTTTCCAGCTTCAGTTGGGTGGCTGCGGCTCTGCGGTCAACCCGTGCGGCGAGGGGCGAGGGTGCGCGCAAAATGTTCAATTTAAAAATTTATGCAATTATGAGCCGCAAATATTATTATATAAACACACGAGCACAAATACGAAAAGCGGAAGGGCATTGCCAGGACGTCGTGGGCAGCAAATGAGCAGCTGAGGCTGAGCGAATGGAATGTATTAACTAACGAGTAGGCCAGCAAATCAACATAGCAACAAAATATGAATATGTTTAAATCGCATTTAACTATGAGATTGTGAGAAAGTTAAGAATAAGCATATGTTCGAAATATGAGCAAGAAAGGAGTGAGCGGAATTGAGCGTACAGTATCGAATGGCATTAGAATATTAATGAAGAGCATTTAAAGAGAAATAAGCAACGAGTGCACTCGAGTGTTAAGTAAAATAAATGTGCCTAGTAAGTGATGAATATGTCATGAATAAGCAGTTAGAAAAGATTTAGAATAAGTGAATGGGGTATATGAGTAGTGAGTAATAAATCGAGAGAGTTTATTCAGTTAGTGTATGAATGCAACGAGTAGAAACTAACAAGAAACAACGAGTAGCTTATTTATAATTTTATAAATTTATTAGTAGTTAGAAGCGTTTGTTGAGAAACAAGTAATTATTAATGAAAGGTCGATAATGAAAGGAATATTTTTAACGAGAAAACAATTCAAAAATGAGTACAGAGCCTGAAGCAAGTCAGCTAGACAAACACAGATGAACTTCGTTGATAATATAGAAATGAGCTATCAGTTCCTTAAAAAAATAAGAAGATATTAATGAAATTATCTAAAACTCGTAACGAGTAGCTGGATTGAATACAAGATAAGTTTATAAGCATTTTAAAGTCAATACATGGACAAAAAATTCAGTTTTGTAATAGAATTTAACTATAAAAAAAAAAGAAATATTAATAACGAGTGATAAGCTCATCATTACTAGTAACGAGTAACTTAATTAAGCGCGAGATCAATATACTGATAGGCAATCAGTGTGATTAATGTTATGAGAGACATGTAACGAGTAGCGCATGATTGTTAACGAATAAGCCTCAAAGCCAAGCTATAATCAAATTAATGTCCATTACAAGAAAAGACAATGATTTAAAAAGCAATCAAAACGAGTAATTTGTAACGAGTAATCAGTAACGAGTAGCTCGTTTAGGTTCATGACACGTTTAGCCTTATGGTAATAGACAATCATTAGCCTAAATACAATTTGGCCAATAAACTTGCAACATAACGAGCTGCCGTTTGGCTTGTGTGTTGCGAGCAGCCTGATTGAGCTGGTGGCCAGCCAGCCCAGGACAGGATGGCGTTTCGCTGGCAACATATTGATAGACAATAATTTGTCTTAATGAAATTTTGCTATTATTTATGAGATTGCCGGAACGTGAACGAGTGAGCAGTAAGCGTTTTTCCGTTTTTCTTCAGCATTTTTCGGGGGATGTGCTCGTGTGTCCTACGGCTTCAGGCCTTCATTGCGAGCAACGTCGTCGTTGGGAAAACAAAAACAAGCTGTTGTTGCCACTGTTGTTTGTTGGATTGCTTCCCATTGTTACAGGAGCCACCTTCCGCTTGCCCGCTAGGCAATTAGTGTTGTTGCTTGCCGGCTAAAACCCCCTTACTAGAAATTGTGGCCTGTTGTTAGGGCTGTGGCTGGGTGGGGACGGTGTTGGTAGTGGCAGTGGTGCGGCTTGTGCTCAGGTTGCTCGCCCGGCAGGTTGTGTCTTTTATGTGCTGTGTGCATAATTTATTGTTTTTCTTATGGCAGGCAACTCTGTCCGAAAGTTGGAAGCCCCATTTCAATTATCACATTTTCACTTCAGCATTTTCTCCGGGTTACATTTGGAAATGTTCTTTTGTAATTAGATTTGCTCTTTGCTGTTGCTTTTCAACGCCTTCCCATTGGCAACCACAAGGCGCAGGTCCGAGTCAAAGACTCGAAAAGCTCTTAATGGGGCTTCCCCGCTGCGTTTGAGTGTGTGTGTGTGTGTGCATGTTTACATTGAGCATTTGAGTCCTGCGTGCTGCGTCCTTCGTCCTTCGTCCTTCGTCCTTTCCCTTTCTGGCTGCTGCCAAATCACTTTCCAAATCTCAAATCAATTGAACTTAAATTGAATTTTAAATTGGCCATGAGCTGACACATGACTGGGAGTAGAGGCTAGCAGGGGCGTGGCAGAATTTGTAGTTTCACTTGGACTTGACAGCCAATATAGAAAACTGAAGTTGACTTTCAGTATATATTTTCTTTTATTGTAGTAGCCAATATTCTCTAAGAGTTCAATAAAATCTAATCTAGCTTATTTTCACCCACTCACTGAGATTTAAGAGATTTAAGATAAATATATGTTAACTAATAAATCTTATAAAATAAAATACATTTTAATTTAAATATAAATGTAAATAAATATAAAAAAGTACATATATATTTATATTAATTTAAAACATTATTAAATTTTATCTTAGAGCCTTATTCTAATGCCTCAGCCGCAATCTGTCTGCCTTTCTCACAGTTCTTAGTCAATTCCATAGAAAATGATCATTGCTGAACTTGTAGGAGTAACTGACTCGCTGATTGTTCGATCATCAACTCTGACAGAAGCCCACCTACTGTCAGACGTAAACAAAGGCAGAAAGTAAAAGTGGGCATAGCTATAATACAAAGAGAATGAACTAGTTAAAGAAGTGCTAGAAAGCTGCAGCAGATCAGAAACCCCTCTCTCCACACACCCTCTCTCTCTCACTCTCTCTCTCTCTCTCTGTGCCTAACTCTCACTCTATATTTGTTGTTGAACTGCAGCTGAGGCTAGGTCAGAAGCAGGAGCAGGAGTAGAATCAGTAGCAGAGGCAGGGACAAAGGTGAACCTCGTCAAGCCTCAAGTTGAATCGTCGTCACGCGCATTGTCGACATAAATGCACAATTTGCGCATAAAAGCATACACACACACACACACACACACACACACCAGCTCATATTCAATGTACTTCCGGTGGCAGGACCTCCAGTCAGCGGTAGGGGTAGGGGTGGCACCCCGCCAGCGACTGTTTTGATATATGTATGCATGTGTGTGTGTGTGTGTGTGTTTCAAGGCCCTCTGACAGGGATAATACACACACTTAATTGCTCAAAATGATGCGATTGTGCTGTCGATGCATATGCCATGTATATATATTCTATATACACATTCTGATTTATATATTCTCATATAAAGCACATATATGTTATATGCTCATTCATCTACTTACGAACCACCCGAGCGACGTGCAACAAATGGAAGCCTCGTGCAGCTTTTTCCTCTTTTTCTGTTTTTTTTGCGCGCAACAGAGTGGTTTTGGGCGTGAGTGTATGGGTGGATGGGTGTGTTTGTGTGTATTTAAGCCACAACAAAAGACACTCAGCGCATATCATTGGCGTTTTGTAAGAGCTGCATATGAACCATAATTGCATTTAAAGCTTTACCTTACTTTAGAGAAAGCATTTATATATATATAATGATGAAATGATGGCTCACGCTCTCTGTCGAAATGCTCTACAGATGAAGTGAAGTTTAACTGATCTTATTTATGTGTTATGCAGCTTGATAAATACAGAAATTAAACAAGTAAGCAAAAAACACATAAATGAATGAGTAAATAAATAATTAAATAAAACCTAAAATAAGAAAATAAAAATAAAAAAAATAAAATAATAATTAATAAAATAAATAAGTAATTAAAAAAATAAATAAATAATTAAATAAAACCTAAAATAAGAAAATAAAAATAAATAAAATAAAAAATAATTAATAAAATAAATAAGTAATTAAAAAAATAAATAAATAGATGAATATGAATATATAAATAAAAAATACATAAATAAACAAAGAAATAAATAAAAATAAAGTAAATAAAAAAATAGATGAATAGAAAATATGAATATTTCATTAAAAAAAAAATACATAAATAAACAAAGAAATAAATAAACTAATAAATAAAAAAAATAAAGTAAATAAATAACTAGATAAATGGAAAATACGAATATTTCATTAAATAAAAAAAGAAATATATAAATAAATAAATAAAGCAATAATTAATAAAATAAATAATTAAATATATATGTAAATAAATGAATATAAAAAGCCATGTTCCATTGCAATTCCATTTCCCATTCGCATTCCGTTCCCTTACAGTGAATGCTCGCAGACAATATTGCTGGCATGCCCTGCAGAGTGTACAGGCTGACTTTTATAATTTGTATTACGAGACAATCTCTGCTAGATAGCAAATCTGCACTTGAACTATCATAAAAACTGCTTTAAATGAATCCGAATCTTATTTGCTAAAACTCATCTAGCAAATGTGTATTGAATTAATAATTCAGACATTTTATTATTCAAATGTATTTGTATACCTCAATTGCTAAAGTGTGTAGCTCATTTGAAATGAATATACTCAGTCTCAGACTTTTTCCCCTTGCACACTTTCTCCCACAACCCATGAAAAACGCAACCACGTTTCTGCGTTTTACTCAAGTGTCCTCCAGTCTCGCAATGAAACCCACTCCCGGGATCGAGTAGAGCCATTGCCATTGTTTCAATTTTCATATCGTTTTCGTTGTCGTCCCTGTTGTTGTTGTTGTTTTCTCTGATTTTGATGACCTCGTGCATTTTACGTATTCTATAAATACGAATGCTGCGGTCTCATATTTTTATTGCATATTTTATACGATTTTAATGCAGAGTCAAAGTCAGCCAACGGAGGGCAGAGGCCAGAGCCACACGGCTAGGGAGAGCCTGGGCACTCTGCTTGGCAATCCAATTGTCATTCGTGACAGCTGTCGATCAGAAATGGCGGCTGAGCCTGATGCCTGTTTGTATTCATATTTAACGGTGGTTGGTTCTCAATTTATTGACAGCCGCGTCTCAATTCGCAGCCTCACAATTCAATTGAGATTTTCATGTAATTGCCGCCCTTTGTTTGGCCGCATGTTTGCCATATTTTGTAAATTATATAGCATTTACATAATCTAAAAAGAGAAGCAGAAATATCAGAAATGTT
Source organism: Drosophila buzzatii (assembly GCA_035045845.1). Taxonomy (NCBI): domain Eukaryota; kingdom Metazoa; phylum Arthropoda; class Insecta; order Diptera; family Drosophilidae; genus Drosophila; species Drosophila buzzatii. Next base: position 448,380 of record JAWNOS010000180.1, read on the forward strand.
ATATGATATGATATGATATATACAAATGCTTATCTACCGCTTGGATTATCTAGGCATCGGTTTTGTCATGCTAATTCATGTCAAAATATTAATTAAACCTATTTATCTGTCGGGTAGATTAATGAACATTTCCCATATGAAGTATTCAAAATGTGAAATTGAAAAAAAAAAAATATATATATATATATTATATAAAATTTTAAATAATGTTGGATATCTTTAATGTTGTTAAATATCTTATTTAGTGTAAAGCTCAATAGATTTTTTCCAGTTTTTAATTGTGATTAGTTTCAGATATCTAAATGTTGATAACTTTTTATTCAAGATAATTTAAAGTGCAATTTAAAAGAGAAAAATCATTGAATAGATGAATTATTAAATAAATAAAACAATGCATACTTAAAAATAATCTGAAAAGTTATTAAAAAATATATAAATTTGAAAATCTAACTTGACTTGGCCAATTTCAGATTTTAGCTCAGCATTTAAAAAAGACTTTGGATATATAAAGATAAAAGTCCTCTGCAACATTCTTAGACTATATTTTGTGAACTACATATATTCATGTTAATTGCATATTTTTCCATATTTTGCAGCTTGTTCATCAAACTGCATAACTTTAGCTGTCGTTAGATATATCCCTCATCGTACTCCCTTGCAATTGCACCTTTTCAACAGCTCATGTGACAGGCTGGCATTAAGATCACTTGGGGCGTATCCAATTGTTGTCTGCTTGATTCCATTCAAATAGGGCACGATTTGCAGCGGTTGGGCGAGGGGGCGAATCAATTTTGGATTATGTCTGTTTGATGTTTGGCAACTGCGTCACACCTTGCCAACAAAATTATTACAAACGAGATGCCATGTGACACGCACAACAGTAACAATGACAAGAAAAACTCGCTGAACACCTTTTGGCCCGTACATGATTATCGAGTACATTCATATTCACAATTCAAATACAATTTACGAGCTGCTGGCGCAGACATCCGCGTCGAGAAATTGCCCTGCCAATTGTTTTGCAACCGGGCGCAACTCCCAAAATCAGAGACAAGACCAGAGACCTGAGTAGCGAGGAATGAGAAGCGAGGAGCACAGGGCGCGGAGCAAGGTGAGTGAGAAAGAGAGAGAGAGAGAGAGAGAGAGAGAGAGAGAGGGGTGCGAGTCGAACCGCCTTTGCACATTCCCGCACAAAAACATCTGTCGCGGATGTCGGAAGTTGTATCTGACGGCACGCCCCACACTTCGGGCACGCGGCATAGCGAGCTGTTAGAAAAGTGGGCGGCTTGCAAATGCTGGGCATGGTCATGTCACTTTTTCACTGCAAGCTGCGATTTGGCAGCACAGAACACGACAGAACAGAACAGAACAGAGCAGCACAGCACAAAAGTTACGGAAATTATTCATAATAATTTTCCAGCACGTGGCATGTGACATGTTGTCGGAAGATGTTATCGCCCGCTCACAATAAGGGTTGTCTGTCAACGGAAGCCCGGCGGTAGATAATAGAGGAGGAGTAGGAGCATGCGGAAACCTTAACGTTGACATGCCAGCATTTCGTCGAAAACTAGCCGGACCGGAGTTCATTAGGCCTGAGGGCTCGAGCCATTTAAAAGGACAGAAAAAAATTAATAATCTTTGTTGAAAACACAAAAAAAAGAGAGGAAAATAATACCCTTGTAGATAAATGACTTGAAATTGGCTTATACATGAGAGAGATTTTTATTGTGATCAAGTGATATAGTACTTCGATTTCAGAGAATGTTGCAGACATCATCATATAAGGTTAATAAGTTGGATGGCTTACACTAGGTAATAGAGTTTTTTGGGTATTTGATAAAGCTGAAAATATATATGTATACTGAAATGTATTAATTATCGCTGTAGACCTAACCTAAAAGTCTTATAAATACGTAAATAAATATTTCTAGTTATATATATGAATATATGTTTAATGAAATCCCAAAACTTCCCTCTTCCATGTTCCAGACAACAGCATTACTTCCTTCTCATATATTGTAAATATTTACGGAAAAAAATCAAAACATAAACGGACTATTCAAGGGCTTCCTTATGATAATGACGTGATAATTGCTTGGCACTTGGATAGCATCAGAAATCACGGGAGTCACGGGCGTCAAACTGTCGTTTGTCTACCCATCTATGCATCCCCAGCCCCGTCCGTTGGTCCATTCCGTCCGTTTGGGCCGTCGTCATCCGGTTGTGGAATCCTTGCAAGTGACACATTCACATTTTATAGCACAAGTTCAAAGGACTTTTCGGAGCACACCTGCTGTGCGTTTTTAATTGCAATGTGACGAAGATGCCAAACCCGAAATAAGCCGACAACGTGACAGAATTAAGAAGCGACCGCCTGGCGCTTGGAAACAAAGTAATTACAAGGCTAAAAGGAATCAAAATTCGGGATATATATATAGTATATATATAGAAAAGTGTATAGGTCGCTTCAATTAGACGCAGCACACATCAAGTGTCAAGCAGACCCGGAAGAGAGAATGCCACAACATTTCACGCAGAGGAAAAATAAATATATATATAGAAAATAAAAATAAAGATTTCTGTGGTGTATCGAAAAAGTTCTATTAGCGGCATAAAGGAAATCGCTTCTAATAGCCAGCGCCACGTGTGCCTTGTGCAGTCGTGTGTCAAAAGGACGACCGCAGCTCACTCCCACCATTTGCCAGGACTCAAAGGACTCGAAGGACTCTATCTGCCCATTGGCAAACAATACAATTGAAAAATTATCAAAAATTTCGCACTTCTAATCCAAGCGATGCGTAAATTCTGTCGACCATTGCGCCGCAACGACTACCGGACCCCGTCGAACCCTATGGCAATGCCTGGGCGGCCAGAGATACACTTGATCCCACAGTCGGGCACGCGCCACCCCCTGTCACGGGCTGTGGGCTGGGCGCTGTTTGCCAGGACGCGCAGACATCATCAATATTGCAGCACGGCCCTTTGGCCCGGGGTCTGTCAAATAAGCGTACCTAATGTGTATTAAGTGCACTTTACCCCAGGTTCCGGCTAAGGGAGAGATAGCCTCCGCATAAGTTAAGCTAATCACGGTAATAGCCACAGCTCATGCAAATGTTTTGCAGACAGTAATAGATGCGATATGCCATGAGTCAAGTAGCAAGGTCAATGGGTGTCGTACAACTTGATTTGTGTGAACGAAATTAGTATAGCAAATTTTGAATAGAGGGTAAGAGTAAGGAGAGAAAAAGTTAAGAGAAAATACAGAAATCAAAGAGATAATAATAATAATAATCAGCATTAAGTATCAAGTAAGAGAACTCTACTCGAGAGTGAGCAGCCAGCAAATATTAGGAAATTAAAGTAAGAAAAAGAAAAAGGAAAATATTTAAAAAATTAACAATTTCTTTTGTGTATATACTTTAGAGGAATTATAGACTTAGCTTGAGACTTAAGAAAGAATTAAGGTTCAGCTTATTAACCATATGAATTGTTATAGAATATACAAAAATACTTTGCTATAAGTCGTACTGTAAATTTGTTTTATACGCACAGATAGAAGGAATACCAGACGGCAGGAAGAGTCAACCTGACAGATTTAGTTAAAAATTTTAACCAGTTTTTCCTGTTTTGTATATAAGTCAATATAAATTATATTTAAAAACCTCTATTACTTACTTTAAAAAATCATAAGACTGTATATAAAAATATAGAAATTAAGTTAAATGATATATCGATATATCGATATATGATATAATGATATATCGCTATAGCTGTAGGTTTTTAATATTTGCAGAGCTCACAACTGCAATATATAGGACAAAATCTTCCACTTGTTTTTACGCTATATTAGAAATACTTCATATATAAATATATATACATATATCAGCATACATACATATATTTATATATTATCTATTATGATATATCTTAACATCGTTAATCCAAAATATTCTCAAATGAAGCCCAACTCAACCTAACCTAGAGTTCTGAAACTCTTCAAGTAGCCACCTCGTTTACCAATAAATAAATCAAATAAGTCGAAACGGGTTTCTCTCTATGCATATTAGTTTCCAATTCCGAGATACTTTCGCTCAAATATAACAGTTCAGCTCATAATAAACAGTTACTCAGCCTTAAGGTATTGTTTAATGGAAATCAAATTAACTGGAATATAATATACAGCATCAACGTCGTCATTATTTTATATTGCGCTGCGGCAATCAACCAGAAAGCTCAACATAACCTCAATTTTGCTTCATTTGCTACTCAAAACACGTTTCTTTTTTTGCGCATCTGTTTTTTCTTTAGTAAATTTTTTTGCAGATTTTACACTTTGTAATAAAGGGCTTAAGACTAAGTTACAATTCTACCCATAGAACCCAGATATAACAATTGGTCTCAATCACGTTGCATTCCGGCTAATTAACTAGCCCAAAGACACCCCACTCTGCACCCCACGCCCCTTTGCAGGCTGGAGTTAAGAGAAGTGCATGCCATTGAATTTGTCGCGATTATCCTTGACCATATTATTGTATTTCCATTTGTCATCGCTCGACGCCTGACTGCTCCATGCACTCGAACTGGAACTGGAGCTGGAACTGGAACTGGACTGATACTTCGGCTGGGATTTGCCGTGTTGTCCGGCGCCGTCCTTGCTGGAGCTCAGACACTTGTCGGTGCGTTCTGTGTAGACCATTTTATTGGATTCACTTGAGCTACTTTTCCTGCTGGATTCAATTCTGTTGTTTTTTTTTTTATTTCTTTCCGATTTGGATTTCCAATTACACTGAGCTGCGCAGTTGCTAAGTTTTTCTCTTTCTAGCTAGCCCTTACGTAGAGTTCAAAGTTCACGGCACAGTCTGCAGCAGTGTCAGCACTTTCAGTTCCTTATTGTTGGCCGAGTTGCCCGTACGAGATCCTCTGCTGCACGCTAGACTTTTGTCCAATCTGCAAAGAGTCACAGACATAGCCACTGTTAGCCAACTCGTTTATTTCGCATGACTTAACAACACTGAACTTACCCTAATTGTTTGTCTAGTTTAGTAACTGGTTTGCTAATTTTTGGCATTGACACAAAACTTTTGCAATTTGCACATTGATAAAGAAATGATAAATTTGTGTGGAAAGGATTTCGTGAACGGTTTGCCAAGCGCTTAAATCAGCTGCAACGTTCGCCTCTGTTCGGAACTTTCTACTGAGCCTCTAACGATGCCTGCAACTGGTTTAAATAAGCGAATGCTACAAATGCGAATGCAGAGCGCGACAGTGCTCAGCGTCACGGTTCTAAGCAGCAGCTGCAAGCCAACGTGTCGCATGAGCAATAAAGAAAGCCCCGCTAACCGCCCTCGCCAACCGCTCCCCGCCAGCCACCACACACCTTCGACTCCAGTGAGCACTGGCCCTGCGTTTCAGTGACCAGACCTCTGAGCTGGGGCCCCAGACTCAGACGTAGACAAAAACTCGTTCAACGCTGTCGTCGTCGGCAATGCAAATTAGAGTTGCCAACTAACTGGTTTGTCACATTTGCAAAACGAAACAAAAACAAGCCAGAAAGCGGCAGAGGCAGAGTGTGGTCGACGAGCAGAGACCCTGGCTAAATATAAATGAGCATCTATCTGCATCTATTGAACATCTATGTTTGACAGATTGTACATAAACATGAGCATAATAAGAAGCAGACCTCATAACATAGCTATAAATTCATAATTCCATCGTTGATCGAAGGGCAAAAGAAAAAATTTATAAAATATAAACTAAAATCTGATATTTTGAAGGATCTTTAATCCTGCTGCTTGCTAATACAGTAAACTGGCATATTTATCTCTCACATTTGTATTATTTTATATATCAAAATATTTTGATCTCCAGTAAACAACCAGTACAAAATATACAAAGCGCAAAAAAATATACATATATATAGTTTCCGCTACTCCACCGCCTGTTGAGTGAACTGTCTGAACCTGCCGAGACTCACGTAGTACGACTTACTGCGTCAACATTTGCCACCGGCCGGCTCTATGAGGAACTCGGCCTAGATGAGTTATCTGAACTTTTTTTTTTTTGCTTTTTTATTTTGTTGTTTTTCAACACTGTTGCATTTCCACTCAGCTGTGTCGTGTGGCCATCGCATGAATAATATGAATATGTATATTTTGAATACTGCGACTGTCTCTGTTGATCGTATATACGACTATATATATATAGTATGTATATATCGGCAGATTATGCATGAACCTCACTGATGAAAAGTGCCCAATGCATTGCATCAGCCAATTCGGACAAGAAATCAACATGAAAGCCAGTTAACTGCTTAATGTCCATATTTGTATATAAATCTGTTGTTGTTCTTGTTGTTATATAGTGTGTATATAGTTATCTAGAGTTATCTGGCTCGATCTGTGCTATAATCTGCTATATAGTAAATAATGCCAACAATGTTAAATGTTTGATAAGATGTGAAGTTTTCGAAAAAGTTTCGTTTATAAACATTTCTTATATGATATCAAGGGAGAATATCTTAAAATAGCTTTCGATGTGAAACAATCGAAAATTATCTAGACTCAAATGATATCAAGTACAAATGTATTCAAGATTCGCCTATTCCTAAATATGCTATTTGATTCTATAAAGATTTAAAAGCTCAAATATATATATATTTTCTGTTCTTGAATATATAAAGAATTAATATTTAAATCTGTATAGGAACAAGATATTTTTTTTCTTCTAGATGGATGGTCAGCTTATTTTCCCAGTATTTTCTATATATTATATCACACTCTTGTTTCAAGTATTTTATGTAATTGTTACATGCGAGATATAAAAATTTACGCTCAAGGACGACCTATTATAGAAATAAAGACTAAAATTGTATATTTTAAGGTTTTATAATTAAAAATCATATATATTTAATATATCAAATTTGACCTTTCTTCAGCAAGTAATGCGATATGTGTTATGGCACGCGCAACTATGCTTTTAATAAAACTTGATAGAAATTCCAATAAATAATAATAAATAAAACTTGATAGAAATTCCAATAAAACGTCTTAAAAACAGGCCAATCTGGTATTCTTAAAATTAGAATCTAAACATTAAAAAAAAAAAATTAAAATTAATATATATAGTATAACTTCTTAATTTCAGTCTAACTACACGAATTTGCTTATGGCAAGACTCTGCGCAAATGAAACTTAATTATTATCAAAACTGTCCCCTCTCCATTCTCATTAAACTTATATACAAGTTTTTACATCTATCATTTTCCATACAAGTTTCTACTGGTTTGTGAACCAGTCCCTTGACTTACAATAATATTTTTAATTGAAATCAAGTTATAAAAGTTAAAACAACAAATACATTTATAAAATTATTGGTTAAACAAATTGTATTTTATTATTGTTTACACCAAACAGTCGGCCATTGACTGTTACCAAAATAAAAGAACATCATTAAAATATTAACTGGGCATTGTACTTTGAACGTCTAGGGTCCTCTCGGCTTAAATGTCAATATTTGCACTTGGCTCTGGCTTTAAATTGGAATCGTTGCTAATGTGTGACAGACCGTTAAATACCAAATTTTTGTTGTATTTTTTTTATTTTTTATTTTTGCGATATGCATTATGCAAATGTAGCCAGACACATGGATTTTTTTTTTAACTTTTATTTAATTTATGTTTTAATTTGAAAACGTGCCCAGACATCGGCCCCACACATAATATTCCATTACGCGAAATGCAATAATAATTCAGGTATATAAAGGAGAAAGAAACTCGAGTTGAACATTTTGTTGAAATTCGTTTAAAGGGGAAGTTTGTGGAAATGGTTACAAAATACAGTTGGCTTTGTTGAAGAGTTTCTAAATTGAATTAGCTTAAAATACTGCAGCTTTGTGGATTTTATAAATATATATATATATTTTTTTTTTTCAGTTAAAGTTAAATTATTTTATAGACAAATTGAAATAAATATAATATTTTTTTTAAAATATTTTTATATGTTTTTTAATATATATTATTCTACTAATAAAAAAAATAAAACGATTTATATATAGACTATATATATACCGAATATCAAGCGAAAAATATTAAATTATTCAAACAAACTTCATATTTTATTAAATAGCAAAATAAATTTGTTTACAACATTTTTTAACATAATCAGAATTTGTTAATATGCAATCAAGACTCCATCTTTATTTCTAGCTTTACGCAGCATAACCCTCAAGCGTCAAATGAAAATCTATTTAGACTTTAGACCCCAGATCTGAAGAGAGCTAAGCAGAAGCTGCCGAAACGGTAGCTAAAACATGTTGACAACTTTTAACTACATAACTTTATTTTTATCAATGTAGTCTGAACTTTCCGGAATTTTCTAGTTTTGGGAAATTTAATTTTCTGGAATCTTGTTCTATACTTTCCCGAAATTTCATTTCTTTTTTGGGGAACACCATAAAATGTTTGTGTTTATGCAAAAGTCGAACTTCTCGAAATATGACGTAGTGCGCGATATTTTTGCCTTGTTTTCAGACAGCATTGACGCATCTTAAACGATGGTTTTTTAGCGTTTTTTTTTTGCTGTTTTCATAACAATCGAAAATTTGCATATGCGTCTGGCCGTAACATGTTTGTCGTGGCCAGCACGACAACAACTTGGCTAACACGCTTTGACCGCATGATGCGGCTGGTGATCTACCCATGTAGATCAGCGCCTCGTGTCGGGGTATAAAAGCAGCGCGTTCAGGCCGCTTTTAAAACACAAAACCTAGAGCAAGCAACGTGGCCTAAGCAATCAACCAGAAAAATATATATTTTTGTGAATTTATAACTTTTTTGTAAACGTGCCAAATCAAATGTGTCAATGAGGACACCGGACACCAAAGCGAAGCTTTTAAATAATTTAAGGTGAGTTTGGGCAAGGAAAGAATCAAACAATAGTTACTTTTATACTAATTTGATATTTTTTGCAACTCCTGCAGCCTCTCCAAGCATCTATCCTCTAAAAAGGGTTCTCGCACCAGCAACTGCGGCAATCGCCTGGAATTCTTTGTGCTCACGCATCTGACCAACGTGCCCTGACTTGATCAAGTCGCATTTCTACGCTTTTGTAACTGAAATTGAACTCTTGAATACACACTATCATCATGGTCCATCAGACTCGCACCGCTAGCAAGGCCATCCCAGCCAAGCACCTGAGTCCCATGCGCAACACGCAGGACATGCAGCTCGGCAAATATGGCATCTCCAGCAGCCCGGCCGACAGCTTCCTGCGCAGCAACAGGCTGAGCGTTAGTTCCGGCCACAATGGCAGCAGCAACGGCAGCAGTTCCCAAAATTCAGCTGCCTATAAATACAACAATATGGTCAACAATAATCGGGAACAGTTCAATGCCCTGCACTTTTGCTAAGCCGCATTATGATTAAGTTGAGATGACGTCTGAAATAAATATATAATATTTCAATATTAATTGTGAACGCCTGTTTTAACTCATAAATCGCAGTCACGTGGCGCCGTTAAAAAAATAAATATATATATATCTGTATATATGTATTTCCTTTTTTTGGATTTTCCTCTCACTGGCAAATTAAATTATTAGCATGAGTTTCAGTGCCCCGCCCACGCGCACTGCCGACGGCTGAAAAACATTTTTCATTGTTTGCGGCTGTCTGCGCTCACTTTATCATTGCATGCAAATCACACACATGTGTGTGTGCGTGTGCGGATGCGGGTGTGAGTGTGTGTGCGCGTGGTGTTTGCCACATTTCGCACATTTGAAATTCAGTTTTTTTCCAACATACATTTGCCATATTTCTACATTAGTGCAAAATCAAAATGCTAGCTCGGATTTGCATAAATTTTGATTAGCTTCGAAGCCGAAAATTTCACTTGGATTCACGCTAAGCTGGCTAAAAACCTGACTGGGTTGACTCCCCACATATGACAATAGACAAGTTCGATAAAAGAACTCTATTTTTCATTAACTTTACATATTTGACACACTTGAGGCTTTTAAATAAATATGCTAACTATGTTTAGATTCCAGTTTATTGGACTTGCTTCGGTTTGCTCAGAATTTCAGCTGGTTTTAGCTATTGTATAGAATCTTTGTAGTTATCGATTTACTATTACAAGTGTGATAGATATAGGCGAATATATATAGTATATTTTTTTAATTATTTCATGTGTAAAGCTTAGCAACGTTTGCATGTATACATGGCCTATGTGATTTTTTAAAGTATCCAGTTTCTAAGATCAGCTCATTAATACATCCGATCAAACATCTATCTGTCTGTTCGACCCAGAGAAAAAGAGTTATACGGACAGACAAGCGGAGGGCAGACTGGCTCACGTAGGGATAGAAACGAACCAAAAAAGAGAGAGAGAGAGAGAGTGTGAAAAAGACATCCAAGCAATAAGAGTTACGAAGGATGACGCATCAATTAAGAAAAGTTTCCTTGCTCATATTAATAATTTATATGCCATAAGCTACAAAATAGTTAATAGTTCAACTTTATATAATCTATAACTTAAAATCTACATTAATTTAAATTTATTTAAGCGTTGTCAACTGGAAGTGTTACTCATCGGGAAGATGATGGAAGAAAATAGTTAATTGATGGAAGAATTTTTGATATTATGCAAATAGAAAAGTACAAGTCGAGTATGCAAATTATTATCGGAAGATAGATAAGCTCAACGAAAACAGGTTTCATGAATAAATAAAAGTTTGCCTAGCGACAAGTTAATGCTATTATCAGTATATAGAATATGGAATAGGTTAACTTGAATTAGCTTGATGCTACAATGTTGATAAATCTCCATAACAGTTACGCAGTCGGTTTTCCCACAGCCAGCCAAGTGGCTAATCATCGTATCAGTGCAAAAATTGAAATTGAAACAACCCTCTCAGATCCAATGGGATGGTAGCTGCTGCTGCTACCGCTACAACTACAATATGATTTTCGTCAGACTGCAAACCATTAAAAGACAATCTGTTACATCGAAATGTGCACAAATCATATCCAGCCACAGAATTTTATGCCCGAAAAACGTTTTTATTATTCCAGTAAATTAAACGCTCAGCTCAAGTGAAGATTGCGTTCTTATAGAGCCACAGAAAACTCCCTTCCAGTCATATTGCTCAATTGCTAGACAGCGTCCGGGCGTCCTGCGATGCGTCAGGCGTCGACAGTCATTAAATTATCACACATTTAACATCAAAAACAATTCACAACTCACAAGTAGCGCCCAGCACCCTCACAGCATACTGGCGACCCTCTTGGCCCAGCTATTGCCCGGCCCTCCCCTGCCCTGCCCTGGTCTATCCTCGCTTGGCCTGCCGTATATTGCCGGGACTTGACTTTAACCCCCGCAATGTAATGGGCCAGGCTGTCGTTTCAATTGCTCTTGTTGTTGTTGTTACCCTGCCGCATTACAAGCTGAAAACATGGTTATTACATCAGGATTGCGTAGGTTGGAGTTGCGCGCTGATGGAGATGTCTGCGAATCGCGGGTGGTGCGGCTCCGCACATGTGGGCGTTGCAAAACGGCCTGGATGGATGAATGCTGTCTTTGGATGATTATGACAGCATGACGACGACGATGCTTTCAGCGTAAACTGCCATTTAGCGATGAATGCGTGAGTCGTGAGTGCTATTTTATGCTAGAGATATTAAATATTTATATTAGAAACAAATATTTTTGAATTTTTACATATTTATACATACATAAGATTTAGTATTTCCATTAGAAAAGTTTTCATAATCTCTATTTACATATATATAAATTTCTAGAAATTAGAGTCAATAGAAAAGAGAAAACAAATCCTGAAACAAAAGTACATTTTAGAGAAATATTTCATTAATCACTTGGTAATTCAAGTTTTCACTAGAAACCCTAAAGATTAGGTTGGATGAAGCTCATTTCAAGCCCTTCCGCTCCTCCTAAGTCTATCAAATCCAAGGAAATAATACAATACAATAATACTATAATAAAAAGATCCTTTTCACTCTCAGTTCTTACCTCGTGTCACGCGCTCATCACTATTTGTGCAGCCTCAGCCGCTGTAAGTTCAATTTAGTTTTTGGCTTTTTGCATGGCTGCTGTGCAATATGCTGGCCATTAGATGTCAGCCCGGCCTGGTTGGGGGTAACTGATACGATGACTGGCCAAGGAATCGACGATAAATCATAAACGAAACATCAATTCCAGCACTTGACCTGAACCCAAACCCAAACCCGAGTCCGAGCCCGAGCCCGAGCCCAGAACAGAATTATGGAGCCGCTGCAAGAGACTGGAGAGATTTTAAAGAGGCATCGGCTTGCCCTACCCCTGCCTGCCCGCTCTCTATCTCTTGCGTGCTGAGAGTCAACTTTTCTGGTCACGTGCCGTCAGCTCGGGCTCGCAAATTAATTAATTGCCAAATAGCAAAAAAAGAATAGAGCGTTTGAAAGATTGATTAAGCCATGACACACAGACAGCCGGCGATAACCCTTCTTCTGTCAACTTATCTATCACGCCAACAACAGCGTGAAAGGATCTGTCGCAGCGTATGCAACATATATAACAATGCCCACCTATTCGTGCCCAATTCCCAATTCCGAGTTCTCGTCTGGCATTTTCACTATGCGCTGCGACGGGACATGATTTATCGACATTCTGGCGGAAATCGCTGCGCCAAAAACCAAACGAAACGTAACTTGGCCCGAAAAACTTGGCCCACGCTTAACTTTTCCCCAATCTCTGGCAGAGTACTCCAAGGAACGGAAACGCAATCGGCGCACTGCCAAAAATAAATTGATTACTGTCACGGAAATAGCTACAATACACACACACACACACATATACACACTTACAATGTTGTTTGTTAATCGATATACATAGCTGAGGGATAGCACACCTTAAGACTACGAATGTCTCACAGTCAGCAGCAGCAGGAGCAGGAGCAGCAGCTTAGGTGTAAATCAAGGCGGCATATGGCCAGCGGTTGGGGTCGTCACGTTTATAGATCACGTGACGTGGCCATAAATAGTTGGCGCCTGTCAATTAAAGACACCTGCATCAGGTAAGTGCTAGCTGCCTGGGCTAGTGGTTTCCTTACAAACTGACAACAGTATAGACCAAGGCAAGACAATTGGCCAAATACTCTATTGACTCGTGAAGTATTTGTAGAATTAAATTAAAGGATAAGCTTAAAGATAATTAATTAATAGTTCTCTCAGATACTTCAAGATATTCAAGATATTTAATCCAATAGAAGTTTTCTCGAAGTCTCCTTCAAACACATATACAGACTTGGCCAACTTCTCTATAAATTAAAACTTCTGAATATACGCTGTATTCTGATCTCCTTAAATACTATATATTTTCATCATATCTGAATACAGTTATTATAGAATGTATGCAAAATTCTTATAGCTGTCAAGTTACCAACTTGAGAGCAAAATCCAAACACCCAATATAGTTCCACTACTAAAATATTATTTCTAGCCAGTTCCCCACTATAGACAATCTATCTATTTCACGTAAAACTTTGCTATCTCCACAACAATTGCTATTAGCCCGGCTGTCTAGCTGCACAGGTAACCCTTGAGCTGTGGCGCAACACCTTACGACAAAGCGATTGATTGGCGGTAACAAATGTATTAGAAACTTTCTCTGTATAATTTCCGCATTTTCAGGACATGGAACCGATAGCATTCACTTCAAATTGCACTTCCGTGCGAAAAATTGTTTACCGAAAACTTTCGTATCGAGTCGAGTCCAACTACGAACAGTCCCAGAGTCGTCTCAATGGCAAATGCTTTTGCACAATGGAACGACGTTCCCGGGAGGCGTTGCCACCGCCACACCGATCCCCAAGCCATTCCACCTACCCATTCTGCAGCCAAAATCCATCGATAAAGTTTGCACGTATTGTCATTTTATTGATTTGTTATAAATTTCACACACTCGCACTCACACTCTCATGCGTGTGCTTATCTTTTCATGCACTTCCATTTAATGTAAATGGCTGGAAAATGTTTAAAGTGCCCCGCCCACTTTGCACAAGTCAAACACGCGCTGCCTGTAACCCTTTTAGCTTATCTGCGACTTTTCAATGTGATTTCTATCATTTAAAATTCCATTTTATTGCCGTTTATCAGCAAATAGAAAGCTCAGGGAAAAAGTGAAAGAAAGTGGAAAAGTGGAAAATGAGTACAAAAAAAAAAAAATTGAACGAGTGCACATAATCAGAGTTCACATGCCAAAGACGTTAAAATAAATTGATACGAACGGGTGCGTTTTTTTTCCCCCAGCGAGTGTCAATAAAATGTGAGGGGAAAGAGGTGTTATATATAAGAGAAGTGAAGCTTATACTATAGAAAATATATTCTGATTAAATTTTCAGAATATCTTATACTTTCTTATCTATTTATTTATTTAAAGAATTATAAAAAGACAGAAAGTTTTCCAGAACTATAGAGGAAACCATGAACAATAGTTCTAGAACTAAAGAAATATATCATGTTCGTTAGCTCCTTAGACATGATATTCCAAAACAAGATTATTGAACAAGGAAATCTAGTACTAAAATTTTACTCACTTTAAGCCAAAAATTCTAACCATAAGCCAGAATTGGCCAACAAGCCAGTTATTGATTTTCATATAAAAATCAGCTTCACTCAGGTGCAGCAGCTGTTGATATGTTTTCTGCTGGGGCGCCTAATTTTCCAACAAGTTTTTCCACACTTGATTTGATAATGTGTCGTAAATTTTCCTGCACTTGCCATTTCACATTTCGCTCGTGAAAATTTTCACAATTAAGGCGCATTTAATGACGTGTCGCTAATATAAACACAACACTTCCTGCCAGACGTCGCATCAGCCCATCCCGGTAAAACAGTTCGAACACTGCCCCCGCCCATGGCCAAGCAGCCAAGCATCCCCTCTGCTGTCAGGCATCGACATCCACAGAGTAGCGCAGCTGTTGACAACGTCCAGTTTTACCCAGTCAAAGTTACCAAAAATCTCTAGCTCAAGTTGTGCGCTAATTGAGCGGAACGTGAAAATTTTTCCTAATTAAATGATTTCCTCAATTATTACGACGTGACCCCGCCTACAGGCCCGTCTCAGCCCATACGTAAATGAAAATTCCAGCATTTTGCCAAAATGATATTTTATGCGATGCTGCAACATTTTGAAATTAGTATCTCAAAAATTACGATTATTGCGCGCTCCCTTTGCACCATTATCAACTGAAGTGAATTTTAATAAGCCTGAGCTCAGGACTTGTAAAACTTTTGTCAATTCTCATAAAAATCTCAAAAGTTTACTAAATAAGAAGTGCGCGTGGAGCGCGCTCAATCAGACGACAGCCCAAAAGTATGCTGCAAAAAAGGTGTGTTTGACAGCAAATTGAAATTAAAAATATTTTATTTATGGCATTTCTTAGGGCGCTACAATAGAAATTATCTCAGAGGGCCATTCAAAGTTGGGGCGAAAGAAAATGTAATAAAATGTCAACAAATAAACATTTTTTTAAATAAATAATATTATTAATGAAATATTTATACATTAATTTAAATTTTTATATATCTATAAATTCTTTAAAATAAAACATTTTTTAAGCTTGAAAAATCTATAGGAATGTGAAGTACTTATTAGTAAAGTATTAATTATTTAATATTATAATTTACTGTTTTAAAAGCTTTTTATTTTTATTTTAAATCGAAAAAATATTTCAATTTTTTTATTTTTTTTTTTACTATCTAAGAAAATTTTAATATTTTGCATCTAAAATTCTGAAAAAAATAAATAAAATAAAAAAATACTTTTAAATAAATATATATAAAAATACAAGTTCTTAAAAATATTACAATAATATATATTTCAACAGAGTTGGTTCTTCATCACTAGTACCTACTGTATTAGCGAAGAAACCTTAATTATTTATGAATTAACAATTAATGTTTGCTAAGTGAACAATAAAAACTCGCTCTAACGAAATCAAACAAAGATGAAATGAAATCAATGCATATTTATTTATTTAATAAAACAAACACTTTGACAAATCGAAAATCGTTTAAATATTACAAATAAATTCGCAGCAATTGTTTAAATTTAATTAACTGTTTAACCGGAGCATCATCAATTGTTTACTACTCACCTGCTTTCCTAGGCAATTTGCATTTGCATCATATGTAGCTGAGCGTAACCGAACTTGTTGTTGTTGCAACACAATCACGACTCAGGGCCCAGCAGGGTCTGAGTGGTCTAACTGATCTGAGTCTGAGTTTGCAACTGAGATCTCTGCTTCTGGCCGAGTCTGTATTTTTTTTTTAGACATGAGTCGAGCCGACAGTTTTGACCGATTCACATTGAGTTTTGCGATTTCAGTTTGTCTGGCAACGTGACTGCGACAAGTTGGTTTCATTTTCTATTCCCAAAACAGTTGTCAAGTGTATAAAAACTATTTTAAAATTTTAGTAAATATATTATTTATATAGCTTACAATGAAATATGTAAATTTTAAAAACACAAAATCTATATGTACAATAAAGAAGCTCAAATGCCAAAGTGAAGAGTTTGAAGTGACTTAATAACTATATATTTATATACTTGTATAACATGCACACATACATATGTAACATATATAGGGATATGTATATATATTATAAAATTATAGAAAATATATATACTTATATTTTGAATCTTAATTTAAACCAAAATCAACATAGATTTTGCCTTTTTCCCCTTATAAAAAACGTTTTGATATTTTGAATAGTAAACAAAGCTATCTAAAGTTTTCTTGTTTTGTGCCTTAACCTAAATTATGCAAATTTTATTTTTATCAATAAACAAAATACCTTAAAGGCTGTCTCAACAGCATATGGTTGTCTGTGAGGGCATATCGACATACCTGCATATGGACTTATTAATCTTAATTGAATTGAAGTAAACATTGATAGAACAAAGAACAGACATGGGAGTAGGCCGAATTTGATTGAAGAGGGTACAAAGTTTAAAAGCTTGCTGAATAAATACATTTCAATAAATTTAATTTAGTAAATTTATTTTAATTATAATGAAGAAAAATGTTTTATGTATCAACAAAATTTACTGAGTATATACTCAGTCTCTCTTTCATCTTTAGTCCCCATCTACGCCCATGGCATGGCAATCTAAATGTAGATTATTTTACTGATATTCGAGTTGCTGATAGTTCAACAAACTTTAACTATTTTCCATTGCTGTTTAGTTAATTTTTGGAGCTAAAGCAGTTTGGACTTCAGTCTTGCTAATTATATATGTTACATATATCATTAAACGAAATTCAAGCTCTATATTAAATTACTAGTTTGGTGGCACAAAGTTTTCATAGTGTCAAACAGTATATTAACACATACGACTAGCCTCAAGACAATGCACTTTGCAACCTTTATGTGGCATTTAAGAACTCGTTAGATAAACGGCTTTAATGCAGAGAGAAAAAAAAACAAAACATAATTGCAACTGCAACCACAACAAAGCTGGCAACAATAGCTAAATGCCGGTCACGATCTAACCATAAAGATTACAGATTTGCAAATTTGAATTCGCAGATACAAAAGTATCTGAACCTTGAAGTTGGGTATACGCTCATGCAACATGTTGCGGTTGAAGCCAATGTTGTGGCTACTGCTGCTGGCCCTGTCCGGTCCGCTGCCATCAGCTGTTGAGTCGGCCCAGATACTTGGCTTGTTCGGGCATCCCGGCAAGAGTCACTTTGATTTCTTTCGCCCCCTGTTTGTGGCGCTGGCTCAACGTGGACACAACGTCAGCATGTACAGTTATTTTCCGCTGAAAGAGCCAATGGCCAATTACACGGATTACGTCTTCGAGGGTGTGCCACTGCTGACTGATTTTGTGGATCTGAAGGTAAATGTGATCCATATGCTCAACTGGCAATACTCAACTCTGTACCTTCCGCCAGCAAATTGAACAACAATCTGATCTATTGGGCATACCCATTAAAATGGGCAACTTCTTTATGCTTCACGACTGGAGCTTGCGCTTCTGCCAGGTGGCTATGCACTCGCCACTGATTGAGGAGCTGCTCAACTCGTCGCAGCGCTACGATGTCATCATCTTGGAGCAGTTCACCAATGATTGTCTCTCGGCCGTTGCCCATCTGCTGGATGCACCCGTAATTGCCTTGAGCAGCTGTGCCATCATGTCCTGGCACTATCAAAGAATGGGCACGCCCTACATCAACTCAGTCACGCCCATGAACTTTCTGCCCCACACCGACCACATGGGATTTGTGGAGCGCCTCAATAACTTTTTGCACTTTCATATTGCCAATGCACTGCATAGGTATGTATATGCTTTATGTGTAGGTATATAGTTTAATCCTATATAATATCTTTTCAGATATATAACAGAGCCTGCCACAGATGCTTTGATTCGAGAACGCTTTGGCCCAGGTCTGCCGCCTATCAATGAGATGGTCAAGAACACAAGTCTTATGTTAATCAATCAACATTATTCACTATCGGGCTCAACTCCCTATACCGCAAATGTTATAGAGGTTGGCGGTCTGCACGTGGGTCCAGCCAATGCACTACCCAAGGTACGTTAATATAGTGCAACAAATCACAAACTTATCACATTTTCGATATACTTAGCATCTGCAACAACTCTTCGATGAGTCCCACTTGGGCGTCATCTATATCAGCTGGGGCTCGATGGTTGATCCCAGCACTTTATCTGCACTCAAATTGCAGGCACTCTTCGATACCATTTCCAAGTTGCCAGGCTATACATTCGTGATGCGCTGGATAAAGAAAGCCATGCCCGAGAATAAGCCCAAGAATCTATATACCTTCGACTGGCTGCCACAGCGAGATCTGCTCTGTCATCCGAAAGTTAAGGCCTTTGTCTCACATAGTGGTCTGCTGGGCACCTCCGAGTCCATTTACTGTGGCGTTCCATTGCTCGTAACGCCCTTCTATGGAGATCAGTTCCTGAATGCAGCAGCCGTTGTGCAGCGACGTTTCGGAGTCATGGTTGCATTTAAAGACTTCGATGAACAGCATCTTAGTCGTGCGCTAAGAACGATACTCGATGAGGGGTAAGTAGATAACAAAGAAATTTAAGTATCCAAAGTAATTTCGTCAATCTCTAGAGTTGTATATGCATAATATATATAAATCATATATTATATCTGTTCCCAACAACAACCTTTTACAGCTTTGCTGCGCAGATGAAACGCTTGACAATTTCCTTTAGAGAGCGACCTCAAGACCCACTTCAATTGGCTGTCTGGTGGACGGAGCATGTGATCAAAACAAATGGAGCTCCACTCGTTCAGAGTGCGGGCATTAATATCAATTGGTTCGTGTATAACTCGATCGATATTTACATCTGCTGCCTGGTGTTCATATTACTCTCTCTTGGCGCAGTCTGGAAGTTGTTTAAGCTTTTGAAATGGCTTTGTGGCAGGCGAAATGTCACCAGGCAACAAAAAACGAAAAAACAATAAATATTCCATTTGGCACCCGTGCAAACAGAACCCAACAGAGCCTTATCAATTTCATTATAATTTGAACACGAGTCTGCTGACTAATGCACGAAGGCAACATGTGAATTCCGTCTTAGTAGAGTCTAGAAATTCTCACTGACCTCAAAAGATTATATATTTCAATTATTCATTGTTCTATGATAATGAAATTATAAGCAATTAGAATATGGAGAGACCTGTGTAATCGTTTTAGTATAGTCATCATGAAAGTATAAGCTGAGCTGATAGCATTGGAATATTCCTATTAACAGCTGACGCACAAATCATTTTGTTAATTCGGAATAATTATTTGTTTATTATTATTATTTATTATTGATCTTCGGACAGTTTATTCTACCCACACATCATACAGCTGTGTTTCAAAGAATATTAGTGACCTTCAACTACACACTGCTGAATACTTCTTATCAGCCATATTGTTGACATCACGAGTATATCACACTTGAATGCATGTTAGGCCTAACAAGCATACATACATACATTATTTGTAAGACAAACATATAGCTCAATAAAGTAGAGCAAGTAAAATTTATCAGTGACAGTAAAACGTGCTACTAGACGTTATCAAATCAAAGTGATATTGCTTTTGCAACAGCACTAAGGTGTTTGCACCCAAGCTAACTTATTACCGATAAGAGCGACGGTTAAACATTAAAATGCACTTTTTTATGCGTCTCATGCAGTGCAACCGGTTGCTCAGCGTTCAGGTTGAAGCCCCCAAAAAGTATCAAGCCTCCACATGTCCGTGTATATGTATGCAGAAACTCGGCATAGGAAGCAAAACAGAAGAGCTTTGCTACCGGACACAACTGACAGCGCAATACTCTGTATTGAAATTCATTGAATAGTTTTACATGTAAACAGCGTAGCAAATAATCAGCCACAGCACAAAATCAATATACTCTTCCACATGTTACGTATTTAGTCAGAGAATCGCATGCATGTGCGTACGCACATATACATATGTAATTGCTGACTGTGCAAAATTTGGGAGAGCAGAGTAAGCGGACTGTGAGAGAGATCACATATACATATACATTCACATATATGCGCTCACTTTCGGTGAATGGAGCTTCGCGAGTCGCTGCAGACTGCAGTGCAGTCAGCGTCATTTCGGCAACTTCGTCGAAAAAGAGAGTGTAATAAATGCGTGAGAGTAGAAAATTGACAATACGCCCTTGATCACTGATACACGCTCAAATTTGAACATTCAGCCAGCGGCAGCGCAGTCAACAGCTTTTTGGTTACAATGTGACTTGAACTGCATGGCTCTTGTCAGTCGCTTGTCGATTGCGAAGCGCACAAGTGGTTTGTAGTGTTTGTTTGCTACTTTAATTGTGGTGTTTTTACTAATGCTCCGGCATTTGATTGATTTTTATGAGTGTAACTTAATTTACAGGCGCAATTAGCCCTAGTTCGTCACAAATTTGGTAAGTTGTAAGTTAATAGGTATTTGGGTACTTTCCATGCAATTTCACACTGCAATTGTTTACATAATTTTGAGGCATGCGCAGTGCCAATTGCATTGAAGGTTAAGAATTTGCCACAATTAAGTGCAACAAGTGTTATTTTCCAATTCTCTTTGATTAGTACATTCGTTCGTTCGTTCGTTGTTTTCTAATTTTAAATTTGTCACGCATGCCAACAGAAACAACAACGAAACAAAGGCAAAATGCTGCAGTTGCGTTCGCTGCTGCCGCTGCTGTTATTGCTGCAGGAGTACGTCTCTGTGGACGCCGGTCGACCGCTAAAAATTCTGGGCTTGTTCCCTCATCCCGGCGTCAGTCACTTCCACTTCTTTCAACCCATCATGCAGGGTCTGGCCGAGGCTGGACATGAAGTCAACGTCGTTAGCCATTTTCCGGCTAAAAATCCAACGGCGCGCTACAAGGATTTCCCGCTAACAGGCTCTGAGAAGCTGACTAACAGCGTCGACTTGAAGGTAAGCCAGTTTTTATTTTGATTCATTTTTAATTCCACGCACAACAATTGCAATTGAGGTGCGTTGCCGGCACATGCCTAGCGTGGCATTGTCTTATACGCTGAGAGCTTAACTTTCACTTTTTCGCTATATATACCCTGTTCGAAGTGCAAGTAGGCTAATGGGTGTATTAGATCGTTACTCCAAGATGATAAAAAATAATTTTTAATTCACATGCTCAGAACGATTCTTTATTGTATGGTGGGAATTAGTATACTTACGGCTTTAAAAAATCATTGAAATTAAATGAATTAATAATGAATATATTTAAAAGGTAAAGTCTTTCATACACTAGTAACCAGAACATATGTTTTTAAATTAAATTATATTATATTTATGCCAATAGTGCATCAGCTAGGCGCGTAAAAAACATTTTTATGTCTTTAATTTTTACTGTCGAACTTCATTCGCAAATTCATCATTGAAGAAAAAAAACAGGAAATCTTCACCTCAGTTGAAGTAGTTCTCTCTCTCTCTCTCTCTGTCTCTCTCTCTCTCTCTTTCTGTCTTCTTCTCTCTCTCACACATACACACTTTCACTTTGCATCCATCTCTTTCAGTTCTTCGACAAGCGCCCCTTTTACAATCACTTTCTTGAGTTCTTTCTGCTTTACGAATGGGGCAAAGAGGCTTGCAACTTGACCTTACGCTCGGAGGCTCTGCAGACTGTACTGAAGCGCAAGGCTGGCTACTATGACGTTATCATCATGGAGCAGTTCAATACAGATTGCATGATGGGCGTGGCCCATCAACTGCAAGCTCCAGTGGTTGCCCTAAGTAGCTGCTCCCTGTTGCCGTGGCATTTCGAGCGCATGGGCGCACCGATAATTCCATCGCATATACCGGTTTTATTTCTGGGTCAATCACAGGACATGAACTTTGGTGGTCGATTGGCAAACTGGTTTAGCTTCCATGCGCTCAACTGGATGTACAAGTAGGTCGCGCCATGGGCTACTATTGGTCATAAATCCCACTAATCTCTTTTCTCCACATATTTAGGCTCTTGTCGGTGCCCGCTGCTGATGCAATGGTCCAGTACAAGTTTGGCCACAATGTGCCTTCGGTGGGTGAGCTGGTGAAAAACACCTCGGTTTTGTTTGTCAACACACACTACTCGCTGAGTGGTCCAAAACCGCTGCCACCCAACGTCATCGAGCTGGGCGGCGTACACATCCAAAAGACCCATCCGCTGAGCGCCGATCTGCAGCACCTGCTGGACAATGCCGAGCACGGCGTGATACTCATCAGCTGGGGCTCCATGATACGCGCCAATTCGCTGTCGCCGGCGAAGCGGGATGGCATTGTTCGTGCCGTGGCCCGACTCAAGCAACAGGTCATCTGGAAGTGGGAGAACGAGACGCTCGAGAATAAGCCGCCCAATCTGCACATCATGAAATGGCTGCCACAGCGCGACATCCTCTGTCATCCCAATGTGAAGGTCTTTATGACGCATGCCGGTCTCATGGGCAGCTCCGAGGCGGCCTACTGTGGTGTGCCCGTTGTGGCCACGCCCATGTACGGAGATCAGTTCCTGAATGCAGCTGCCTTGGTGCAGCGAGACATGGGAGTGCTGCTGCACTACGAGGACATTGGCGAGAATACGGTTATGCGGGCTTTGAAGCGAGCGCTGGATAAGAAGTGAGCAAATAACTGAGATGCTTTAAATAACAGGGTATCTCCTATCGATCACTGTTACTATAATTAATATATTCCTTCTTTGCTTACAGACACGTGGATGCTGCCAAGCTCGTCTCGCACTCGTTCAAATATAGACCGCAACAGGCATTGCAGACGGCCATTTGGTGGGTGGAGCACGTGGGTCACACTGGTGGCAATCCTCTACTGAAATCCAGCGCTGTGGACTTGTCCCGCTTTGTGTACTACTCCCTGGACTGTTACATTGTTGTTGGCATCATTCTGGCCCTGGTTGTTGGCAGTTGGATTGCCCTCATACGACGCTGTTGCAGCAAGCAACCTAGTAAAAAGAACAAAAGGGATTAAATTGATATGATCCTTGGCTAAGTCTATGTGATATTTAAGATGTGAATGTCTGTTGAGGTCCTAGTTTAACTAGTTTAGTAATTCCTACTTCCAACTATTCAGCGTATTGTGTTAAAGAAAATTAAAAAGATATTCAATATAAAATAAATTCAAATCATGGAAAATCAGGGAAAATTGTAGATTATAATATTAAATTTATATTTGACTAGTAAGCATCTTAGCATTGCAAGCAGCAAAGGTTTATTTCAAATATTCATCTATCAAACTAGCCCAGCTCTTTTCGAATATTTCTCTCATATAAATAGTTCTCTCATATAAATAAATTTCAACCTATTTAATTTGTATTCTTTTCAATTTTGTTTATTTTTTTTTTTCTTATCTCTCATCTGTTAGATCACTCTCATATATTTTATTTTCGTATGTGCTCAAAATATTTATGAGCATTCGCATTCAGTTGTTATATAGTTCCCGGCTGAAACGAACGTCTGCGTGCGTCTTATGTGCAAAGTTTTTAAAATATATATTATAAATATAATATAGAATTAATCTATTACTTGATTTATGTAGCAATTATTGTAAAGTTCACTTAAAAATGCAAACAAATTGTGTTTGGAAATGTTTGCTGCTGTTTTCGCTGATTTCGGGAAGCAGCCCAGTGGGAGCTCGTAACATCTTGGGTCTCTTCATCCATCCCGCCATCAGTCATTTTCAGTTCTTTCAACCACTTCTGCGACGATTGGCCGAAATAGGTCACAACGTGGATGTCGTTAGCCCATTTCGCGATGCACAGCCACCGAAGGGCTATACGGACTATACCCTGCCCAGCGTCAATTTGAGCAATCAACTGGGCTTTGATGTGAGTTATGCAATAATAATAATTAATGCCAACAGTCACTAACTCAATCAATCAGTCAGTCATTCAATCAGTCAGTCAATCAGTCAATAAGCCCTTGCATCAGTTAATCTATTTGCCGATCAATCAGCCAGTCTATCAGCCAATCAATCTGTCAATCAATCAGTACTCAGTCAGTCAGTCAGTCATTAATTAATCAATCTAATCAATTATTTAAATAATTCCTTTAACAGATGTTTGAAGAGATTCCGATGCCATCTCTGTTGCCCTTCGGTGAGTTCTTCATTCTGTACACCTATGGCCGGGATGCATGCAATGCTTCGCTTCATAGCGAGGCACTCGCTCAGGTACTGCAGCATCCTGTTGGCTATTACGACGTCATCATCATGGAACAGTTCAATACGGATTGCATGATGGGTGTGGCTTATCAGCTGCAGGCGCCCGTCGTGGCCATGAGCAGCTGCGCCATGATGCCGTGGCATTACGAACGCATGGGCGCTCCCATTATACCATCGTATATCTCGGCACTATTTCTGGGCCAGTCCGAGAATATGTCTTTCGGAGCTCGCCTGGGCAACTGGATAACCACACACTCGCTCAAGTGGCTTTACAGGTGAGCAGCAGTTGATTCACTTCCGGATTCGGGATGCAGATTTACTTTGCGCTTGCAGCTGGTTTAATGTGCCCACCGCAGATGCGCTGCTGCGTCAGAGATTCGGACCAGGCATCCCGAGCACTGGCGAGCTGGTGAAGAATACCTCACTGATGCTCATCAATCAGCATTTCTCCTTCAGCGGCGCCAAGCCTCTGCCACCAAATGTCATCGAAGTGGGCGGACTGCATCTGAGAGCAGCGAAGCCCTTGGACGATGCACTGCAGCAGCTGTTGGACAGTGCTAAGCATGGTGTTATTCTCATCAGCTGGGGCTCCCAGCTGAGAGCCAACTCACTGTCCAGCGCCAAGCGTGAGAGTCTACTCCGTGCTCTGGCACGCCTGCCGCAGCAGATTATCTGGAAGTGGGAGAACGACACGCTGCCAAATAAACCAGCCAATGTGCACATCATGAAGTGGCTGCCACAGCGCGACATACTAGCGCATCCCAATGTCAAAGTGTTCTTCAGCCACGGCGGCCTCATGGGCCTCACTGAGGCCGTTGCCAGCGGCGTGCCTGTAGTGGGCATGCCAGTCTATGGGGATCAGTACTTGAATGTGGCGGCTCTGGTTCAACGTGGCATGGCTGTGCGTTTGGACCTCAAGCAACTCAGCGAACAGACCGTATTTGATGCACTTACTCAGGCACTGGATGCTGGCTACAAGCGGCAGGCCGAAAGGGTTGCAGCTGCCTACAACGAGCGTCCGCAATTGGCCATGGATAACGCTCTATGGTGGATACACCATGTGGCTGAAACACGTGGTGCTCCACTGCTGCAGTCCAGTGCTGTAAAGCTCAATCGGTTCGTTTACTACTCCCTGGACGTGTATGTGACAGTCGGGGTTGGGCTGCTGTTGCTTCTGGTCATCTCACTCAAAATCTGGCGTATGTGTTGTGGGCGAAAACGGCAGTTGTCCAAAGCCAAGCGTAGTTAGTTAATAGCAGAGCAAACAATTAAACAAATTATTTAATACTCAATAAAAATTAGAGTAATAAACCGATTATTTATTAAGTTCACATGGATTTTACTTGATCACGGCAAAAGACGGTTCTTATTAAAACTGCGGGTGAATTCAAATTTGAAACCAGTTCAATTGAACCGTTTCATAATCGATTACTAACAATTCCATTTGCCACCAAGCAGTTCAATGATTTCGCATAATCGATTATTCCATTTGGTATTTTGCTTATCGAACTAAAAGTATTTTCGTCTTTGGCACATTTTGCAGCTTTGAATTTGATACAATTTTTGAATATCAAATGCAATTCAAGAAATATAATAAATTTAAAATTAAATAGCGCAAACTCACATGGTCCACGACATAATTAACTCAAGTTTGGTTTAATAACAAAACAGAAATTCATAATTTATTTACAATAATAAAGAATAATTTACAGCTTTGCTTTGGACGCACCAGGGAAGCCCAGGCGATAGAGAGTTACTACAACAGCACCACCAAGACCCAGATTGTGTTGCAGGGCCAATTTTACATTTGGTACCTGTCGCTTTTCAGCCAAGCCACGCAACTGCCAGCACAGCTCGGCACACTGAGCCAAGCCTGTGGCACCCAAAGGATGTCCCTTGGAGATGAGTCCTCCACTGGGATTGATCACAAACTTTCCACCATACGTGTTATCTCCATTGTCAATAAACTCGCCAGCCTTGCCCTCGCCACACAGAC
The DNA here is from genome assembly GCA_035045845.1 of Drosophila buzzatii. Lineage (NCBI taxonomy): Eukaryota > Metazoa > Arthropoda > Insecta > Diptera > Drosophilidae > Drosophila > Drosophila buzzatii. The sequence continues at coordinate 475,091 of JAWNOS010000180.1, forward strand.
CCAAAGCTTCGTAGGTAATCAGCTCGTTGGCCGAGAAACAATCATGCAGCTCCACAACCTGTACATCCTGTGGCTTGAAGCCGCTCTTGGCGAACAGGCGCTCAGCGGCAAGTCGAGTCATATCATAACCGGCAATCTTCATAAGACTCTTGTCAGCGAAGGTCGACTCTGGATCACTGGCCATTTCCATGCCCACAATCTCAACGGCCTGATTTTCCAGACCATGACGACGCACAAACTGTTCAGAGGCCAGAATGGCAGCACCTGAGCCATCGGAGGTGGGACAACACTGCAGCTTAGTCAACACGCCCTCAACCACTTGCGGCGACTTCATAATTTGCTCCAGGCTGTATTCATCGCGGAACTGGGAGTACCTACAACAACAAGTGACAAGAGGCGATAGATTAAGATAAGACTGACTGCAGCACACAAGTATCAACTGAATGGCCAATGTTCAGCGGGAGGATGGCCCCACGATAAGCGATAGCAGATAAGATAACCGCCTTCGCCTATTATGGCGTCGAACTTTCGACTGAGCGTTAATCAATTCTTATAGAACTCACGGATTATTAACCGAATGCTTATGATTCTTCCAGGCAATCTTGCCGAAGTGTTCCGGCTTGGTGCCATACTTCTTCATGTGCTCCTTGCCAGCATTACCGAAGATCTGCGCAGCCATTGGACCAGCTCCGATTTCTGTGAGTTCTCCCATCTCGGTAATGTGACGCTCCATGGGATTGGCACGGTCAAAGTACTAGCATTAAAGATAGTATTATGGTTGATATTAAATTGAAATAATGGAGATGCCCTCCAGCTACCTTTGATGCCAAGGAACCACGCTCCATCTTCTCAAAGCCCAGAGCCAGGACACAGTCTGCGTTGCCCGACTCGATAATCTGTTTGCCCAGGTACAAGGCACTGGAGCCCGTGGAGCAGTTGTTGTTCACATTGTAGACGGGAATACCAGTCATGCCCACCTCATAGACCGCCCGCTGGCCGCAAGTGGAGTCACCATACACATAGCCCACAACAGCCTGTTGTACCTCCTCGTACTTAATGTTAGCATCCTGGAGAGCTTTGGTAACTGCTTCCTTGGCAAAGTCTGGGTAGCAAACATCAGCACGGCGACCTGGTTTCTCAAACTAAGAAACGGATATTAGTTACATACATTGGGTGACAAAGGTCACTTATCTAGTACGAACCTTGGTCATGCCAACGCCGACAACGTAAACTCTTGTCTTGGTCATTTTAATATAGTTCTGATATGGTAGGCGTCTAAAAGGTAACTGTTCGTCATATCTTCAGTTGGGCGCGAACTTACTTCGGTGTCAGTGGAATCAGTTCGAATGAAGCGCTCTCTTGCTTTGAACAAGTTCCTTTTTAAACGTTATTCTGTATGGTTTGAAAGTCATTTAAAATGTATGTATTTATAATTTATGATATTTGGGGTTCAAGTTCAGCTGGTCACGGCAACCAACGCAGTTTTGAAGTACCTGTCTTTATACGAAATCAAAACACAGCAGGTATCTGAGAATTAGCAATACAATTTTGAAAAAATGTCTCCCACAAGGAAATCAATATTTTGCAAAATCTATTGCAACTAGATAACAAAAAGAATTTTCTAAAAATCGACAATTTATGAATGATATTTATTTTATAATTCTTAATTTCGCTATGCAAATTGCGATAAGCAGTGAGTACATTTACGAATTAAGATATCGATATTGTCATCGATAGTTTTGTTTAGATCCCCAGCGATACTTGTTTTTTGGTTTTCAACTAATGTTTAGTTTAGTAATTAATTAAAGCCGAGTTGAAGCGGTTGTACTTGTTTTAGTCGATCTAAAGAATAAACTCTTAAACTACCATAATGACCAAGACCCGAGTGTATGTTGTTGGTGTTGGTATGACCAAGGTAAATATTATGTAGAAACAGAGACAACAAAGAAAAACACGATCTCCAAGAAGCTGCCACAACAAGTTGCTACATGCTCCTCCCTCTGTCCCAATAGTAATTATCGCACTCGGACTTTGAACTACAGTGCACTTCGGTCATTGGAGAACTCGAAATCAAAATCCAAATCTTGTTGCTGTGCAATCTAATTTCCATGTTTGGTTACCATTATCTAAAATAACCCGATTAAAGGTTGTTCCTCTATAATTAAAAACAATTGACCCTTTCAACTCTTTCAAAGTTCGAGAAACCTGGTCGCCGCACTGATGTTTGTTACCCGGATTTCGCCAAAGAGGCGGTCACCAAAGCTCTCCAGGATGCAAAGCTCCAGTACACCGATGTGCAACAAGCTGTTGTGGGCTATGTCTATGGTGACTCCACCTGCGGCCAACGGGCGGTCTATGAGGTGGGCATGACTGGTATTCCCGTCTACAATGTGAACAACAACTGCTCCACGGGCTCCAGTGCCTTGTACCTGGGCAAACAGATTATCGAGTCGGGCAACGCAGACTGTGTCCTGGCTTTGGGTTTTGAGAAGATGGAACGTGGTTCGTTGGCATCAAAGGTAGATAGAGGGAACCATCAACCCATAGTACTATCAATTATAATACAATCTTTATTGCTAGTACTTTGACCGTGCCAATCCCATGGAACGGCACATTACCGAGATGGGAGAACTCACAGAGATTGGAGCTGGTCCAATGGCTGCGCAGATCTTCGGTAACGCTGGAAAGGAGCACATGAAGAAGTACGGCACCAAGCCAGAACACTTCGGCAAGATTGCCTGGAAAAATCATAAGCATTCAGTTAATAATCCGTAAGTGAACTTGTTAAAATATAATGGACATGTTAAGCCTTAAAGTATTGCTAATCACTAATCTAATCTGTTTTACGATTAGATACTCGCAATTCCGCGATGAATACAGCCTGGAGCAGATTATGAAGTCGCCGCAAGTGGTTGAGGGCGTGCTGACCAAGCTGCAATGTTGTCCCACCTCCGATGGCTCAGGTGCTGCCATTCTGGCCTCTGAACAGTTTGTGCGTCGTCATGGTCTGGAAAATCAGGCCGTTGAGATTGTGGGCATGGAAATGGCCAGTGATCCAGAGTCGACCTTCGCTGACAAGAGTCTTATGAAGATTGCCGGTTATGATATGACTCGACTTGCCGCTGAGCGCCTGTTCGCCAAGAGCGGTTATAAGCCACAGGATGTCCAGGTTGTGGAGCTGCATGATTGTTTCTCGGCCAACGAGCTGATTACCTACGAAGCTTTGGGTCTGTGTGGCGAGGGCAAGGCTGGCGAGTTTATCGACAATGGAGATAACACGTATGGTGGAAAGTTTGTGATCAATCCCAGTGGAGGACTCATCTCCAAGGGGCATCCTTTGGGTGCCACAGGCTTGGCTCAGTGTGCCGAGCTGTGCTGGCAGTTGCGTGGTTTGGCTGAAAAGCGACAGGTACCAAATGTAAAATTGGCCCTGCAACACAATCTGGGTCTGGGTGGCGCCGTCGTGGTAGCCTTATATCGCTTGGGTTTCCCGGGAGCCAGTGGTGTGAAGCATAACAAGACAGGCTCCCCAAAAATGGCGACCAGCGAGGAGGGCTTCAAAGTGTCGCCGCTGCTTAAGCTGCTCGAGCAGGCAATGCAAGAGGACCAAGACAATCTAATTGAAAAGGTTCGCGCTGTGTACGGCTTCAGGGTGAACAATGGACCCCAGGGACAGACCGGCTTCTGGGTGATTGATGCCAAGCAAGGCAAGGGCAAGGTCATCTTCAACGGAACGCGTAAGTGAATATGGAATATACCGGATATCGGTATAGTTAATTGGTTTCATTATTTGTATTGCAGAAAAATGTGATGTTACCTTTATAATCAGTGATGATGATGTGTTCGAGCTGTTGCTGGGCAAGCTGCCACCCCAGAAGGCCTTCTTCCAGGGCAAAATCAAGATTCAGGGCAACATGGGCTTCGCCATGAAACTATTGGACTTGCAGCGCTCAGCTCAGGGTCGCATTCAGGAGCTGCGCTCCAAGCTCTAAGCGAACATGGCATTCCATTGATATTTGCTGTTAACTTTGGGTGGGCTTTTTAAAATCGGATTATATACATGTAGAAATATTTTTTTTCGATGCTGATGTATTATTCGTAGCAATTGTATATTTCATTTTGATATTGTTTTTAAAATATTGATTTTTTTATACTCGTTATCTTAAAATATGTAATACGTGGAATTAAAGGGATCAAGCCCAATGATATAGCTAGTAAGAATTTGTATATCCCATATATAACTGTTATTGCTTCTCTGATAAATCATCACAATTTTTTCTATTAAACATATTATGCTATAAAAACATTTGATTTTGTATTTTGTACGATCCGAATCTTTATTGTTTCTTCAACGTGCATTGGTTTTAAAAACTACATTTATGTGTGTTATATATATATAATTGTATATATATATATATATATTTCATAATTATCGACATATATATATGTACATGTGTGTGTGGGTGTGCTAGCAAAACACGTTTCAAAAATGTTGTTAGGAAAAACACAAAAAGTTTTAAAACAACTTGGGCGCCTTTTGCACTTTCATTTGACTTGTAAAAAATTCACGGCCAATGTGCGCGCAACCTATGCTAATATACAAATTTAGATATATATATAAGTATATATAGAAATATATATAATATATGTATCTGCTTATTCAAGAATATATATCAAAGTTTCTTTAACTGTTGCCAATGTGTGTGTGTATCTTAAAGTGCCTGCAATAATAAATTAAAAATCTACAAGACTAAAATGTATTTTTAGCATTTTTTGAGCTTAGTTAACTACAGTTACCAAATATAATAATATATGCGGGCGAGTTGTTCGATTCATACAAACGAACGAACCTTAGCCCTAGTTTTTCTATATACAACGATATTCGGGCCAACTTTTAAAGCTCGCGCTTGCGTTAGACGCCAAAAACGTGGCCTAATCGAAACAATTAAATAAAAAAAAAAAACAATTTCCAACAATATCTTCTTCGTTATATAGCTGCAAAAATTATGTTGGCGATGTTATGGAACACATCGCCTGGAGAAGCCTCTGGGCAACGGGCAACGTACTTTCAGTAGCTGTTGTTGGAGTTGGCATAGGAAGATAGTGAAGGCTTCGTCGTGTTTGCCGTGCTACTGGCAGCAGCTGAGGCGCCTGCTGGGGATGCTGCAGCCGCTATTGCTGCTGCTGTGGAACCGCTGCTTGAGCTTGTGGAGTTAGTGATACTGGGCTTATTGTCCATGCTGGCCATTATGGAGCCGAGCAGATCGACGGGCGACACGCTTTTGGTTTTCGATGAACCTCTGCTGCCGGCCAATATGATCTTGTGCGAGGGCAAAGTGAATGTTTTGTAGGTGGTCGTGGTGGTGGGTGTGTGGGTGGTGCTGTTGCTGTTGCTAGTTGCAGTTGCTGCTTTCTGGCTGATTTGACGTTTGGCTGGTGGTGGTGGCGGCGGTGGAGGTGGTGGCAATGGCATGGGAGGCAAAGGTGGCGTTAACACCACCGTCGACAGGCGACCTACTATCGGCGTCAGCGATGCAGCGGGCACCATCACTTTAACAACTTGCGCTGGCGCTACTCCGACTGAGGACGTGGGCACTGGTGGCTGCGTAAGACGCATAACTGGCATTGTGGGCGGCGGCAGAGGTGCGGCCGTGGGTGTGGCTGTAGTTGAAGACGTGACTGTCGAAGCTGCCACTGATGGCATGTCCAATGGAATTATTTCTTCACTGATTTCAGTCACCTCCTCTTCGTGATCCACCACCAGCTGGGGCGTGCTCTCCACAATGAGCTCACTGCCCACATCCTCGACTGGATTAGGCGCTGGAGGGGCTGGTGTCACGCAATTAGGGATTTCAGTTTTGCTGACGCTCGTCGTTGTCGTTGTGGTGGGCTCATCGGATACCATTTTGAGCTGTATTTTGATTTCAGGCTCCTTTTGATTCAAACTATTTACATAAGCCTCGCGATGCATGAACGGGGTCTGAGGCACAAGAGGCAGCGGCGGCAGTGCCGGCAGCAAGGCAGGCGTAGGGGTTGGGGGAGCATGTACTGGGAGGGCTGGACTGGGAACGGCAACAGGCGCACCACTTGCCCCAATCGATGCAGCTGGCTCGTTTTCTAGTCGCGGCACTTTAGCTGGTGTAGCTGAAGACGATGCTAGCTCTGGTTTATGCTCCACTTTTTTGCTTCGCGCCTTGTCCTTATCCTTATCTTTGTCCTTCTCTTTGTCTTTATCACGATTGGATTTGTCTCGCTCCTTGCTGCATGACTTACGATCCTTCTCCAGCGTAGATGCTGCAGCTTTGGTCAGTGTGTGCTCCAGCACCATTTTGCGCATATCTATCTTGGAGTCATCTTTGCTCACCTTCTTTTTGGGTGTGCCGCCGCTGCTTTTGCTGCTATTATTGTTATTGTTGTTGTTGTTGCTCTGCCGCGTGGGCGAAGCATTTGCAGACGAGACATGATCATCCTGACTGCTTTCGCTGGACCGACGCTCCTTGCCATCCACATCAATAGCCTTACGCTTGGCCTTGCCATCGTGTGTGCGCTTCGAGGGCGTCTTCTTGCCAGACTCATCGTGACCAATGGGATGGGGCAATATGGTTTGTTTCTCCTTATAATGCGGCGTCTCGGCCAGCACGGGATTGTTCTGCTCATTGATTACCTCCTGGCCGGGATAATACTGACGCAAACGCAGATGCCAAGCTACAACAGAAAAGGGAATTATTTGAATATGAAACTAGTTCATTAATTAAAGACCATCTACCTATGCTTGTCACAGCCGTTACGGTACGGAACTGGTGTATAATGTTGCGTGGCAAAAAGTAGATATCATTGTCACAGAGCTGAATGCGGGCATAGCGAATGCCATCACGACGTAGCTGATTCAATTTGGCATCCTCGATCCATTGCACACACTGCGATATAGGTGGCTCGTGGAGATCCAATTGCAGCATCTCTACCAGCGTATTAAAGTCCTGAGCGGCAAAGGCAACCACATCTTTGGTGATGCGATTCTGGCTATAAGATTGTCCACAGTGCACAGCCTTGAGAATACCTGAAAAAATAATGGAAAATTTAGAATGGAAATTAGAACTGTAGAAGGGAAACGAAGGAAAAGGTGAACATGAAACTTGAGACAAATGCAGTGTGGAATGGCACAGTCAAAGTCATAAAAAATGGTTTATATAGAGCTCACCAACTGCGGCGGTAGTGATGCGTTCGTGTCCATGACCGACATGATCCGCGTGGGCCTTAGTTCGATCCTCAATCATGGTTTCGCGTGCCTCCGATAATCGCGGCAGATACTGCAAATTGCGCAGCTCATTAATTCGCGTGCTAAAAGACGAAATATAAATTATTAGTTATTTTCACTATAAAACTTAAATATAAATATTAGGCCGAAATAATGGAACTTATAATACAAATTTTTATATTTAATTTAAATTTTATGTTAAGAAAAAAAGAAATTTTGTTATGCAAAACTATAAAATAAATTAAAATTGAGAATTTACAGATTTTTATTTAAAATGTAATATTTATTTTAGTTACAATTACAAGGGAAAACAAATAAAAAAGGGAAATATTTTCAGCTATTAGGTGGATTAATAAAGTTAATAATTAATATACAAGTAAATATAACAATTAAATTTTGTTAATTAATATAAAAGCTTACCGCTGACGCTTGAGGGGCGTCTTACTATTCAGCTCCGCCGTGGGCACAAGCTGTTCGCCCGCACGGATCCATAAAATGGGTCCATCGTTTGATTGACGCGGATCCGTTTGCAATATGGAATTCACACCCCAGGGCATTGTCTAAAATATATAATATATGAATTAATTAATTGTACTTTCGTTAATTATTTATAATATTTGCCTTGCGCAGAAAGGGGTTCTGTTCGATGCGTCCAAGCAGATCCGGAAAATAGCCGCCCACCTCTTCGTGCACTTTGCCCACTAATGAGATCTGATGCAGTGGTCCATAGCGAAACGTACCTTGGCAATAGTTGCGCACCACCTGCAACAGATAGATGGATAATTAATTAATTTGTCTATTAATGGAGTCTGGCTAATGTCGCACTCACCTGTTCATTGTACTGGGCCATGGTGCACGTCTCAATGTCCGAGTTGCGGCCAAGTACGCCCGCCTTTACCGTTAAAGTTGAATAATTCTCAGCCATATGCTCCAGTAGATCGGGTATATAGCGAGCGGCATCGTGTACAATACCCATCACATGGTGTGCGTAGCCCTGCTCGTCCTCGGCAAAGCATACGCTGAAGAACTCATCCACCAGCAGTTCCATTTCATCCGACGGTAGCGCATCAATTTCATGCTGATAGAGATGCACAACAGATGCACCGCCATTCGGATACTGTTCTACTTGAAAGTAATGACCGTATTTGAGATTTTCTAGACCGGCGGGCGCTTTGCGATTCCCCGTCGGTGTGGGCAAACAATTCGTTTGCCAGGCGCCAGCAGCGGGGGCGTGCTGAATGCATTGAACGCCCACGCTGCTGCGACGAATCTTGGAGCGCTTATAACACTTGGAACAGTCCCGTGACGAGAAGGATGACGAATGCCGTGATGAGGATGAGGATGACGAGGAAGATGAAGTCTTGTGATGACTGCTTGAAGAATTACTGGACGAGGAGGAGGAAGATTTACGCGCACTACAGTTCGAGGAGGAATGATGATTGACGCTGCTGTTGCTGCCACTGTTGCTGCTGTTGTTATTGTTGGTTGTTTTTGGAGCTGGCGATGGCATTAAAATTGATGATGCTGAATTGCTGTTGCTGCTGTTGCAATTGTTCTCCTTGGGCTTGCCTCCATCGGCGCTAAAGCTCAACTGTCGCGTGACCTCGTCGCGTGTCTTCAATTGTTTGATCACATCGCCGTTTAACAGTGGCTTCGTTTCCACTGATTCCTTTTTGATTTCATTTTCCATTTTGATAGTTTTACTGTGATTAAGTACCGTCAAAGCGCCCGACTCTTTCTGTGGCTCCTCTATTTTGATTTGTGGCTCCATTATGCTAGCTACCGCAACTAATTTCTTCTCCTGATCTGCTTCGCGCTCTTTCTCCTCTTTAATAACCACAAACTTGCTGGAACTGTTGTTGCTGCTGCTGCGGCTGCTATCCGAGCTGCGACGACGATCCGAATGCGAGTTCGATGAGCAACTTGACGATGACGAGGGTATCTGTTAATAGGAAATGTTATTATTATATGCTGTATAAACAAACAGTCGTCGTTGACTTGAAGTAAATATGTTCTTATTATGTCTGAATGCTAAGGGTTTAATCAACCAATAGTTGAGTTTTTTAGCTCATGTCTACCTAAAGCTTCGTCATGAATTCCATAGTTCTAATTGTATTCTATTTACCTTCTCTCTCTCACGATCCCGCTCTCTGTCCCGATCGCTTCTGTGCTGCTTCTTATCTTTGCTTCGCAAGGCGTTGGAGGAGGAGGAACTGGAACTAGACTTGTAGTCGCTGTTATGTCGATTTGAATAGGATTTGCTGTTGCTGCTGCTTCCGCTGCTGCTCTTCAGGCTTTGGCTCTCACGATCCTTGCTACCGCTGCCGCTGCTGTTGCTGGTTGTATGTCGCTTATCTTCATCTCGTTCACGTTCCTTATCTTTTTTCTTCTTCTTGTGATTGCGCTCAGCTAGAACAGAAAAAAAGAGTTCATTAGTAAGAGAAGCGAGGGAGGGCGAAAGAAAAGCTCTTGGCAGCTCTGCCTTTACCCGTTTTGTTGCTGTCCGATTCGGCGACTGTCGCTGCCGGCGTCGCTGCTGCCGTCACTTTGACACAGTTCGTTGTTGTTTTATTTGTTGTTGCTACTGCTGTAGTAGATGTTGTTTTTGCTGTTGTTGTTGTTGTGGTATTTGCATTGCCATCGCCTGACAGCTGCTCTTTTTGTTGTTTAGTTTTAGCACAGCTCTCGTTGTTGTTGTTATTGTTGTTGTTCATGTGGTGGTGCTCTGCGCTCATTGTGGCCCCTTCTTCGTTCTCCAATTGCGACTTTTTGTTGTCGTTATTTGCTATTGTCGATGACGCCGCAGCAACTGCTGTGTCGCTGCTTATCAATGTCTGTGTGTGTGTATATGTACATACATATGCACAAGATGTGTGTATGCATGTGTAAAAGTGGAATGGATAAGAAAAGTATTAGGCGCAAAGTTTCGGGCGGCATATTACGATATATGATGTCGTTGGACTCAACGATGTCTCCATCAACAGCATTCTACACTTACCGCTGTCTCGTCTGCTACTGCGACGCTTGCTGTGGCGCGAGCGGCCTCCTGGCACATGGCGGGTAGCGGCAAAATATTATTTTCGCCATCAGCGCCGCCGCCTTCTAATGTGTTTTCCATACTGTTTGTACTGGTGGGTGTTCGTGTTGGTGTGTGTGCGTGTGTGTATGTTGTGTATATGAGTTAGTGTGAATATCGATTTGCAAGTAGCTTGCCGTCTACGTGACGCTACTCAGGAAGCTATCTAAAACTCACGCGCAATTCGTTGCTGTTGTTTGTAGTTCACTTGCACTTGCATTTGTATTGGTGACCGGGCGATTTCGCGTAACTAAACGCTTGCTCAATTTTTAATAACAATTTTGCGTTTTCGTTCTAGAACGAGCATTCGTCGTACGTCGTGCATTCATTGTTTGCCTTACCGATAATTTAGAGTTGTCGCATCTTCTTCCACTGGCCATGCATCGATGGGTCCGTCGCGTGCGGGTGTTATGATATTAGACGATGTATCGATAAGTTCTTCTCGGAACAGCATCTTCAAAATGAATATAAAAAATCGGTCTTGTAATGAAAGTTCATATTTTTCTTAAATTTCGTGTTCGGAAATTCTTTTTGAAAAATATGCTGTAAGTATATAAATAATAATAAAATCTCTTTGTTAACTTTACTGGATAAATGAATATTTATAATTTATTTTATTTTAAAATACCCTGCAGCAGACAACAATATACAAACGTTTGCGAGCTCATAATTTATATTTATTATTAAAATTGAGTATAAATTATACATATAGGCTATAAATTTCAAACATATTTCCTTATCTTTAACAACTTAAATTCACCAATTCTAAATTCGATACACTAACTCGATAATCGATAACGATAGCTTGCAGAATTCGTTAAACTGCAGTCAAGCTCAAATTTAAAGTACAAAAAAAAAGATGCGAATTATGTTTTGTGTTGTGTAGAAAATATATTAACCAGTGAAGATTTAACTTTAATTTTGTAGAATTCAACGTTTAAAAGACTGGAGTTAGTATGGTTACTGTTTTCATGTGCACCTATACGAAATAACAAATAGACAATGGATTGGGGCGCAGAGTCGCTGATTGAATTTATGGTCAGTCTTCCGTTGTCAGTGATGTGCGGCCGCTTTGTAGCCGCCAAGGGCTGCTTGCAAGGCTGCATGACTACTTTCAGCTGCCTTAATGAGCGGTAAATTAGTCGGGTTATCCAGAATTTCATCCTTTTTCACATGCAACATATCAATCTCAGTGAGAGCTACATTGGGTTCCTAAAAAAAAAAAACAATAATACAAAAAATAATGAAGTTGAATTAATGCCATGGCACTCGCAACATTTACCTTCTCCATGGCTGCTTCGGAGACCTGCAAATGATATTTATCTTTGCAGAAGCGCGACAATAATGCAATGCCCTGTTCACGATTTTTGGCGTACTTGGTCTCCCAAGCGTCTAGTAAGCGGTTATAGTAGCGCGCATTCTCAAAGTAAGGTAGAAAGACGTGTGTGCCTAGCGTTGGAAAGACGCGCTCCAGTGGCTTACACCGTGCCAGCTCGTCCTCGGCTACAATCAGGCAGCGAACATCATCTGGTAGCAGATTGTCCAGTATGGTGTCCACATATTCCTCACGGAACTCAATGGCACGACTGGTGAAATGATTATGTTTACGAACTTCTTCGGCTGTTAGGCAGGTGGTAAATATTCGTTTGTCATGGACCAGTGGTCCCTGCATCTGCAGCTCCTCCAGTATCTCCTGCTGCTGGCGTTCATTCAGCTTGGGCGGCACCTGATAAAGCGCCGTATTCAATACGGCCTGAATCAACGGACCCTTCACATGCAAATCGAGCGGCAGCTCCGAGTGCAGCGATGGCGATATGTTGATCTCGAGCAGCCAAGGCACCAAATTCTCATCCAGCAACACATCGAATCCGAACAGCTCATAACAGTTGTAACGGAAATTCACATTTTGCCGATACATACGATTCAAGCCCGATTCGCCGCTGACTATGCCGCGGATTACCAGATTACGTAGCGTTGCCCACAAACGTTTCGTATTGACACCACGATTTTCCAGGCAGGACCACAGAGACTGTAGCGTCCACTTGTGTCCCTGACACGCATTGAAATCCTCGTTCTTAGTATAATTTTGTGAAAACTTATTTATACTGTAGTTCGTCAGGTGCATGCAACGCTCATCCAGATTGCCCAGCTCCGAACTGTATTTGACCGAGGCGAATCTCGCTAAGCCATCCTTGAACATATAGATGCGCAGCGGATTAATGGAGGTCAGCACCACATACAGTCGCATATCAAATTTATTGTCATTGATTAGCAGCGGCCGTTCAATATACTTCTGCACCACCAACGGACGATCCTTGGGGAATTGACTCCACTTGTTCACAATGCGTATGCCAGTGCCGCGTGCACTTGCCGGTGGCTTTACAATCCATTTAGTCAGCTTTGAAGCGTTCTTTGGCCACACTTGTCGCAGATGTTCTAGATCATCAGGCATAATATACGATCTGTCGAGACGTTGTATTAGTCTTAGTCGCACTTCTTTATGCATACTTACTTTTGCATGATTCCAAATTCCTTTTTACCGAATTTCTTCATATTGTTTGCAATGCTGCGCCACATTGTATCCTTACGACCAATACGAAATGAGCCGGGCATATGGTTATATTTCTGATGCGAACGTATCGTACGAAAACCTGGACTCTTCATATGCTTCTCCCACACGGCCATCCAGTCTGTGGTATCTGTATAAAATGATTACATGGGCAATCAGTCATCGATCAATGTGTACCTAGCGACTCTACTCACTTTTGATAATGCGAAAGCCAGAATTTAGTACCACGCGCTTCACAATCTTTGGCATGACCGGACTGAGCTTCCATTTGAGCACGCGATGGAGTGCCGCCGGCATGGGTGGACCCTTATCGGCATGCGATGTGAAATTTAAATAGGGTGGCACATTGGGGAATAGACTCGGCGATAATATGGCATCCGGCTTGAAATATACAGATACTTCGGAGTCTGTGGTGGTTGTGGTTGCCACCGATGTCTTGGATGGTCCCTTGTCCAATTTTAATCGAATGTGACGACTCTGGCTAGTCTCATCATTGTCGTCCTCCAGATAAAACGGTGTGCCCACATAGTCCTCATCCGAATCCGAATCATCATAGCTGGTGATTTCGTCAATTGCTGCAAAAGAAATATTAAATTACAATATAGATAAATATTAATAGATATATAGATATATGATTCTTACCACCGCAGGGATCATCATCGTTTTGCCGTCCTTCATGGTTGATGCTAACGCATTTGTTCAAGGATACTCCCATATAGCTACCCGAATGCTCACCGGATGCAATCCGCGAGTTCAGGCATTGGAATGGCATCTGTGATGGTTGCGCATAGAGCGATGCATAGAGCGACGTCTCCAGGGCCGAGGCCGCTGATTTGGTTAGTCCGTTCTGGGTAAGTATTTTGCTCTTCTCGTCATGCTGTTGTCCATTCAGCATGCTGCTGCCATGGAACGTGTTCACAACAATCTTGCTGGCCGCCTTAATTGTCGTAGCACTCGAGCTATGGGCCATTCCTCCCCGAGGTGGACTCGGGCAGGCCGTGGTATTGGAGCGCTTGCAGCCGTTGCTGTTGCTGTTGGCATTGCTGTTCGTTGCATTCTTGGCAAGCGCATCCTCTCGAGCACGCTTCAAGAGCATCTGTGTGTTAGCATTTGGCAGCCGAAAAAGCAAAGCGGGAAACACACGCACAGGAAACAGGCAAAAGATAAGGGGGTAGGAGAGGTTGACAGGCAGCATGGTGAATGATAATGATCAAAACAGATAAAAATATATTCAGCAAGCCGAACATTTACAAATGCATTTACGAATATATTTATATAAATCAAGGATATAGTGGCTGAATGCCTTTTAAAAGTATTAGTCTAACTGTTGCGATTTAGGAATCTTATCTAGACCAAGTAGATCATTTGCTAAGAAAAAAGCTAATATGGAGAAATTTAACTGGAAGAGATGCTCAGGGCGTATTTGATCAGCATATATATCTATGAAAGGTATAAAGATCACACAAGATCACTACTGGCAAAGAAAGCTGTGCAGATCAGTTTATCGTTAGCAATGCAGGGAGGGATCATATTTAGCAGTTTAACTAGTTAGATATACAGCATATAGATCTTTTGGATTTAGTAAGACAAGAAAAACAGATATACAGAAAAATACATATATAAACGTTGATTACATAGATCATAAAACATCAACTTAATTTCTGGTTTTATGCTACTCACCTGAACTTTCTTGTACGGCTCTGATTGAAGGACACCAACAACAGGGGCTGGCACAGAATTCAACTTCGGCAGGATGCGTGTCGCCATTGACTTGACGGGCGCTGAGCTGGCAACGGAGGCACTTGTTGCATCCGGCAGCTTCGATCTCCTATTCGCCAGTTGCGATGTCTTCTGCATATGTCCCTTAATCAATTTGGTTGCGGCCGCTGTTGTTGCCGTTGCAGTCGTCGTTACGGCTGCTGCAGCTGCAGCCGCCTGGTTGGCACTGGCCACGGGCGAGGAATGACCAGCCGCACTACGCATATGCGGGGATAGCCGGGTGGGGCCAAAGGGGCTATAGTTGTGGGATTGATGCGATGATTGGTGTGACGATGGATGTGTGGATTGGTGATTATGATGTGACAGTTGCTTGCACATCACCAGCTTGTCCTTGTAGAGTTCGACCTCCTCCAGCCAGGATTCATGAAAGTCTAAAATTTCTATGCCCTTCCCACGGGTCGGCGATGCATGATGCCTGGCCGTGTTCTCCTTTGTGGCCGAGGCTGTGGCAGATGTAACATTGGCTGCTGTCGTATGTGGACGCATAGTCGGCGTTGACCTTTTATCAGTTGCGATCTGTGCCATATGTTTTTCACAGAAAATTTTGGATAACTGCAAATGGGAAACCCAAAATAAATACATATCCGACTAGCACAAACTTTGCAAAGTTTTGTTTGCATTATGTGATGGGGACATTACTTCAGCTAACTGATGCTGTGTGTGATGCTGCTGCTGCTGCTGCTGCGGCACGTTGTCAATGGCTGCTATTTTCGATATGGCACAGCACCAAGATCAATCGACAGACGCCCCGACGCGTTGCAGAGTCCACGACGGCTGCGTTCGCTGATCTCGTTTATAGACTATTTAATTAGACGCGTATCAATGGAATCAAGATCGCTGGGCGCTGGCCAAATAAAATACGAAGAGAGTACTAAAACACAAATAACGCAACAATTGACTATGTTAGCGCGCCTTTTAAAATGCAAAATTCAAAGCGCGCGCAATATTTTTCTGTTGTTGTTGTTGTAGCTGCTATTTGTTACTGTTGTTGTTGGGTTTTATACAGCCGGCGTGGCGCTGTATTGTGATTATTTTCGTGATTTGTCACACTCACCTTTTACATTTACACGCGCACACGTAATTTTGTAAGTATAGTTGAGCAAGCAAACCGAAAATGTGCTTGCGTTTTATTAATTAGATTACTAGATCGAAAATACGAATTTTTAGTTATTTTCAAACATAAAGCCGGACAGACTTAAGACAACAACAAACTGAAACTAAGTGACCGAATCAGGTAAACTATAAAAATACCAAACAATATTTAATACTAAAGAGAGTGTATCAAATAAGTGCGGCCCAGCACAAAGTGTGGCCCATCAGCCAGTGCTGCACAACAATCTTGTAAATACTTTGGCGCGCATTTAAACTGAGATTCTCTGATGCGCTCAATCAAGTAACTTTCAACACGCAAATAAACAGCACATTAAAGTATTATAGTTAAATGCAATCAAGTTGAGTATATGTCAAATTAATGGACCATCAATTGCAAGCACATAAATCAAGCCAGGTTTGATGTTTGCTTTTACCTGTGCGCACACACAACATACATAAAAGTAGCCAGCGCCGCGACCTACATGAGTGTAACGAATGCTCAGATCAAACGCCGCTCATGATGATGAAGACATCAACATTTCAATTTAAACACCTTCTGCTGCTTGTTTCTCTTGATACCCTGTAACTATTTTATGAGAGGTATATTCGTTTAAAGAATTCTTTTGAATTGATAGATTGGTCGAGATATTGTACATTTTAATAATAAAAATTATAAAAATTTATTTATTAAATTTTAAAATCAATGCAATAGTAAAGCAAATATTTCGTCACGAAATTCGCTAAATATCGATTTGGAAATCTAATGATCTAATCGAATTACATAACTCGACAGGGTAGTTGCTAGTCGTTCATTTGCTTGCTTTTCACAAATTTTTAATTTTTTATTGATTCTGATGTACAAAGTGATTTATCGCTGATCCTGCGGCAAAACGTTCAAAACTCAAAAGCACTGCAACAGAGACCTCAAGAATCTGTCTGTGCGGCGAACACACACACACACAAAGACATGCACACACACATACAAACAGACACACTGAGACGATATAAATCTGTCGATAAGTTGTGGCGGCATTATGAGCGTTTAAACGGCTCTCGAGGCACCGCCTACAAAACGTCAACACCCGAGACCAAAGACCAGACACGGCTCGTCCAACTGGCCCGCTTGGCTGATGATGAACTTATCTTCATCTCTAAAATTGTTTAACGTGTTCCAATGTGTGTGTGTGTGTGTGTGTCTGTCTCTCAGACATTGTGCGGTGCAGTGGCTGCAGGATGGCAGATGTAGATATGGACATGTGCCCCAGGCACAGCCTCCGCTCCTGCTTGCGTGTGGGCTCTGGCCAGTTCATAGTTAGTCACTCGCATTTTCTGATTGGTGTTTTTGCTTCACATCTTTTTTTTTTTTTTTGTGCTGCATGTTTATTAAATATTATTAATTAACAGATAAATAATTCAGCTTTAAGCCAGCTAACAATGAGCTATGGCTGGGAGTAGAATTTTTAATGTAATTATATTGTAATAAATATTTGTGTATTTATATATTATACTTGTAGAATACTACATTTGTTATTATATATTTATTTTATTTTAATTTTAAATTTATTTTCGTTTAAATTCTATTAACTTTACACAAAGAGATTTGATCTTCAATGTTATTCCATATAATTATTAATTAAATTAATTCCTTTGATTCCTCGCTTCATTATCAGGCGAAGGCGTTACGTAAGTCTTGTTCGCTGCTCAAGTTTAGAATTTCACATCGAAATTGTGTAGGCGGTATTCTCTGAAGAATATCGAATTTCGAATTCGAAAATGCAATTAATTTGCACAATGCACTTCGCATAGATCCAACCAATTTGGGTCTATTCAATGGATGATGACATGTGTGTGCTTTGGGTCCTGTTTGTGGGTACTTTACCCTCTCTCTCTCTCCCTCCCGCTCTCTCTCTCCTCTCTCTCCCACAAGCCTTTTGCCTATTATCGGCACCTTTTTGATAAACCTGAGCTGTCTTGAAAAGGATTTTGATGCTCGCACATTGATTAGAGCTCAGTTTACAGTGTTCAAGGTGTGCATAAGACGAAACTGAGCTACCTCACTTTTTATTCAATTACAAAGGGTTTCAACTCCCTCCACTCTTTGGGATATATAGATTATTATATGCGTGCGTATATATACACACTTATATGGCTGATTTGTGCTTCCCTCATATGGTTTTCGATCTAATCGCATGCGTGTTGCATCAGCGAGTGCCCTCACCTGAGCCCATATCCATTCTATTCAATCAGATCCATTTCAGCTGGTTAAGACGTCGGCATTTTGCGAACAATGTCCACTCGAATAATGAGTGCCAAAAGGTGTAAAGCTGGGTGTATCTTTTACCTAATTCAATTGTTCAGCAAAAGAAAAACAGATGTTAAGGTCGACGAGAGTGCTTGATATAAATCGGGGAAGATTTTCTATAGTTAAGGTGAGATGAGTTACTCAATTATTGGCTGTATTCTAGTTTCAGCTAAAAGTAATAAGTAATAAATAAATAAAATATTATTACAAATTAATTTACATTACATTACATTACATTACACAAATACATTTAAAACATAATAATTAAAAATAATAAAATAAATAAATAAATAAAAAAATACATTAAAAAAATAATAATTATAAATAAATAAATAAATAAATTAAAAAATACATAAAAAAAATAATAATTATAAATAATAAAATAAATGAAAAAAATACATTAAAAAAAAATAATAATAATAAATAATAAAATAAATAAATAAATGAAAAAAAATACATTAAAAAAAAGAATAATAATAAATAATAAAATAAATTATAGTTAATTGCTGGATACATTTGTAGATGTTTTTGAATCTGCAAGAAGCTCAAGATAGAATCGAAAATCCCAACATAAACAAACGATATTAAAGTACTCAATTTATCTTAGCTATTTTCATTACCTTTAATCAGCTCTATGTCATATAATTACGCTAAACCAATATGCAAATCCATCAGCCCTTTTATAGAGTAAATACTCAGCCATTGGGTATTCTATAATTGCCTAAATTTCTTTAGCATAAAATACAAATTGTGACAAATTCGTTTGAGATTTCCAATTCATTTCAATAGACGCCCAAAACTCATTCGACTGACCATTTATGCCGGATCCCATCGAAATTCATGGCTCGGCGTTGCGTTGGCAAAGCAGCGAAAACAACACACAAAATGGATGCTATCTACGATGGTCGTATAAACTTAATCGGCAGCTAAGTCGACGATTAATTTTATAGCTTATTTTGTTTTCATGCTGTCTCATATTAAAATACCAAAAAAAAAAAAAAAAATGCCCATAAGCTTTACCTCTCTCGCTGCCATTTCACTGTGACGGCGGTGGCTAAAATAAAATTGGAAATTTATAGTCGTTATGAATTTAGCTCTCTCTCTCTCTCTCTCTCTCTCTCTCTCTCTTCCTTGCTCTCTCTTTGTGTAGAGTTGAACCTGAGCCTGAGCTTGTATTGAGCTTTGGATCGGGTTCTGCTGCCAAAGGGGCTGTCAGCTCGGGCTACCTTTAGCTTCTGCGGAAATTTTTAAGTCTCCGAGTTGATGCCGAGGCTGTTTATGTCAGAGTTTTGCTGATACTCTTACGAAGGGTATTGCGGGTTCTCTATACAGTTTTCTCTTTCAAATTAAATTATTACAGTTTGTAAACTGGACTTTAAAAATAATGCTGCAAAGCTTTAAAAAAATTTAATTATTTAAGAAAATTTTATTTTTTGTATAAAAAAGAAATTTATAAATTAAACACTGTAAAAATAGACAAATATTTTCTTTCTATACTTTGATTTATTAAATTCTTGTATTATATAACTATATTTAAAAATTATAAAAAAAACGTAAATAAAATATTTATATTAAATTGACTTGTTACAAAAAAAATTTTTTTTTTTAATTAATGAATTGGAAGTAAATTATATTACATATGTGTTTCAAATTATTTCTAAATTATTAAAGCAATCATCAAAAAATTATTAAAAGCTGACAAATTAATTGATATATAAAACAAATTATGATTGAGTTAGTTTTAATGTAAATTATAAATAATTTATGTCATTATATAATATTTAAAAATAAAATTAAAATATATGAATTATTAAATGAATAAAAAATAAATTAGATTCATAAAAAGTTTAGCTAGGCAACTGCAAGAGCATTGCATCGTCTTCGCAGTGTTGAAAATAAATATTTTACCTTTTCTACTGCTTGCTTGACGTTGATAATTTAGCAGAAGTATATATGCACAAATAAATATATATATGCCAATCTATATGTATGTATATAAAAAGATATTCAATATTTTGACAGCATTTTGCGCTGAGTTATAGAAGATGGAATTAATTTGCAGCCAGATGATGCGCCCAAAGCCAATCGACGTCAGGGCAACTGCCGCCACGTGACACAGAGAGAGAGAGAGAGAGAGAGAGTGGGCTGTGATTTTAGTTGAGGGTTCAGTTTTTTGTGAGCTGGAGTTGGGGTTGGGGTTGGGACTGGGCTTTGCTTGGGCCAAACAAATGATGTAAGTAAGGCAATGAATAGGAAGTGCACCTGCGAACGCAGCAGCTGCTGACGCTCGCTGGTGACGCTCTATTACACACACATTCACACGCACCGCTCGGTCGAGGTAGTTAACAATTTAAAACTTGGCTCAAATTACATGGCACTCAACACCCCCAGCCCGCACCACGCCTCAGCAACTGGGGCTTGTCCGCTTGTGCGGTTCCCGAGCAATTTAACTTAATTTTAGGTTTCGAAAGCATGAATTATGAAGCACGCATTCAACTGCCTCCCCCTAGGAGTCTCCCTTCTCCACACCTGCTGTGTAGCCTCTTTAACGCATCCTTTATTAGAGATGGGCGGTAATTATGGGTCTGGCATGCAATGTGGCTCGAGCCACACGATTTGTTTGCCACAAAGTTAGTTTTCATTGTCGCATGTTTGTACACAAATTGCGCGTATTTCCATGCTCTTTGGTGTCTTCCAATGTCTCCCAAAATGATTTCATTTGTCATATGCCCGATGCGCCACAATTTGTTGTATATAATTATTATAAATATTTGCTAGCAAACGAAGCTTTTCCACATGTGGAAAACTCGTTGTCATTCGCAGCTGTCCTCTGTGTATAAATCGGAATGCGAACTTTTACGACTTTCAAGTCGAACTCAATGTATTATTGAAGAGGAATATTAGAGGTATATTATTGAGAAAGAGTTATAGACATGTCTGAGAAAGCTTCAAGTTTCTAGATATTAGCTGTATATTATTGTGAAAGGCATATGGAAATATCTGCTAGAGATGATTTTATTAAATAAAAATTATTTCTAAAAAATATTGTTTTATTATAATATGTAATTTATTTTAATATATAATAATTTGCATATATATTTTCCAGATAATAAATGTATATTATTGAGAAAGAGTTTTAGAAATATCTGAGAAAATATTTCGATTTTTTATAAAGAAACTTTTTTATAAAAAAAAAAAAATAAATAAATAAACTTTATAAATATATAACATAAATTAATATATAATAATTTGTGTATATATTTTCTTATTATAAATTATTTTCATACAATAAATTTGCATTCATTCAATACAACATATGATATGTTTTAAATGTTTTTTAAAAGCTCTCTTAATGCCTCAATGCTTATGCAAATATTCTAAATTTATTTAATTATAAAATTATCTGAAAATTTCAGCAAAGCATGTTATTTAACTATGTATTTATACATTTTAAATATATAATTTATAAACAGTATAAACATGGCATCTTATTAGTTCTGATCAAAATAATACAAAAATTGAATTTTAATTAAGGCTAAAAAAAGATTTGGCCGTAATATTTAAGCAAATTAACATTAATTTTTGCACAATTAAATTCGATATTTATTATAAAAATGCTAAGCATTTAGAACATATTTATTTAGCTGAAATTCTCTATCAGCACTCTAAGTCTTTGCGCAACTTAACAAACTAGTTGAGCATTGAGTAGCAGCAGAAACTAGCCTCAGCCTGCGTCAGTTGTCGATCGTCTGGGGGTCTTCCCCGCTGCTCAGAAACGTGGTTCAATAGCCGTTGCTATGACAAATTTATGTGGCTTATATGGCAAACGAATTCATAATTGAACTGTAAATGGTAAAAATATTTATTGTCTTATCACATCGTATAACTTGCGATGTCACCACAGGCCGCATGGAAACCAGATGCAATCGAAATGGAGCTGGGCAGCAACATAAAAGACACGACAACAATTTCCATTCGCCATGAATAGCAAATATAGGTAAGTAGTGGGGTAAGGACTGGGACTAATCGACTATGGGATATCCTGCAGATGGGAGACAAAGTTGAATAATAATTGTAGGTGCTCTTAATAAGTTTTATAAATAAATAAAATCAGGCATACGATATAGTGGATATAGATTATATGTATATATTATAGACCATAGTTGACAGGTTATAGATGATGTATATTGTAGCTTATGTAGATCATATGCATGATATTTAAGATATTTGTGAATTGGATACTGATGATATACGTGATGATATTTAAGATATTTATGAAATGGTTTCTAGCTTAGGTAGATGGTATATAAGATATTGTAGAATAGATGAGCGAGATGATATAGAATATGTAGATAAAAATGATAAATTGGAAGATTATTTGAGTGATATAGATATTATGGATAATGTAGATTATAAGTAAATAGATAGAAAGAATTTGAGATTGTTATTATATATAAGAATGCTAATTCTCACTCATTCAATATCTTGTAATACAGATAGCATACATATATCACGCCTCATGGCTAATTTATTAAATTTTACAGGGTATTAAGAGCTAAAGTCTGAGCCACATGCTGCTTGTAGTTGGCCTAAGCTCCCACAGCAGCTATTTATTTAAAATACCGCTAAAATAGTAAAGGCAAGAGAGGGAGAGAGACAGAGAGAGAGAGAGAGATAGAGAGTGAGAGCAAAAGGTAGGCAGATGATTGCAGTGAGACTCGGGTTTGGACCATTCCGAACAGGACCAGGTACCGCAATTTGTGCATAAAAATAATATTCATCGCTATCGTTATTAACTTATGTTGTTTGTGCTAATGCCAAAAGCTGGCCAAAGACTGCAGACTGCAGAGCCTGGAGTCGAGAGTTGAGAAAGAAGAGTCGATAATCGAGCATCGAGCGTCCGGTAGTCGTGGCAACTGGAGCCTGGAGTCGCAGCAGTTGGCAACTAAATGCGCTAATCCGCGTGTTGTCAACTTCATTAGCCGATAAACACGCCGACACATTAAATTGGGTGCCCCCAGTTGGCCCCGCTCCACAGCCGGACGGCTGCGGCATTTGGCTTTTTGATGTAGCCAAACGGCAAAAAAAATTGCTGCCACTTGAATTTTTAATGCCCATAAAGTATGCCGAGCTGGATGCACTGCATCGTTGTGGTGATTAGCTCCAGCCAAGCTAGCCAGCCAGCCAAGCCAGCCAGCCAGCTGACTTTGACACTTGGCAAATGTTGGAGCTGTGTTCTGGAGCTGCAATGCAACGCAAAATCTGCCGAATGAAAGTTCAACATAAAATACGTTGGCTTAGCTTTTGTCTGCTCTCCGCTCGACGTTCTCCTTTCCTCAGCCAATCCCTGCCTGATTTTGGGCCTGGGTTGTCGGCCGCGTCGTCAGGTGTGTAATTCGATATCTTTTGCTCTTTAATCCCGCAGACCCAATCGCTGGGGCCATTCGTTTGTGCGCGCGATTTATGTACAACATTTGTATTTTAGCAGGCAGCAGTTGATGAAGAAGTCGTAGCGAAGGGCGAGGGCAGAGTGGAAAGAGGAACAAGGGCATCCGGCCAGGACACAAGCGCATCCTGCGCCACTAAACAATAATTATGACAACAATAAAAGCAACTACAACAACAACAACAACAATAATAATAAAAAAAAAGCTTAATTTAGCTGATAAAAACAAAAGCCGCTTCGTAGCTCGTCGACTCGTCTGAGGAACCCTGCCTCACAGAGATTAGGGGGCAATTATTGCTTCACACGGACCTTGGGTTTTTGTTTGGGCTCTGTTTTGGTTTTCAATATTGACTGAGCAGCAGCAACAGACAAAACAAAAACAAAAGCAACAGCAACAGCAACAACAACCATAACATTAAACATGAATTGCCCACTAAGCGCCGGTATAGAATATCCTTACTTAGAATTTTAGGCTTCTAGCACTGAAGTACATTAAAATTGGCAAAGTAAGACCAAAAGGTTGAGTTATTCATGAAAAGTTGAAAATTGCGCATATATTTATTAATATTTTGTATATTGTTTTTTGTATTATTATTTTTTGTTTTTATTTATTTTTTATTATTTATAATATTATAATTAATATATATTTTGCAAAGTTTGATTGAGCTTCAGGTTGGAGTACTTCTTGAAAAGTTGGATATTGCGCATATATTTATTAATATTTATTTTTTTATTATTATTTTTTAAAATTTATTTTTATTTATTATTTATTATTATTATAGTTTTTAAATTATTTTAATAATCATTATTATTATTATTATTATTATTATTATTATTATTATTATTATTATTATTATTATTATTATTATTATTATTATTATTATTATTATTATTATTATTATTATTATTATTATTATTATTATTATTCAAAAAGCACCGCGGCATCTTCAGCATTAGCTTATCGCGCTTCGGATCATCAAATTTTAGCATATTACTTGCTCAATTAGGTATTCAGTATCCATATAGAGCCAGTATATGTATATAATGTCGTACCAGTTAGTTTTCTGCTCCACCATTGTATTAGTCATTTGAAAATATTTGTAATCCACTTAAGCGATGCGATTGCAGGCTGTAATTAACCTAGATAGCAGCTTTTCTACAGTTTTCTTTGAGTGCGAGAGACCCAACTCAAGACACAGCTCTAAGGCCCAATTGTAGTAGTAATTACTACTTAAGAGCGGCATTAACGCTATCACTTACACATGTCACATGGTTTGTCGAGCATTACGGCAACAATGGGCGTCAGGCGATGCCAATGGGGGACCGGGCAACACACACAGCACACTCATGCTCACTGTGAATACGTACCGTGACTCGGGCAGCCAAAATACGAGTACAACAAAATAACAGCCTCATCATGATCTTGACCGGGCAGTAAGCAATGGGAGAGAGAAAAAAGTATCCAAAATATAAAGAAGGTAAATACTCGCGTACAGCTGGGCTTTTGTATCTGAACTGTCGAACGACTGCCGCACATAGTCTGGGGGTCTCTGTCTCTCTGGGCTCATCATCAAACAAACTTACAACAAATACACTTGCGATGTTGCAGAGGGGGTATGGCGGAGGGGAACACGCTGCTGTTGAGCTGGGGCAGACCTGGCAAACGGGCAACCTGGCCAAAACCTTAGCACGCGGCGGCGGCGGCTGCGGCATATTGATTAATGGATCAAAGTCTTTTGACACGAGCTATTTTGGTAAGAAATCCTTTGTTGATCTTAACAAACACAGATACGCACACACACACACACACATACAGGCATACGCAGAGCAAGATCACGTCGAGGCATTTGGAGTTTATTTTATATACTCTGCTTTCTTAAGGGAAGAAAGCATTTGTGGCTTAGCTAAGGACTTGAAGCTTCGATTGAAAAAGTGGGCATATATCTTGACTCATTTGTAGTCAAGTTGAACTTCAGGTAAGATCATTCTAATGATAAATTACTGATAGACTCTTTATTATCTATTTCATCCATATGTGTGTCGTAGCTGTGCAAGTTTCACACTCCAAATTACATCAAGGATAATGCCAAGCCAACACTTTCATTATCTCTATCAAAACGAGATATTTCTTCAATAAGAATTCACAATTGCTCATCATTAACTTCCCTTTGAAACGCGCATTTGGCAGTCGTATATACCCGACGTCATTTTTTTGGTATTTTCAGTTATTCAATAAATTTTCAATTTTGACTGATTGTGAGTGGAATAAGGTCGTTTCGGGCTGAACGTCGCGACGTTCGTCAGTCGTCGCTGTCGGTGCGTTATGATGTATGTTTATATCTGCTACCCCTGCCCCACAATTCCCCCCCTGTGTGGGGGTGTATTGATGTGGTTGCGCTTTTTAACTCTCGTGTTTGTTGTTTGGTTGTTCAGTTGTTGTAATACTCGCTCATTGTGGCCGCTGTTGCGGCCTGTTGGTGTTTTGTGTTATTATTATGATTGTTGTTATTGTATTATTGAATTGTTTGGGCCAAAGCACTTGGAAACTATGCTTGCGGCACAGTGGAGTGAAGCCGAAAGAAATGTAAATTCATTTTTGGTGGTTGCAAATTCAATAGAACGTAAAAAGTGTGAGAATAAAAAAGAAGTAAAATATATGAGGGGCTGTAACATATGTGGGAATTGTCTCTGATTTTTATGTAAATTTTATGATTTTAAAAGTCGAAAGATATTTTTATATAATAATAATAATAAAATAATATATATTTATTATATATATTTTAAAATAATATTTTTAAGTATTTAAAATGTTAATGATAGTTAAATGTCAACTTAATATTATTTAAAATTCATTCAAATATTTAAAATACTTAAGATTTCAAGAAATTTGTATATACTAAAATAAAAAATAATAATAGAATACATTTTTTAAATTTAATTTTTAATATTTATAATTAATATATTAATAAAATTCAATTCATATAAATATTTAAATTTCCGTTTCATTTCTCATACACTCGCTCCACTGTGCTGGGTATGCATGGTATGTGGTATTAATGTGCCATCCATTATCATTACGCTGCCCGAAACGCCACACACTTGCGGCACATTACGAATACAGCTCTGCTCTGCCTGTGATCTGCTCTTATTGTAGTTGTTAACCAAATGCCGTTTGCGCGGCACTCGGAAGATGGAAGCGGACTGGGCGGGCAGAGGGTAGAGAGGGTAGCGTCTCTCCCGCTTGGACGTATTTGTTTACAAATGCATGATTCAAGTAGTACGAAATGTTTTACCACTCGGCGCGGGCTACTACCAAATACAACAAATGAGTATTGGATAGGGAATTGAGTGAATATGAAATACCCTGTAGGCTAAAGCTTGAATGCTGGTTGCTTGATCCTAGTATAGGAAAATATTGAGTGTCCTGTTAAATAAATTAATTATAAAGTAATTTAAACTACCGTAAAGAGAACTTGCCTTAATGAAGATTCATTCTTTATTTCATTCATTATACATTCAAGATAATCTCAAAATATTACAGACTTTTCATAACTCGATATTCCATCTATAGAATACCTATGACATATCCATTTGCTTTGTTCAAGTATATCAAACTCAGCTCTTATACGCTTACAGAGTATAACTGCGGCTGGCCATAGCAGCATCAGCGGCGGCGGCGGCCATTGTGTGACTAAATGGAGCTACAAATACATACACACATACATACACTCACTCACACACACACACATCGATGCAGTGATTGGGCTTGTGGTGTGATCAGTGTGAAACGCTCGCGAAGATGGATTTCTTTTCAACTGCTGCCCTACCCTTAGACCCCCGTCCATCCACTCTCTCTCACACTCTCCCTCTCTCGCTGTCTCTCTCAGTCTCTCTGTCTCAACTGCTCCGCCAAGGGGCAACACAAAGCCAAAGAAGTTGTTTTGTTGTGGCAAGCATTGTTGTTGTGATCAAAGCGGCTTGGCGCGCCAAATGATACTCGAATGAGTGTATGAATAAAGTCTGAGTATGACTATGACTATGACTATGAGTGTGTGAGTGTGTGAGTTGTACTTTTGTGTGTTGAACTTGTTGTTGCTGCAGCTGAATTGTCTTTTTTTTTTTCTTACTTAAGTATTAAATTGTAATTACTCATGGCGCTGTGGAGGCCCTTTGAGTGGGGCTGGGGGCACTCACGGACTGCGCTTGACCAGCCAAAAGCCACAACAACAACAGCAACAGCCACAGCAACAACATCATCATCGGCAGCTGTTAACCGTTAGAATCACTATTGTTGCCACGCGTGCCCCTATGGAATTATGGTAGCAACAATTGATTATGTCGAATGCGGTTAAACCAGATGACTGTGGCCAAAAAAAAATCAAGCAGAGGAAGAAAACTGCACGCGTCTGTCAAATTCCCCATGGGGCCTTTACAACAATCCCATCCCATCCCATCCCATCCCATCCCATTTCAGTTATATAGAACAGAGAACGTTTGCCTTTTTCTTTCGTCCAGCCAGCTTGATTGATGGCTGTAACTGCAAATGCAACTGCAAGAGCAAGAGTAACTGCTGCAATGGCGAATGCAACTGCTTCTCCTGCTGCTGCTGCTGCTGCTGCTGCTGCTTCTATGGCCTGTCAACACGATTTTGAAAACAAACAGAACACAAGAAATGCGCATACGTCAAACTGGCCCACAATTGCACAGCCAATGCCCATTGCCCATTGCTGAGGCCAAAGTTGCAAATAAAGAAACAAGTCTGAGCTCGTCAGGTAGGACTGCCAGACGATGAGATACCCTGAGTTGAGTATGTACATATGTACATATATAACTGAGAAGTAACGTGTATTTCGTAAAGGGTAATACGTAAAAGGTAATACGTAAAGGGTAATACGTAAAAGGTAGTACGTAAAGGGTAATAAGTCAAGAGTAGTACGTAAAGGGTAATACGTAAAGCGTATTAAGTAAAGACTTTTACGTAAAGCGTATTACGTAATGCGTATTACGTAATGCGTATTACGTAAAGCCTATTACGTAAAGCCTATTACGTAAAGCCTATTAAGTAAAGACTTTTACGTAAAGCGTATTACGTAATGCGTATTACGTAAAGCCTATTACGTAAAGCCTATTACGTAAAGCCTATTACGTAAAGCATATTACGTAAGCATATTACGTAAGCATATTACGTAAGCATATTACGTAAGCATATTACGTAAGCATATTACGTAAGCATATTACGTAAGCATATAACGTAAGCATATCACTAAAACTTATTAATTAAATCGTACTATATAATGCATATTACGTAAAGAGTATTACGTAAAGCGGATGACGTATACCGGATGACGTATAACTGATGACGTATAACGGATGACGTGAAGCGGATGACGTAAAGTGGATGACGTAAAGCGGATGACGTAAAGCGATGTATTACTAGACGAGTATTTAAGTAACGAATAATTCGAAATGCATGTTACGAAAACCGTTTAACGTATGGATAATGTAATACATTAGGCATACTACGTAAGTGAGAAACGTAATGCGTAAACCAAACAAAGTAAAACTGCGCAAGACTTCTTACATATTTAAATCCCAAAAATTGAAATCGCAAATTTTTGTATCAAAAGGAATAGACTGCCCATAGACCTTCTCCTTCCTCATTTAGAGGGTATACAAAAAAAAAGAGAAAACCATCCGAAACGTAGCTGGAAGCAACTCGCAGAAAACAGGCGGAGCTGCTGATATGAAAGGAGACAAACAAAAATGTCAGCTGGACATGCCACATGAACCAGGCCCAGAAGAGCCCGGTCCAGTTTGCAGTTGTTGTTGTTGTTGTTGTTGTTATTGCTGCTGCTGCTACGGAAGCAACAATAAACAGCAGAGGCAATGTCCACTAAACACAGCACGAGAAATGTCCACACTTTGAACTCGAATTGCTGCGTCTGTGTGAATGTAATTGCATGCCTGTATGTGTGTGTGTGTATGGGTATGATAATGTGTGTGAATTGGCAATTGGTAAAACTGCAAATTGCGCATGCACTGAGAGAAATTGCAGTTAAGCAGGGCACATATAAATATTATAATTTTATAAATTTGTAGAAGTGTTATAATTTTCTTTTAATATGAATTTTGATAATCCTGGAAATTAAATTTTACAAAAATTAAATTTAAATTTAGTTAAAGCTAAAATTATGTTTTTCTTTTTAATCTCTCTTCAGTTCAATATACATATAAAAAGTTAAATATAGAAAACAATGAGACTCTATATCAAATATCTATATATATATATATGAATAAATTAAAAAAATATATATATTCATATTATTATCATGCTTTTATAATTATAAGATAATTATTTATCTTATGCCTTTCTTTCCATAAAATATATTTAAATATATTTTCATCATGCATAAAATTTCTCTCAGTGCAATTTGGAGCTAGAAAAATACAGTAGGCTTACTGCCCAAAAACTGCCTGAAGAGGCTGAACAAAACGGCTCAATGCAATTGATAAGCCAAATAAACTGTCAACAAATAAGGCGCAAATCAACAACAATAAATAGCTATTGTATGAGTGTGCGTGTGTGTGTGTGTGTGGAGGGATAGTAAAACATTTGCATGCCTGCTAAAGGCCCGTCCGTCAAATGATATCGCCTGGAATGTGTAGAGCATGGCATAAATGTCACTTCGAATGTGAATTTGTTTAGCTGACGAGGAGCGCAGCATGGCGTGAAGCCAAATGGCCAAATGCGTGATGCCTGATGCCAGAGGACCGTGCCCAGAGAGTGGGCCCAACTGCCAAGCGATACATCATCGCAAGCAACAGGACTCGTCGAAACGCCAGCAGCCAGCAGCTCAGAGACTGAACTGCTGCTGTTGGAACTGTTGGAACTGCTTTTGTGCAAAGTCAACATGATCTCATCTGTCATAGATCGATCGACCTGTTCAACAATGCAACAGCAACAACAGCAGTAACAACAACAACTCGCATAGCGGGTCAGCGTTTAACCGGGCAGCGCACAGGAGGAAACTTTCAGTTCTCTGTGTGCCAGGTCCCTGGTTCCCGGGCTTACCTGACGAGCAGCGGGTGTTCCGAGCCAAACGAATTTCGCCCAAAAATAATATATGTATATGTCTGTATATAAATAAAGAACACATTCCAACAAAATACAATTCAAATTTGTTGTCGGAGATTAAAACACATTTGTTAATTTGAATCGGTTTCAACATCGTTGCACAAACTGTGTCCCCAGTCCGCAATCCCCACGTCGTACCCAACGACGGGGGTGTCACCTCTACATGCCGTAGCCAGAGATAAGAGGTGTTTGCTGCTTATGTGTCGGCTATTAGAAGCCGGATTAGAGCCGCGCAGCTTCCATCGTCTATCTATGTATTTATGACAGCCATATCAACGGCAGCTTGTCAACGGCCATATTATTATTAGAGTCGAGTGCGAGTTCCCAAACAGCTGGATGGCAAATTCATGGGAAGATCGAACAAACGACAAGCAACAAACAACAAATGTTAGCAATCGATGTGAGAGACTTATGATTGAACGCCGTTCGAGCTTTCAAGCTGCACTTAGATCAATGGGAATATCAGGCAACTTGTTGGTTAATTCGTGCATGAATTTATTATTCTGTGTAGATTTCGGGTGGAGTTTGCTAAAGTATGGGAATGCTGCCTTAAAGTTTCTACAGCTGCAACTAGAAAATTAACTTAAAAATTTTAATAAAATTATAATCAATATATGAGTGTAGTTTTGCTCAATAAAAGAGTATTGTTTCTCCGCTTATTATTCCAAGTCCCTTCCCATGGCTATGATTTCGCTAGATAAAACAAATAATAAATATCTATCTGAACCCATTGAAAAAAGTTAACTTTGTCTATATAATTTAACAAAAATTTCGCTAGCTTTAAGTGTTCTTCAGAAGCCAATAAATTTATATACATATATACTAACGAAAATTGTCTGTATAATTTGATGTCTTGCCTTGTATTTTACTGAACAAGGAATGCAATCTGAAATTTAAAAAATTTTATGAACTATAAATTAGCTTTGATACAAGCTATAAAAGCAAAATATAAACAGCTATTAGCTGTAGCTTAAAACTTTAGCTAAAATAATTCCTGATCTTTTTTAGAATATAGAATAAAAATTTTTACATATTCCAACATAAACTAAACCCTCGTTCAAGCATTTGCTGCTCTATGAATATTTTATTTTCATTAAATTTTAATTTTCATTCCATGACTTTTATGACATTTTCCGCTAAATGTAACCTTTTCTCCTATCATTATGTCAAGCCTAAAGTTGCATATAAAATCAGCCTCCTTTTACCATAAACAACTCACTTATTCACTCTTCTTATCGCAACGACTCAAACAGTAAACAAGAAGCCACATTGGGAAGTCTTTGTCAGCCATAACAGTAACCGAAAACAAAACTTTTATTAGATTTTAAAAGCTAAAGACTAACTGCACTTAGCCAAGTTCTCTCGATAGAGTCACGCAGTAGCCAGAAGTGGGCAACTATATATGTATTTGATATAAACTTAATAGAGCTCATTTGCATTGGATCGCTACCAGACTGAGAGTGAAAAGAGAGAGGGGAAGAAAAGAAATCAAAAGCGACGGCAACTGCAAATGGAAATGGAATGCAATAGAATTAAGTGATAACTGGGGCGGGAGCCGAGGGTAGCTGAAAGCGGCCCAGACACAACATCCAGAGCCCGAACTCATGACAATAATGCCAATCTACGACTTATGAAGCACTGAAAAACGAAGCTGAACGAATTGCATTTGTGGCCGGGTTCAGAATCAGAGACTACAACTGGTAACTGGGAACTGAGAATGGAGAATGGAGAACGAGCTGGGCACTGGGCACTGGGACAGCTACTACAAATCCATAATTATACGCGGCTGATGTCTTTATTAAAGCTGCAACAACATGTGGCCAGGCCGCAGTCACTGGCTGGGACCTCAAAAAGGCCGACGACTGAGAGCGAACGATCGTCACATAATTCTGACTCACATATAAGCCAGATATGTTGACAACGCCACAGAAAAGGGCACAAATAAGATAAAGAGAGAGCATCGGGAAGAGCGAGAGAGAGAGAGAGAGAGGGATAACTAAAGATTAAGCCTGGTTATTTCTTCTCTCTCGACATTTGTCCCATTATCACCACAGACAGCAGCAGCTTCCAACTGGCAACTGGCAACTGTCGCCCCAGGGCGATTCGACAACATTATAATAATATGCTTCCCCAACGGATCCGTTGAGATACAACAACTACTACTACCACTACCACTGCCATATATATGACTGTGTCTAGTCAAACAAATAACAACAACTAATAAGTTGCAGCGCAATCAAAGCGTCTGTGAGCCGACAAAAGACACCGCGCTGCAGTTACACCGAAAGATACACAAACCGAAAGATACAAAGATATAGCGCGGCCAGCTGCCCACGTTATGGCCCAAAGTGAGAAATGCCAGCCAAAAAGAGCTGAGTCCATATAAAATATACAAAAAAATTATTATTTAAATTAACAATGACAATGACAACAACAGACAACCAAAATCGAACCGAAAACAAGATGAGAGACACGGATATAAAGACGGGAATAACGATGCTAATATACTCTATAAATGAGGGAATAGCTATAGAATGATTTTTAAAAATAATTTATTATTTATATATTTTTTAGATTTTTTTTTTAAGAATAACAGAGAACAGAAAAGAGAGTCGAACTAGATCAAAGTAAGATAGAATCAAAATAGATATAGAAAGTATAGTTAGAGAGTATGTCATGGGGAAAATGGCTCAGCTTTAACTATCTGTATGTGTGAAAATCGCAGAGAAGAGGTCTATTTTACATACAATTTGCATTTTACATAGCTATATGATTTGATGAGTATCGTAGAGAACTATTAAGGAAAAGTAGAGAATTTCATGATTCGATTCATTAAGCGCTGTCACCAAATACATGCATAGTCTATAATACCCAGTTGAACTGTATTCTATCAGTAGAGTAAAGTCAGATCTATTCAATATGAAATAATGGGCGCTACTACTATTCTGACTCAAACTCAAAAAGTCAAACCCTCAGCCCAATCCCGAGCCCAACTCCAACTGTGTTTCCAACTCCAACTCCTGCACCTCGGTCCAGACTCATTAATGTGTATCTCAATTATTGAACACTATAAATATTTGGGCTACCTGTCGATATGGCCAAACGGCGGACAGAGTGAGCGAACCGTTTGTAGGCTACTTAAGCGAGCTGGGTCACATATTTAAATAAACTCGGCGTCGGCTTTGCCGGATTTTTCTTTTGATTTCGGAAAAGTTGTTGTAGATTTTATAATACGCCTGCCGTGTATTTCTCATAATCATAAATATTTTTGTACCTAAATGCCACAGAAAGCCAAAGGTTCCCCATTTTATTATTATTATTATTGCTATCATTATGCTAAGGAGGAGCAGCAGGGGAGGGGGAGCTAAATTATATACATATAGTTTATGCCTGGCCGATGCTGATGATAATGCTGATGTGTTGATGAGGTGCCGCTTAGTTCATTGCCCAATGCTCAAAGTGCTTCGATTTCGATCTATTTGGAGCGATTTTCCAGCGACTCGATTGACGGTGTCGACAGCTCCATTGGACTTCATATTTAACAATGCACGCAATGGGCTGACTACACGAATGATATACTCGCAATAAAGGGAAGATTTTTTTCTTTAAATTCAGTTTGTTTGCTTTACCAAAAAAAAGGGGGATATGAATAGAGGATGTAAAGCAAAGGATGGGAAAAATCGAGAGGGCAAAAAGTAAGTAATCAAACCTTTTTGGTTATTGTATTACATGATTTATGTAATGAATGTTATGTCAAGGTAATTCCTTATTACAAATTATTTAGTTTTTTATTTAAATTTACAATTTAAAATATAATTTATATATTTTTTTAAGTCTGTTCATTTTAGTATCTTATCTGATGTACACAGAACATTTGTTCTACTCCGGGAAAGTTAACAAAAAAAATAAATAAATAAAAATAAAAAAAATATATATTAATTTTTAATTTAAATTATACAAAATTCTATTCCATTCCATTAAATTTATATAATTTTTTTTTATAAATATATTTTATCTCATTTTAAAGCAGATATAGACTTTTACAGTAATCAACAATTATTTAACTCTTTGTCTTTATAGATTTTCAAATGCCCAAAAAAGTTTTGCTAACTTTCTGCATATTTATATCTATTTTGGAAATTTCGAAACACTTTCATTCATATGTCAACCTGTCTGGCCGCTCTATTACTTCTCACTAGCTGAAGTGAGCTCAAGCGCAGACACTTCTCATGCAAAACTTTAAGACAACTCGACACAAATCCCCCCCTGCTTGCAACACGTTGTTGCAATTGTAATTGTAACTAACCGAGTCAACGGTTGGGCTGGTTGGGTGCCATAATGACGAATGCCTGGCCATACATATGTCTGGGCTGGAAATTGTAGCCGTAAGCGTAATCGAAAGCAAAAGCCTTGTGGCCCAGCTAGCTAGGCAAAACGGGACACATCATTAGCCGAGCCGTGTAACCATGGAGCACACTTGAGGTTGAGGTTGTGCCACATGCGGCACAATTTCTTGTGCTCCGTTGCAGGACGCGGCTTTAGTCAAGGCATTTTGCGGGTCTCATGTGTCAAATTGAGTGTCAACTGGCAATTTGGGCAGCACACAAAAGTCAAGTGTCATGTTTATCATAAGCCTATTAAGGGAGCTTTAGGCCAGCAGCAGTTCGTGAAGCTGCCAGCAAAGGCAGCGACATGCGCGCAGAGCTGGGTGGGAGGGAACGTGTGCGCATTGGGAAGCTATAGAAATAACCCATTTTTACAAAAACTACGAGTGCGAATGAAATGTATGTCTAAATTCATATATATGTACAACTTTCCCTCTGTTCGCTCGGCTTGGTCCTTCGGGCACAGCTGCTCGTTTCGCAAGAGTCAAGCAGGCGATGCAGGACCCTCGGGCTTAGCTCTGCCTGTGGTTGGGCATATCACATTTCAAAGCCTACTAATTTAACAATATTCTCATTAATGTGCACACAGCGACAACGACAACGACAACGACTCGGACACGTTAGATGATGACGATGACGATGATGATGATGATGATCAAGCTGATGATGATGCTTGCTAGGCAATCAGACAAAAGTAATCCGCATTTTGTTACATTTCTCTAGTTTCATTGTTGCTTTTGCTGCTCCTGCTGCTGGCTGCTGCTGCTGCTGTGTTTGTTGTGCTGATTTTCAACAGATATCGTTCAGGCACAACAACAACAACAACATCAGTTTTGTTTGTGCCAATCAAAAAGGGGAGGGTTGTTTGTTGAATATTAGAAAATCGTTACAAATTTGCAGTATTCCCATAACAAAATAACATTTGTAATACGAATTTTGCATGCAGAAGTAGAGATGACACAAGAATAAAGAAATAAAAAAATTTAAAATTATAAATATGTAAAATATTAGAGATGGCAAAAAAATAATATATAAAATATTAGAGTTGACATAAAACTAAAAATAAAAATTATAAAAATATATTTTTGTTTTCTAATTATTTCTAATTATTTTCATTTAATTAGCTACAGCATTTCACGAGGCTATACGTCTCACACGATCATCTGCATTCATCTCCAACTTATTGCACTTATATATTTCAGTTAATTTCTACACGAGCCTATCGTATCGCGCTCTCATCTCTAATCGTGTATATTTGTTTGATTGCTTTTATCAGTGTACGCAATGCACATTTGTCTGTTTGTCCATTTGTTGTTTGAGCAAGTTTGCGTATAAATATTATATGTGTATTTGCTCGACGGCTTATCGGCTACGATCGTAACTCGATACATTTTACATACACGTTATGCAACTAACCGGGCCAAGAGCCTAGCAACCCAAGAGGGTAGCACGAGCGGGAAAAAAGGTGCCGGGCTTCGTTTCCCAATACGAAGAGTATTATGTTTTATAATCGTCTATGCAATTATTTGGCAAAGAGAGAGAGTGCGAGAGCGAGAGAGAGAGTGAGAGCGGGAGGCAGGGTGAGTGAGTCAGCGAACTCCGGAACTACTTAAATACTTAGTAGAACAGCCATGATAGCGCCCATTGTGCTCTATGGCAAGGCGTGCCAGGTAAATGTGGTCAGCTATTTAATTGCTGTAGGCAAAACTATGCAAATTAGTTCAAGGTAGAGTGAGATCGAGAGCAGAGAGAGATAGATTAGAGGGAGTGAGATAGCATTAGTGCTATGTAATTAAAACGAATCTGCTTAAAGCATATGCAAATGCAATTTTAATCAACTGAAAACAAACTATAAATTGCCATTAAATGTTTGTGTTCGTGTGTTGAGAAATATCAATTTCATAATGTTTAAGTTTATAAAAAACAGCTAAAGGAGTATTTCTAGTCAAGTTCCAAGTCATAAAAAGTTGTGAAGCTAATTTTAGTTTAAAAATTTGTTGATTTTAGGCAGAATATAAAAAATAGAATATTTTATGCTAATTTGAAAAATCTTTAAAATACGTATATAAAGCAAATATATAGTTCTTCAGTAGAAACAATATTTGCAAATTTAAATATAATATTTTACAGTAAATATTTTTATTAATAATTAATATTAATTAATTAATACAATCTGTGAACTCGTCTCTTATTTAATTAAAATTTATTAAATATTATTTACATGCAAATAATTAAAAATAATATTCCCCTTTCTCAGCTCTATAGCTACTTTCATTATGATTACCAACAAATTTCTTTTAGAAGCAGCTCTACAGGCATCTCCATATCCAAGTACTTGCCACAGTAGCTGCTACATATGTAAACATGTTCTAAGTACAGTAAAGTACTTGCTGCACATTGCCAGCTTACAATGTTGCAAATCATTTATTCTAGTTATGATTAGGTTTTCTTTTGCTTCAACTTTTTTTTAAAGATTTTGTTTTTTTTCTGCGCAGCATTTGAAAATATTTTCAATTAAAATTGAACTTGATTGAAAATCATGAAAGTGCGAAGTGGCAAAAACCAATTTCTCAGCACAGTGAGCGATAATTGCCATGTAGCCAAAACTACTTGTGGTGCGGTGGTGCCAAGTGGTGCCAAGTGGCTCAAGCGTTGCTGTTGTGGGATGCGCTGCCAAATGCGAGTGCGCATAATACAAAACCTTATTTATGACAAGCGGTGGCCGAGACAACTTGCAACAGCAGCGGCAGCAGCAGCAGCCACCGATTTGCGGATATGCAACAACACAATTTCGCTGGCAACAAATGAGAGTGTAAATTTGCGTGTAAACACTCGGCTCACCCGCTGACATTTGGCCATAGTAGAGACGTTCCCTTTCGCATTTGAATGCGATTCGTGCCGGCAACTAGACGGCAGCAGCAACAGCAGCAGCTACTCCAGCTTGAACTCCAAATTCAAAACTCCTTCTGCTCTTCCTGCTGCTCATGCTGCTCCTCTCACTGCTGCTTCGCTGCGCCCATCCAGCTTCGACGGTAGTCGCTGTTGCAGGCGCATGCGCGCGCACAACGCATAAATTTATCGTATTGCATATAAATTATATATAAGGCAATATCAGCAGATCACCAGAGCAACAACAACAAACACACACACTTCTGCTAATACTCTTAGCAGAGTTCTTATAATTTTGCCAGTAAATTTATAAAACCTTAAAGCCTAAAGAGATTTTAGTAATAAAATTTGCTCGCGCAAATATAGGAAAATATATGTCTGCTTATATAAAAATATAAATATATGTATATAATTTCTATATTCTCATCTCATTTTATCTTTCATTAAAATTATTTTTTTATTTTATTTTATTTATTTATTTATTAATTTTAATTTTTTTGCGAAATTGCAAAAGAAATATATATTTACATTTTTAATTAATTTTTTATTATGTAAAAATTTGTTTGAATATGACTTTATAAAAAAAAAGAAAATATATATATTAAATTAAATTCGAGTTTTTTTTATGCATTAGTTGATACGATTTTGCTATTATTGTTAAATTTTTTTATTTTATTTTTTTTTTATTATTTTATTTTATTTATTTATTAATTTTTATTTTTTAATAAATTGCAAAAGAAATATATATTTACATGTTTAATTAATTTATTATATTTATTTTTATTTATTATATACAAATTTGTTTGAATATGACTTAAAAAAAAAGAAAAGATATACATATATATTAAATTAAATTCGAGTTTTTTTTATGCATTAGTAGATACGATTTTGTTATTATTGTTAAATTTAAATTTAAATATTGCTTCTGAGTGTTGAAAATAATGTGGATTTCGCGCAAATCATTTACATAGTAATCGACATTAACTTTATCTTTACCTTATCTTAATAGAGCATAGGTGTTTGAAAAAATAGTAGTAGTAGATACGTATTTTAATGTTTCTTAAGATGTGTATACAAAAGTCTCTTAAATAAATATTTATGCACATTTTAAACGATATAGAAACATGCAAAATGAACATACTGAATATTTAACGATAAGCAAATGGCTCTCATAATAGAGTAATTAATATGCTGACTATGCTATTGAAAATCTGCTATATCTCTTATATAGTAGAACAGCTGTGTGAGAGAGAAAGATTGAGGTACTATCAAAAACTAGTAATGATTAAATTTATCAGGTAGCTCAAAGTTATATCTCGGATAAAGTTTGTATCTATATGTATTTATTTTAGATACTGCAGAATGAATATTATTTATAAACTTTAATAAAAATAGAGAGGGCAGAGCATATAACATCCTTTTTTTTTATAATAATAAAAAATATAAAAATATATGTATAAATAATATAAATGTTCATAATTCACATAATGTATAGAGCATACAAATATCGTTGTTCTATATTAGTTTCATCCTTGTTGGCGGCAGCTCATTTAGTTGGCTCGGTCAGGCTCGAACGGAGACACTCGCTGAGGCTCAGTGATAAAAAGGAACTCAGCGTGTCGCCGCGGATGCGTTGATCATTCATTATTTAAGGATTGAAAAGTTAATTAACATTTTTTGCCCAGCCAGCCAAAGCATTTGCCAGTTGTGGCTCAGATCATGTTGTTGCTATTGCTATTGCTGTTGCTGTTGTTGCTT
Source organism: Drosophila buzzatii (assembly GCA_035045845.1). Taxonomy (NCBI): domain Eukaryota; kingdom Metazoa; phylum Arthropoda; class Insecta; order Diptera; family Drosophilidae; genus Drosophila; species Drosophila buzzatii. Next base: position 514,777 of record JAWNOS010000180.1, read on the forward strand.
GTGTTGGCTTCACAGCGCGATTTACGAGAAGCAGTTGCAGTTGCGAACCACTTGGACAACAGTTGGCCAGTTGGCCAATCCGGCTGCTTAGCCAACTGTAGACAGGCAGCCATACGGCTCGGAGCTGAGACGTTTCTGTGTGAAATTTGCAGTTGAAAATGTGAAAATTATTATTGATAATATTTTCGTTGCCAGGCACTTAACTGATCCCCGAGTGCCGGCCGCTGAGATATTGCGAACAGGTACGAGCCGTTTTGGCATTTAAGCCAAGTGCCAAGCAAATGTCTCAATTTGTTCACTCTTAACACACACAAGCAGCAAAGGAATCGGTAGCTGTTAGATGAGATCTCTAAAGCTTGATTTAAAAATAGCTTGATTCAAGAGCAGTTTAGATAGTGCGAAATATGTGGAGATTTTTGCTGTGCATTAGGTGTTAGTTATAAATAGCCGCAATCTAAATATAAATTCCTTTTGAGCTAGTCTTAGCTTTGCTATAACTAGATCATTCGAGATTGCTTTTTATGAAGCCAGGCAGACAGCGTTGATAGCAAATACTTCAGATAAGCTTGCTTTTACAATATTTTGCAAGCATTCTTGGAATTGTAATAAGTCCTGTAAGATAGGTTTATATATGGCAAAACTCTAAGGAGAGTGAGAGATAGAGAGAGAGAGAGAGGAAAAGAACGGAACTCTTTCAAGAGTCTTTCTTTAAAATCATATCGCAAACTTTTTTGAAGATATGCAAAGAAGAGAGAGAGAGAGATAGAGTAAGTAAGAGAGACAAAGAGAGAGAGAGAGAGAGAGAGAAGACAGATACCATAGAAAGCAGTTCAAGAGCTCGTAAAAGCCGCATGAGTCAACGCTTTTTGCGATATCAAGCGTCAAGCGGATTAATTGATTATGCGTATCCCTTAATGATCGATAAGATAACGATCGTAAAGTGAGCTCAATCATTAAAATTAAAGCAATTTCCAGAAAATATTTTAAAGTTTCTTTTACATAATTCTTGAATCATTTAGAGTGGAATTATAAACAAAAATATGATCGTATATACATATATGAAATATCAATAAGGAAACAAGTTAGAAAGAGAGACAGAGAGAAAGAAATATATTTATTGAATTTCTCTCTCTCAATGCTCTCTCTCTCTCCACATCACTAAGCTCTTCAAAACTCGCCGATTTTAAAAGAGAGTATGAAAACGAGTTGTTTATCGCGATGAGCTAATGTAGTTCAGCTTGATGGCCATGGGAAAAATCAACATTTACTAACAGTGCATAAATCAACAGCTATTTTCCCGGCTGACAGTGTGACAGGAGCTGCTAATCAAATGCGCAAACATCAAGACAACAACAACAACAACAACAGCAAGCAACATTTATTGCCAACTTTTGCAAAACAAAATTCGCACCTCGCAATGTCAGGCAATTAAATTAATGTCTTAATCTGCATTTATGGCAAACACCCCAAAAATGAATAGAAAGAGAGAGGCAAACAGCGTGTGAGAGAGAGTGAGGAACATAAATGCAAGGTAATTCCAATAGCAAACTCGAATCGCAATCCCAATTCCAATCCCAATCCCAAATACCCGACTAAGCCCACTCGTTAGCCAAAGGCCACTTGGCAGCAGCTAGACAAAAGTCAATAGAGCGTAATATAAATCCCTGTAATACGATGAATAGAGAGACAGCAAGAGAGAGAGAGAGAGACAAAAGAGAGACGGGAATAGAAGGTTTAGCGTAACATAGCATATGCGCTGCTCGGGGACCACTGCATATGCCTCGAAAGCAGAAACCCCCTCGGGGTTGGTTGGCTGGTTCACACTTTTGGTTAGATTAAGACCTCAGCTCAGCGGGCCCTGAATGTCATATAGAAATCCACACACACACATACACATAGCTCTATGCATGTGTGTAATGTCGTAGCGAATCACAACAGCAACAACAATCATAAAAAAAATACGAAAATAAAGAAATATTAACAACTACCTCAACGTCAACGTCTCTTTAACTGTTATAAAGCCGAACTAATGCCGGGATAAGGCAGTTGCCAGTGCTTAACGCGACAGAGGCTAAGCGAAAGAGTGGTGCAGGGGAAGGGGTATGGCTAGGGGTAGGGGTAGGGGTAACAGGCCTCACTCGCCTCGGTATTTAGGGTGCGAAATTCCAAATATTATTTTATTTATTTGAATCTCAATGCGCGACCCCAACAAATGAAACAAAAGTGTGCGTGTGTGTGTGTAAGTGTGTGGAATATGAAAGAAAACTTTAGAAGCAGCCGTCGCAAGCAAATCAAATGCAATTCAAGTGGAAAACGCAAAGCCAAAAGGTAGAGCAGCTCAAGAAGAAGTCGTCAGCATTGATGTGGGCAATTGCAGAACGCACAGTGGTGCAAAGATGTGCCGAAATGTGTGTGGAATGTAATGAATGCGTTCCACAAGCCTTGTTTATATATGAATATATGAAGAGCACCTATAGGTTTATAAAAGAAGTATAGTAGAGTCTTATATTAATATTCATGTAGATAAGAAGCGCCGAGAAAGGCTTGATAGCTGAATAGACTTTTAGATAGTTATAAGAAAATAATTGACTTAATTTATCATAAGTCAAAAAAATGTTGTACAAATTTGAAATAAAAAATTACAAAAAATAAAAAAATAAATAAACAATAAATAAATATAAATAATAAATAATTAAATGTATAATGCATTTCAGAATACATTTCAAGAAGTGCAAAATATATTAATAAACTTGCCTGAAGGCCACTGTCGCTCTGGCTTAAAAGCAAATAGTTATTTAGATTTGATTCTTAGTAAAAATAAATAAATAAATAATTAATGAATATTCTGCCTGAAGTTGAAGTTTTTATTTAAATTTTAGATACATTTCAATAATTTCAACATTCACAGATATTTTCTCAACTGCGACCCACTGTGCAGCTGTGGTCTCAAGTGAAGCATGGCACGCAAATCACAAAAAATGAAGAGAAAAAAAAATACGCTGATGAGCATGATTGTGCGGAACTTATGAGGCGGCAGGCGATGGTGCGATGGTGCGACGGCGTAAAACAAGGACCCAGGACATACGGAAACAATAATCCATAAATGTAAACATCACGTCGACGATTGCAGTCAAAACCAACAACAGTCGAACAAGCGAGACGAAGCTGAAAGCTGAATGTTGGGATGTTGGGCTGGCTGGGACAAGGCTGGGTTGGGCTGGGGTGCAGGCAGCGAGTGTGACAGAGCCAGAAGCATGAACAGGGGTCGGGGCAGAGTCTGTGGCAACCAGTTTAATGTTGAGGCAGAGAGCGGCCATGACGGGGATTGGTAATGGGCAATGGCAGGGTGCAAGCGTAGCTGATTTTGTTGTATTATAAACACAAATAAATAAAAGCGGCTGGCGGACAAAACGAATCCTTCGACGGCGGCAGCAGGATGCGCGAATGCAACAAACGAGGCAGCAACTGAAACAGAAATTTCCTTCATCCTGCGGCTGCTGGCAACAATGGCTGCGACGACAGCCCGAGCTACAACAAAAGGGTGCAGGGCCACAGTCCAAGCCGAAAAGAGATAGCGATAGAGTGTGAGTGAGAGCGCAAGTGAGATAGGGAGTGGGACAGGCAGAAACACATAATTAGGAATGGCATTCTCCATTTCATTTAACCCGCGCTGTGATTGTCGAAATTTTAGGGTGCCACAGGATGAACCACCACCACCACCATCACCATTACCATTACCACCGGGCCGAGCACCACCGTATATCCTGGCCACAGTTGCCATTGTGCGTAAATGTTTAAATGTGCTAAATATGGGTGTGTCCTTGTCATTTATATGTCGCAATGTCTGCTCCCGTTTTGCCAGCCATGCCGTTAAATTGCGCGCGCTGCATCCTCAGCCCCTGCTCTCTCCCCTCTCCCCTGTCCCTCTCGCGGCAATCAGCTTTTCATGTGAATAAATATGGCAATAAATGAAATTAATACATTATGCCGTTTCCTTGTCGTCCTCTCGCCCGTTGTTGTTCACACGTTGCTCATGAATATTTAAACATTTAATGTATTTGATTTATGGAACTCATGTCCCAAACTCATGTCCTGAGCAGAACTCCGCTCGAGATCAATGCCTGCTGCAGACGGCGCTCCTCGTTGCTCGAACCGCCAAAAACAATAAAACATTTAAGGCGTTGCCCAACCGATTCCTGCTCTGCCCATTCCTCTACACCTCTCTCTTTGCATGTGCCCCAGCTCGTGGAGCCCGCTTTCCCCAACCGACAGACCATGCGAGGCAGGCGCGCGCGAATTGCGAACACAAACATTTCTGTGGCCATTGGCCAGCACTCAGGTATCCAATTCCCCAGTTCCAAGACATGAGCAGCGCCAACAGCAACAGCAGCGGCAGCAACAACAAAATTGACAACCACGTTGCCTGTTGGCGGCATTGGAGGCGGCTCTTTGCAGGCACAGTGGGGCGTGGACATTGATATTAATATATGTATGCACATACTTGTAAGCAATATAATTAGCATTATTGTTATCATAATTTTTCATTTATTTTATAATTACAAAATATTTGATTGTTATGAAAATTAATTTTATTATTTAAAAAAAATTTATTATTATTACAAAAATATATTATTATTATTTAATATTTAATATTTAAAAAAGAATATCAAATAATTGAAAATAAAATATTTGAAATTACAGTTAAGCAAATATTTCATAATGAGAATCGCATAGAGAGCTTAGGTAATTTGGGCAATGACCGAAAAGTCTATCTGATCTCTAACAAAAAAGGAAAATAAATAAAAAGTGGCCTATCAAAAAAAAAATAAATAAATAATACAAATATATAAAAACTAATTTTAATGCCAAGATCATTTCTTTGCACATAAATATTATTACAAAAATCTATAGATGTAGCAAAAATCCACCTGGCGAAATTTCTTATAATTTTCAATAAGAAAAGCTTGGCTTATAATTAGCATAAGTTCTTAGCAAGCACTCATTAGTCATCCTTTGTTTTGCTTAATTAAAATCGGCTTATATTTTGCGGTAATCTGGGCCCACTGTGCGTGTGGTGGGACTGGCACGACACAAAAGCGCAGAACGAGCCAGTTGAGCGTAGCATTAATTTAGTATCAAATTACGAAAATATTTTGCTAACAACAATTAGTTAACTCTCGTTAATTAACACGTCTTTAGTTGGGCAGCAAAGCGAAATCTGTGTTGACAGCCGATGACGAAGATCTTGCCAAAGATCGTGAACAGCGCGAAGCAGCGACAATTTGTGTAGCTCGCTCTTTTTTTTGTGTGTCTCTCTTAGCATATGCCATTGAGTTTCGGGTTTGTGCGACAACAAATGGTTGAATGTCTTGCAACTATTTAATTAAATCAATAGGGTCAAGTGGTAAATATTTTGACCCGCGTCTGATTAGTAAAAGTGGAGAACACGACAACTTGAAGATCTGTCGAGCATCCTCCCCACATCTCGCCCCATCTCTCTCTCTCTCTCACACACACACACACTCTCCGTCTCTCTCTGTCTCTCTTGAGTCGTGCCTCAAATTCATTGGCTTAATTGAATGAATGGCGTTTTAAACGGGAAATTAAGTACACGACTTGGGGCCAGCTTCAGCTACATTTCGAGCATCAGCTCCATCAGCTTCCAGAAGTTCAATTGTCAATTGAACGGAAGCGGTACGTCAGCAACTTTGAACTTTGACTGCACTTGGACCTGGGCTTGGGCTAACTGCTGTATTTCTTGGGAAGCCGACCACGATACTTGCCCCCGCTGATGTGAGCCACTTGTGTGGCACATTCGCCAGCCAGCTAGCGGGCCACTCGAAAACTTCAGCCCAAACGACAGCCAGCAGTCAGAAGTCACCCCCAAGTTGCTGCTGAAAAAAAAAGTAACTAGAGCCAAGAATTGACGAATAACGATATACACTATATAGTGATCTAGATTTTAAGTTGATATAAGATTAAATTTCATAGTTTTCCATGAAAATAAATTTATTTTAGATTTATACGATCTGTAGATGTGTTCTCGAATCAGAGAGTTCGCAGCTCTTATTTCATTTTATTTAAGAGCTTTTATATAAAATAATCTCTGCTAAAATTTGTGATATTTCATCGTAAATAAAACTGCCCATAAATCATATTCAGTTGAAATCTCTTTGATCTCATCTTTACCCAAAACTCAGTCTCCAAAATTTACCTACTTCTCATATCTCTATACAAAACGTTACCTTTGCCCTAAATGAATTCAAATACCCTGCGTAAGTGTATTGTAGAACACTCGATTGAACGTTGGCTCAGCTGCCAGCGCCGCCCAGTCAGAAAAAAAAATAAAATAAAATAAACCAAACGAAACGAAGAAAAGTCAACAAGGCAGCGACGTTCGAGGCTCGACGGACGGACGCGCGGCATTTGGCAGCGTCGGACACTTAACTGCAATGGAAATCAGTCAATTGGAATCAATGAGTCCATTTCGACTGTTTCCCAACAATACAAAGCGTCCGTGCAGCGTATTGAAACAATCAGTTTGTTTGCCGCACACATCAAGCCGCAAGAGTCGGGGCGCAGCCAGGAAGTGGAAGGGATGTCCTGCAAGGAAGGCAAGACCTGGCCTCACTGGGCCTGGCTCATATTCATGCGCCTTTTTAAGTGCTCAAGTGTTTTGGCTTGCAATTTGAAAAGCTTTCCCAGGAAATTACAATCTGTTGCCACCAAACAGCTGCAAGTGCTGCAAGCCACCAAAACGTTTCCCAGACTGCAACTCAACCCCACACGAATCATCAGAAAAATCAAAAAAAAAGATGGGAATGCGAATGAGAAACAAGAAAATTACAATCTTAAGCCAATTTGAACTAAGAAAATATTATTGCTCGTATTACCCGCAATGGACTTTGGCTACAGCTGCCGCTGTAAGACAATCTTAAGCCGCTTTCAGCAATATCCAGTTGCAGATCCTTTGACCTTTTGTTGCTTGCCATGTTTAGATAATATTGGGCAATGCCAAAAGTGAAAGAAAAGATTGTAGAAATTTTTGCAATTGTCTTGTTTGTTGCCATTTTTTTTCTTTTTCGGTATTGGCCTAATCTGTTGGCCAGTTGCGGGCAGCGAGGAGTGATTTATCCTTTAATGGGTTTCGCTTTGTGGTGAAGGATGCTGCTCCATAAGCTATTCATTGAAATACATAAGTTAAATGATATAGCACTTTGTGCGGAAACAAAGGATAGACATTTCTAACAAAAGGATTTATATTCTAGAAATCAGGCCAAAAGATGCAAATCTTTAGTTATTTAATATAATGTTTTCTGTTATTTAACACTTGCTTAAGAAAGCAAACTAAATTTATGTTAATTACACTGAAAAGATGCCCAATTATGTTGGTAATTTTAATTTTGAAAAGTATTTATTACAAGCGATTTTGGGTTTTTAAAAGGAATTATTGAATTTTGAGCGCAGTTTTACTATTATAAATTGTAAGTGCTGAGTGTTAGTCTGAGCTGAGAGGAGAGAGTTTTAATTCATAAAATTTTACTTGAGCTACAAATATATAAATTAATGACTTGAAACTTAGTCGATCGTAGTATAAAAAAAAAATTAATTTAGATAAAATAATTGCATGTTCTTGAATGCCACGAATAGGAATATGTTAAATATTATTAATTTATAATTTAATATTTGAGCTAAAAATATATATAAAAATGACTTAAATCTCGATCGTAGTGTTAAAAAAAATTAATTTAGATAAAATAATGCATGTTCTTGAATGCCGCGAATAGGAATATATTATATATTATTAATTTATAATTTAATTAGTTAATTATTTTATTTTATTTGTTAATGAATATTTATTGAAAAGTCAGGATTGTCTAAATATCCATTATGCCTTTATTCTATGAATTTTCGCATCGTATAATCTCTCGCACATTTTAGTATTTTATTATTTGATACTTACTATAAAATACCATAAAAGTATTTTTAGGATATTATATTATTTTTGTATTAAATCAATTTGAATTTTGTTATTAAAATAAATAAATTAAAAAATGTTGAAAATTAAAAATTAAAAAAATTAAAATTAACAAATTTTAAAAATTAAATTAATATTATTTAATCAAAAAAAATATTTATATACTTTTACAGTATTTTATATATCTGCAAAATTCTGCTTGATTTTGTAGATTTTCATAGTGAAACATCTTTACTTATATTTATTTTAATTATAAAGATTTCTATATTTTTTTTTGTAAATTTTCATTTTTTCTATGCCATCTAGTTAAAAGAATAAAATTATTTCAATATACAAAAACTAGTCTGAGTCTTATTTAATGAATATCACGTTATTTTATATCATTAAATATATTTGTCTGTGTGCATGACAAATCTCGCATTAAGTAATTGCATTTCACAAACATGGATCTACATAATATAATTAAAATCAGCTCCAACATTAAATGGAGAATAATAAACGAGACGAAGACAACGGCAGGCAGGAGCAGCGGGAGCCTCAAGTGGGGAGCTTGTGGGGGGTTATCTTTTGTTTGACTTGTGTGGCAGGGCTAAACTGTAATAATTGGATGAGACAGAGCCGAGGCGAGTCGAGCATTGATGATGATGATGATGATGAGCAGCATGGCGATAATGAGGATTATGTATTACGAGTTGAGTGCGACGTGCGTGTCGCTGTGACTGTGACTGTGACTGTGACTGGGCATGAAGAAATCATATTTTCAAATTATAGCATGCACATCGATACACAACAAGCCGCAACTAAAGCGAACAATGAAACAGAGAACAATGGACAAAGAGGGGGATGCGGGGCAGGGGCTTAAGACTAGGGCAGACGCTTAGGTAGATGTAGACGTCGACGTCGACTAATGATGATAATTGCGCACCTCATATAAGTCGGCAACGCTTTTCGGGCCTGTCTGTCTGGCTATTCACTTAGGCCATAAACACAGACATTAACACCTGATCCGCAGGTGGATGGAGGGGCTGTGGCGGAGTCAGCGGGGGCAGCTCGCTGCACTGAAAAGGTGTTTTCCTTGCCGCGCCCTTATTGTTATGGTAAACAGACAGTTTTTCAGTCATTTTTTAGCCGCTGACCGCTGCTTAATTATAAACGCCGCGAACTTAATCTGGAGCGCAGCAGCTGGACAATGGGTAATGGGCAATGGACAATGGTCACGGGATACGGGATATGATGGAGTAGGGAGGGGAGGGGAGGGGAGGGCAAAGGCTTTGTAATGCCGCCGCTGCTGTTACCAGCTGCCACCTGTCCGCCCCGCCTGCCTTAAGCCAACATTTGTTGGCCAAAATGCGCACAAGAGTTGCCAAACAAATTCTTTTGTTATTTAATTGTAACCAAATTATTTCCACACGCTCTTGCGACTCCATTGTTCCGCTTGCGCTTTGGCTATTGGTCTGCCGGCCAAACAGGGAGCGGGGCGCCATTTTGACTACATTGAAGTGGGGGGCCAGAAGGAGCCGAAGAGGCAGGTGGCTGCCGACCGTCCGTCCAGCGATCTTTATCGCGTTCAGTTTACAAAAATTTCGCTCCTAATGAGCGATTTTCAACATTGTAATTCATGACAGCGACGGGCGCTGCCTTTTCATGTGGTTCCATGACGAGTTTTTTAAGCCGAAGGTTCAAACCCCAACACAAGCTTGCAACCAACGACGACGACGGCGACGGCGATGATGATGACGAACAATTTGCTGTGGGTGTGGCAGTTGCAGAGGGCGTGACTTGGTTGTTAAGCGTGCAGCTTTTTCAGCAAAAACATTCCATATCAAGTTTGGCTTGTTTTTTTTTTTTTTTTTTGTCTTTCAATTTTGTGTCTAATTGCAGTAGCTGAGCTATAGATAAAATCTATTTACACACAAACTGCAAGCTCATGAGAGCCTTGAGGCATGAGTTTGAATTTTTACCAAGACATTCTATACAACATAGACCTATTTGCGAAGATATTTATACATTTTCGTATTGCCTATTTTTATATTTTTAAACGCTTTTTATTATTATTATTTTTTTTTTTTTTAAGGTATATAAGATACCCTTTGAATTACAAAATTTCTTAGTTTCTATTAAACATTTTTAATTTTGCTTTCTTTCTTAGAAAAAAAAAACTATAAATAATAAAAATACAAAATATAAGGAAAATATATAGTATATATATGTATAAAATAAATTATTACATGAAAAATTTGTTAAAATAAAAATTATTTAATAAAAAATTTATATACAACAATTTGCTATTATTCACACTGTTGCAATTTAAATGTACGATAAATAAAAAATAATAATAAAGCTGCAAAAAATTAAACAAACAAAAAATTATTTACGAGAAAAAATACTATAATTAATAATAAATAAAAAGATATTAAATTAATTAATTAGTTAAGCTAGTTCAAAACTAAATTATTAGTTAAAATAAAACTAAGCATACAAAAATAAAAAAAAAGAAATAAAATAAAATAAAATAAAATAATTACATAAAAAAATGTTTAAAAGTAAAAATAAATTAAATAAACATTTATATACAATTAATTAATTAATTAAGAATTAAAATTAAACAAAAATTAAGCAAAGCTTTATTATGTATTATTATATTCAACAAATGGAAGTATTATTTAATATTTCATTCTGTCTATAGGATTTTATATCTCGATATTATTTAATATTTCATTCTATATATAGAATTTTATTCAAATCAATTTAACGATTTCGATCATACGTCTCTCTATCTATATGGTTGCCTGTCTATTAGTAAATCTATAAATTACAATATGAAATAAATATTTTATTTAAAAACGTTCGCTTTCTATGTGCTCAAATCGATCACAACTCCAAAAAAAAAAAACCCTATATGTGCTACAGTTATATAGTTAGAGCCCTCCAAGAGGTTACTCCCGACTACCTTTATAGATGGCTCAGCAAATAAATGTCCGTGGGAAATATGAAAATATTGACATTTAAATCAATTTGGCTGTTTCTCTTATCGGAACCAAGTATTTTGCATTGGAGAGAGCCCAACTGAGGCGATTCCAATTCATATTCTAATATAATGTTAACAAGCTGTCAGCGCCACTGGATCATCAATCAAAAAATTCCATTTTATTGATACAACAAGGTACAACATAATACGAGAAATTAATGAAAGCTTTAACACATAACATAGCTCGGTAGATAATTATGCTCGAGCAGAGACGAAATTGATGTTCGAATAACCCACATAAGTCAAAGCAAGTTAATCAGTTAATTTCCACACCATTTCCAGCCAGACGATGGATCTTCATTACAGCGGCAGCAGCTGATTATAAATCATAACAGCAAGAGAACCAGAAAAACTGGCGCCAACTGCAAAACTATGTAGATCTGAGCACACATCGAGAGAGTGTGTGAGAGAGATAGAGAGAGAGAGAGGGAGAAAAGTTTCTTGAACTTGCATGTGGATCTTCGTCAGCGATGTGAACGCACTCAGCTTAACTGGCAATTGAGGCAACTAGAAGTGACATCATATATAAGGATAATTCACTCGAAATGTTTATACAGACCATAATCCGTCGCGCAAGGCGAATAAATTGAAAGAAATGTTTCGGCTAGATGGGGTGGGCTGGGCAGGGGAGGTGGGGCCTCGACCGGAGCCTCGTCAGTTTTTACGTGGAAATGAGACAAACAAATAAATTTACTTTGATTGAATAATGGTTCCATAATTGGCAACTTGAATGGAATTGAGTAGCAGGCAAAACAGATGCTGCGAAACTCAATTGAGAAATGTAGCAAGAGACAGAGGCATAGCTCTGCTGCAGCAACAAGATAAGACGCATCGTAGATGAACATGTATATTAGATATATGTATGAGTGTGTATATAGTATATAGACAGAGAAATTTCTATGTAAACGCGGGCCTTAACTAACTGAATTGGATAATCTCATTCTGATTTCGAGTCTCAAGCTGAGAAACTGTAAATAAATTGCAGCTAAATTGTTGCATGCGAGACTTGTAAATACCTTGTAAGTTATTTGATTTTAATTGATTAAATATATTCATTCGAGTATCTGAATATTTGCATGTGTGAATATATAAACCCAATTTCGTAAGTCAAACTTAGTCTTTGGGATTGCCAACTTTGATCTAGTAATAAAAAAAGATATATTTATAAAATAATTTTAAATTCTGTTATTCTTTTTGAATTAACATATTTATAAAATCATATGCAGCAAGTTTCGTAGCTACAATAGTCAAAAAGTGTTTATAGATCACTTTAAGCCAAAAAATTAAAAACGAAAATGATCTTGATTAAATTCTTGAATTAATATCTTTATAGAATGAATGGATAATCAAAAGGTAGTCGAGAACAGCTTTAGATTTTCCTTTTATTTGAAAAATCATATTAGCTTAAGTAGATATATCTCCCACATATCTCACAACTGTAAGCAATATACCTTGCTTACATCAACTATAGGGTATGCAAAGAATGTTTAAGCTGGCAACTGGCGTCGCATTGTCGACAATTGTTGTCTAAGATTTTGTTAAATTGAAATGTGCAACTGTGAAATGTCAGGCGACAATTGTCAACTAGATGGATGCGATATTCCACATACGCCCCGTTGCCAGCCGCAACCGCGCCCTCAAAGAAAGCTGCAGATCACAGATTGAATCTTGAATCTCTGCAGTTTATTAACCTGCAACACTGAGAACAGCTCAGCGCGAGTGATTCATGCATTTGGGCAAGTGTCTGAGATTGAGAGATGCAACAGATGAGAACAACATGCGAAGAGGAAGCAAACCAGTAGATGAAACAGCGTAAGGGCTAACCGAAGAGTAGCAGAACGAAGCTAGAGCTAGCCAGGGAGTAGCTCTGTTGCGAGTCAAACACTTGGCAATTGGAAAGCCGTTCGACTTGCTGGCACTTGTGCTTGCAAAACCTTTCTAAAGCTGAAAATGCTTGTTTTAAATGTCACAGTTATTCAATCTGCTGGAAAGGGTGGGACAGAGAGAGAGAAAGGCAGACGAGAGAATGCAGAAAAGAGATGGTACTATCAATCAATGATGATATAATAGAAAAGGTATGTACATAAGTATATTATGTAAAGTAATTAAATATAACGAAATATAATTCTCAGTTATACTGATCTTTTTTTAATTTTTTAAACAACAAATTTTTGTAAGTTAAGGCGATAATAAAAATGTATGTTGGAAATATGTATATGACAAAACCTATATCAAATAAAATGAATATTATTGCAAAGTTAGCAGAAGTTGGGAGTTGTGTAAAGAGAATATTTCTATACCTATAACATGTCTGTATATTTTGAATAAATATATATAAATGTTGAGCAAAATTTAGTTTTTATATATAAAATTATTATCTAACGCTTCCAATTGGAAGCTATCTTTGTTTGCTACTCGTTTTGGAAAATTGTTTGAGAAAGCATCGAAGAGAAATTTGACTCTTGTTAAGCGGGTAATATAATATATGCTGCAATGTATATAATAAATAATTTTAAGTTAAATTTTAATAGATATATATTATTTAGAATATATATATATTATTTATTTAATATATATTTAAGAAAACATATATTTTATATGAATGCATATGAAGCATGACTCTTTCAAATATTTCAAAGATTATTTAATCAATATAAAATAAGTCAATAAATAAATTATTTAATTATCTTTATATATATTTATATGTAAATATAAATCATACAATATATTACAATAAACATTATAAATAGCAGAATTAAATTATGGATGATATTCTGATATATATATAAAGAAAGAGTCATTTATATTCATATACAGACTCCAAGTGTATGATATACCTATATCTGTAATTATAGAATATGTAAGGTATGACGTGCATACATCTTTGCATATCTGTAGCAAACTCTCTTTTAGAGCATGTCGTTTGGTTTCAACTATTCGAGCGCTATCAAATATCTTGAACGCACTTCATTCCATCTGGCTGCATCTTTAGAGATCAACGCCAACGCCTATGCTCGAGCGTCGTCTGCTGTGCGGCCCGCATTTCTCTGCGCTAACGAAATCCAATTCCCATCCACACACACACACACACACACACGCAGCCGACAACATATTGGACGTGCAACCACAACAACAACAACAGCGAGAACAACATAATGACTAGCAAGTCGGTAAAAACAATTTCATCAGCTGCCGAGTTCCGCACGCTCCACACGCCGCACTCTCTCTCTCTCTCTCCTCGCCCCTCATTTTGTTGGCGTGTGTGGGACATGCGCTAAAATTTTATTTGATTTGACACTTAGCAGTGCCTGTTAGCGGCGCGATTCGTCTCTCTCTCTCTGTGTGTGTGTGTGTGTGTGCGCGCGACTTATTAAGGACTTCCTGTTGGCCATCAGCATCTTTTGTCGCGACAACAGATTAATTTAACGCACTGCAGTTCAATTTAGATCGCCATTTGGTACAGTCGAATCGAAATGAAAACAATTTTCGAATTTCATTTATCTTTTGCAATTTCGTTGCGCTTCTTTTATTTCAATAGAATCTCAATTTTATTTAGTGTCTGCCTTCTAAAGTACACAATAATAATAATTGTAATAATAATCATATTAATAATAATTGTAATCATAATATAAATTAATTAGTGCTTAAAATCAAATGCCTGCTGCGCTTAAGTATCGTTATCGTTATCGCTATCGCTATCGAAACAAATAGAACTTACTGTTCTTCTTATATCGTTGAAATACCCTTGCAAGAGTTTTGGGATGCTTAAAATTTTAAATTTTATTTTGAAGTTCAGTTGGCTGCAGTTGGAATTAAGAAAAGTTATTTACTGAAAAATATCAAAAATATATATCGAGAAATTGCGCTAATATTTTTAGAGAATTTTCAGCAATGAAAACTTTAGTTAGCAATTATTTATATATTTTTAAGTAAAATATTTTTAAGCAATATGTTTTAGAGACTTTTTAGCAATGAAAAATGCAGTTTGAAAATATTTATATATTTTTAAATAAATAATATTAGAATTCAAACTGAATTGACCAAGACCTTAGCTGTTTCTATTATTCATTAGGGATCAAGGCCTTAAAAAGAGATTTCAGAATTTGCATATTAAACTTTTTCATATGAGAAATTCATGCAAAATTATTGTAAAATAAATATTAGGATTTTTTTTGCATAAGAATTTATAAAATTTGTATTATGTAAGCTGAATTTGAAAACTAGTTACATTTTTATTTTTCTTCAATTATATTTTTTATGAGAGATTTTTTATATTAATGCAAATATTTCAATATTAATTTAAAAATTTGGTTTCGGATTTTGAAAAAATTAATAGTAAATACCAGACTTTTTAATGAAAAAGAACCGAGTTTAACCTTTTATATATATATATTTTAAAGGGTTTATGAAATTATGAAATGCATGTACAATATTTATTTAATCTGATTCCCTTTCGATAAACCTATCTATACTCTGCAAAGGTATTTAAGCTTCGACTAGCCGAAGTTATTTCAACTTTCTTACACTTCTCTCTCGCTCCCTCATGCCCTCTCTCTATCTCTCTTTCTATTTACAAGCGTCTAGCACCTCAGTCGCGGCTAAGTTTTGTTAATTTTATGTACAACGAATATTTATACACTATACGCCAGCCCAACAGCTGCTTCAGCTGTTGTGTGTGACAACTGTGACGGGCTTGAGCAGTGGCTGCTGCTGCTGCTGCTGTGGAGCTGGTCCCGGTCCAGGTCCAGGAGAACGGGAGTTGGCATCGCCGTTCGCCTGTTGCAGAAGCTGCTGCTGCTGCTGCTGCTGCTGCTGCTGCTGCAGCAGGCTGGGCGATGAAGGTGGCTGGCCCAGATGTGTCATGTGTGGCTGTGGCGCCGGCGCAGTGGGCAGCGCTGCGCTGAGTTGCCTTTGATGTGCCGCCAGAGCGGCGGCGGCGGCATGCTGATGCAGCAGCTGCTGGTACTGCAGTCGTTGGTACAGCTCCTGGCTGCTGGCGGGACTGACAAAGGGCGGCGGTGGCGGTTGCGGTGGCGCCGCTCCGCCTGGATGGCCCACCAGGCCGGGCGGCAGCAGACCCGCCGCGGCGGCTGGGCTCTTTGGCGCAAAGGGATTGTAGCGCTGATACATGCTGGCCAGCAGACTGGGCGCTGCCTGTGGATAGGTGAGGAACTGTCCGAACTGCGGATACGCCGCCAGACCGGGAAACATGGGTCCGATCAGCGAACGCTTGAAGGCGGCCAGGCGCGAGCGACTGGCGGCGGTGGTGCGACGTCTCAGCTTGCCGGTGGAGCCGCCAATGAACACATCCTCCGCTGAGGGATCCAGCATCCAGTAGTTGCCCTTGCCGGGATCGTCGTAATGTCGCGGCACCTTCACAAAGCATTTGTTCAGGCTGAGATTGTGCCTGATGGAGTTCTGCCAGCCCTGCTTGTTGTCCCGATAATACGGATGATTGGTCATGATGTACTCGTAGATGCCATTCAATGTCAAACGCTTCTCCTGGCTCTGCCGGATGGCCATCATGATGAGCGCATTGTAGCTGTACGGTGGCTTCTCGTTGCCCTTCTTGTCCTTGATGGGTTTGCCATCTGTTGATTTGGTCTCTGAATCGCCATCGTTATCACATTCCACATCCTCCTCACCATCTGCGTCTCCCTCTGCGTCCGCATCTTCGTCATCGGGTTCGTCCACATCAACGGGCGGCGCTGGCGACATGGACGTCACATCCAGATCTGATTCCACATCGCTCTCTTGCTCTGAGCCGAGCGGGGAGCTATTGTTGTTATTATTATTATTGTTGTTGTTGTTATTGTTAAACTTTTGGTCTGCCTGATGTCGCTGCTGTTCCTCCTCCTCCTCGCGGTGCTCATCCTGCTCCACGGTCTCCGGCAATATGGAATTTATGGAGAAACTGGACTTCAGATGCGGCGTGCGAGCCATTTTCATGAGCAGCGTTGCCGGCGTCAGATTCAAATTCAGATTCAATGCGCCGACGGTATTGAGATGCGGATGCGAATTTGATAGCGGATGCGCGTGTGGCTGTGGATGATGTGTGTGCTGCGCGTGATTGTGTGGATGATGATGATGATGTGCGTTGAGTTCGTCAACGATTTTCACCATTTTGCACTACAGATTGTTGTATAATTTATTGCTGTTTTTTATTTACTTGCTTTTCAATTTGTTGCTAACCCTGCATTTTATTAAGTTAAAGACTTAAGCTTTTATTATATTTATATCACAAAAATAATAACTATTTGAATGCCTCCCACGCGCGTATTCGTTTACGATTGGATTACATTTGCCATTCGCCGTGGGCTGTTTACCGTTTATCGTTTACCGTTCAGCACGTTCTTTTCGTTCACACGTCTGCTGCGCTGTGGCGTTTTGTGTAGACTAACAAGAATTCCCAAATCTCAATCCAGTTGCTGCGCCTAGCGGCTATTGCTGCTATATCCACTGCCGCAACAGCCAATGGCAACTGTGGATTCTGTTCGTGCCGTGCACGCTCTCTTTCTCTCTCGCTCTATAGTTCTCCCAGTGTACATCAGTAGCGCTCCCGCTTGCGCTTGCTCTTCGTTTGGCTTGTACTCGTGTGCGCCCGTTTGTATGCAAGTGTCTATGCGTGTGTGTGTAGAGATTTTTACCATTCGGCGCTAATTGCTGTGCTGACATGACACGAACACCGCCGACTGGCCTTTGTTTTTGGTTTTTATCGTTTAGCTTGGGTTGGGGAGCGCAACGCCCGGGTTGTGGGTTGCATTTTGATACGCCAGGTCTTTCGTTTGCTGTGCTCTTTTTGCAGCAGCTGTCGCTTTTGTTACAGTTACGCCAACTGCTGTTATTGCTGTTGTTATTGCTATGAAGGTCCCTTTTAATGTATTTTTCGCTTTCACACACATATAAACGCTAACACGATGCTTATTGTTGTTTATGTGTTTCTGTTTTCTCTACATTTGAGCTGTTGCCCTCTTTAATTTGCAAGAATTCTTAAATAAATTGCGAATAATTTATAGCATATTTATAAAACAGTAGAGAAAGCAAAAACACAGAGACTTGCAACTAAATTTAAATTGTTGAAAAGTGTGGGCAAATTATAAAAAAAAAAAAAAAAAAAAAAAAAAAAAAAAAAAAAAAACAAGTATATATTCATTTGAAATTTATATTCGTAAAACAAATCACAATAATTGACGTTTTCATTAATTGAAATCGATTTAATCGAGTTTTCATAAAATAATAAAAACGAAATGCAATTTGCTGCAATCATGTAATTCTTAGAAGGCAGCAGCTGCTGCTATTCGCATGGGGCATGCCACAAATAACAAATAATGTACAACTACAAAGTGAAGAACGCAATCATTTTGTAATCATAATAATTGTTTTCGCTTATTGTGGGCGTGTACACAGCTGTGCGCTCTGCAGGTGTGTGTGTGAGTGTGGAACACAAAAGGAGGACAACGCGCTCTGATTGGAGCCAAGACACGAACAGTTACCAAGGTATAACATGTTTTACCTGCGCAAAAATCAACTAAATAAAAACTATGGAAAAAATGCAGCAGGAGCAAGAGCAATAACAACAACAATTGCATAAATAAAAACGTCAGACGCCATGTTGGCCAATTGTTGTACTGTGTGGATTGTAGCTCTGGCTCTTGCTCTTGCTCTTGTTGTTTTTGCGCATCCCACAACGGAATGTGGTCGGCTGTTTGCATGTATGTGTTCGTGTGAGAGTGCCCATACCACGCCATGTATGTATATGTGCATGGCTAAAAATTATTGGACGTTCGCCTTGCGTGTAGAGTGGAGACATACGCGCAAAGCTTTTGACTCACACTTGCTCACATACACCACACATAGGCCCTCTCCCTCTCTTACGCCATGTATATATGTATGTGCAGTTGTTAGCTTAATGGGGGCTCGCAGGTCAAAACAAAATGGCGCTCGCAGCGGCATTTTAATTGCTGGCTTCAATATATGTACGAATTTCAATGGATCTTCAGCTGCGTACGCGTTCTTCAATTGGGTGTGTACATATTAGTGTTTTATTGTTGTTTATTGTTTTGGTTACTTGCATAACAGTATTGTTATGCACACGGTTTGACCGAACTGATTGAGAGTATATCGGTTTCACACTTTACTTATTTATTTATTTTTTTGTCAGTTGTATTATTTATTGAAGCTGAAAAGCTGGGATTTTTATTGGAGCTTATATTTACAATACTAAATCTTAAAATTCACAAAAAAAGCTCAGAATATATTCTATAATATAATATATTAAATAATATATATATATTTGTAAATTTAATTGAAATTTAAATTTTACAATATAATATAAAATATTTTGTTATTCTGACCTAAGAGCCTATAACAATATTGAAACTTATTGAATTGCCTGAAGTCAAGATTTAGATTTTGTTAAATGCCGCTATAACTTATATAATAAGCATAGTATGGAATGAAGGAAAATGGAATATTATAGGTTTCATTATAATTTAAATATGCAGATATATAGCAGTCATCTTTGGAGCATATTAAAGGAAATCTGGGAATAGCTAATAAATTGTCTATACAAACAACTTTATTTGCATTCATATAATAACTATATATTTTTTTAAGGTTCTTAACTTACTCCTGTATACATATATACCATAGATCTGCCTTAGATCAAACCCACCGCTAGACCGGAAACTCTAAGCCTATGCCTAAGCTGCTTCCTTCCGCATCGTTCCCTAAAAACCTTCATTGATAAGAACCGTGTCACAGTCAATAAAAGAGTTGTTTAAAAAGCAGCTACCGTCGAGAGCCGCAAATCAAACATGAATAAATCAATATGCATACATATGTGAATTGCCATCCATCGAGCATTCGAGAACCAGCCATCGGGCAGCGGGTATTTACGGGGGCGAGAGTACTTTACTAATCAGCCAGATTTATAGACGGCATTTAGTTTTGTTCGTTTTGTTAGCGCAGAGATGCGCACCTTTGATATTTGCCCAAAGGGGCAAATAAATCCCTGAGCATCACTTGGTCCTTTAGTTAACCCTTTTGCTCTCAACCCGTTCGATGTTCGACGTTCGCTGAGGCTGGTCAAAGTTGCCGCGCCCACAACGCCCGCACGGATCGCGATGTCCTTCCGGGTAGCGGCGATGCCCGCTTTATTTTGATAAACTCAATGGCAGTTTAACCGCAGGATTAGCTTGTTTGCTCAACGGATCAACGCGATGCATGCAAACAGAGGCGGCTACCTAAGCGGCGGGCGGACGGACAGACGGACAGACGGACGGGCGGATCGACTGCCCAGGTAATGGGTCAGTCATGCAGGCAGGCAGACAGGCAAAGGAATTGATCGGGCTGAACGGGTTAAGCAGCGCTCACAGGACATCGGCTTCCGTTGTTTACATTGTCTGTTTACATGCAGCGGCCGGAGCGCTGCCTGAACAGTAGCCAAAAATTTGAGTTGCAAATTGGTCTTAGCCACGCCCAGGACTCGCTTCGCCTGTGCCATGCCGTGCCGAAAGAGTTAAGCAAAGGATTTAGCATGTCCTTGTGGGCTTGGATTTGGCTGGACTTAGCTTAGCGCGTATTAATCTGATATTCGTGGACTTCCACGCCGTCGCTGCACATTGAACTATTTTTCAGCCTAATCGCCGTCGCTTAGCCATGCAAATATTTTCCAACATCAGTGCGCGGGATTTGTCTCGATTAAAGCCAGCAAAGGGTTAACACTGTTAAGGGCTAAAGGCTAAGGGTTATGTGGGCTAAGGTAAAGGCTAAAAACCCTTATGTTTTGGCCCCGCCTGACATCTGATTTTGTTTAAGGCGCATCACAGTCCACTTTAACTGTTACACTTACTTTGCAGCTATATACCCTGGCTTTTTGTTAGGCGCGTAGTTGTGGGGTTGGGGTAAGGGGCTGCCATGGGCCTCTGTCCCGTGTTCTGGCAAATTGGCCAAATTTTGTGAAAATCATGCACTGCACAGCTTTTCCGCTCAACGGGTTCCTTGCACAGGACAACGGACAGTTTTGGACATTGCCAACACTCTCCTTCTCTCTCTCTCTCTCTTGCCCTGGCTCTCTCTTTCTCTGTTATTGTTGTTATTATCGTGTGCTTCGTTTTGCAAATAAACAGCCAAACGAGTGTGCTACAAGTGTGCAGGGGTGCTAAGGGGTCAGCGGGTGCTAAAGGGGGTGTACGAAACAGCGTATGGTTAACGACGGGTGGTTAACACCAACAGCAGCAGCGGGATTTGAGCTTAGAGTGTAAGCAAAAGGAACTATGCATAGCTGATCGACTGTTGTATACGCTATAAAATAAAGGCAAGGGAATGCAGCTGTGGCTACAAAATTTAAAGTTTAAAAGTTTAGTTGAATATCTGAAGCAAGAAGACAAAGCATTAACATTTTTGAAGTTTGAAGTAGATTTAAAAAAGCAAAAAAAAAAATTGTTTTAGATCTAAAGTGGAGTAAGAAAAATATTCCTCATTTATATACTTAAAGTCCTTACTATTTTTGTATAAAATTTAATTAATAATTAATAATGAAATTAATTAATTTAATGCATAACAGATGACGTCTCTCAGAAATCTAGATATGTAAGAAAGTTGATCTTCATATACCTAAATTGTATTTGTTTTTAATGGAATCAAGTTAATTGCTTTTAAAATGATGGATAGATACGAGTGAACAATATTTGATGGAATTTACTTTGAAGACAACATGAATAGAGAAACATTTTTTTCAATATTGATTGATTGCTATTAAAATAATTGCCGAAATACTAGAGAAGATCAAGTTTACTGATTATTAAATTAAATTAAATGGTATTAAATAATTATATATTTAATAATAAAATATTAGGATATTATAAGATATTAAGTATGTATTTAAGAATCTTGTAAGTTTTCCACTCTGCCAATATTCAAGATATTTTTTTAATTCAAAACTATATTGAACTCTTAAAATATATTTCAATATTATTCCAATAATCTCTCTTCCATCTTTCGCCCTGCTAAAAAAAAACCACAGTTACAGTCGCATAGCTCACCAACTACGTCACTAAAAAATACACTATATAAAAAACAAGAAAAAATCTGCTGTGTTTTCTAAACGCAAACTTCGGCTGTGCTTCCTGCGCCCGCTACTCTTGCAGCTCTTTGAGCAGCCCTTCTTTTGGTTTTTTAGCCTAATTGTTGACAATGTGTTATAAACTGATTTACACGCATTTAACGAAAAGAAACACTGCCAAAACTCACACAGCGCCAACACCAACAACAACCCACAACAACAACATGCCGAACATCGTTAGCGTCGAAGGGCAACCGCTTAGATGTCATCGTTAGCTGATGTTGCTGCTGGCGCAGGGAAATTGAAATGGGAAATGGGCCAGAGACAAGAGGGGGACAGTGGCAGCGGCGCGGGGCAGGGCATTTGGTCGCGTGTGCCACGCGAGGGTGGCAACTTAAAGGGGCAAACACGATTTGTTGTTGTTGTTGTTGTTGTTGTTTGTGTGCGTTAATGAACTGCGTAACAATTAACAGCAACAACGAGCACAAATAAAGCGCAACAGCAATAAGCAGAAGGGTGCTGCGGCTGCAGCTCAGCTTAAAAGTCACTGGCCACGCACACGATTCCCATTACGATGCCCACTTCCCACTGCCCAGACCCAGACCCAGATCCAATGCCCATGCCCATTCCCAAGACTGCCGCTGCCGCTGCTGCTGCTGCGGGTTCATTTGCGGATTTATTGCTGCATAATCGGACAGCAGCGAGAAGCACATAATATTGAGTTGCACGACTAGCAGTTACCCTGTTATTTCTTTAAAATGATTAGCAACTACTTGGCCTGTGTCAAGCTTATACTCTATAATTTAGATTAGCCAATACTTGCCTTTGTCCGCTAACTCGATCATAACCACTGCAGCCTCTTTGTACAGGGTATTCACTTGCGCAAACATTGCTTTGCTTGATTATGCTGGCGGCTAACGTCTGTTGGCTTTTGCCAGTTGCCTGCTCGGTCCGTCGGTCACTTAGTTTCGACTAGCCGCTGATCCAAATCAATTTAATTGAGGTCCAGCACGCTGGTCGCCTTTGGCCCAGCTTAATTTGTCCAATGTGTTGGCACTCAATGGTCGCCCCTGCTGAGCGCCCACTGTATCAGTGTGAAATCTGTCAACTGACATGGGCTCTCTATCTGCAAGATCTGCCAAAGGAAGTTGGCGGTTACCAAGTGCAATTGAAAGGATGACGAGCAGCGTGAACGAACAATTAACAATTGAAAGTTACTAAGGAAATGTATAGAAAATATTAAAATTATTAATATGTAAGAAAAATGTGAAAAAAAAAAATTTTTTAATAATAAGCAACAAATATTTGAATCAAAACTTTCTAATAATAATATAAATAATATTCAAATAAATATTTAAATATATATATTATATATATTTGTAAACCAGTTTAATATTGAACGCCAAACTGATTGAAAATGAGAAAAAAAAATAATAATAAAATGAATATGGGACAAATATTTAAAAATATGCATTTTTAAATTAAAATGAAAAATAACAAAATAAATAATAAAAATACAAAATTAGGCAAATATAAAATTTAAAAAATAAAGAAATGTATAGAAAATATTAAAATTATTAAATAAATAATAAGAAACAAATATTTATAAATAAAATAAAATAATTTAAAAATAAAATAAATTATATTAAAAAAAATATATTTAAATATATATATATTTTTTTTTATATATTTGTAAACCAATAATAATTTCCGCCAAGCAGATTTAAAATGAGCAAAAAAAAAAAATAATAATAAAATGAATATTGGACAAATATTTAAAAATATGTATTTATATATTAAAATTAAAAACAAAATAAATAATAAAAAAAAATTTAAGCAAATATAAATTTTTAAAAATATTTAATTTCAAAGGCTGAAATTATTTATAACATAAATATTTATCATGTATAAATTGTATAGTAAAATACAGCTAAAATAGTTGTTAAATATTATTGATGAATTCATTTCATATACTATCTACAGTTTGCTAGAAAAGTTTCTCAACCATTGCAAGTAGTATGAGTAGACAAGTATTTAAGATATTTATGATTTGCCACGTTTAATCTATAACACGAGTGCAGCTCAAGGCTATATACGATATATTGGCATACGGTAGTCAGATGTCAATTTATAATCAATGATTTATGTCTTCGACTCGTTGCTGGCGACCCACAAACTGACACTAAGTAGTTGAGTTACGTATTTAAATTGTGAGTGTGACTATCGATCGACAGCTGAGAGCTGAGAGCAGCTCAAAAGTATGAGAGGAAGCCGTGCAAGTCTTGGTCGGGCGTGTCACCTATATAGAGCTGCCTCCCTCTCCTCCATTCCGCTCTGCATGTGTGTGACAGCGAGTGACCACAAAATGTGTTTTTAATTGAATGCAATGTGTGGTGGTCAGAGTGGCCACAGATGGGGGCACAGCACACATTCAAATATTTATTAATAAAATAATTGTTAACCCATGGCACAAATACTAATCAAATAATGAATGAAATTGTTGCTGCCCAGCGATGAAAATATTTGAAAAATATTTGTAGACGCCGTACACACAGAGTGAGGCACTCAAACCACCAGCATGTGGGTAGTTCGATTGGGTTGCGGAGGGTATTGCTATATGGTCTAGGCGAGTGACGAGAGTTGCTCTCTAATTAGTCTTTCTTTCATTATCTTGGCCTCTCTGTTGACCCGAATTTCAATTAAGTTAATTTACGCGCCACACATCGAGGGCAGCATCAGGGGCCATGCATCCAGAATCAGACGACGCACTCGGACCCGGACTCGGACTTCAGCTCGGACGCTGACTCTGACTCCGACTGTGACACTGTGAACCTCGCGCGGAACGGAACCAATTCAGCACAATAAATAAATGTACTATATGAATGAATAGTAGCACCAGCTGCTGGCCAATTGTTAGCGTAAAAAATACTTTAGATCAACAAAAAAAGAAAATGTAGAATAAGAATGAAGAAAAATACGCGCACAATTAAAAGAAATTATGAATGAGTATGAATAATGAATGCACTTGAGGTTTCTGTCTTATTCCGATGACTGGACCCGCTCGTCGCACTTGATTGGGCGCGCAACTCTCCCCCTGGCACAGCCCAGAACGGAAGTGAGTTCAGTCGGGTTGACAACACACAATATGCGCATGACAACTTGGCATATGAACTCTGATGTCAGACGCTTGCAGATGCTCCTACAGCTGCAACAGTTAACAATCAGATGTCGCACGCAATGCCCCAAGGAAGGTGCTCTCCATGCGAAAAGCAACAAAGAACGCAATGCAGACACAGTGAAGCTTGCACATGAAAGCAATTGAATAAGACGAAGGCATCTTATTTGCATATTAATAACATATCAAAGACATTTGTGAATAGTTTTTAATTTATTTGAATTTTTAATTATATTAAATTTATATATTTTAAACTAATTTTATTTTTTATTTATTATTTTTATTTTATAGACTAACTTTGTTTATATATATTAACTTTTTAAAATTTTTTATTTTTTATTATTTCTTTTTAATATTTTATATGAGACGAAGGCATCTTATTTACATATTAATAACATATCAAAAAATAGTTTTTTAATTTATTTGAATTTTTAATTATATTAAATTTATATATTTTAAACTAATTTTATTTTGTATTTATTATTTTTATTTTATAGACAAATTTTGTTTATATATATGAACTTTTTAAAAAATTTTATTTTTTATTATTTCTTTTTAATATTTTATATAAGACGATTTATTTGAATTTTTAATTATATTAAATTTATATATTTTAAACAAATTTTATTTTTTATTTATTATTTTTATTTTAGAGACTAACTTTGTTTATATATATATAAACTTTTTAAAATTTTTTATTTTTTATTATTTCTTTTTAATATTTTATATAAGACGAAGGCATCTTATTTATATATTAATAACATATCAAAGACAATAAATTTGAATAATTTTTTTATTTATTTTAGTTTTTAATTATACTAAATTTATATATTTTAAACTAATTTTATTTTTTTTATTTATTATTTTATTATTATTTTATTTTTTATAGACTTTTTTTTTTATTTCTTTTTAATATTTTACATAGTGATGTCAAAAAAATTTTTCTTTATAATTAATTTTTATAGATATATACGAAATATTTTTAATATTTAATATTTAAATTAAATAATATTTTATATTAATATTATTTAATATTTAATAAAAAATATATACAAATTGTTCCTTAAATATAATATTTTAGCCATTTCTTCAGCTCCTCTTCTTAAGCCGTTTTCCAATTCTATCTTCAATCTAAATAACTGATTATTGCCATTTACATTCCGTGCATTTATTTATACATCGACCTCTAATAAGCCAACACCTAGACTTCCCTCTCTCTCGTTCTCTCGCTCTTCTCATACATCTCTTTAGCCTAAGACCTATCTAACGATCTAGCTATCTAATCTCTTAACGATTTTCTTCTATACTGCACCTCGAGAGCTCAATCCTTGCGAAACAAAGCGACTAAACCCAAAACGCGTTAGGTTAAACCTGAAGGCAAACAAAGCGCCCAACTAGCTGAACTATATACAATATATATAAAATATTTATGCCACACAAAAAAAGAAGAGATATACAGAAAGAGAGAGTGAGAGAGGGAGCGAGTTCTGTCGATGGGCTTGAATCATTAATGAAACTGGACTTGGATTACCAAGCAGGAGATGAGTTACTGCACCGTCTGCCTCATCCTGGGGCATAGACTAAACGCACAAAAAGTGTAACAAGCGGCACACGCAGCTCGTTGCACGCTGCGCTGCTGGATGAATAGGAGACACCCTAAAGTAATCAGCTTGGGCATCTGGACTAGCCCGGAGACTGGCTTTTGTATGCAGAGCCGCCGCTGCTGCTGCTCTTTCGACATCGTAATCCCTGCACTTAACCCGGGTAATAAGATAAAGTAAGGCAGATCCGTTTTCGGCTGCTTCTGCTTGTTATCTTTGTAAATTGCATGTCGAGCACTTAAGCCAATTCTCAAACTCAACTCAACTCAACTCAACTCGAAACTGGTTAAGAACTGTTTGCACGCGTGCTACTGCAGTGCGACCTCACAATGCGAATGCGCTGCTAAGACGCTGTCGCTGTGATACAGTTAAGCAAAATCCCCGGCAGCTATGGACCAATAATGCCCAGCCCCGAGACAAGCCAATACAATCAACACAATCAAGCCGCAACCCCGTCTTAGTCCGACTTAGACGAACTCTGAAGCTGAAGCTGAAGCTGAGGCAGAGACTGAGACTGCGGCTGAGTCGGACAATCAGTCCGAGTCCTGGCCGTGGCTTAGGTAAGTGGATTCATTTTGAATCCAATTCAGCAAATCCCGAGCAGCCATACAGCGCAAATTGCAGAAATGTGTTAAGTATATAATGCGCTCATCCAAACTATTTCAATAACAAGCAGCTACTTAAGCCAAGGCCCAAATATACCCAATCAAACAATGTGCCCTACCAAGCCATAGATACCCTATCCTATCCCATGCCAGCCTGTCTTAGCCTATTCTAGCCATATATGTTTCTTCTTTTGTGCATTTTAATCGTACACAAAGTTTCATAGGCTAAGTCGCTGGCTAAGCTCGGCTTGTATATGCAAAATATTGGATGGCAT
This sequence comes from Drosophila buzzatii, assembly GCA_035045845.1. Lineage (NCBI taxonomy): Eukaryota > Metazoa > Arthropoda > Insecta > Diptera > Drosophilidae > Drosophila > Drosophila buzzatii. The sequence continues at coordinate 542,504 of JAWNOS010000180.1, forward strand.
ATGGTTCTTATCTGTGGGCCCGCCAACCGATTTAACTCTTCCATGCCGCTAAGCCGTGCATAAACCCCAAATATGCTAAACAATAAATAAACTAAAACTGCAAGGCGCAAAGACGGCTTGGATAGAGAAAAGCAATTTGATATTTTATTATCGATTATTGATTATAGTTGATTATTAAAGAAAGTTATAAATATAAGAAAGATAGTGAAAGAAAAATAGGTAGATTCATTTGTTTATATTATTGCAAAGAATATTGAAGAAATTTAGAAAGAGAAATTGATTTTCTAGATTCATTTTTTATATAATTTCAAAGAATATTGAAGAAATTTCGAAAGAGAAATTGTTTTTTTTTTTTGCCTCCTTTTTTTTCGAAAAACACATGAAATAAATTAATAAGAGATTAACTAGCATATGTCCAAGGCTTTATATGTATGTATACCATATTATTATTATTCATAGAAAATTTTACTTTTCTGCATTATCTCATTTGCTGCCCAAGAGCTGAAGACTAGATATTCTGGATATAGACTCGTTGATACAGTCAGTTACTAAAGCCCATAATATTATACTAGCTAGGTACTGAAGACTCGAAACCTAGAATATAAGAATAGTCGTGTGTATAACCAGAAAACAAAAAGTCCCCAAATATATAGTATATATATAGTATATATCTATATCAAAATATTAAAATAATATTACTGCAGATTCTCTCTTCAAATTTACCAAATATCATTTAGCTCTTTTTTCAAACAGAGAAGAAACAGTATTATAAAGGAGTTCCGATGGAAACATTCTAACTTGATTGATATCCACATAAGCTAAATGCAATAACAACAATGAAATTTTCTATTTAATTTTCGATATATTCCCAATTATTCCTAGGGTTTAAAATACTCATAGCTATATATTTAAATATCTATCTCAGCTAAGACTGCTCATATGGCACCAACTGTCAGGCTAATTTTCGACTTATAGCAACTCTTCACACCGAAATGCCCCCGCGTCTGGTTCTATGGCTTGGCACCCTATAAAACTGCCAGCTAATCGTTTCAATAACATGATTTACCAACAAACAAACCCAAAACAGACACAAAGTCCGGACAATAATTTACAATTATTGAAAATGGGAAAAAGTGAGAGAACAGAGAAGAGAAGAGAAGAGAAGAGAAGAAAAATATAAGATGAAAATACGAGTATGATAATTGCTACTGCAGCCGTCGCTCACACACACAATGCCCCAAACTGAACTGACTAACGATGTTATTAATTATCATTTGCCTAAACAAATCTAGCCAGACAGAGACAGAGCGACAGCAAGAGCAAGAGAGAGATAGTGAGAAAAGCGCAGTATTTATGTTATGAGCAGGTCTTGTTAGATCAAGAACTTGTTGATGCCATCGATGACTCTGGCCGAGCCTGATAATGATGATGATGATGTTTATTCAGATAATGTTGATGCTCCGTTTTTCTCACATGTTTCACTCAGATGCGCACTTAACGCACACACACAGACGCACACACACATACAGCTGCATCTATGGCAAGTGATCAAAGCGCGTTTGCCGCTTGAAAAATTTTGGAATATTTGAAAATGAAGACATCAACATTTGGGTACGAGAACAAAAACAGTTTGAGAAATTTTAACAACGCCTTCGCCTTGTGGAACAACCAGAAGAACACGAAGAAGAAGAAGCAGGAGCAACAGAAGATATATGTAAGAAAAAAGTGGCCCCTGGTTGGCATTGTCGGTGCCCTTTTTGCTAGGGTTCTCATCTTTCACTTTTACCCAGGCATATTAGTTGAAAAATTGTATAACAAAAGTTAAGAAAAATTGCTGTATTTACACATGTATGTGTGTCCCTCTGTGCGTGTGTGTGTGTAGGCAAATAGACGTGTGCTGCCTTAGACAATGGCTTGGCTGGAACTGGGACCCCGGCGCGGAGTCCTACGAGCAAAGGTTCATAGTTGGATTACCTGCGGTGCGGGGCACAGCTGGAGTTGTCACTGGGCATGTAAAGAGCCAAGAAATTGAGACAACAACAGCAGGAACAACAACAACAACAACGACAACATCGATAACAACAGCAGCAACAACAACAGAGATGATCGCCCCTTTGCTCTCGCAGTGAGAAGCTTCAAACAAATCTTATGTTTGCCGCCTAATTAAGTCATCAGACAGCTAAAGGCAGCTAATAGATGAGCAAAAGCGGCTAAATATGACGGAAAATAGCCAAATAAAAAGCTAGAAGTCGCTTAAAAGCGGTTCAGCAATGCTAGAGATCAGCAACTAAAAGCTAGTTTTAATTAAAAAAGCTAGAGGTAAATTGGGTTCGTTAAAGCAATAGCCAGAAAACGCTAGAAATAGCTGAAAGTAGTTGGAAATGCTAAATAAATTTATTGATAATAAAAAAGAATTTTTTTTTTAAATTTTAAATGTTTTTTTATTTATTTTTTAAGATATATATATATATATATTTTTTTTATTAATTATTTTTGTTTTTTTTTTGTAAATCTAATGTAGCCAAACTACAAGCCGCCAAGACGGCGTGGCAGCTGTAGCTGAATTGATTTCTGTATCTGCCTGCGGCGCTGCTACTCAATTGCTAGCCAAATAGCTAACCGGCTGTCCAGGCCGGCGCTGGTCACAAAAAATGATTTGATTTTTATTTTGCTAAATGCATTATTTAGACGTCAAAGGGGATTTTGTGCGCGGCTCTCTGCTGTTGACAACGATGACGACGACGGCGATGGCGGTGGCGGTGGCGTTGGCGGCTCAATCAAAGCCTTGTCCCATTAAACCAAAACGCTGGGCGTGGCAAGCAGCCGTAAACGCCTTAGCTGGCCGGAAACTTGCCAAAGAACTGCATGCGCTGAAAGAGTTCGGCATTCATGTGTGCACCCGGATAGCCCTGCAGCTGTGGATGGGCGGCAGCTGGAGCGCTGTGCTGTGGCGGTGGTGCAGCAGCCGGTTGATACTGCATCTGAGGCTGGCCATAGCCAGCCATGGCAGCAGCAGCGGCAGCCGCCTGATAGGCAGCCGGATTCATGCGCTGATACAATGCAGCGGCGGCAGCAGCAGCAGCGGCGCCGGCAAACGGCATGCCCGGATAGCCGTAGCCAGTGGGTGCGCCATAGCCGCCGGCTAGCATGGGCGAGAAGATGGCCTGACGATAGGCGGCAAGGCGGGTGCGACTGGCGCCCGGATTCTTGCGACGCAGCTTGCCCGTGGTCTCACCAATGAACACCTCCTCGGCCGAGGGGTCCAGAATCCAGTAGTTGCCCTTGCCGGGATCATCGTAGCTGCGCGGGATCTTGGTGAAGCATTTGTTCAAGCTCAGATTGTGGCGAATGGAGTTCTGCCAGCCGCGCTTGTTGGCCTTGAAGTAGGGGAAGCGATTGATCAGATACTGATAGATGCCATTGAGGGTCAGACGCTGCTCGGGACTGTCCTGGATGGCCATCATGATGAGCGCGTTGTAGCTGTAGGGCGGCTTCTTGTTGTCATTGCTGCCAGAGCTGGTCTTTTGCTTCTTGCTGGGATTGCCAGCCAGTTCGCTGCTGCCATCACTTTCCTCGTCATCCAACTCAATGTCCTCATCATCGAATTCCTCCACATCGAGCTTATCGTTGTGCTGCGATGACAGTGATTCGGCAGCGCTGCTCATGGGCGTGCTGGTGCGTGAGGGGGTGTCGAAATCTTCGGATGCCGATAGTTCGCCATCGGAGTTGGCATATGGATGATATGGCTGCTGATGGTGGGGCATGGGTTCGTGCTTGATCACTGGTGCTGTGGGTTTCTTAGCCAAGATGGCATCGATGGAGAAATTGCTTTTGAATTCCATTTCGCAGACACTTTTCACCATTCTGTTTCTTGTAAGTCTTTCTAAATATTTGCTCTTAAAATTTTTTCAATTTTATTCTCAAACGGAACACACGAGCTTCTCTGTTTCTGTTTCTGTTTCGCTGTGAACGTTGCGATGCGTAGCTCAATACTGACTCTCCATAGCTGAGCAGCCCGCTATTTATACCAAACGCCTCTCACGCTAATCCGCACACACACACACAAACGAACGCATGCGCTCAGAGAGCGGACTGTGTTAGGTAGACGGCGAGTGCATAGACTCCGCCTCTCGCTCGAACCGGTTTGGCTGACCATTTTGTTCCACTTGCCATCCACACATGCACACAGACACACACATGCGCATGCCTGAGCCCCTCTGTTTGTTTTTGTTGCCGTTGCCGTTGCCGTTTGTTTTGGAACTTGTGGATGTTTATTTGCAGCCCTTTGCTTGGCTCGGCGTCAAAATATCCATTACATCCAATCCAAACAGGGGTTGCACGCCGCTCTCTCCTTGTAGGCGTATGGCTCTTGCTTACTCGCTCTCTTTTTCTCCCTCTCTCTTTCTAACTGCTTCCCCTTGTTTTGATTCGGCATATAGCACAGTTAATTGCTACAAAATACAAATAATAAATAGTAAGTACAGCAACAACAGCAGCAGAACTAGCAGCAGAATCGCGTTTTAATCAAAAAATAAATTCGTGGAATATTCTCTTAATCCAGTTGAGAAATTAGTTCAGTTTGAGTTGCTGGATTTTCACTTTGTATCACTCGCTCTACCTTTCTCTGTTTCTGTCTCTGTCTGCGGGATTACTTGACAATCCACATTGGCTTAACATTTTGGCCGATTTGCGCTGATTTCCAACAGCTCAATGGAGCTCAAGTGGCAGGTAATCCCCTTGCCCTTGCCCAAGTAAAGGGTTAAGCATGGGCCAAACGTCTGCCAGGATTTGTTCTACTTTCGCAGAAGATTTATTAAATCGCGCTTCTCAAGAACTATGTATATTTGTCTGAGCAGCAAATTTGATATGGTTATGGCAAATGGATCTAAGTAAACATTTGCCAGATGCACAGATTTAGAAGCAAAGCTCTAGTTACTGACTTTATAGCAGATTTTCGAAAGGATTTGAACGTAGTGATATATGTAAACTATAATATGATATGCAAGCTAAATAACTTGTAGAAAGATTATGATGTAAATATTTGAGGATTTAATCTATATTCGCATTGGAAATCAACTCAAGAAAAGAGATGATAAGAACTGAGTTTGGTGGCTAAATATAAATACATATCATAGATCTTGATTTTATATAGAATATATTTGATGTATATATTATTATATATGGAATTGCTATATATATAGAGAGCGAAGTATAACTAAATATTTGTTTAGAAATTTTAGCTCTCATCCGTAGTCAAATCAGGATCATTTTAAAAATATTAAAATTCTGCATATTAATATTTAACAATGTTAAAAATGAATCAATCATTTTAATGAAATATATTTCTGCTTGCACAGGAAACTCTCTCTCTCTTTCTCTCTTTCTCTGTCTACCAACATAGAGCTACCTACCTGCTCACTGTCTGCTATAAAGTTATGCTATAAATCCAGGTCATAAAGCCAGCCATAAAGCAAGAGATATATACCTAGAAGTTAAGACTAGGTGGATTCATTCAAATCTAGCGATTTATCAATAAAGCAAAGATTTGCGGGGCACGGGAGCAAAATGGTTTGATCCATCCAAACACCGATTCTTGGCCAGGAACATCGTGCGGCCGGACTCGATGCATACCAAATCGAGCTGGGAAGCAGGCAGAGAGAGGCAAATAGAGGCAGATAGAGAAGTGGCCCACACACTAGCGATCGATCATGTACATTGTTCGGCCATGAAATCGTCGTCGGGCTCGAAACTCGAATACAATGCAAACGAAGTGCGAGTTTGAGGCCGGAGCGCGACAAATGCAAAGGCGAATTGTGCAGAATGTCCAGAATGCCTTATCAACGGTCCGAAGTGTCCTGCTGTTGACAGGACAGTTGTCAGTTTGCAGTTTTCAGTTGGCAGTTGCCAGGACTGTTGACAGGCCCTATGCACATTACGATCAATTATGAGCCTCAATGCACTCCAGGGGCGTAGCGAATCAAGGGGGCCCGAACGTGGGCTCGAGCTGCACACTGCAAACTGCAAACTGCAAACTTTCCCCCTGACCGCATCTTGTGGCGTTAATTCAAAATTACATGCACATTGTTTTGCGGCAGCTACGTGGAATTTCGCCAATGCCTTTGCTATTTCTTTCCTTTTCTTTTTTGTAATACGCCAGGCGTGGCAGGATGAGCGTGAAGCTTGCCTAAGTGTGGTCTGGCAATGAAACCATAATGTCAACCAACAGGCGGCCACATCGTGGCCTTCCAGCGTCTTCCAAGCGCTGATCACCAATCATCAACTGTGACACGACTGACTCCGCAGTGCAGAGTCCACAAAAGTGAATTCCACAGCATAACTAACCATGCAAAACCCTCTACTTTTTCACGCATTTTTTCGCATCAGTATAGCTTAACTGCCGATTATGGAAATTAAATTGATTTTCAAGCGTTAACATCGTAAAGCAAATGAAACACTCTAGTACTGCCAACTGGGCTAATCATTGCGACAGGCTTGCAGCCATGCTAGATTTGATTATATTAGAATATGGCCTTGCTTTAAGATTTTAGCTGAATGGTTTTCCATTTGTTGTGTGTCGTTTCAAATTAAGAGGTGATGCTTGAAATTTAAGAATCTAAAATTAATATTGGAAGGAAATATTTAAAAAAAATCAGCATATATTTCTCGATATTTTATTAATAAAATATATTGTAAAATAAAATCAGCAAATAACCTATTTATTTTTAACCAACAGTATATATTCATAAATAAATTTATAAGTAAATCAAATAAATTATAAATCAATAATTTAAATAAAATAAATTGTAAACTAAAAAAAATAAATAAATATATTTGAAAATAAATTAAATTCATTTAATTTATAAATTTCTAATAAATTTAAAAATATAATTTAAAAATATTTATGGATTATAATTTAAACATTGAAAAGAAATTAGTACAATAAATTATTAAAAGTAATTAATTAAAAAAGTAGCATTTAAAATTATAATTTTTTAACAAATAAACAAGAATACTTTTTATTAAACTTAAAATAAAATTTAAAAAGATTTATATATCGTTAGAGAACAATTTTTAAAGAAAATTATAAATTTATAAATGAATCTGAAGTGGGCTAATTGACTGTGAATATATAATATAAAAATATAAGTCAACAAATAAAATTGTTTTATAATAAAAAAATAAATTAATAAATAAGTAAATAAAAATTGTAAACATTTTTTAATACATTAATTAATACTTTTTTTTTTAAATGTCTATCTAACAATTTTAGCAATTCTCATCTTTTAGGCAGCAGCTGAGGTGAGCCTGTGTGGGCGAGCATTTTTGAGGATCTGTCGGCTTTAGAGCCGTTTTGAAATCAATTAGTTTTGTCGCGGCTGTCAAAATGCGCCAGGATCAGGATGTACACACACACACGCACACACACTCACAGAGTGTACACACCCATACACCTACAACTAGGTAAAAGTCGAAAAGTCATGCTTGCAACATGCTTAGCTGCCGTTGCTGTTGCAACGCTGCCGCTGCTGACTGGAGTCGGCGCTGCCTTTGATGCTGGCGACCGCTGGTCATGGCATTTGCAAAAATTTCCAACTCAATTAGTTGAACTATGCCCACGCACAGAGAGCGAGAAGTAAAAAGGAAGATGCACATAAAAATATGAAAAGAGCTGCCGCACTTGGCCACAAAAGAGAAATGAAAATTCGAGGCGTTCAAATCTACATTTATCCTCAGTCTACGGCTACGAATCAGGCGGGGCCAGCAGAGACGGGCGCAGGGTCTCTCTTTCTCTCTTATATTATTTAGTTGTTCTTTTTTTTTTTTTTTTTGTTTTGGTTTCTTTCACTGGCAACCTTTCAACTTTGCCGACTGAGTGCATCATTATCAACGGCAATTGGACTACTGCGTCAAAGTGCGCTGCCTACTTTTTTGTCTGCGTCTGCATCTGTGTGTGTGTGTGTTTGTTTTTTAATACACTTGCTGGGGGTACTTTAACTATTTGACATGAAACGTGTCGAGTTCTAGTTCTCTAGCTGAAAACGTGTGGGATGAAGAGAAAATGTAGAATATCTCAGTGAGTTTGGATAATCTTTCTGTGGCTGTCGGCAGTCTATAGATTGCAATACTATAGCATAAATATCGTAGTACTATATTCAATACGAACGAGACTGGCTGCAATGTACAGCTGGCTGAATAGTATCAATATCTGAAGTCTTATGATCATATATTTAAATTTGCGTTTTTACAAGTCCTTATCAAGGTCCTGGTATGAATACAATATACTTAAATAATACCTGCTTTCTAAATTATATTATGTCGACCTACTGAGGTGAAAGTTGCATTTCAAGATAACAAAACTTATAGAGAAAATCTTTAAATTTTAAACTTTGTGAGACCTTTTTATATACTTTAAAGTATCATATTTTATAAATATAAATTAAAATATTTCTATAAATTTCTATAAAATTCCGCCTTCAATATATGTATTGATATGTATATTGAATATTAATTTCTATAAATTTTATTTATTTATTTATTTATTTATTTATTTATTTATTTATTTATTTATTTATTTATTTATTTATTTATTTATTTATTTATTTATTTTTTTATTTATTTAATTATTTATTTATTTATTTTTTTATTTATTTATTTATTTATTTATTTATTTATTTATTTATTTATTTATTTATTTATTTATTTATTTATTCATTTATTTATATACATACACACATATATTTGCATACATTCCACCTTAAGAATGCCTCTAGTTCCAGTCTACTGTCCCAGTCCCTGAGTCGCTTAGAGCATTTAATGTTCGGCTTGCTTACTCTCTCCTCTTCTCTTGTTTAGTTTTTCGTACACCCTGCTCTATTGTTGTTGCACACGAACACAATATTTTGGGCAAAAAAAAAAAACAAAAACATCAACTACAAGCGCAACTACAACTACAATAACAGTAGTCAACTGTGGCGCAAATTAATAGACAGTCATTTAAACATGTGTTGTTGTTGGTTATTATTGTTGTTGCTGGTTGTTGGTTGCTCGTTGTTGGTTGTTGGCTGTGCGTGCTGGCGTTGCTTTGATTGTTTTGTCAAGTTGTCTTATATATCAAAGCGTTCCGCCAAGACATCCTCTAATAACCCACAGCGCTGACGTCTTCATTGTCTCCACTTGACTATCGGTCGATTTATTTTCTCAATTGTTCTAGCAAAAACATGCCACATAGATCCACACCATTTATGTATATGGTCCACATAGATGTACTTCCATACTCAATTTTGATTTGTCGAGCAAGTGCTCAAAACAAAGGCCACTTGTACAAGAATTTCACTATTTTTATTGTTGTTTTCATATATTACTTTTGCTCTTGTTGTTTTTTGGTAGTTTCTCGCTTCGTTTGATCTCTTTGAATAGTTTGAGTCAAATCGTACATATGACCTGCATATGTTGTGCAGTTGAGATCATCGCTCAAGAAACTCTCTCTAACTCTCATCTAAAACTAAGTAAATATGATTAAGAGATGGAGATATTGGATATTTGACTATGGCTTAAATTTATAGATCAGTTTTTACTACATAGCTGAGTGAAAGAGTAAATCCTTTTACATAAATTTGAAAACTTGTATATCGTATAAATAAAAAATAATATAAATTATAAATCATAAATTTCCAATATATAATATATATATATTAATATGTATAAATGGGTCTTAAAAAAATAGATAGATTTACTCCATACAATTTAACTCCACGAATTTCAAGATTATTCTCTGGATCAACTTTTATTTTGTAGAATTTTATTTATTTTTTTTTTTAATAATTTTTTTTTCATATATATTTATTTTATTAATTACTTAATATACATTTTGCAAATTAATATAATTTTTTTATTTATTAATATCAGATAAAAAAAAATAAATAATAATAATAATAATAATAGTAATAAAATAAAATTGGCAAAACTGAGAAAATATATCGACATTATATATTATTATTCAGTATTTTCTTCTAGTTTAAAATAATATTTTTATTTTGAAGTTAATCATAATTGAAATCTAGCTTATAAAATATTATTATAAAAATAATATATATAAAAATAATTTAATGTTGTAATAGTTCAATTATTTTCACAAATTTATAATATTCATCCTTAGTAAAAAAATGCTCTTAAATTTTTATTCAATTTCACACATAAAATATCTACAACAAAATTTTAATTGAAATGTTATTTATATAAATAAATATTGCATATATCTATAACAGCTACAATGATGCCCACAAACCACATCTGTGCATATAATGATTTTATTTCGTACATCAGCCAGGATAGATCCTTTCATCAGCTGCTCTGATGGCAGACATCTTATTTCGAACAGGTCAAATCGTAATGGAATGAAAATGTTTGCTACTAACGAGCAATTATCGCCGGCTCCCAGGCGTTAGACCATGCACACGAAGTCACCCACAGACAATGCACACACACACACACACGCACACAGACAAAGAGAGAGTCTGGCTGGGATAAGGAGTCAGCGTGTTCAGATGTATCCTCATCAGGATAATTTGTTACGCTTTGGGGGGAGTCGCAACAATCGAGCAGCCGAACAACAAGAAATCCAGCACAGAATCAAGTCGAGCAGACATTTGTTCGTTGTTGTTGCTTTTGTTGTTGTAGTTGTTGTATTGTTGGGACACAATGGATGAAAATATTTTCGTCCTGTTGTCAAATGATTGCATTTAATGTATCGAAATCTGTGTGACGAATCAATTTAACTACGATAGTCAGGCAGTTGTATACTGCATACATACTGCATGCTTTCCCGTATTGCAACCAGTTGCCTTTATAATTCGATCAGATCGTTATGCTTGTCCTGGCATGTATCCTGTCTAGCATATGTTATACTCAGAGTCTCAGCCACAGCCACATCCTCGGCCTCAGTTTCAGTTCTCTACAACTTAATCAATAAGTTTTTCCTGACTTCTATTGCCTTTTTTTTTTTTTTGTGGAACTGATCAGTTACAGTGGGTGTTGTCAGTTTTATGGCAAGCAGCATTTGCGATTGTTTCGTGCATTATGTACTGTGTCGCATTTTATGGGCCACCCTAATGTGGTTGTTAGGCTGCATTGTTGCAGTCGTAAAGTGTTTAGTCGCGAACGTTTTATGTGCCATAGTTAGGATCTAGTTAGACATGGTAAACAGCTGTCCTTAAGTAGAACGTGCAACTATATAACATATGATGCGTGTGGGAATATATATATGTAACTAAATATTGGTCTACTAGAAGTACAGTTTGCAGCTGAGAAAAAAATTACAACTTTTCTGAGGAATTCTTCTTCTGCTTTTATTTGTTTTTCAATATTTCTGGTAAGGCTTATTTTATAAAGTTTGCAGTGTTGTCTCATTATTTCATATATAAAAGAATTATATAGTTATAAATACATTTAATTAGACTTTATAATTGATTTTATGTATTTTTATAAATATTGCAGTCTCAGTTCGCTGCGGAAAGCCAATGTCCATGAATAAGCCAAGTAGGCAAGTTAGCCGTCTTCAGACTATGGTCTGACAACACAAAGGCTGGCCATGTCCAACCAAAGTTAAATTAATTCTTGAATTGTTAAATATTATCAAATACTCTAGGCAGAATTTATGGAAACAACGCTCACAAAGGGGTTTATATATATATAAATAAAAATAAATTTAAATAAAATATTCAGCTTCTTGTAATGCAAAAGAAAATAATTTATAAATCATATTTGTAGCTTTTGAAATTAATTTATAATTTATTAATTTGAAATTAATTTAAAGCTTTTTATTATTAATTAATTATTAATATCATTAATTAATTAAAAATTATATTAATATTTTTTAAATATTTTATATATATTTTTTTTATAATATTGAAGAAAATAATTTATAAATCATATTTATAGCTTTTGAAATTAATTTAAAGCATTTTAATAATTAATTATTATTATTATTTATTAATTAATAATTTTATTAATACTTTGATATATTTTATATATCTATTTTTTATAAAATTACATTATTATTATTGTCTTATATATATATTTTTAATGTTTTCATATATTTTTATTATTATTATACATTTCATAAATCTTTTACATCTTATTTATTTTTAACAGTTTTTTTTTTTTTTTTTTTTGTAAAAATTAAATATACTTCATTTTTTTATTTCTACGTTCTACTTTTACATATTTAATATTTCTTTAGCTATATTCATATTAATGAAGATTTATTCATTTAAGATCTATTTCCACAAACAAATTTTGTCAGGTTTATTCAACTAATTTGACAGCTACTTCCCCTACTTGCGGCCATAATATATCAGCAAAACTAATACAAAACCCATTCTTGATTTATAAGCGCTATGCAAATATTTGTTTCTATTTGTATTGCCAAACACTATCGAACACGGTTTGGCCTTGAACTACTTTACGGCTCTGTAAATCTTCATAAAACCTGCTTGATGGCTTTACACGTAGCCAGTTGGCCAGCTGTTCGTCCTGTCATATCCTGTTGATGCATAAATTGACTGTTAAAGTTAATTGCTGTGTTAACACGTCCACAAACACACGCACACCTATACACACGCACAACAATAAGCCGCGCTGCTCATTTCAATAAGATCAACAAAAAAGAAAAAAAATTCTTTAAGGCTATTAAAAACGAAAACAATTCGAAAACGTTGCTAACAATCCGCTTATGGCTGCCCTTTTCATATGCTGTTGCTGCTTCTTCTTCAATTTAGTTTTTGTTGTTTTTTTTTTCTTTTAATAATTGTGGCGGAGCTCGTTTGTTGTTGGCTTAACGATCCAGCCAGAGCCCCGCCTGCCTTCAGCCTGTGATGCTGTGCGCTAACATTTTGCACGCGCTGTATTGATCGAGATGTATCTGGAGCTGCCTCTGGCTCTCTTTGATTGCGTGTGCTCAGCGCGCTAGGATCAAGGATCAAGCGTCGCATAAATCAAGGACACCCGCTGCGGCGCAACGTGCACAATTCGGCATTTATTCGGTTTAGTCATCGTCCAATGGTCGCTTGATGTCTCAATAGACAGCAGACGACGACGAGGGGGACTCTAAGGATGCACGGCTTGGCTCGTCTCTTCTCCTTTTAATTGAGATCTAGGACTTGCGGCCGCTTTCTTGTTGCCGCCGCTGACAATGTGATAACGTGTTTCTAAAACAAAGCATCAAAGTCAACCGATCCCGGCCATGTATGTGGTGGCTACGATACTGAGGGAACCTCAGTTTTGCACCTTTACATCGGGAGTTTCTTCTCTTTCTCTGCTGTTTTGTTTTTGTTCTCTTTTCTTTTTGGGAACGGCTGCATTTGCCTCAGGTGACATTTTCGGCTTTTATTGCGCTAACAGCTTTGTCTCGTCTTTCGGCACGTTGGCAACAATGCAACTACTACCTCGTGTTCCTTGTCCTTTTATGTTGCTCGTGCTTGTCCCACTGTGCGGCCGTTGTCATCTTTTGCCGCCCCTGCCTTTTAATGCCTCTGATAATGTTGTCAATCTCTCAGCAAATCACAAGATTAGTACAAAATCACGCGAGCTCCTAGAGAAAATCCTGTGATTCCATATGGAGCACTAACATGTTGCTCTTGGGCGAGGCTCTAATTCGTGAAGTTGTTGTTGAACAAAGATTACGTTTGAGTTTTTACACTTGCAACAGAAGGGCTGGAGAATTAGAAAATTTTAAGCTGTGATAAATAGCTCGAGTTTGAGTGTAATCTCTTGGGGAAGCATGAGAGAGCATAAAGAATTATTTGAAACAAAGATTTGATATATCAAATTTGATATAGTTTATGCAGGATGAAATTCTTAGCTATAGCTGTGAATATCTCAGTAAGAATTCAACTGAAATGAAATATTTACTTGGTTTGTAGGTAGTAAAATTCATTAAACATTCATTTTGTATTTCAAAACTTTTTTAATATTTAATTTCACAATCGACTATCTATTTATTCGTTAGTTCCATGCTTTTTAACAGCTTCTAGAGTTCTTCTAGAGTTTATCAAATATTCCATTACTTTGTTTAATAGTTCGAGCATTATGTTTAAGAACTGGCAAAATTTTCGTACTTCTTCTATGTGTTTAAAATTGAAAAAAAAAATATATATATATATATATTAAAGTCAAATTAAATTTTCGTCATACTTAAACAGAATATTTTTAGCTGACAAGAAAATTTGATTTTATAGCTATAGAAAAAAATGTATAAATTCTTGATAATCAAGCCCAAAAATTTATATTATAAATATAAATAGCATTTACCCAAATCGAACTCCAGACTTACTATAAATATTCTGAGTTTGTTGTAAGACTTGAGTTAGATTTGGGCCAATCAAGTACGCACTCTCAATATTTGACTATCCTTCCCATAATTATATTATCATTCTTCATTTAAAATTTGAGCTACATTTGCCATCATTTCCCATAAGTGCTCTAATATAATTAAAAACTATGTCAACTAGTTAAAGTTTAATGCTGCCAACAATCAAATGAGAGTTCTAAAAACAGACAGCTTCCTGCTGACAAGTGCAATCCTTTTATAGAATTGGATTCACACCTCGCCGTCTGACGACAGCGTTGACGAATCGTTTGGTCTTTTGCCGGCGCAGGCGCTGACGACAGACGTCAAATCAGTGACACTTTCTCATTAACGCGAAAGAGGAGGAGGAGGAGGAGGCCGTGGCTATGCTCGTGACTGTGCGAAGCGTGGAGCAGTGGGCGCCGCCTGCAGCTAATGTGGAAATCCGACACCAGCAGGTCGAGAGAGACAAAACATATGCGCCCAAAACTAAAGTGAAGTATAGCAGCAGGAGGAGGAGGAGGAGAGGAATCGGCGAAGCGAGCAGCAAATGCAACCTGAAGTTGTGACGATGTGTTCAAATGTCGGTTAATTACAAAACCCCGAAACACTTGAGACAAGACCAAACACTCAAATTACAAATGCCGACAATAGATCAAAGACGAAATGGTGGAGAAATTGTGGAGAAACTTGTTGAGAAACTTGTTGCACACTCAACGATTGCCTCAAATTGAGAAGCTGCAAAAGGATACACGATGACAATGCAGCCTCAGGTGTTATTTTTGCCTTTCAAGCAAAAACTATTTGAATTAGAAATCAGAGTTTGGCTTTTGTTGCTGCTGGCAGAGAGACGACAACAGCAGGAGGAGCAGCAAAAGGTGCACTGTGCTAAATGCCAACGATTTGCACCAGCGGCGCGCCAGAGGGAGGCCGACTGCCGGGACAACGGCCTAGACAGACGTACAGATGGACCGTAGTGCTAGGTGCGATCCACAGCGCTGAGACGTGCTAGCAACAGGACGCTGATGAGTCGTGAAAGGACATTGCGCCCGCTGTGGACGGCCTGTCAGCGCAGCGCAGCGCAGGCCAAAAAGTCAGCTGCCTGAAAATTGTGCGTTGTCCTTGAGCCTCGCCTTGGCTGGACAGCGTCAAGTAGTGTCCTTGGTGTGGCCAATGTAAATGGCATATTTTGGCCTATGTGGGTTAACCGTACAAACACAACAATTTACACCCAAGCGCCCAGCTTTAGCCATTTGACATTGAAACACAGCTCGAGCTCCGCGTTCTTGTGGCCAGCATTTGACCTTGCCGTAAGTTGCACGCTGTTGCGGATCCTGCCGTGTTGTTTGGTCACAGTTTTTGGCTGATCAGCTTACACACAAACACACATACACATATATATAAATATATTTTCAACATATCTACTTCTTTTTGGTTTTCACGGCTCAGTGGCCCTGGAAACTAAAAAAATGTATTTTAATGGGGCACCACAAATAATCATAATAATAATCGCTTTCTGCATACAAGAAAAACAAGCAAATATTGCGTACAAGATATTTGACTGATAGATACCCTGTATAACAGATATATGTAGATAGATAGAAAAGTATATAGTTAGATAGATAAATAGACTGATATTAGAAAAGTCCCTAAAAGTTTGTTACTACGCACCAAATTTTATAGTAAATATATATTTCATGATATTATATAGACAAATAAATTAAAATTGAACAATACATGCATATTCTAGATTCTAATATGTTTATTATATTATAAAATATATTTTAATAAATAATTAAAAATAATTAAAATTGAATTTTACATTTTATTTTAATAAAATATTATATTAAAAATAAATTTCCTTAATAAATTCAAATTTTAAATCAAATATTGTAAATTTTAATAAAATAAGGTCAAAAATAATTTACTTACGAAATCTGGTAGCAGCAACTCTCATAGTTCCAGAGATCACACAGATAGACAATTGTAAACTCACCTTCTACAGGCTAGAATGAGGAAATCAAATAGCATTGAAATGAACAACAAAATATTTGCTTATATTTTATTTATTCATATTTTTATTTTAACAATTTACTTTACTTAAATTTAATAATTTTTATATATATTATTATTTATTATTATTATTATTATTATTTTTATTATTTACTTGATTCTCAAATATACAATATTCAGCACATTTATAACTGCTTTCTACTGCCTTCTGCAAAATCTCATGCACTACAAATTCGCCAACCTTTCACAAGCCCATTAGGCCCTGCCGTAAGTCACTCACATTTACCTCTGCAGGGTATCAAAAGTAAATACGAGAGGAAAAAAAAATAAAAGCCCTCTTGTGTTGGTCAAATTCATTTCCACTTGATTACGCGCAATGCTCAAATGTGTGCACCGCATCCAAGCCGCAAATAAAGTGGAAATCATTTAAACGGAATTAATGCTCGAACAAAAACATGTGAAAACTATCGCTAGCAAATCAGTTATATCAAAGTCGGCAACTGAAATCATCAGACTATATATGTTTTATATATATATATATATATGTTTGCATTCGTATAAATAGGCATACTTGGCCTTTGATGCCTTTCGGGGTGTTTCGCGTGCGTCAACAAATGTTGAAATATTTTCATATCGATGGATTGGCAAAAAGGTAGAGCGGGGCGTGTGCGTGTGCTGGCTGAGCGGCAGACCAGGCAGAGTTTAATGATCCCAAAATATAGGGCTCTATGTAGCGTGGAAGTTGTCAAGTGTTTGATTGCAATTAATTTGTATAGAAAATATTTTCTACACAATTCAATGTTGAGGCGAAAATGTGATTGAAAAGAAAGAAGAACAGGAATTTTTAATGGAGTTTCTAATTTAAGAAAAATGTTTATGAAAGTATTTGTACAAAAATATTTTCCATGCAAATCAATATTGGGATGGAACTGGGATTGAAAAGAAAAAAAGAAAAATATTTTATTTTATTTTTATTTTATTTATAGTATATTTTATATATTTTTCTTTCTATTTTTAGAACAGTAAAAAAACTTTATAAAATAAAAAATTGTATAAAAATTAATCAAAATTACAAATTATTTAACTTCATTATTAATTTTCATATCCTACTCAAAGAGCAAAAACTTTTGTTTGTTTTTTCCTCTTTTTCGCCTACTCTACCCAATTGTATTCTCTCTCAAGTACCTACTCAATAATCTCCACATAATGCGCCTTTCTATGCCCCAACTTCTTACCCTTGTTTAGATCTGATTAAACATAATATAGTCGATCCACTTCGCTGGCTGTCGCAATGCACTTGAGCGAATGTGGCACGAGACATGGCGTTGGGGTGAGCAGGCATGAGCAAGGGCTGCGTGGGCAGGGGGTGTGTGGGCGAGAAACTATGCGCGTGCCTTACCCGCTGGCATATCCTTTGCCCAGGACACGAACGTAGTACTACTACGCCAACTACTGCTACAAAGTAACAAAAAATAACAACAGAGCACGTGACAATTGCGTCAACAGATTTTTCGCTGAGATGCGCACAAAATTACAAAACACAAAATGTAAAAAATGATGGCATGGAAAAGCATTTACAAAAGGTAGAGCTGTAAATACGCTACTTTCTTTATAGCAGAGAAAATGAAAAAATTATTTAAAGACAACGATTTAAAGATAAATATTAAAATTGAATTTTGGAGATTTTTTATAGAAAAAATTAAAAAAGAAGAATTATTTTATGAGCTATTCAACAAAATTTATTTATGTTAAAATTTTTTAATATGACAAAACTTAAAAATAATTACATTGATTTTTATATAGATCAATTTATAACTTTGACTTCATTTTTGTTTAAAAATTGAATTTAAAATTATAAAAATGTATTATAAAATTAGAAAATGACAGTGAAGCAGAGCCTATATCAACCAAGTCTAAGTTAGTGATTTACACCTTCGATTTAACAAATTTGTAATGCTCTCAGTTAGTGTATAGAAACGTGTGCCACAAAAAGCTGCAGCAGACCCCGAGGCCAAGTGGGCAGAGGCAAGCAGCAGCCGTTGCCATTGCTGCTGCTGCTGCTGCTGCTCTTGCTTCTCTTGTTGTTGTTGACAATATTTATGCAGCAGCAGCACCAACAGCCCTGCGACTATCCAAAACCCAGGCACCTTTCCCCTTCCCCTCTCCACCCCCTGCCATCCTGCTGTTGCTGTTTGTTTTTGCATTTTTGTTACATTTTACAGCTTTTGTTTTGTAATTTGCGCCCGCAAGCAACAAACCAACCAACTCGTGACGGCAACAGAAAAAACAAATTTTTTGAATAAACTCTTCAAGGATCGAACAGTGAGAGACATGCTCCAGTGCCCCGCCCCCACTTTCCGCTCCACGTTCCCTGTTGTTGCTGCTGCAGTTGTTGTTGCTGTTGTTGCTGCTGTTGTTATTGTGGCTGTTTCCGCTTCCTCTTTGAGGCAACGCTTCGATAGACTGTTACACCCTATAAGCAGTTGGGTTAGCGATATAGAGGGTATGTTGTGAAGGAGTTTGTGTATGGAATAGATTGTAGAAGTATAGAAATATATCTTGATCATCCAGTTTCTCAATTGTCTATACACAATTTATGTCTTCACCATTATTTATTTATTTTTGGTATTTATAATTAATTAATTTAGTATTTATTATTAAACTTATAATAATAATTTGAATAAAACTTTATTTAAAATATAACAAAGACAAATTCCCTTGGCACTTTCTCTGCTATTCCACACTCTAGGGTATTCTCTGGTTTATCAACTCCATCTACAACTCACTTGTTTCACTATATATGGTGGTTTTGTGCCGTTGCGTTGCTTACTTTACTTTGCTGGCGAGTGCACCGCAGAACGTGACGAAGAACAAAAGAAGGCACTTGCGACACTTTCGTGCTTCCTGCGCCACGCTCCTTTGGCGGTCCAAGTCCTCTAAACCAGCCTAGCCAAAGCCAAGCCCAGCCCCCCTTCTCACAGTCATGTGCTCTCTTTATTATTATTATTATGTTTTTTTTTTCGTACTTCTTTTCTTTTCTTACATGCTGCTCTTGTTGTATCCACAAAAAAGCACGCTTATAATAATAATGTCATTATGTATTGTCTAGTGGCAAAAAAGAAGAAATTTTCCTCTCATTTTTTTATGTTGCGCAAACTTTCTAACGAGCTGGCAAAAATTGTTCAGCAAATTTGGTTCAGGCAAAAAAGAAACTAAATTGAATAGATATTTAGTTTTAGCTTAGTTGTGCTTCACTGAGAGGTATATAGTAAGAGACAATTCTCTTTACTTGAAAGTTTTGGGCACATTTTGAATTCAACTAATAAGACATCATAAAGGAAAGTTTATTAATTTATATATTAAGAAAAGAAAAATATACTATAATTTTCAGAATTAATTTTGCAGCGCATTAATGTTCAGAAATTGAATTTTAAAATAAATTTTCATTAGCTATTAGATAATATAATAAATCTTTGCAGATCAGACAAAGTCCTCCTAGAGTTAGGCATTTCCCCAGAAAATATTTTAAAATACAATTTCAAACAAAAATCCATACATAAATACATACAAAAATGTTTATATTCTTTTAAACAATTTGTTTCCCTTTTTTAATTATCCACGCAGGTTATTTACTTATTTTCTCAGCGGATTTTTGTTCGGTCCGCAAAAGGAAGCTCTATGATAAATATTGACTTTGCATATTTGTGGAAAATATTTGTGTGCATATTATTTATTTAGATTGAATGGCATTCAGTCAAACCAAAAACAAACTCAACAGCAAGAAAACACACCTTTTGCCGCAAAACAAAAACCGAAAAACCAAAAAATAAATTAAAATTGAATGTCCGAAACCAAGCGAAAATAAACAAAACTGAAAAACTCGCTCTCTCACTCTCTCTCTATTTATATATATAAATATCTTTATATCCATGCATATGTGGCTGCATCAGGTAGCGAATCGGTGCAGCTGTGGGCGTTCACCAAATTTTGTAAATCTATTTGCATTTGCCTAATGAAAAGATAATATTGATGTGCTACAAAATATCAGAATAATATAAAGGCGAAAACTGGTAAAAACAATAAACAATAAAAAGATGAAGACGAGCAAGAAAAACATCTGCGAATTATTGGATGAAAGTTTCAGCTAAAGAAATAAATATTACGAAACTTGGCTAAGAAATTGACTTTAGTAGAGAAATTATGGAGCAATAGAATACTCTATAATCATAAAAAGAGGTGTCTCAGGGTATATATTCCTTATAGACGC
Source organism: Drosophila buzzatii (assembly GCA_035045845.1). Lineage (NCBI taxonomy): Eukaryota > Metazoa > Arthropoda > Insecta > Diptera > Drosophilidae > Drosophila > Drosophila buzzatii. The sequence continues at coordinate 563,128 of JAWNOS010000180.1, forward strand.
CTTACTCAGCCCTTAGAGTAGAGACCACTCAATGGGGATTAGGCGACCACTGAAACCAATTGGCATTCACATAAAACACACGAAGAAGCAGCATGAGCATAACAATAAACATTCCAATTTCATTTACAAATTAACACTTCATATATTTGAAATGTTGAAGTGTCAAGCGGAGGAGCCGCGACTATAGACTTTAGAGAAACGCATAGAGGCTGCATAAGCTGCTCGACGATTGCCCCGTTTCGGCTCCATATGGTCGCGTACAGGAAGCTAATCCTGCGCTGTGATATATCAACATATTTATGGTAAATGGATCAGAGGGCTTAGCGCATCGTCGTCATTGTTCAGCCAGTCGGTGGTTGTTCACCATATGGTTTCACTGTAGCTCGGCCAGTTGGGGAAACGAATAAAATTTTATGTACTTTATTTTTGAGACTTTATGCGTTGGCAGCGGCTGTTTAATATTTGGGCTAAGTCTGTTAATGTTTAATAAACAATTATTAAACAATTTATTGTAAATCTGTTGTAAGTCTTTTGATCTGTTCAGATATATGCATGTAGTATATGCATATACCACATCCAGTTGGGCGCTTAATCATAATAAATAAAACACGGTCCGCTTGTTTAGGTATTGTGCCAAGCAATTACGCATTCGAATTCATTCGAATCATAACAATAACAGATCCAAATCCATCATCGAAACTGTTTGACATGCAATTCCGGGCAACAATTTCAAGTGAAGATTGTGTATATGTATATATGGGTCGGAATAATGCGCTTTGATCTGCATTAAGTTGATGCCGCCGCAGACTGAGCAATGACTCTTACATTAGAAGCACTCGATAAGGTGTGAGAATCGAATTATAGAGTCCTAGCAGAGCAGAACCAATAAATTCTTGGACTTGGCAAAAATTCTTTCTTTTTCATTATCATTTCAATTGTATAGACATTCGATTAAGCGAAAATTCTGAAAAAAATTTACAAAAAATAATTTTTAGATATTTTCAGAAAAAAAGTTGTTTATTTCCAAAAAATAATATATGTATATAAATATTAACAATTATGTAATGTAAAATAATAATTTATTCATTAAATTTATCCTTTCAGTACTTCAAATTCATTTACATTGAATTCAATTTGCGCGCCTTATAAAGTGCTGCCCATGCACTTTCAAGCATTCTGCAGCACTCTTTTTAGGTACATTTAATATACTCTCAAAAATACTGCATTGTCGACTGAAAATTTTCGATTCTTTCTGACGATAAGCGCTCACAGCTTATCGATTCACGACACGCGCTCAACTCTGAGCGATAGTCACAGAACAGCTGTTCGGTTTTTGCAATTTAGATTTTTCTTGCACAGTTCAAAAGTTGCTTCTTAATTTTAATGCATTTGTGTGTGAAACGTACAAAATGGAGCGCAAAGAAGTGGACACACAACAGTTCATCGATCACGTAAGCCCCTGTCACAATATATAATGAGAGTTTTAACATATGTTTCCAAACACTGCAACACGCAGACGCTACTGGCAACGGAGCTGATGCAAAACAACTTTATGATGGATCTCATGGACACGGGTGTATTTCCGAAAACCGAAGGACCCACCAATCTTAGTACCACCGCGCACCACAGCACCAACAATGGCGGTGGCTATGTGGAAAAGCATACGCTAACACCGCCGGAGCTGAATTTCCACAATACGATCTTCCAGTTCGTCAACAAACATGTTGTCGAGGAGCCGAATAGAGCGCAAACGGATGCTGTACCCGCTTCCCCAGAACGCACGCCCAACAACTATGTCAAAGATACGGACGTGGAGTTTCTTACACTCAACAGCAGCTTCTTGGATCGGGCTGATGCGGCTGAAACTGCTGCAGCCGGGGGTAACGAGAATGTGGTGCCACAGCAGGTGGTTCCACAGCCCACTTTTCCCGCACTGGCCATTGAACCGACTGTGCCGATTGATGTGAATGCAGCGCTTCATGGCGACGATTTACTCTATGCCCACAATGCATCCGTAACAAACGCACGCAAAGTTTTGCCCCACAAGAAACGCATCTCACGCAAGCTCAAGGGCTCCGTGTGTGGGCTCATGGAGGCCGAGCTGGAGCAGCACAAGCATCAGCATGTTGTGTCCACTGTGGCCAACTATAGTTGCGAAATATGCGGCTATGCCGTGCACACACAAATCGAATTTTATGCACATCTAAAAGAGCACTACGATCCGGGCAGTCTGCAGCAGCGTCTAGATGTGCCACAACAGCAGCAGCAGGTGCAGGTGCAACAGCAGCAAGTGCAGCAACAGCAAGTACAACAGCAGCAGCAGCAAGTGCAACACCAGCAGCAGCAACAACAGCAAAAGGAGCCGCTGGACATGTGCGGCTTGTCTGCGCAGGATAAGGTAAGCGAGACTAGACTTAGACTTGGCATGACTTGGCTACATCTATATTCCAGTTGGACTATGTAGTAGTCAATTATCCATATCTATCATGACTAACTTCACTTTCCCTTGCACCTGTAGCAGGAGCAGGCCAAACTGGATCAAGTATTTCAGGATGTGCAGCTGAATTTTGAGAACTTTCACAACATTAGCCATGTGGATGATGACGTGGTAGACGATGTGGGCGTCAATATGGTCATACATTCGGATGCCATGTCATTGCATAAGGCCGATGACAAACTGACGCCCGTTGGAGCAGCGAATACAACTGCAACGAATCCAGTTGTGGATGATGTGGAGTTCAGTGATACGGAAGATATGCTGGAAGGCATACGCAACGTGGTGGACAAGGTGTCCGTTGAGGATACCTGCGATGCACCCTGGTTTAACAACAATTTCAGTGATATTGCCTTCGCAGGGCTGCTGCTGCCAGGCGAACCGCCGCCGCCAGCGCCTCCAACAGCACCTACTCCTCCAGCTACAGCACTGCTCAAGCCGTCAAATCACATGGAAGAGCACCAGCAGAATGAGCAACTAACGTTGAATTTCCTAAAGCAATCCACACAGCCCAAACTGGAAATGGGTCACAAGAAGAGCTACATTGAGGCAATCGCTGCAGCAGAAGCCGCGGCAGCAGCAGCGGCTACAATGACAAATGCGACCTCAATATCATCTCCCAGCCGTACGCCAACGCCCAACGCTGGCTCCACCATTGAGCAGCTACAGCGTTCGCCTCTAATGCTCAGTGAATCCTTTAAGTTGGAGGATGTGGAGGCTACAGCGCCCATAGGCAGCGCCAACTCGTCACCAGCGGCCAACGACATCATCGATGACAATGCGGATAGCTTTCTCATGGAGGAGGACAAGCCGCCTGTCGATGAGCCCAGCGATGCCAAGCGCAAGTTTCACTGTGAGACTTGCGCTCGAGATTTTAATTCATATAATGCGCTCAAGTATCATCAATATACGCACACCAAGGAACGCGCATTTCCGTGCAGCACCTGCGCACGATCCTTCTACACGCAGAGTGCACTCAAGGCGCATGAACGAACCCGTGAATATTGCAAAGAACAGATCTTGTATATCTTATAATTAAATGTTCTTTAATATATTTCAGATTCCGGCGTGAAGCCGTACAAGTGTGAGAAATGTGATTTCAAGTTCCGGCAATGGGGCGATCTCAATTACCATTTCATCTCGCGTCACAGCGAGGTGAAAGCGCACATGTGTGAATATTGCGGAAAGAGTTTCTCCCGGAAGTACTCCCTGGTGCTGCACCGACGCATCCACACCAGTGAACGCAACTATGCGTGCCAGTACTGTACGAAAACGTTCCGGGCCAGCTCCTATTTGTTAGCCCACACCAAAGTGCATACGGGCGAAAAGCCGTATTCGTGCAGCGTATGCGATAAGAAGTTTCGTGTATCCGGCGATTTGAAGCGTCACACACGCATACACGATCCGGCACGCTTGGGCCAAACCACCTCGGAGTCGGCGACAAAGAAACGCAACAATAAACTGAAGCAAATTGAGGATGAGGATGTCGAGGCGATCATCAAAAACAAGTCTGATACCCTGTGCGGCGATGCAGAGCAGGAAATTTTGGGCTTATAACCAAATGCCAAAAGGTGTCTACGCAAATAGTATTAGCATGACAAATACAATGACAATGACTGTGTCGTCTGTACAATGTATAAAGTTAAGAAACGAAAAAAAAATAAGTTAAGTGGAGTTTATAAGTATCCTTAGAGGAATTCATAGAAGTTATTAATGATAAAGGCGGAAAAAAGAGACCAAAACGAAATGTTAAACGAAAGTTTCAATTTAAATTCAATGAAAGCTTAAATAAAATTGAAAATGTTTTGTGAACAATAAATAACAATAATAACAATTATTAGCATCTCAGATTGAAAGACAAAAACGCAATTCAATTTCTTTTTTTTTTCGCTTACTATTGCAGAGCATTTCTTTATTATTTTTCATCTTCGTTTTTTGTTTTCATCAATAATTCTTTTTCTTCGTCCTCTTTTCTTTTGCACTTGTACCGTTCATCGACTTAATTCTTAATTTTATTTTTATTTACCATTCATCTTGTTTAATGAGTAATTTTATACACACACATATATATCTTTATATATATATATATGCATATATGTATATTTATCGTAATTATTAATGTAACTATGTACAACACAAGTGCCTTGGGGCCATTTAGTTGTCCCCGAGGCCACAATGAAATCTTTGTATTTTGTTTACAACTTAACGTGTTTTTCATTTGTGTCTCAAAAATATTCAACATAACCTGCCTAACTCCGCTCTTCTTCATCATCATCTTGTTCTCCTTGATTTGTGTGCTTGTTTCATTTATTTTTTGTTGCTGTTTCTCTTTCACAATTTGCCTTTCATTTGGAACTTAAAAACTAGAACCTAGTATCGGTTGCTTCACTTTGCTCTCTGTCTCTAACATACGCTCAGTCCATGATATCTTCCATTCTCCATTTAATATATATATAGATGTGTATACTATATATATATAATATAATTTCTTGGGTTTCGTTTTTCTCTTTTTGTTTCACAAATATTAAATTTAAATAAAAAAAAAATGATGAAAAGTGCTTTTCTAGTACCTCGCTGACTCTTGCTTGATCTTTGATGGATTCATTATAGATTTTATTTCTTTTGTTTTGTTTTGGTGGTGTGGATTATGCGTTTCTGGTAGGTTTCACTCTCTCACTCTCTCTCTCTCTCGCCCTCCTTCTCCTTTCTCTGGGTGTGTGTAAGTGTTGGAAATTGTAGGGTATATATGATTATTGTGACTACTTTTTGGATTTTAAACAGAAATGTTTTGTTTGCTTCTCGCTGCTGAATATGATTTAAAATTAGTTTTACTTTTGCTTCTTCTTGTTTTTGTTTTTAAATATTTTATATGCTTTACTTAAAAATGTATGTTTTGCAGCTGCTGCTTCTTTGCTATGGTTGCACACAAAAAGTTACTGTTACTGTTTGCATTTAAATTTAATATTGGGTTTATTTTGTTTTTGGGGTTTTTTTTCTCTCATTTTTGTTTTGCTTACTTAAATTGTTAAAGAAAATTTAATGCTGCTTTACTAATACACTTAATGTTTTTTCTTTTTCCTTTTTTCCAATTATTATTATTGATTACATTTCCTTCGTTGACTATTTTGTTGCGTTTAGCTCAATCAATCTATCAATCAATCAATCAACAGAAATCCTTTTATTTTATTTTGCATTTAATGTTGGCAGCTTTTTGGTATTTCTTATTTATTTGTGTATTAATTTTTTTTTTTTTATTTTTATAAAATAGCTTGCTATTTAATCTTGTACATTCAACACATATTCAACTGTATTTTTTGTTTCTCTTTTAACTGCCCAACTTAGTTTTTGTTTTGAATGTTTTGCATACAAAAATGTTTATTGTTTTTATATATTTGTTGTTTCTTTTTACTTTTGCTATTGTTGCCTGTTGCTGTGTTCTGTTTGTCCCCTGTGTTTGCTACGCTATTTTTTCTTTGCCTGCTCTGCTCACATTTGCTGCTTCTTACAATTTTTTTTTTTTTTTTTTTTGCTTTGCATTTTACACAATTTTTATAGAAATATAATTTTACATTTTTCTTTTTTTTTTTTCAATATTTTTTTTGAGTCTTCGTTCTACAATCACACCACAATTTCTTTTTTTTTTTAATATTTATTATTATATATTTGTTTTTGTTTTCTTTTTTTATTTTAGTTTGTCTGACTGCAAACACATTTAAAAATATTAAAATACTTGCTAACAAATGTAGCTTTAGCCAATTTTCAAAATGCTTTCTTCACCTCTTCTGCTGCTTCTTCTCTCCTTTTTTTTTTTTTTTTTTTGCTGCACACAAATACAATATTTACAGTTCTACAAACATATATAGCTTTATATATATATATCTAATCCTTGCCAACTTTACCAAGATTTTGTTTTGCTGCTGCTTTATATTATATTTTTTGTTGTTTTAAAATTGTGAAAAAATAGCTGCTTCTATTGTTTAGTTGTTATTTTCTTTTTAGCATATTTTTGTTGTCAGTTTTAAAACTTGATTTACTTGTAGCTTTATATAATTTGATTTGATGATATTTTGTTGCTGCTGTTTGTTTGTTTGTTGTTCTGCCTTTTGTTTATTGTATGTCTGCTGTTTGTCTGTCTGCCTGTCTGACTCTCAGGCCGTTTGATCGTGTTCTGTGCGCCTAATTGTGGAGCCAGTGAGCGCTTATCACCACTGGCTAGCATAGGTACGTTTTTTAGAGTTTGCAGTTGTTGTTGATGGTTTCTTGTTGTTGTTGTTTGTTGTATAAAAAGTCTTTGATTTGCCTTTTCCTTTTAATTCGCTGTTAGCGCGCTCTGCATTAGAGACTCACTTGCTGCATCTTATCAAAATCTAAACACGGCCTATGTGGTCGCTGCAGTCTCTGTGTGGCGGCAGCAACAGTAACACCAGCATCTCCACTAGCACCAGCACCAACTGTTGCTGCTGCTGTTGTTGTTGCTGCTGTGCCGCTGCTGGCAACATTATTGCTGGGACGACGACGCGGCGAAATGGCGCAATGAAATAATTTCGCGGGCGGACTAACCGAACGCACCTCCATATCCAAGCCGGTTGTGGAGGCCGGACTGCTTCGCGAGCTATTATAATGGAAACTATATTTGGGCTGCGGCTGGTAAATGTGATGCGAACTGTTGCTCATCTTTAGCGAACTGCTGCACGCCTTTATAACGCTCGGCTCGTTCTCGTTGCCCTCGTTGCCAGATCCAAATTTGGCGCATTTACTGCTGCTGTTGCTATTGTTGTTGCTGTTACTGTTGTTGCCGTCGCCGTTCTCCTCATTTACACTATTATCACATAATTTTATATTTTCGATGCCACATCTGGCCTCCGATAATATCAGTGGCGTTGTGGAGCGGAACATCATATGGCTACGATTTGGCTTAAATGCCTCCAATGGCGGCGATGTGCGAAAATTCACGGGCGTCAATATTGGCTCCAGCGAGTTGCGCAACTGTAAGAGAGAAGTCATTATTTTATATTCACATATTTAAAAAAAGCAGTTACTCTTTACTTTACACTCCTTAGTGTACTTCTCTCACTCTCTACTCTTTGCCTACCTCATCATCGGAGCTATGAGCCAGCGAACGCTTGCGATTCTCAACCATTAGCGTTGAGCTGGAACGCTTCGAATTGGATGATGTCGTGGCACGCTCATCGTATGGCGCCTCCGTGTCCAGGGACGAACTGCAGCCCCGAATCGATAGACGCGATGCACTGGATGACGAACCCACTGTACCTCCGCCGGCGATTGTTGATGTTAGCGCCGCCGCTGCCGCTGCAGCTGCCTCGGCAGCGGCTACCGCTGACGGCCCATTAATCACCTCCAGCTCCTCCTCCGAACTATGCTGATCGTACATGAGATGGGCGCAGGATGACGACGACGATGTCTGATGGTGACACATCATTGCAGCAGCAGCGATCGCAGACGACTCGGACGAGCATGCAGTATCGGTAGTAGGTGAGTTAGCATCCGTACAGGAACTCAAACCTGCCAAAAACATTTTCATTAATGCATCAATCTAACAGTCTTGCATACGTTACAGAATATCAATTAAGATTTGACTTTTACAATCATTTGTCAAAATGTGGCAGACAAAAAGACATAAGTTACGAAACTCAAATCATGTATCGATATCAATAAATTACAGAATTAACTGCAAGCTCTTAATTCTTGAATATTTTCAATAAATATTAGTTCCGAATGTTAATCTAAACTGATTATTTTTGTTATTCATTCGTATAAAAACATATTGATAAGTTAGTTACGATTACTGCAAGTGATGATTGTAGAGAATAAATAAAATCTTACTGTCTCCTATCTTTGAAATACAATCAAATGCCAATAAATAAATTTAATTCTTATTGTCTCCTCCCTTTGTAACATTGTCAAATGTCGATTATTACTGATATTGATATCGATAAGATTTAAAGTTCCAATTTTCAAATGAGCATCTCTATCCTTTAATTGCTTAATATAAATTCATTTACTTACTAGTTTCCATATCCACGTCTAAGTGACGTTTGTTTTCCACATCGAGGAGTTCACCATCAGATTCAGTGCCAGAGTCATTCGATTCACGCTGTAAGCACATGAAATAAATTATTTAACACTGCTTCTAATATATTTACTATTTATTTTTGTATTTGTATTATTATATTTTGTATACATATGTACATATTTATTTGTACGTTTAGCGCCCACCTTTTTACGCAGAAAATTTTTCGATGCCTTTAATGAATTCTCGCGATTTTTGTGCCTGACAAACTTTATCATGATTTTTTGCTGTGTGCTTTGTTTTATTTATTACACATTCCACACGCACTCGCTCACTAGAGCACACACATACGCATACGCGGACACACACGTTCGTGTTTACGCGACGCTGCACCCACAACACAGAAAAACTTACTACGACGACAACGTCGGCGTCAGCTGCGGCTGCGACTGAGATGCCCCCTTTTTTCCACTGCTTGTACGTTTGTAAATATGTGCTTGTGTGTGCCTGAGTGTCCGTGGGGTCCTCTCACTCTAATTCCTACTACTATTACTACATGCTAGTACTTTTTGTGCTGTTACGTTATACACTCGTTTTCGGTTTCTATTTATTCGCCATCAGTGTATGTATTTTTGTTTGTTATTTTTTGCTTTACTTTGCTTCCTGATTTACGCGAGAGCTCGATTGCGCGCTCACTCACTTGCTTACGCTAACCCCCACTCTCTCGGTCATTCTCGATGTCTCTTTCTCGTTCGTTCACTGTTGCCGCCTACGCGCGCCTGTTTGGCGCGTGTAAGCGCCGTTTCCTTTTTGTGCAATAATTTCAATCACGTTTCATGCGCGGCGTTTTGTTGTAATCTACACAGCTTTTGCACCACCCACAGCAACAACAACGGCAACAAAGGCAAGAAGAAGAAGGTTGCCACTTTACATATATGTTTATTCGTGCCAAGAGCCGAGACGAGCCAAGCCGAGCCGAACCGAACCAAGCCGAGCCGAGCGAGCGCGCACCTTTCGCCGTAACTTATACAGCACGAAATTATCGATTTTCGGTCTCGTATTTGCGGAAGCAAAAGTTCTTCAACAGGATCCCACGACCAGACAGCAGTCGGCAGAAGTGTCAAAGAAAAAAAAAAAACAAAAAAGTAGCTAAGCAGTTCTGGCTAGTAAAGTAGTAATAGTATTTTGGCTGCTGACTTAGTTTAAACTTATGCGTATTGATTCACTTATTTGTTGTTGTTTGGTCACTTGTTTTGCACATTTGCAAGCAGTTGCATTTTTTTCAGTTGCTGCAATTCTCTCTATGGCAGACTTTTCGGCTCGCCGACTTATTGTTACTACGTATTACTATCATCACCCGTCACCGGCTAGCGCTGTGCTCAAACTGAAAAATTATGGCCAAAAAATCTCTGCGCTGGCGCTGGAGCTCTGCTCCGCCGACTGAGGCTGCTGTCGCTGCGCTCTCACTTGCAATTTCTGTATGCCTGATTATGTGTGTTTGTGTGTGTAAACTTTTTGCACTGGTTGACTGGCTGGGTTTGGTTGTATATGTGTGTGTATGAGTGTGTGAATAGGTATGCGGGGTGTGGACTAGGGGCCAAACATGCGCGCACAACTCGTGCCACTTCGTGCGCTTTCGACGGGTCTTCGGTTGTGGAAATGCAGCGAGTTTAGAGCAGCATGCTCGTAGTATATAGTATTTATGGGCAGAAGAAGAAGCAGCAGCGTCAGCGGTAGTAATGGCAGCCAACGAGGAGCAATGCAAGAAAAGTAATACAAAAAAAAAAAAACAAAACAAAAAAAAAAAAAAAACACCAGCAGCGTGAAAAAATACCAAAGCGTGCGAAAGTTAATATAAAACACAAAATTGTTTGCGATAAAATGTGGACACATGACATGAAAAGAGAGATGGACTTAAATATGGTTGACATGTTCGATTGGCTTTCGTAGTTAGTTGAACACGCTGCACCTTTCAATCACATTCAATTTGCTTTCAATTTACGCGGAAAATACTACGATGATGTCTACGTGCCCCATGAGCAAAGACACACAGACACACTTATACACACATGCGCTCGCACGCTCACACAGAGGCACAGTGACAAGTGCAGTGAAGGAGAGCGCACGACAGTAAAACGTAAACGTCTTTGCAGCCGACGTTTTATCCGGAGCAGAGGCTTCGCTCACCTCCTACTGCTCGACCACGTCGTAGTCTGACTATCGATTCCGCATTGATGTTGCTGTTGGTGTTGCGTCGCCAAGTACTTTTGTTCCATTCATACTGTACACACACATGTATACACGCACACGCATGCACATATGCACAGCGCCTCACGCAGTGAGCGAGCGAGAGAGACTGAGTCTGACGTATGCATATATGCATACTCTTCTTGGTGTGGGTGTTTTGGCTGTGGGGGGCCGCCAAGCAGCACCAGCACCAGCACAGCAGCAGCAGCGACTGCGTGTTGCAGCCTTGTTGGCTTCAGATCTAAATTTAGCATTTGGCTTGCAACTTCGCAAGGATTTCTTTACACTTTTTTCATGCACACACATACGCACACTTTCACACATACACGAACCGTAATGCGTGCTGCACGCGAAAACCGTTTGGCAAATATATCAAATTTTTTCAAACTTACTTGAGTCGGTTTTTCCACACAATTATGCAAAATATGAGGTTTGTTGTAGTTTTTCCGTGGGATGCGTGGGTGGGTGGGTGTGAGGAATGCTCCTGCGAGAAGAAGCTTGCGAAATGCGAATCAAAACTATGATACGGACTCTGGACAACAAAACAGCAGCAGCAGCAGCGAGTGTCGAACGATGAATGGGGCTGCTGCTGCTGCTTTGTACTACAATTCAACAGCGGCGGCAGCAGCGGCTGCGGCTGCGACAACACCAGCAGCGACAGGCGCGCTGGTTGGGGTGGTAGGTGTTTGTTAGAGCACGCGACGCGTTTTTGGAGAATTGACAAAACAAGCGCAAGCAATAGATAGAGAGAGAGAAAGAAAGAAAGACACAGAGAGGAGAATATGAGAGGTTGAGCAATGAGTATTGAGAGAACGTGCCAACGTGCATACAAGGCTAGTTATTTATGTACATATACACACATATGTAAGCTTGTGTTTGTGTGTGCGTGCGAAATTGTTGCTATTGTAAGCGCTTTTACGCCAACTACAAAATCCACAACGCTCAGGTCTGGGATGCTGGTGGTGCGCTCTCTTTGCTTTCTCTCTCTGACGCTCTCACTCTATTGTATGTTTGTGCGTGGCTTGCAAAAAAGGCAACCCAATAGACATTTCTCTAGACATCTAATGCAATTAACTTTTCAATGTCAAGTCGCGACGCGCACCCTCCATTCCATATACACACACATAGCACAGCACAGACAGCGTGGCTTTCTATTACATTCCACTATAAAATGGCTCATTGCATACACTACCCCACCTACTTACTAACTTACCTGCACAAGTTGCTTAGTTTCGACTGCACGTCATCCCTTCATCGTAAATGTTAAAGCTATCGGCTGCGTTGATGATTTGCTTTTCAATTGGCTTCAGTTTGTGGTCTGATATGAACGTATTGTCCAAAACGAAAAGCAAGAGTGCGCTATCGGAGAATGAGTGGGTGAGCATGAGAGTGGGGGCTGTCAAACCAGCTGAGCGACAATGGAAGAGGCAACACGAAACGCGAGTGTAGTTTATGACGTCATTAGTGACCCTGCTGGTGAAAAATACTCGAAACTTGATCAAGTATCATGGAACTATAGCATTGAGCTTTTTGACGTACAGCATACGGAAATTTTAATTGGATGTTAAAAAGAAATAACGCAGATAACAAAAATTTGAAAATGTGGACATGTATAACTTAATAATATAAATAAAATACAAAAAAATGTTGGTTGGTCTGCAGCAAGAAATTGAACACTAAATGTATTGGCTACACCTTATTTCAGAAGTTAAATTTGAACTTTGTTTATTAAATGTAAAAAAAAAAATTAAAAACAAAACGCAGGCGCGGCACAATAACAAAATCGCGATAATACTCAAGAATGAGATTTTATTAGATGTGGACTCTCATCGACTCTTCGAGATGAACATAGAACAGCCAAACAGTGTATGTATTTTGGCGTGTTCAGTGTACTCTACTTAAAAACGTTGAAAATGTTGTTTACCTACAATAGGCACAACAAATTGAACAGCTTACAGTTACTACGAGAGAGATACACGATTTTGAGCATAGTAAAAGAATCGATAGATTCTTTCTGAGCGCAGTTCTGAGCAATGTATCGATACTTTGTCATTCGTCGAGCCGCCCTAATTGAAATTCAAATATTAAAACAGAAATTCTTGTCTGTGATAAACTTTATTATGAATATAGAAAATAATCTATAAATAAATTGCATAAATAATAAAAGTATACATGAAATAATAGACTTAGCATAAGTTTGCATATAATATAATTAGCTAATACGAGTACATAGGTATGCAAAAATGTCTACTTAACTAATTTAATAGAACATGTTGTGCACAGAAATTCCTTTATATTTTCTACCATTTTACTTTTGTACACTTAAAAGAGTTTTAGGAATTTCTGTGCACTCCGTGAACATACAGACAATCAATTAAAATATATACATAAATGTAATTAGAATAATTTTGCGGCCTAACTTGCCACACCTAATGCATGTGAGCTCTAAAAATTTAAGTCTTAAGTAAATATTACTTATTCCGACTACATGGGCAAGCCATTTCTTCGTATATAATTATTTTCCTTTTCTGTTCATTGTGTATAATAATATAAATATATGTATATATGCATAGAAACTTTACAGCTTGGCTACAAACTAATGTCTTCCAGTTTTTTTTTTAGTATACACTCTTTTTAAAGTGGAAATTCTGTATATGTCTGTAAATCTCAATCTTGTGCGGTAGAAACTACTATAACTTGTGCGGATGTGGTGGGTTTTCTGTTGGCTCGATCACGAACGAAATCTTGTTATTACTTTTCGTTCTTGAGCGGCATGCCCTCCTCCTGGGCCACATCGCCAATCTTTTTGCGTTCTGGTGGATTATTCCAGGACTGCAGTTCGCCAGTGCCCAGGATAACAAAGACAACAGCGGCCGAGATGTAGGTTCCAGCCAAAATCCAAAATACAATTTGCCATTGATGGAACGAGGGCTAAGGATGACAAAGTTGAGTTCATATAATTAGACTATATTTATTAATTAATATTAAAGTTTACATACGTTATCGAAGGTCAGCGCACCAACCATCCAAGTGGACAAGAAGCCCCCAAAGGATGACAAGGAGTTAGCCATGCCAAAAATAGTGCCACTAAAGTTGGGCGCAATGTCCAGACCATTGCCCAAATAGCCAGCAGTAACAGCGCCATGAGCGAATAGGGCGAGCGTAAAGATGGCCACCGACCAGGTAGCATCCATGCCGAGGAACACCTGAGCTGTCATCAGCAGACCCGGTGTAACGAGAGCTGCAAAATGAACAAATAGAAATATGTGTTCAAGGTAAGTTAAGGCAAGAAGGATTACACTTTGTAGTAGAATACATCGAATCATATAAGACTCAGATATATGACATCAATAAAAAACCTACCGAAAGTCGTGAAAAGCTTGCGTGTTGCTGTCGTACTCAAGGTGCCCTTCTGACGCAGATAATCGGCCAGGTAGGATGACGCCACAGCCATCACATATTTGCCTAGATAGGGCAGCGAGGAGAACAAACCGTTCTGCAAGAAAATGAAATTATATTAATATCCAATTCAAATTATACTACGTAAACCTCTAAAAACTTACCTTCTTAATGTCAAAGTGCAGAATCTTGGACATGAATGTGGGCAGCTGATTGATGACCGTGAAGAAGCCGAACACAGACAAGCCGTGGGTTATGATAATAGCCCAAACAGCAGGCGAGCAGAGCAGCTGACCCCAAGGTACATAGCTGGGACGCTTCTTGGATGTAGATGTACCGATAGCTTCCTCAATTTCGCGGCGCTCCTCGGCCGAGATACGAGGATGGGTCGCGGGCGTCTCATATACAAATGTGAACCAGCACACAGACCACAGCAGACCCACAGCGCCCGTCAAATAGAAGACACTGGCCCAGCCGCAGACCGAGATCAAAAAGCCACATATGGGCATCGTAATGGCAGCGCCAAGCGAAGAGGCTGTAAGCGTAAAGGGAAAGGTTAACATTTAGAACAGAATGAGAATAAAAAGAAGCCAAGCCCTTTGCTGCTACTCACCCATCATATTGGACATGAACTTAGAGCGATCCATGGGCGGAATCCAGACGGCGGCAACGGGATGTATGGCCGGCCAGGACGCGCCCAGCATGAAGCCAAGTGCCACACGCACCACAATCAACATAACGTAGCTCATATGCGCCGCCAGCGGCGTTATCAGGGTCAGCAAACTGGCCCAGAGCATGGAATGGCCAAAGACACGACGACCGCCAATCAGTTCAGCCAGACGACCGCCGGGCAGCTCGGTGAGCACATAGCCCCAGAAGAAACAGCCAAGCACAAAGTTGGTTTGGTATGTGTCCCAGGGAAAGCGCTCCTCGTAAACAGTAACGCCATCGCTGGTGGTGGTATTGCTCAGGATGCCCTTACCGCTGCTGATAGTCCCCGTCAGAGTATTATTGCCTGCTAAGCTGGAATTGCCGGACATGTGTGTTGTGATATTTGGCATAACCATGTCCACAATAGCAATGGTTAGGTTGACTGAAAAGGTAAAGAATGATATTATTAGTATATATTATGTAATATATATATTGTTGTATAGTCACTTACCTCGTAGCGCATAGTTCAGCATAAAGCCGAGCATTGTCAGCAGATTCAAGACTTGGCGGCATGATAGCATGTCTGCAAGAAAGCAAAGAAGTTGTAAAAAATTAGTGAACAATTAAAAATGATAACGCTAAATAATTAAATAAATAAAATACATACTATAATATTATTTATTATTCATTTTATAATTGTTCTTTGCTTCACGAACATAATTTTTTAAGCCGAGTTCAATAAATTATATTATATATTATAAATAAACATAAATAAATAATATTATATAAATAAATAAAAATAAATAAATTTTAAATACAAATAAAATATTTAAAAAAAAATCATAAATAAATACTATACAACTTTAAATATTTCTATTATTTGAAAGTCTGCCAAATCTAGAGGTCATTCGCAAAATCATCTAATACAATAAATCTCAGCCGAGTTTCGGGTGGTCTGAATATTATCAAAATATGCATATAAGTGTGTATATAAACAACAAATTAAGACGTTCTATATTTGACCTGATGGCGCGTGTTTGGAAAAATTCCTAGAGCCCTGTTCATGGGTGATAAGAAATGCTGGGGAGCTATGGAAGCAAATCGAGGATCGGAAGTTCGTTTAGTCAAGCACATCAGGAGAGTCGGTGCAAACCGGTTTACAATTCAATTGAACTGGTTTGTTGAATGATTTTATTATTATTATTTTTTTAATTTAATTTTTTTACATTTTGCTTAAAAGTCTTTAGATAAGTTTACCTGGAACTATCGTACGTTGTTTACAAGACTGATGTAATACGTTGTTTTCATTACATGTTTCTCAGGGCTGTGTCTCTCCGCTTTTGCGATAAGCGCATTTATTAACTTTAATTAATGATGCGATAAAACTCATTAGCAGTCTAACTGTCAGTGTTTGACCTCAATACAACATTAATAACCATACAAAATTGCACATCAATTTGATTTGCCCAGGCACCAGATACCCAAGTGGGTGCCGCACGTATGAAGAAACAAATTAAGGCTATTAAATTGCAAACGTTTCACCTTTTAGCTGATTCAGCCGTCCACTTTATCATGATGTTAAACACATTTAATATGCTGATAAACTCATTTAACATGATGATTATCATTGTCAACTGCAAAGCGCGGGTTTCGTTTCGTTTTTTTGTTTTTTTCTTCTCAGCTCGTTAGTTATTAAAATGAAATTTTGCCAAAGTGCATTGAGCCGCAAGGAAAAGGCGGAAAAGATACACAAGTGGAATTGAAATCGAACGAATTTTGTATACTCTATAATATGTTTATAAGGGAATTTGTCAGAGAATTTGTCAGAGTGTGCTTTCAGAAGGCATAAAATTAATACAAAAGAAAAACTCGCTTTTTAAGGTATTTAATGTTTTACAGAAAAAATATGATTGTTTTTAATATAAAATGAAATTAGTTTATTTTTATGACTTAATTTTTGTTTACTTTAATTTCTTTTTGAAAAGTTTTTAATGCTGATATTTTTTTTTATTTTTATTAAATATGTTACATTACAGATTTTTTCCCTAGATCAGATCCCTAGAAATGTCATTTAAGCTAATTATATTCTAGTATGAGCCGAATTATTTAAAATGATATTTTAAATTATAAAAAGAATAAGAAGTATGAACGAAGATCTTTTTATCAAGAATGTATAAACATTTCTTCAGCCTCATAATGCTTTAATACATTTTTATAAAGTGCTTTATGTCAGCTCTGTTTTCATTTCACTTTCCAGTCCATTAGGTCTCAATTCTAAATACCCCACAGCTTGTCACTTGTTGCTTTGAGGCAACGCAATACCCGCTTTACGACAGACTTACACTATATTAATAATAAACTGCATTAATTTGGAATGCCATTGAACTCCGGGTCGCAGAGGCGTCCAACTTTAATTTGCGGCATTTGCGCGTGTGGATCAATTTTATACACATTTTCTCCTGTTTCTTTATTTTATTTTATTTTATATTTTTTTGTAAAAGCTGATGCCAGGCAACAAAGTCGCTTTAAACTGCAGTCAGCCCAATCAAAGCGGGCCGAGAAAGCTGTTTACTTATAATTAAATAATAAAAACAAAACGTTCCACGTTATCAATGGGAAGTACACCTCAGCTCGGCTCCCCTCCACTTAACTTATCGCTTGGCATGTCTAGCACCTGTCTAGCCCAGCCACGCCCACCTGTCGCATGTATTTAATATGCACACAGACCTGTATCTCAGTGCGAGATATCTACAAAGCAAAACTTGTTGAGCATATTCCAAAAGTCTGTTGGATGTCTAGCGGATATTTTTATTGTTTTTGGTTTATTTTTAAAAATTTTATATTTAATTAAAAGAAGATAATCGTATTAGCTGTATATGTTTAACTGTAAAATGTCAAATGCTAATGCTCTTAGACCAGTTTTTATGAATTCTTTCCGCAGTGGAGCATCCGCAACGACCTTCATAATGTTCTTCAAATTTGCATTTTTTTTCTGGATTATCTTGACTATTAAATTTTTTAAACTCATAATGCACATTTGTAGGCTTTAATTGGCTTTGCATGCTCATGATCGTTCGATTTGGAGCTTAACGTCATGGAAAACTTTGGATGAATGGCACGACAAAAAGCAATATGAATTATAGTATTCATCATTTCTTCTATATAAATCATGACACTTTAAATCAATGCTAAGTGAGCGTGTCTCTTCGAAAACGCTTCCATAGACTCTGATAAGAGCACGATTCAAGGAACAAAATAAATATATATATACGTATTTATAGCGCTTTGATCCGAAAGCCGATTTACAATAGCTATAAATAATATTGAGATACGAGTATATTCGTATATATAGATTATATTGGTCTAGACCGGAAATAGCCGAAATCAATTCATTTGATATTCTTTTCAATGTTTAATCAAAGAGAAGTCGGAGAGTTTTATATTGAAGTGAAATTCGTATTATATTAGTAATTCTTATAAAATGTTATTTTATGTATATAAAATATTTAGCAAATATTTAAATAAATTTTTTTTTAATTATTCTTTTTTATTCTTTCTTAAGCTAACAGCTTTTGCTTCATCCCCGCACAAAAAATGTTAACGCCTTCCAAGAATTCTCGGTGTTTTCAGTCTTTAAGCATGTTTTTGTTTTTGACTCTTTTCCACACAGAATTTGAGTATTTTTTGATTAATTGTTGTTCAAAGCATTTTTATGCCTTTTGTTGTATTAAGTTGAAAAACAAGATCCGGTCATAACTAAATATTTGTCATGTGCAAATAAATTAAATGAAGGTTGAACTTTGTGTTTTACATACAACAGTGATAAAAACCGGTTTCAAAATAAAACAATACAAATTAAAATTTTAATTAAAATTAAAAAAAAAATAAGACAAATTTCTCATTATCTTTCAGAGACTTCTGGCTAAGAAACAAACAAAAAAGTAAATATTAAAAAATGTCATCAAGTCCTTTTTCGTTTGTTATTAGCTTTCGTTTTTAAGCCCGACTACAAATTTACTTAAGCTCAAAAAAGATGCTAAAGAGATAAACAAGTTGTTTAATCTGAAATGACTTTGAGCATAACAAAAAGGTTTAAGAATAGCTCACACATAACCGAAGTTCATTAAGAAAACATCAAAAAGTTCGCAGAAGACAAAAATAAAACAAAACAAAATGTTTTGGGGGCAAACGTGATACTAAAAATTATTTTTTATGCTAATTTCCGTCGCAGCATGTGAATATTCAAGCTAAGAAGCTGACTCATTCGAAGTGAGTACAAAAAATCAGAACATATTTTACACTTGTAAATACAAAAATTAATAAAACAAAAAAAATTCGCAGTGTTTTTGACCGCGCGCAAAATGTTTGTCAATAATTTTTCAGTCAATTTGCATTTCCTGCAATTTCATAATATATATCTGAGAATAAATTAAATATGTTGGCTAAATTTAAATAGCGAACATCGAGAGGGTATTCTGAATTGTTTATGAAAAGTGCAATAGATAATTGAAAATATATTTAAATTTATATACATCAAATATATATTTTAAATATAAAAGTATATTTTTTTGATTATTATCTGTGAGGCACATTTTTCTGAGTATCTGAAGAAATTCTTAACAAATTTCATTATTTCCTCAGGAGTTTTAGTTTTAAACAAAAATTTGTCTGCTTAAAAAATGCTATAGAAATTGTACTTTTTGAATAATTTATTATAAAAACTTTATATAGTTCTATTCCCAATGACCCCACAAGGGTATATCGGCAGTGTCAACAATAATTTGTTGAAAGTGTTCCGCTTTTAAAAATTCATTCGTCTATTTTTAAGATCTATATGCTTCACTTCCTTGGCGCAATAAAGCTCAAAAATAAGAAAAATTAAATATAAATTCCGGTCACTGGGTGCATCTGCTCCAATGCTCTCTCTATATCTATGTATCTATTCATCTATCTCTCTCTCTCTCTCTCTCACTTTCTCTCACAATAATTGTATTGCTTCAATTTTGAGTGCGTTG
Organism: Drosophila buzzatii; assembly: GCA_035045845.1. NCBI lineage: Eukaryota > Metazoa > Arthropoda > Insecta > Diptera > Drosophilidae > Drosophila > Drosophila buzzatii. The sequence continues at coordinate 582,965 of JAWNOS010000180.1, forward strand.
TTTCTTGACCTTCAAAGATACATACATATATGTACCTATATATACAGGTTAAAATTCTTAGGAATATGTTTGTATATATAGCACAAAAACATATATTGACTCGACCGACTGTGGCCATAATTTAGTGGTATATAAAAACGTGTGGCATTAATCCAAAGGCCCATGTGATCTTATGTTTTTTTCCAACCCAAAACAATATCGGCGTCAGAGTTTTAGCTATACTTTTGTCAGCTTGCCAATATGCTTGCTATATCTGTATATATATATTTATAACTGTATATATGTATATCTAGCGCTAAGTTTACGAAGGCGCGGTCAAATCACGAGTTAACTTTTCCAGCTATATAGTACATCTACCTACGTTATATATAGCGTTACAGTTTGTTTGCCATAAAAGTGGCTTTTGTTTCCACTCCCATTTCTAACTGTCGAACTGTCTGAACTGAATGAATGTCTGTCCGTCGTCTTGTCTGTCAATTGCAGGCACTGTTGTTGACTCGCCTGCCAGCTACAATTAATAGCTTGTCAACTCGGTTAACTTGTAGATACACTTCCGTTTACAATGTTTTGCTGCTAAATGATTTCCAATGAACAATTTTACGGAACTGGCCTTGCTTTACGATTTTTTATAGACCAATTACAAATTGGCCTAAAACGGAATTATGAAATTGTTGTCAGCATTTGCGATTATACCCAAAATGGAAACGATTCTCCTTAAAAGCTGGCAACATTTTTTATAGATTTTTCATTATCTATTTGGCTTTAGATTTAATTTCTAAAAATCTTGTTTAACTTTTAAATATTTGCTTACTTTAAAAACATATTTTAATTACGCTCAAATGAAACTGTTACAAAATCGATAAGTATCGATATGTAGAACATATTTAATAATATATTTTCTTAAATATTTTAAAACGTTTATTTTTTCATGGGACACATTAACATTTTATTATAAAATTGTTGCTTCAAATATTTTAAAATCGATATTTATCGATTTCAATATTTATTGGTTGCATATCTATATACCATTCATATGTATGTGTTTATAAATACTTTAATACTTTATATGCTCTCTAACAATATTCGAACATAATTACAGGGTATCAGCAACCCGGATTCTGTCGCCCACACTCCAATTGTTAGCTGTTTTAATGGCTTTGTCATTTAAAGAGTTTGAATTGAATGCAATTCGAAGGCAATTGTTAAATATAAGCAGGAAATTCACTTTTCTTCAGCTCTTATCAAAGTTGCATTGATTATGGCTTTATATACATACAATGCCAAGCTTAATTTGATGACAATTGTGCAGACAGGGTGAAAGATGCGTCTTGTTGCCTTTAACATTGTCCTAGTTTCATTCCTGCGGGTAAATTCCATGACGAACATGGAAATCATCTTTTTATACTCATGAAAGAGATTGTTGTTGCTACGTATTGGTTGAATGTTGCACTTGTCGCGCTTTAGTACAAAGTGCAATAGGGAAAATCTCAGCCGATGACAGCCGGCATGGCACGGCAACAGTATACAAATCGTATCTGATTTATGAACGCAATTAAGTCGAGCTGCTGATAAGACGTGAACATTTTGCAGTCGACAGCAATGCTCAAATCAGCTGAATATGATGTCCCTGAATGTTAATTAAGTTAAAATTTGTTGTATAAGGAAATATGTAAATAATCTGTTAACAAAGTATCAGCGAGTGTCGATGAATGACTTTTGTAATTAGATATAGGCTATATATATATGTATGTTGTATGTAGTCTGAGCTCATCCATTTCCGCCCATTAAAACCGCCAAATGTGATGCGTCATATATACCTGATATTTATACTGTATCAAATTTTAGGCCAAATCTTTCTTAAACATTTCACATAATAGTGCTTTATAAAGTGTACTAAATATATACAATTTGTTTAGATAGACGCTAATCACTCTCTATTCTAGCCATTAATTGCCTTTTAAGTAAACTATATTCTCATTTTAATTACATTTTTAATTATACACATTCAGTTTCTAAATAAATTACTTAGATTGCTTATCAGCTTGGCTACTATAAAGTTAGTTCACGTTTTGCATCTACAACAGCAACTACTTACAGCAGCTATTTATATTTTTTTAACTCGTCATTTGTTTGTGTTTATTATACAAATTCTCTGAGAATGGGGGCTCGTCTGTTAGCTAAACGCAATTATTACAGCAAGTAAGAAAATAAAAAATAAAATGACAAAAAAAAAAGAACAAGCTAACAGCTAACTTATTATGCCTAAGTGAAAACACAATTTGCGATTACCAGCGCTGAAATTTTTTGGTGATTTCAGATTTTTCCACAGCGAAATAAAAAATTGTTTTTATAAATATATAGAATGAAAGAATCGTATATACACATGTAGACACACATATAAACTAATTAATGAATGACATTTGTGGGCCATTGCCAATTTTATGGCACTACTCTTGGTAACAAGTACGAAATGTTATTGAATGAAACATGAGATCTAGCAGAAAAGGAGAGTAAAAGAAAGAGAGAGAGAGAGAACGGCAAATATTGACCTTTAGATACCCTGTGGACAATACGAAATCAACTTAATGAGCTTTTGTGTAATGTACATTTGATATGATAGTACTAAAACATTAAATACCTTAGCTGAAAAAGTTAAACTGACTCTAAGATACCCTGTAGTTAATAAAAAATAAATTCTAAAAGTTTTAATACAAAGCTCTAATTTGGTATTTATAAATAATAAAATAAATTCAATAAATATATTATACGTAAGTTTTTCTCTCTTTCCCACTCTCTCTCTCTACTGCCCACTTTACAGGGTATGACTAGACAAATGCTGCACGCTAACGTCAGGCACGGGGGCCTGCCAGCTGAAATCTATTTACAAGTATTGACATAAACAAAAACTCACACAGACTTGGCTTATCGGACCAAGTCAGACTTGTGTACGCCGGAGCAGGGCCAGAGCCCGTAGACCGTAGACCGTTGAGACAGAGACATCGGAATAGGTTCAAAGTCGGCTAGCCTGTTGCATATGCGGCACATTTGTATTTAATATTTATTTTATTCACTCATTTGATTTGATTAAATTAGACGATCAGTGACCGGACGGCAGTCTTGAACTTTCGGGTCAATTCGATCCATGTGCGACGTTTAATTGCGCCAAAAGTGTGCCACGGACCGGAAATAACTAGCATGAAATTATGTAGAGTCGAGATTGCAGAGACTAAAGCAACACTGGCTGGCTTACAGGTTTCAGTTGCTATCGATTCGCATTGTAAAAGCAATTGTAAAATTCAGCAAACAAGAAAATGTAATTACTTTATAGAGCTGAGACAATAGCAATGAACGCGCGCTCAATTAGCTAAACAACAACTTCCAAGTTCCAAGAAACTAATTAACGTCAATTTAAAACAAAAACTTTATTTTCCATTTTTCATGCAGCACAAAAAAAACAAAACTTGAATACACTTAATAATGAATCCACTTAATAATGAAAACAAATTGTCGTAAAAGCAGCAAAAACAAAAGCGACTTTAAAACGACAATTGTCTGGCAACAAAAAAAGTGTTTATAATGTCATTATTAATACTGTAAAAAGATCTTCAATTTCTATGAGATTAGTCATAGCAAATTTTGATTAAATTGTATATATATATGATAATGTAAATAAAATATGCAATTTTTAGCATTGCTTTGACTTGAGTCGTTTGTTCTGTGTGTTTTACCCGCTGCTTCTGTTGCTAAGATCGAACCTTATCAGGGCTCGACAACTTGACTAGAACGTGGCATTTCATTTACATTGAAAGCGCAAGCAAACTTGTTTATAGCTAATTTAATTATTTATTAACAAATATTAATTGCCAACTGAAGTCTCATTTAGCATAATAGCTTTTAGATATTTTCATAAATAATTTGCAGCCAGCAGAAAATATGTAAAAAGAAAATGAAATAAAATATAATTAAAATACAAATTGTATTTATTTAATTTAAATATATATTATTTATTAATATGAATTTATTACTTAAAAAAAAAAACTAAATATTAAAAAATATTTTTAAAAATTATTATTATTTATTAAAATAAATATAATGATTGTAATCAAAATAAATTTCGATTTTTGTTTATATTAAAAATATATTTATATTTTTATTGTTTTGCTTTGGCTTTTTATCTACATCTTGTCAGTTTTATATATTATTTAATTCGAATGGCCTTCGCTTATTAAAAATGCATTGGCAATGCTGAATGCACATATTGAATTATATATTTATGGCCATTACACGTATTATTATTTATTTATTTCTGCCTTCGAGCTGCTTAGTCAAGTGCAGGGCCACGGAATAATCAAGTGCTTATGCTGCGCATTGCTGATTGAATCGCAATTTGATTGACGTGGGCGGGCGTTAAGCAAAACAAGCTGCATAAACTTGTTGCTTAGATACTCTATTAGAGCGTAGTAGGAATATGTCATGTAATATGCCTGACTTAAATCATATTTATATAAACTTACTGATTAATTTCCTCACTATGATTAATGTCTTTGAAATCTTTGCTCTAAGTATAATTAATTTCTTAAGGTATTTTAGATCTGTTTCCATTGCCGAACTATAAATATATACGCTATATAGAATACCCTCAATTTGAAATAAAATCCATAGTTCAATCATTCCATAGTCAGTTTAGCTATAACAATCAATATTATCTAGAGTATTTCTCAGTATTGATACCACTTATTTCTAGTGTTTCATTGCAAACTGGAAAGAGTCTATATATATATAGACAATTAGCATAATTAAATGCTATTCGCTTTTATTAATCATTCATTGAAGGACAATATGTTAATTGTGCCATCAACAACTCGTGTGACTTGAAGCGTGCAGCCGCCTTCCTGTCCCCTTTTATCATTTGTTTTCACACCTGTCATTTGGCTTTATTTTTAGCCATGCTAATTGGCAAATTTTATATTTGATTAGCACATTTCGCTTATCTAATGGGTACAAGCTACATATATCCAACAATCATATCATGTGCGCTCAACCATTCACCACTGGCCATCGGCCATTGTCTTTGATGCCTCTACTCTCGAGCTGCGCTAAATCGGCACAAAGTGCTAAAAAAGCTAAAAACTCAAATGGCTAACGCTGATTCGGCTATTAGCGTTTTATTATTATGGTATTGTTTACTTCTCCACTTTTTTTTCTGACGCGTAATTTTATGACAAATTGAAGCAACAATAAGAAGAAACAAAAACTTTAATGACAAAGTCGCATTTCTGTATGACTCTTGGCTTGATTGTTATTGTTGTGTTCTATGCGAACTGGCTGCGGGTTCCACTGTGGCATTGACACTATTGTAGTAGAACTTGAGTGGCCTGCACTGGCCCAACCCAAGCCGGCCAGCAATTGGAGCACATTGCGAATGTGTGCTCAGCAGGCGTGACTCTGATAATTTGTTTGCATTGTTGTTGTTGTTGTTGGCTATTTATGACAAATCCTCGAAATGTCACAACAATGGCGTCATAAGGGCCAGCTCAATGACAACAGCAACAGAAAGAAGACACAGAATTGATGATGTTATACGGTTTATTATGGCAACGCCCAAGCTAATGAAATGTTGCTGATGATGCCATAACTAATATTTAATATTTGTCAAGGTTTGACGCAAGCTGCGCTTCGGCACATAATCACAACTTGACAGCCAATGAAATTACTTAGGAATTTATGGGAATTCCATAATATTATATTAACTATTCATGATAAGAAAAAATCTATGAATTAGACTGCTTGAAAGCAATTCAAGCATAGCATAAATATCTGCTCTAAACGCAATCTAATCGAAATTCTCTTTTATAAAATATTAATAGATCTTAAATCTTGTAGATAAATAAATAGTATTAAAATGCATCAAATAAATATTATATAAGAAAAAAAAATATAGTAAATATTTTATAAAATATATTACAAATATTCCTTTTTTTTCATAATAATAAATATAATAAATAAATAAATACATTTTTTTATAATTTTTATTTTTTTTTTTATTTTAATATTAATATTTTTATTATTTGTTTAATTTTCAGAAATATTCCTGAATTTCCAAAAAAAAAAAAAAAAATCATAAACAAAGAAAGAACATTAAAAAATTACGCTGTACATTTATTATTTTTAAATAAATTTTTTTGCAACAAAAACATTTGTTTTATTTATTTATTATAGAAGAGCTGTATAGCAATTTACTTAGCATGCAAATCAATTCTGGCAACGAAACTAGAAACGGAAATTGAGCACAAAACTGAATCGAATCAGAATTAAACTGAGAGAATACACTTTGAGATAGAGTTCGATTTGTGTTTACTCAAGCGCAACACTTGATTGATTTGAACCTCAATTAAACATGTTCCATTTGACACCAATCGAGCACTGTCAACAGTTGCAGAAAAGCGGCTATATAGCCCATACATGCATGCCTATATTGAGTGAGGGCCGGTCCCCTATTCAATCAATTTGTTTATAACTGAATTTTCAATGCGTGTTATTTGTTGCGTCAATTGAGAATAGTTTTCTCCCTCTCTCTCTCAGTTTATCAGAAAAGGGGCTCGACTTGTTGTTAAAGGGGTATGGTCAAATAAATTGTTATTTGTACTCACTTTGTACTCTGTGCAGACCTCGTTTCTCTGTGTTCGACATGGCGCTGGCGTGAACTGTAAATGAATTAAAATTGGAAAAATGAATTTTTAATTGAAAGATAGTTTGCATAGATGAGAGATGGGCATGGGAAGTGTCATGTGATATGCAAGTGCGTGTGATATGGGGACATGTCGATAAGTGTTATTACTTATGGTCTTTAGAATAATTAAACTCTTTTTTTCAATAATAATATGGCATTATATCTTATCTTATCTTATCTCTGCTCACATAGTCTCGTGTATGCAAAGCAAGAAACGAAAACGTGCGCATTTTTCATGAATGATATGAAATCGATAATGAGCGTCTTCAGTGCAAGTCGATAAGCTCGATGGCGATAAGAAGAGGTACAAAATAGGTGCGCATGACTCAGAGTCAGAGTCAGAGTCAAAAGGAAACTTGAAGATAATATGGAAGCATATGATAGACAAAGATAACAGTGCCAGGCTGCTTGGCTCATTCATAAAATTAGTACTAAACAACAAATTCCGGCGGACTCAATGCTCAGGTCCACAGTCGAATTCCTAAGACTGCTTATCATGAATGGATTTTTCTATTACTTTAGAATTTGCGACCTAAAATAAAAATCAGGCACTATATTAACGTACACCCGTTTAGACTATAAAGCCATTAATATACTTGTTATCTGCATAAAGTTTAATGGCGCCATTGATAAATCACACCTGCAGACATAAGCATAAGTGAAATAGATAATGCTGAATCATTATAGAGTTAAAAAATATATGGGGAATAACTATAATAATAAGATATATGTAGATATCTTAAACAGTAATGAGAGCTGATGAGTCTAGCTGTAATTTAATACTATTATATTTATATTAAGTGAACTTAAATATAGTTGCAAGCTAAAATTAATTATTAACTAAATTTTAAAAATTATTTTATTATTATAAATATAAATATAATATGGAAAAATCATTTATTAAATATATAAATAATAATAAAATAAATTTGTATAAATAATAATAAAACAAATTTTTATAAATAAAAATGAAATAAATTTTTAAAAATATTTTTTTTATCCAATTTACATAAAGAAATGCAAAAATTTATAAAAATTAAAACAATTACAAAATATATATCTCTCAAATATTGTTATCCTTTTATAGATACTGATATAGATATAGCAAACTAAATATACATATATATATATATAAATATAAGCTCTTAAAATAGCTGTAACAAATATTTAGCTGAAATATTCTAAAAATAATTTACGCATACAAATATTTTATTTATAAGTAATTGAATGATTACTTTTACTGTTAGATGCTCATTTATATTATTTAAACAAAAACATTTTTTTTTTTAATATATTTTCAAAATTTAATTACAGTTATTTATCTTATCTTATCTTATTTCATGGCATTACAGTCTTTTTTATTTTAATTGAACTATTTTGCAATTTTATTTCTTACAAGGCAACAATTTTTCGCTCAGTGTATGCAAATAATGTATTGCACATGTTCAACAGCAGACTGCATAATAATCAGTGTCAAGTTCTAAGCCTTAGCAACCAGACCGACCCAACCAATCCAGCCCATTCAATCAACACATAGTACATGTGTACTATTAAAGCAATAGCAAGCCGTTAAAAAACACAAGTTAAATAAATTTGAATAGAGTGCAAATATTTGGCAACAAACCCCCAGTCAAGTTGCCCATGTGTGAGGGTTCATACGGAGCCCCTTTTATATACATCTATATTTGTAACTGTAACTTTCTATGTTGTTGTCCCTCTTTATAACGATTCACGTCCTCTGCGTGTTGCCATGTTATTAGCCGCATAAAATGTGGCGTCTCCTCCCATATAATTAACTATACAAGCATATATATATATAACTTTATATATACATATATATTTATAGACATATATGTCTGTCCAAATGTGTGAGTTGGGCATTGGCTATATACGACATATGTCAGTATATCTATATAAGACGATTGAGGCATGCCCCACTTGTTCATTGCTCAATCGTACGTCATTTGCTGACTAACCAGACTCAATGCTCTCATCTATATATACAAAAATCTAACTAATATATACATATTGGTTCATAAGTATTTTATTTTGCTATTGTAAATGTTTGTATTCCTATAGCTATCATAAGCTAATCTGAATTTTTGTGAAAATATTTACTTAATTTATTTTTTCTTGATAAATTCTTAGCCCTACAAATTGCACTTTCAAAAGAATTTTTTTTTTTTACTTATCTACAATATTGTAAAAAATATTTTATGCATTAGGGTGATTTTTAAGAATTTCTATTGTTAACACCTTCAAATAGTAAAATTTTAAAATTTTAAATTCAAAATAGTTTTTAAAAAGTTTTATTTTTTGAAATTTTTTAAATAAATTATTATTTTGGATTTTTAATGGCCCTTTGGATAAGGTACCTTTAATTTATTTTTTTTTTTTTTATTTATTATTATTTTTTAACGACTGTTATGTTTAAATTTTATGTTGGTTTATACATGTTCTATATTTTGAAAAAAAAAAAAAAAAAAAAATCACTATATAATTTTTTTTAGTTAGTAATTTAATGACACTATTAAGAACAAATATAAAATCTCCTAAGAAATATAATTTATTTTATGAAAAACACAAAGCTTAATACCATTGCAATTTCATTTAATTTTTTATAATGCACTCAGAAAAACTACGTTTGCAAAAATTGATAAAAGCCTAGCTTCGAAATTTAAAGAATATTGTTATTAGTTTTTGTTTTTTGAGCAAATGTTTAGATAAAAAATTTGTTTCCTGGAAGTCGTGAGATTTTTGAATGCCCATTTTTTTACGGAACTCACCTTGAACTTAAAGAAACGTAAATAATGTACAGTTAATTATGTAATTAGCGCTGCACTCTACGATTAGCGTTTTACACAATATATTTACTAGTAATTTCCAGATATTAAACAAAGCGTGAAACAAAACGCGCGTCAAACGAAATGCACGCGCGTTTATTGTGATTGTTTTTTTTTTTTGCGAATGATTACAAGAAAAAGGATTTGTTTTTGTTTTTCGATGTCACTGTCACACACACATACATGAACATCTATGCATAAGTTCTAATACACCAATACGCACACACTCAAACACACGCGTTGCACTAATTAAACATACATAACAGTAGTTTTAGCTGTTTCTTTTTGTCTCCACTTTGCGTCTCTTCGTGGGATTTTAGTTTTACGAGTGTCGTCTGCTTTACTTTGAAAATTCACAGCGGCAGCTGTTTGTTTTATTTAAAATGGCACTGTGAGCGCAGCGCATGCGCAGGCAAAATTTGTAATCTTCTAGATGCGAGAATTAAGCAAAATAATATATTTCAAACAGTTGGCGGCTGTTAGTTTCTGCGCCTCTGGCTCTTTGCCTTTCTGCCTGCTGCTTAATTCTCTTTAGTTATTTTTGTTATGCCGTCATTCGTCGTCGCCTGCGCCTTCTGCCAGCTGCTTGACACTCCGATTGTTGGAACTAAACTGAAAATGTTGCCTGCGCGACAGCCGCTTTTTCTTTGCTTCATGCGACGCGCCAGCGCTGTTGACGTTGACGCTGGCGCTGGCGCTGGCGCTGACGCAGACGCTGATGCTCACAACATTGACGTTCGGTTCAATGGGTCCGTTTTTACAATGGATCGCGAATGAATGTGTATTGGTGCTGCTTGTGCTGTCGCCGCCACAAAAGTTGTTTTTGTTGTTGTTGTTGTCGTCGTCGTGGGATGCAAAATTCAAATTTTTTCGTAGTGTTTGTTTTATTTTTGTGTTGTACCTTTTTGATATGGCATGGGCATGGCGGCTTTTATAATTGCTAAATGATTCAATGAATGAATAAATGAATACAAACTAATTTTATTGATTATATATTATTAAAACTTGTATTTAAACATCTTTAAGAAAATATTATAGGTAATAATTTCTGAAACAGTTATTTATTTATAGGACAATATCTGTCTTTAAAAGGAGTCACATCAGTTATAGGGTATGTTTCAGTCGTTCCTTGCCCAACTATGCCTTTTCAACCTACATAGTTGAGCACACGCGTATGGCGTCAGCGATAAAAATTCGAACGGTAATCAACAATTATCCAGATACAATCGATGCAATTTAAATCGATTCGAAATAAAGACAAAAAAAAACTTTGTTTTCGCTTTTAGGGAAGAGACTTCCGCATACTATATTGAAAACTACAGTCGAGTGTAGTGGGATGTTGGTGTTTGTGTGCTGTGTCATATGGAGAATCGCATCCAGCGTTCCAAGACACTGGCACGCTGAACCGACCTGGGCTCGTCTTCGAAAATGGGTGAAAACTTCTCGGGGAAGTTCTCCTGCAGGCACTGGAGCACCGTGTCGGTAAGATAGTAACGGGACGGCCAGCGGCACTCGCAGGGCGGTAGGCACTCAAGGCAGACATTTTCGATGGCGAGCCACCTGCTGCGCGCCGAGCTTACCAAGGGATTGGATAAAACACTTAGACGCCACGGCAAACGGATATCTTTTGAAGTCCAAAAGCAGTCACAGGGCGGCATGCATTGACGGCACTTCGAGTCATCTGCGAATTCCGACTTTTGCACGTGAATGGGCGGAGGCGGGGCCGTCGTTTGCCGCGATGATAGCAATGTCGTATATTTCCTCTGACGCTCCCGTGTTAACCACAGTCTCAGCAAATCCCAATGCTCCAGGTCTGGTGAACGCTTCTCGAGCAGCAGCATGCGCGTGTACAGATTCGATCGACGCACTGCATCATAATTGAGGCCCGTCTGCGTATGCCACAGCAGGTATAGCTCGTTGGGCCTCTCGTCTGGCAGCGAGACATCGCCCGAGTATTTCGTCAGCTGGAAATGGAACAGCATCCGTATGCCATACGTAATGTGCTTAATATGCCCAAAGTCCTTGATATTCATCGCCGACAATGCAGCGGCGTCCACCAGCAACAGTTTCCTGCCCGAGATCTTGTTCACCTCAAAAGTAGACTATTGAAAGGGAAGAAATTTACATGAATTAACGTAATGGAGTTCTATCAACGGAGCTTCATAGAGTATATTTCAGAGAATTAAAATTAAATTGAAGACCTAATGTAATACTGTATATCTCGATCAAGGCGACTCGGCTGCTTACTCGAAAGTCTCTTAGTCCGTTCGTCTGTGTCTCCGTACGTCTATTCGTATGCATGAGCACGTTGATCTTAGAACCGATCAGCTAGTATAATTTATTATTATCTTGGATACCCTTAGAGCTAGTCTTCTAAATTTTTATGACAATTTTTTATATAATTTTGATTTTTCTTATATTTTGGATATCCAAATCCAAGAAATGCGAGGCTTAGGTTATCTTGAAGTTAGGCAGCACGCCAAGGGTTTCCCCAATCTTTTCTTAGTAACTCTAATCCGAATAGTGAATAACTCACCATATACTGGGGATAACCATATTTGCAAATCCAGTTCTTAACATTCGACTTGGTCCATTCGAAGACCGATGGCAACGGCAGTTTATTCACAGCATTCACGGCTAGCTCGACTAGGGATGCGGGATGTACTCGAAATGAAATTGGACTGGCATAATGATCGAAATCCACATTTTGCGCAATCACGGGATTTAGCCGAAATTGGCATTTCTGCTTTAATGCTTGGCGACGTTTCTCATGCCATGCCTCCTTATGTCCAATTTGATACTTGGTATCCGTGATGCCATATAGATAGGCCATATTGAATGTATATGGTGTGTGAGTGTATGCGTGTGAGTGTGTGCGTGTCTGTGTCCGTGTGTTTGCGTGTATTAATAGGGGAGATCCAACAAACAGTGTGTTAGTAACTGAAAATGTCCGAAATAAAACAAACAAAACAAACAACAAAACGGTATAAATAACATATTAAGATTGGCTTACTACTATGATTTTACTACTACAATTTCGAGAGATCTTTAAAATAATTACATTAGTCGTATATGATTAGAAAATTATAACTTAAAATTTAGCTTAAAAATATTTTACAAGTATAAAAAAGTATAGTTTCATTTTATATATACTCTATTTTGACTAATCTCTCTCTATCATCAATCTGAATCATTTTTCCAATTCCATTTTCATATACGCAGTTTCCAAATACCCACGAAAACCGCCTCAATCCAGTCGATCTGAAGCCGAGTCAGGTAAATATGTACAGTTCGGTTTAGCTCAAAGCTAGATCATATTCCCAGGCTGAAACCCGCTATAATACTGTGCGAAAACATCTGCTCATTCAGTACTGAATGCACTCAAGAAGAAGAAGAAGCACATAATTAATAGAAGGCTCAAACTATTGGCCAGGTAGTCTGACGTTCACTTTGAGTTCTGTTTTCTTCTTTTCTTTTTTGCGGTTCCGATCTTAACGGGAACTGCGCTCAATGGCCCTGATTGGTTGTCAAAATATTGTCAAGGGCAACGCCATCCACAAACCCGCTTGTTGTTCGTAATACTCTATCTAAGGGTATCACATATTTGACATTGAATATGTGCTATATGCTATATGATGTGCGCTTTATGGTATATTTAGTGATATCAATACGTATATATGGTAGTTAATATAACTATTTAACGGTCTATGTGAACTAGGTTTGCTATGAAAGTATCTTTATGAAATTTTAGTTGAATATATTCTTTTTGCTTGGGTTATTACATATATTTAGTTTGACTGAATTGATGGGCCTTCATATATCTGAAGTAAATAAATTTAATATAATATTTTCTCTGAAATTCCAGTCAAATTTAGCTAGTATATTCATTAAGTGTTCTTAAGAATGTAACGCTTGTTCAAATAAATGTTAAAATGCAAATGAAAAATTATAAAACTTCAACTATATTTTTGTTGAATTTTAATCATCTTATCAAATCAAAAGTTCAGTTGAATAGTCTCTTCAAGATATTATGACTTCTGTCTAGACTCTGTCTTAATTCTGAAAAATCTACATTCTGCTAATTCTTATCAATTTTGAGCCAGTCTAATGTAAAGCTTCCTCAAACTGCATCTTATCTTTGCTAAATGCTCAACTGAACAATATCTTAACACCCCTCAAACTTGATATGTTGTTTGTTCCTTTTGCATTTCTTTCGAAGTGAATTCAATTTGCGACCTGCAAATTTATAGCTCTTGTCACATACATACATGTGTTTTTGAGGCATTTGCTGTTTGCTTTATCTGCGAGCCGTCGGACTTTAAAATGAAATCGCTTTGGGGCAACTGCCTTGATGATGATTCATCACAGTAAAGACAACAACAACCCCGCCTCATGCCTCATTCCCCTGCGACTCACGTGACGTTCAACCTGCGGGGGTATTTTTATTTTATTTTATTATTATTATTTTTTTTTTTTTTATAAAACACGTTTTTTATTTACATATTGCTTTAGTATTTTATTTACTTTTCAGACTGTTTTCGCGCTTTGATAAAGCATTTCAGTTAACAAAATTTGTTGTGTCTGCTCATTAGCATACGGTCGTAAATTATTCGCAACAGTTTCACCTGAAATTCAAACCAAATCAAATATAACAATTTTTTCAATGTTAAAACTATTATTGCAGAAGTTTAAAAATTTAACACATTTGTATGTATGTATGTATGTATCTAAATATGGAAATTCCAGCAGCAATTAGCTTTAAGGGTGGCCATTCATCTTTTATCAGTTTGACTTAAAAATTACATGAATCATGCTGCATAGCAAAACTAACAGCAGACGGCGGCTCCATAATTAACTACCATCGCAGTCGCAGTCGCAGTCGTAGTTGCTGTCGCTGCCGCCGTCGTTGTTGCCGTTTCAATTGCAGCTGGCGCTACTGTTGCAGTCGCTGCCGACGCTGGCGTCGCAGCTCCATTTCGAGACAGCGCAAAACAATTATGGCACATACATAACTACAATTTCTAAATATAGAGCTACTCGGCAAACAGACAGCACTCGCATTGCTCTACGCAATTCTAAAGACTTTAAATTTTTAACACATTTAAAATTAGCTTAAATTGTCAATATTTAACTTTAACTGGAATTTACTTTATTTTAGATCTTAAAGTTTGAAATCTATAGACATATGTATGTATGTACATAGTATAATATATAAATTCTTAAATTTACAAGAAAAATATATAAAATAAATCATCTGAAATTCTTAAAATAAAACTAAATAAATAAATAAAAAAAAATATTAATACTGAATTACAATTAGAATGATTTAAATATATGCTTTATAAATACATGCAGCCTATATTAACGAATGTCTACTGTACTTAACTACCAACGAGACTAGAATGCCGCAACAAGCAACAGCAACAACAACAACAGCAATAATAGCATCAACTACAAACGCATTTCACTTTCGTTTAAAAAAGGGGGCTTGTAAGCGCTTTTGATAGTTACTCGGATGGATATGGACATTGAGACTTGGGGACGGTTTTAACTATAGAGAACGACAGCGACGCCAGCATGAAAAATGAAAATGATATGCCCATGTATGGGGGGCAGCAACTAGCGGCAGCAACAATAAATTAAGATTCTATTTTTGTAGCTAACTTGAATTACAACGATGCAATGCCGGCTGCTGCTGCTGATGCTGTTGGTCAACTGGCCAACTGGCCATGCAACAAGTTAGACCTAAAATAGATGCGAAGTTGTGGACACATGCGGAATCTCAATCTCACACACACATGCACGTATGCATGCACATGCATGTACAAGAACATGAAAATTAAAAATGCTAATAAATTGTTAACGTTGAAAGCGCAAAATACCGTCTGCACATGTGTGCGTGAATGCTGCGTGTGCGTGCGTGTGTATACTTTGGTGTGCTTGCTCAACGGTCAACAGCGGCGCTGACGGCGACGCCGCAGTAACGTTCACCACTCGAGGAGGCCACTTCAGTCACGATTTCACATTATTTGGTCAGCATTAAGCTGACTGAGCAGTCGCTGCGCAGCGAGGCCAAGCGACGAGCCTCCTTCGCTGCGCACTGCGTCAAGTGGCCATCGCAAGCTAATGTGTACGCGAGTGTTTGTATGTATATGCGTGTGAAGTTGGCACATTTCTTGTTGTCTCTTTTGTGATCATACTCGAAGTCAAAAAAGTTGAAACTGTATTTCGGCAGCAAAGCTTTTGCCTAGGCAGAAAGAGATGCAGCGACGCGTGCAGAAGTTCAACTGCGAGGCTGCTCTCTTCATTTGTGCGGACTGCGCAGTCGCAGCAATGGTATGAGACGAGCCTCCTTTATGGTGCGCTCTCAACTGTGCAAGCGCACGTGTATGTGTGAAATGGTGGTCTCTTGTGGAATACACTCAAGGAAAAAGGTTAGGTAAGCTATGAGTTACATATGTACATATAAAAAGCTCTTAGCAGCTAGTCCAAAGAGTGGTAGGCAGAGAGAGAGGTGATCTGTCTGTCTGCTGCTTGCCTTCACTAGTTACATTGAATTAGGAGAAGGTGCATAGAGAACGTTGATTATACATTTATACATTTTATTTGATGAGTCCAAATGCAATTTCTGCTTTTGCAATGACTTTCGTACACATTTTATGCTCTATCCTTATACATTTCTTTATGATTATTGCGCCTAGCAATGCGCTGAGCACGCTGTGGACACTCAAGAAAAAATGTTAGCTCAAAGCTTTTCGCTATGCAGGCATTAAGATACTGAAAGGTCGTGACTTGAATACAAGTTTGGACACCTTAATTTTTTTTAGCCACGTTTTATGGTATTGCTACTAGCTTGTTACGCATATTTAAGACAAATTTCAAGCCAACTTAATTAGATTTTGGCTATATATTTTTTATTTAATTTTTCTCTTGGCCAATTTCTTTTTATATTAGACCAACGTATATACATATATATCATTTATATTTGACAAATACACATAGCTTACATGTGTCATGGATTGTCTATTTTTGTTACGTCTGAGAGACGTGCGACTTGTTTGCAGTTTTGTTTTCTATTTCGTTGTTTTGCGTCAGCAGCAGCAGTCGGGCCCCCTAATGGGGCCTATCTAGTATATAAATAATATACGCACATGTACATTTATTTCGCAATTTCAGTAGACGCCAAACTGCTGTTGCTCTTGTTGTGCTTGCCTGTTGCCAACGACGACATAAAAATAAAAATACAAACTTACAAAAAAAATTGATTTATATACAAATATAACTCATATTGAAAGTGATCATCAGGCGAAGAAAAAACAAGAAGATGCAAAATCGAAGCACAAGACACATTTAAAATCCATAACATAATATACGCAGTTCGAGCGTCTGCTGATTCCCGAGAGTTCATTTTTGATTGATGTCTTGTTACAAAATAAAATGAACAAAGTACATACATACACCCATACATCGATACATGTATGTCATAACAAAGAACATCATCATCGAACGTCATAGCGAGAGATAAGTTATAGTCGAATGGCCAAATACTCTTTTTGTTGAAAGAAGAGTTGGTATAAGAGTTAATTAGAAATGTAGAGAGGATCCAATTCGTTTCGTAGTAAAAAAAAAAAAATTAAAAAAAAAAATACACAATTCTAATTAAAAGTGTGGATAGAATAAAACTTAAATTAAAACTTAAATTAAAACTTTATCTATTCCTAAATCCTAAATACGCATTATTGATGCTAATAAAAAACCTTTATGCATATAAATATACAATTTACATAAGAATACATATTAAATATTTGTAAAATATTTATTTATACAAATTACAATTACAAATTCAAGAAAACATTTTACAACACTCAAATAATTATGATAGATTTTTTCTTTAATTTGAATCAGCCTTCTAAGTAATTGCCTTTCTTAAATAAATAATATTAAATAAAAACGAAATATTTATATTATTTACTTTTGTCAAAGAAAAAAATGAACATACATAAATAATTTTAATAATACATATAATAATTAATAATACTTAATCTTAATCTTGCTTAAAAATTAAAAATGTTATTAGCAAACGTATTTTTTATTAATATTTCTTAAAAATTAAATAAGTATGCTCATATCGATTTGTTTAAGCTTTGAAAAAAAAAAAATAAATAAATAAATAATTAAAATAAAATTAAATTAAATTTAAAAAAAATTGTTTTGATACAATATTACATATATTGCAATATATAACTGAATATTACTAAACAGCTTGCAATGGTTATTTAATATAGTAATCTGATTCCCGAGCTTCCCACAGAATGTGGAATATAATATAATGACTAAAACCTATTACATTACATTGAATGCGAATAACATTTAACGCATTTTGACTGACAAATCAGGAAAATCAATTTCTATAATATATACACACAATATAGTTCGATTTCCAGTTGATTGAGCGTCGAGCTAATTACGTCTTTATAGAAGTTATGCAAAACGCATATAGAGCATTTCCACTCGAATTGCACTCAGCAAATATTCATGATTTGTTTATTCGCTGTCTATATATATATATATATTCATATGTATTACTCTTGTGATTGCTGACGTTCCAAGCTAGCTCTATTAATTATGCTAAAGTCCAGCTCATTTCTATGTGGCTTTACGTCAAGACGCAAACAAACTAAATAAATATATAGAGCAATGCTACAGAGAAATGTTTCACTCAGCTCTGAGATAATCTACATATGTTTCACTGGTAATTCCACTAGGAAATTGGGTGTACGGCATTTTGAAGTCGAAAGTCCAGCTTCAAGTCAAACATATATTAACTCACAGCAGAGGAAAAGAGAATGAATATTTATACAAATTTATTAAATATTTTATAAAATATATTTTGGAAAACATTCGTATAAGTTTCGAAATATTTTAAAATATACGTGGGTTTCAAGTTCTGATTTAATGCTTTTATTTTTTTTTTTTTTACAAATAAAATTAAAATATTTTCTACTTTAATTATGTTTAGTTAAAAAAAACAAAATTTTTAGTTTTTTAAAGTTCTGTATTTCGGGATTGGTTAATTATATATTATGTATAAAAATATATATTTTTTAACGATATACATTTTTTGTTTTAATATATGAATTTTTTTTTTTAAGTTCTTGTGAAGCAGATTAAAATTATGTAATTTTTTGTTGCATTATTATTTTATGCGCTGTGTCGTCCTGGTTCACAAAATTTTAAAATGCTTTCCGTTGTTTTTGCATTACGTTTTTTCGTTCCATCTCTTACATTTCCTTATCCCATAGCTAAGCACAGTCTCAATATGCCCACTTACTCAGCACGCACAGGGTATTAAGAGTGCTGATCGTCACGTTGCATGCGGCAAACCGCAGTTCGATGTTGATGTGGTTGCTATTCCTGTTGCGGCTGCTGGAATCTGCTGTTGTTGCTGCTGCTGATCCAATCGAATGCAATTCAAATGCGCATGGAAATGATTTAATCAATTGAATGATTTTTGCCCCGCAGAGAAATCGCTCAATTAATGGCGAAATGCGCAGCTCAAATGAGTTCAATTGCTCACAAATAGGCGTGTGGCAACAAGAGGGGGCGTGGCCACGCCATGCAGCCACTAACCCCCGGATGGGGGTGTGCCGCGTGTGCCACTTGCCGCAAAGAGTTTTCGACAGCTGTGCATTAATTGATTAACAACAATTTGCATTCAAGTTCAAAGCCATTAAGGCAAAGAAAACAAACATAGTATATAGGAAAATTCTTGTCTCTGTAGACTATTTTTAATGTGACCTTGAAGTTATAGAGTTTGAATCTAAAAACATTTATAATTAAATAAAAAATTTACAATTCCAATACGAACTGAAAACTAAAAGAAATGTTTTTTTAAATCAGTATTTAAAATGATCTCCAGTTCGGACTTAACAACTTTACTATTGCTTAAGGAAATTTAAAATAATCTTAAAATAATTTCTTGATTCTAGTTCGAGCTGCCAAGTAAATGTTTTTAGCCTCATGAATTATCTATTACAGGCTATTTTTTGTACACAAAACTGTGCTTAATATTATCTTGAGGTTCGCCAAAAACCATTGCTTAAAACAATTCATAAATTTCATTCCGAGCCACAAAACGTATACATATAGCCACGAGCCCCATATACATATATATAGGGAAATTATTTTGATACGACTTTGAAGTCTTCGAGTTCGAACTTAAAAACTATTTAATTATGGCTTTAAAAAACCGTAAAACATAATTTATTCCAGTTCGATCCACAGTAATATTAGTATTATTTTATGCCTTAATTGTTGAATGAATTTTATAAATTCAAATCAAATAAAAACCAGGAAACATTTTAAACACATTTTTTGGCAGTGTTGATCGCGTTGTCAGTGTCGTTATTTAGCTTCGATTCGCTTTGGTCAACATGGGTGTCGTCACTTTCTTCCTCCTGCTCTTTTAACCGTTCAGCCTCTGCCTGTCGCATTTGTCGCTCCAGTTGCGATTTCTCCCAGGCCAGCTCGAAGGGATATTCGAGCGGCTTCAGCTCATCGGGACATTCCGTTTGATTTGGCACCGTTGCCTGATTGATGGAGGCACCACGTGTATGTATGCGTTCCAGCATGGCCGCATTATGCGTCTCCGCATTCAGTGCGGTAATAAACTCGAACAGCTGCTCCTTCGTGTAGATGTTGGGCAGACCGCGACGCTCGAAGAAGTCAACAATGTTGCCACAGTCGCGCATCAGAAACTCCAGTCCGCTGGGATGTTCGGGCTCCACGCTCTGGGCGACATCAATGAACCAGCACTTGCCCTCGTACCAGAGTATATTGTATTCACTGAGATCGGCGTGCACCAGCTTCGCCTCATTGTACATCTTGTACATGGCTGCAACGATTTCCTCGTAAGCGCAGCTGAGCTCAGCGGCGCTCAGGCGGGCATCCTTCAGTTTGGGCGCGGCATTGTGATTGTCACCAATGAAGCGCATCACGAGGACATGTTTCTTTAGCACCACCACGTCGGGCACATTCAGGCCAATGCTTTGCATGCGCATCAGATTATGCATCTCCTTCTCTGCCCACAAGTTAATAATGACGCGATGATTCTGCTTACTGAAGCGATCTTTGAAACGATAGTCGTCCTTGATATAACGATCCCGTTGCTTGAACTCATTGAGCGTTGTCTTGAACACTTTGATGGCACACTCCTTGGGTAGCAGTTCGGCCGGCATGAGCACACCGTTGCCATGCCCGTGTTCATTCGTACCCGTGTAGCTGGCATCGGAGTTGGCGTGCAAAATCACTGCCTCCTTGCCGGTGGATATGATGCCATTGATTTGCTCCAATATCTGATTGTTAATCAGTTTGTAGAGCAGCAGACGCGTGGCTGCGTCCACGCCCATTTCTGCAGTGGCAACCTTTTCCTTGCGATCCGCTCGACCTCGTCGCGAATAAGCTTTCAGCTGATTGAAGACCTGTGAAGGAGTTGGTTTAAATACAGGCTTATATATATGAATATAGAATTTAGATTCAATCTACTTTATTGGATAGCTTCATGTCGAAGCAGGCGCCATCGCCAGTGGGAAACTCTGGCGGGAAGGACATCACACGCTGTGCATTGCGCACCCCGCACAGCTGTGGATCGTGTTTGGTTATCATTTCGCCCTCTTTGTCCAATTTGAAGCCACACTTTGGTATGGCATCCAGCATCTTTTCATTGGTCTCAAAGCAATCCCAGTCCTGTTTCAGGCGCGTTAACTCATCGTCCTCCTCTTCGTACGCATCAGCCTCAGTATCGTGCAGAAATTCGGCATCTCCGGTGCGTAGAAATTTATTTAGCGTTACCGTGACCTTGGATTGTTTATTCTGTTGCCGTTCGATGCGTCGCAGCTCTTCGTTGTATTCGTGATCGAACTGTGATTGCAACATTTGAGCTATCACTGCATCCGATTCGGCTTCATCTGCCAACAGATTCAACATGTTCGCGTGATCCTTGTCTTCGTCATTGAGCAACATTGAATAATCCTCCCATTCGCCTGCATCGCTGCTGGTTACCGTCGGCTTCTGGCTGGCTTTTGCCGATGTGCTGGCTACATTTGAGTAAGTCTCAGCATTTGTGGAAGAGGGCGTGAGTGTGGCTGAAGGCAGTGTTTGTTTTTGTTCTTGTTTCTTTTGCTGCTGATTCAGCTCCTGGTCGTGCAGCCGATGTGCATACTGCTCGGACATGATGTCCGCCAGGTTGATTGTCTGCACAGGCTCATTGCTAACCTTGGACCAAGGTGACGACATTCTATTGAACATACAAATCAAATGTTATTCACAATTTACAGAAATTTTGAAAGAGACTAACTTTTTCTCAGACTTGTTCGACGTTTATCCTTGGTCCCCTATTTACTGCTATTTGATTACAAGTTGACCAAGTTGTCCGCTTGGCCGTTTTGTTAAATTATTATTTACAAATGTAATGAAATTCTTTACAATTACTTTTGTTTGCAACTTTAAAACTTTTCGTGTTTTACTGTTGTGAAATTAGAAAAGCACATACTTACGAAAGCTCTGTTAGACTGTGGAGTAGTTATGTTAAATGAGGAGCACGGATGAAGGTGTTAATAAGGTATGCTTACCAAAAAACCTTCGGCATCGACGTTATAGTTGTATTCTTAGAGACTATTTTTCAATATCCTAAAACTAACGATTCTATGTTATATTTTATAAATATTTTATATAATGCAATGAAGTTACTCTATATGTTTACTATGTCGTAATGCTAGTTTTTATTTATGTGAATTTTATATCCGTCTCAATGTTATTTAAATATAAAACTTGTGACGCTGACGTCATAAGTCAATATGCTTATGATTGCCACCGCTAAGTGTCGGTCACTGCTGTTAAGAAGTGTATGTAAACATCTGGCAACATCAACTTACAAATATCGATGTTGGAATTTCAGTACAAAGTGGAATACGCAAAAGTATCGATGTCTTCGATACTTTTTGTTGTACTTGTACATTTTTCGCCAAAAATAATAATAAAAGTGAAAAGTTAATGTATTTTTGTTGTACAAATACAAAGAAAATGTTGTTGAATTGATTGGCAAATTCGCCATAAAAACGGCCGTAATAAAATTGAAGTGCAATACGTGGAAACGCTGGTAAGGGCTTAGAACAAGAACGCGCAGCTAACGCAGCACAAAAAAAGAAAAAAATCAAAATAGAATTCCGAATTTAGAATATGACAGTGACGGACCGAAAAAATTTTCGATTCGAACGCATTGCCTGTCCCCATACTTGTGTGTGTGTGTGTGTGACACTGTACATGAGTATGTGTGTGTGTGTTGAGGGGGAGACTTGGGGGTCAAACTTGGGGGAACACAACCAGAAGCAGCGAAACACAGAAACACAGAGATCGGTAGAAACAGCAGAAGCAGCCGCCGCAGCAGCGACAGCGCCAACTGATTTCCGATTTCGTTTCGTTTTGCGCGCGAGGCGAGAGTCGCCGTTGGTGTAGCCGTCGCCGCCGCCGCTTCCGCTACCACCACCGCCGTCGATAGCCTCGACAAATTTCTGATTTTCTGTGCTAATTTACGCTTAATTTGCGCCGCCTTTTGCTATTTGCACTATTTGTGTGTTTGTGTTTCTACTATTATTATGCCCTTTTCTGCTTCGCACTTGCTGCAACAGGACAGCCCGCTTTTTCTATTCTTCAGTTTCTTTGTGTATGAGTGTGTGTGTATGTTTGTGAGCGCAGCTACAGTCACAGCTTTCGTTATCTCGCCGCACCGCAGCTTTCTTCGCCTCACTTGGCGAAATACTTTTTTTTTTAAATGCACGTAGCCGCTCAGGGCATGAAAAAGGAAGTTAGCTTTGCATGGCATTGCGTTACGTATTGAAAGGTCATATATACGAGTTAGATCTTTGAGATCTTAGAAATGCAGCTCACAAATTATTTAAAAAAATGTATATTAAATTTAGGTTATCTTGTTTTTCAAATTTCAAATTTCATTTTCAAAATTATTCCAATCATTTATCAGTTTTTAAAATGTATTTAAAATGAATTGAAATAATTTTCATTAAAAGTGCTTAAATGTCAAATCGTACTTAAAGTATATTGAAAGTAATGTTGATTAAATAAAAATGAAATTGAAAAATTTATTTAAAATAGATTGAAATAAAATTGATCGGCCAATTTTAATATATATTATAAGCAATATACTTTTAATTATTTGATAGAGATCCGTTTTCAAATATAACACATTTAATCAAATTTCTAGATTTTATATGCAAAAAAAAAAAAAAAAATGATCAAATCATATAATTTAATTGGAATTCTATTAAAAGCTAATGAAAACAATATAATGATTTCTTATTTAGTCATGCCTTTTAAGAATTATACTTGAAATTAATCATTACTCGGATGTTACTTCTCAGGTATTGCTAGCATGTTGAGCATGTAAACATGTAACACAGAAGAAACATTTGAATGCGAATTTTCTTGGTTGGGCTACGCTTAACGAACTAATTAATATGAAATGCTGAGTTTTTGCCTGAAAAATGCATCATTACAGAACTGGTGCCGCAGGAAACACACGCGCATACCTAAGCCGCTTACTAAACTAAACTAAAAAAAAAAATAAACAAAAAAAGCAATTATATAGAAAAGAAAGCCATTCAACAATAAAATTACACTAAGCCTGCCTGCCTGCCTGCCTGCCTGACTGCTTGTCTGTCTGCCTGCCTGACTGCCACAGCTTGAGGAGAGAAATGTTAAAGTCTAGCACAAACCCACAGGAATTGCGTCTGCCACGCCCAGAGGAACATCATCAGCCGCATCCGCACGCGCAGCAGGGTCAACCGACGCATCAAGTTGCCGCCGTGATAGCCAACAACATAACGTCTGCAGCAGCCGCCGCAGCAGCCGCCGCAGCCGCAGCAGCAGCAGCAGCAGGAGGAGGTGGAGGAGGAGGATCAGCAATAGTCCCCACCAGTCACAGCATGGACACGCTTAAGACAACCTTTCTGCCCAATCTCAGCATGGATCCGAATGTCATCAGTCCGCACTACTGCCCCATGTGCCATCAGCAGTTCGAGCGCATCCAGCATGCGGCCGAGCATATGCAGCTCTGTCATGGCATCTCACTTAATGCCCAGAGCGCTCTCATTGAACAGCAGCAGCAGCACCAACAACAACAGCAGCAGCAACAACAGCAGCAACAACAACAGCAGCAGCAGCAGCAGCAGCAGCAATTGAAGCCGCTGAGCTATGCATGCCCCAACTGTGATGATAAGTTTGCTAGCGCACTGGAGGTGGATGAGCACCATCGGCTGACGCATCAGACGGCATTTTTGGCACGCTGCATTGTGTGTAGCGTTTATGGTGTCAATTCTGTGACGCAGAATCCCAACGAATACAAATGCTCGCACTGTGGTAACGTATTCAATGCGGCGATGCTGGCGACCGGGCAGCAAGCGTTTATGGATCATCAGGACGCTCCGGTGACGCCGGACGAAATGCCAGCCATAGCGCCGCGTGATATGAGACTGACGCCCGAAGAGCAGCAGCACCAGCAGCAGCAGCAACAACAACAGCAACAGCAGCAACAACAACAGCAGCAAGTGCAGCACCACCAGCAGGATCACCATCACCAGCAACTCGAACAACAACAACAACAACAGCAGCAGCAGCAGGAGCAACAGCGACAACGTGAACTCCAGGAGCAACAGCATCAGGAAGACCTGAACGATCCCTCAACTCAGAAAGTGCCGCCTCTAACAGTGAAACTGCTAAAGAACGGTACTGGTGCGACAGTAGCACATCCGCAGGTACGATTTGCTCATGGAATTTTAGTTAGGTATCATTGTAAGATTAGCTAGTTTATTGTGTTATATCCTAGTCTTGCGACTTTAGTATATAAGTTTAAAATATCCATTTTAAATACATCTACTTCACTTGATTGCAGGTCATCATTAAGGAGGAACCACTTAGTTTGAGCGATAGCGGCGATGTAGTCAATTCAGTGCCTGTCTATGCCATACAAGCTAATCCTGGCGTCCAGCCAGCGGGCACAACTGGCGCTGCGACTAGTGTCCTCGTTAGTACGCAATCGGGGCCCGCGGATCTGGCGCACAAGATCCGGCATAAATGTCCCGATTGTCCCAAAACATTCAAGACGCCCGGCACGTTGAACATGCACCGCAAAATACACACGGGCGAAGCAGAGTAAATTCCACTTTTATACGCTAACCTATTCAAAGATATAAACAACAACACACAGATGCAGATGCTGCAAACAGACTCTCGCAGCAGTCAAACAGATTGAGAGAGCGAGGGCAGAAAAGAGCAGAGATCTTGATCAAATTTCTTGATTTATTATTTTGCTCTGCTTTTGAGCTCAACTGTTGAGCAGCTGTTTGTAGCATCGCTCTTGATATTTTGCGTTTAACCAATTTACCATTTATTTACTATATATATACACATATATATATAAACGTATATATTTTTGTTTGTTTTCCTTAAGATCAGTCCCGAGGCCGAGCGCATGGGCGCGTCCTTCAAGTGCCATGGGACGTGGCCCGTGCGCTCCAAACGTTATTATTGTGTTTTCTCTATATATATTTCTCTCTCTCTCTCTTTGTTTAAGTGTGCAATGAAATATGACTTAAATAATGAATGTTACTAATCAAATTATTCTCATCTTTTTCTCTCTTGTTCTTTTTTCTGTTTTTTTTTTTACCCCGCACCGCAATTACTCAAAAAAAAAAAAATTATAATAAAATAAACAGCGCCACGCCCAAAGAACGCCCCTACACGTGCTCCTACTGCGGCAAGTCCTTCACTCAATCGAATACACTAAAACAGCACACTCGCATACATACAGGTGAGAAACCATTTAGATGTGGCTTTTGTGGCAGGGCGTTCACTGTTAAGGATTACCTGAACAAACATTTAACGACTCACACGGGTGAGAAGCAATATATTTTCAAATCAAATCAATTCAGTCAGTCAATCAATCAATCAATCGACTCTCAAATCAACTCAGTCAATCAATCAATCAATCAAATTCAACTCGACTCGTTCAAAGTGCAAATACACCACCAAACAAAAAAAAAAAAAACTACAAAAATTGAATGAAAAATGTTCAATTAAAAAAGAATTTTTATATGTATTTAAATCAAAATTAAACTCTTATGCAAATTGCCTTCATATCCATTTGTCATACCAAATACTCAATATTCAATATATACTCAGTACTCGATAATTTCTCGCTCTCGCTCACAAACACAAGCAGACACGCACACACACAATCACACGCACACAGTGACGCCGAAGAGCATGGCAAAGTGCAGACACAGAGTCCACATGATCCACAAAAAAGTACAGTTGCGATCGGTTGACGCTAAAGTTGTGCCAGTCATAAATTGTTTGAAGAAATTTGATGAAATTCAGTTCGCATTTGCCATAATCTTCGATCAGTCAGCGCACAAATTAAAATTTAATGCAAAATTTCAAAAATTGAAATAATAAATAAAAATACAAAAAACGAAGCTTTTGCTACTTGCAGCAGAATTAGAAAATATGTTTGAATGAAAGACATAAAGTTAAACAAATTATATCATAAAATATATATATCATAATATGATATTCAATGTCTATAAATATTAAAAACTATGAATACTCTAAGTATACCAATATTATACATATAAACTATTTAACTATGGATCCTATGGAAATTAAGTCATCTAAGATGATAATTTGTATACCATTTTATGCATACATAGTACTAAGTTCTTCTGCAAGTACTCAATGAATAACCAAAACGAAAAAAAGCGAGTTAAAGTAATACCAGAATAATTCCAAAAACAACGTATCGCCCCGCCTCATCTCATCACGTAATAATATGTCTATAAAACGCATTTTAACACACAAATCCAACAAAATATATATATATTATGTACACATATATCAACAACATATATATACATGCATACATATATATATATATATATATTAGTTTGATGATTACGTGCAAATCAATATATATGTATATATCTCTATTATATATTATATATATTTACTCTGTACCAAAATCTATCAAACGAAACAAAAGTTTTTTGTTGGAACTGCACGGCATCTGAAAAAAAAAGAAAAACCAAAACAAAGGCATAAAAGTGTGCGGTGCAGCCGTTTGATAAATGCTAATCCATAGAATTTTGTATTGTTCGTAATTGCAGGTGAAAAACCATTTCATTGTGGCTACTGTGAGAAGTCCTTCAGCGTGAAGGACTATCTCACGAAACATATACGCACACACACCGGCGAAAAGCCGTACACCTGTCCGTACTGTGACAAACGATTCACGCAACGCAGCGCACTCACCGTGCACACGACAAAGCTGCATCCGCTCTAGGATAGGCCCAGCGGTGGCCGGACCATAGTTGACCCAAAGAAACCCACACAGATTGTGAATGTGGACTAGAAACATAAAAACAAAAACATAAATCAAACTGAAACTGAAACGAACTGGATTGCGACAATTTAGGAATTGGAGCAAGTGGAGCAACTGTAATGAAAGACCTTTCTAAAGACGACAACACTGATGGGGGCGGATAGATGGATGTATGGATGGATGGATCACAAGCAACCAACGACTGGCAAATCTTCGAAGTGCTGCTAGACTCTAAATTAGAATTTTTACTATCAAAAATTAAAAGAAACAATACTTATAGTAACAAATTGTACTACAATGGCGTTTTCTATTGTTAAGTTCATTCAAAACGATATTTGATTTTCCTTTTATTTTCATATTATATATTATTACATATATATAAAAACTTTGTCATGTCATGTCGTATAAGTCATAATCTTGTTATTCTCTGAGATTTTAATGCATATTATTTTGTATCGTACTCGTTAATCCTTTTTTTATAGCGCACACTCATACCTGCGCAGTGACACACCCACACCTACAAATACACCTGCACCTACACCTAGACCTTTATATACACATCTATATTATTTATACATTATGAAGTGAAAAACATATTTTTCTATCAAATATTCTTAAATTTTTTTAAACTTGTTTCAAGCTAAAACTCATGTTGACGATATTTTTACCTACGCGCAAACTTAATTTAATTTGTTTTATAAACATTTTGCACACTTAATTCGAACAAAAAAGAAGAAAAAAAACGAAAAAAAAAAAAAACAACCAAAACAAACTCTCAAGTTATTTATTCTCATACTTGAAAAATATGATAAATTTTTCAAAATTTTTATTAAAAAAAAAACCTTAAATGAAAAAGGAATGAAAAGAAACGCTTTTTGCTTCATTTGCATACGAGCAGGATCTCGTTTGTTTGGCTTTAAATTTATTTACAAATTATAAATTATGGAAATTGTTTATACACTAATTAAAATTACAATTAATATTGCTTAGTGATTTAATTAATTTTGTTTGTTTTTTTTTAATTTTTCTTTTCCTTTTTTTGTTTGTGTATAATTTATCTGCTTAACTGGTTTTGTACATTCTAAATGTTAACCCGATTTGTTTGTTATGAATTATTTAAGTTCTTTCTTTAAGCGCATTTCGAAACGCAAGACAAAAAGTATTTAAGAGCAAATTTTATATAGAACGAAAATGAAATCTATGCAAAACGCAACACAGCTTTACGCGCCAAACTAGTTTAAAAAACAAAAAAACGACATATATATACATAAATCTATTAACAACTTTTGATAAACTAAGCTTTTAAAAAACAAAAACAAGTAAAACAGTCGTAACGTAACAAGCTTATATACATATATAAAGAAATCTATATATAGAAATAATAATTGTTTTTGTAATATATGATAATAATTAATAGTTTTTTTGAAACAATATTTAAACGATTTTTAATCAATTAATTTACTTGCAAGTTGTATGTACTAAAAACTAATTACTAACTAAACTAAACTGTAGCAAAAGGAAAACATAAAAAGCAACCAAAATCAATTGTAAATTTTTACAAAGCAGATATAGTGTTATATAAATGTATAATGTACATCTAATATTACAACTATATATATTATTATTAATACACTCAAACAAAAAGTCTACCTACACACACTCATACACACTGACACAGACACATATAGGCACAGCAACAAAAACAAATGCGCAGCGCATGTAAAACCAAAATAAATTCTAAGTAATTAACTAATTATTGTAATTTTTATTTAAGTTTTAATAAACCAAGTTGACGATCAAAAGCAACCAAAAAAAAAGAAAAAAAGAAAACCAAACGCAACGCTAGCTTCTTTCTAAAAACAAAAGAAAAACATCAAAAAATAATAATAAATAGAAATAAATAAAATCAAAAGTGAGAAACGGAAAGAAGAGAAAAGAATCGTTATACGTACTAAATGCAAATAATAACTGCTAGATCCTAACTAAAACTAACTAATTAACTAACTACCAAACGATGGCGAACAAAGCAAGCAAAGTGAGTAATAGTGTTAAAAAATGTAATTAAAGTTATATTTAAATTTAAATTAAATTAATTTTTGTGTAATTTGAAATCTAACAAAATGAAAAAATTTGAAGACAGAGAATAAGCAAAACTCTTGAAATCATGTTCAAGCAATATTTCAATTAAATTAAAAAAATAAGGAAATGAATTGAAGATATATATATAGTACACTATAAACGAATAAAGGTCCGACATGTAGAAATATTATAAGAGCAGCGTTTGTATTAGATTGTTGAATATTTATTCAGTGGGATTTATGTATAGTAATGTACTTATGTTGAAGGTGGCTTCAATAGCGTTTATATAGCGTGCTATAAATGAGCTAAAATAGATAGATATAGATTGATAAGTAATATATAATTTCTGAACTCTGCCAAGCTTTCAACTCCTAGTTGTAGAAAGTATTAAAAATGTATCTTAAAATTATTTAATATTCCTCTATATATTTTTGAAGATCAAAATTTTTGTTTAGTTTCTAAATAAGATTTTGCTTATTAGGCAACTGAAGGTAATTCGAATTTACGATAATATTTAAAAAAAAAAAAAGGTTAGATTTGTACGTTATAGATTTTATTTTTATTACTATGAGAAAATAGTGTCCTCATGCTAATTGTAGTTAATTGGAATTTTAAGTAATTAAATTACTTCCACATGCACCTACATAACTACACCTAGTTTTATGGATTTGAGCTGCGTATGTGCCTTGTTGAAATTCTTTTTATATACATATATAAATGATCTTCTCTCAGCATATATTTTACACTAGTATATGTCTATTAATGTACCACAGCTATTTTAGCATCCCTTAGACATGTGTATAGTGTAGCGTGCTCTCTACCCTCTAATTAATATAGTCATGTATATATTGTACAAAATCTCTTATGCTCTAATGCTCGAATCAGTTCTTATGGGTAATGCCATGTATACTCCGTCATACATAGCACTCACAGAAGAAAACGCTCAAAGGTACGTACAGCTCTATTAAAAATACTCGAACGCTCAATTTTTGCAATTGTTATTACTTCGTCTTTAATATTTCCTATTTGCAATTGTTTCCACCTGTAAAATATATTTCCAAATAAAACACACAATTTAAATATTTGATTTAATCATTATTTATTTTTATTAGTATCAGTTTTTGTTGCTGTCGCTCTTTTGTTTTTTTTTTTTTTTATTATTTTTGTTTTGCTTTTCTTTTCTGTTGTAATTCATTTTTGAAAGTAATTTGCGTTACAATTTTTTCTTTTTTGGTTTCAATTTTTTTCATTGCTCTGCCCTTGCCCTAAACGGGATTACACGCATCTATATATATGTACATATATATTAAATATATATATGTATATAGACAATGCATTTCATTTTGTAACTATCGCGTGTTTTGGGGTTTTTTCTCTTTTATTACATTTAATTACAATGAACGAATATTATGAACACTATCACACTTGCAAAATGTTTTTGTTTTGTTTTTTGTTTTTGAATTTTTGAGAAATTTTCTTTTGCCATGAGCAACTAAATTTTAGTATGCCATTTATTTTTGTTATCATTTTTTTTTTAATTATTATAATTAATTTTTTTTTAATATTTCTTAAATTTTGTGTTATTGTAATGCTGATACACACACGTACATTATGTCAATTACATACATTCCTATATAATTTATATAATTTTATATATATGTATATATGCCTTTAGTTCAATTTATCAATATTTTATACACATACCTCTTTGATCAAACGCAATCAAAAAGTTGTTTTCTGCTTTCATTTTGTATATATAATTTTTTTAATGCTCAACTTGTTGCATGCATGTTGTCTGCGTGTGTGTGTGTCTGTGTTTGTTTACAACTAGTTTTTCAATATTTTTCCAATCTTTTCTTTAATATATGTGTATATATACTTCATATAAATGCCTATGTACTGTATACTGTATGTTTTTAGATGGCTTTTGTAATCTTTCTTTCTTTGTTCTCATTATTTATTTATTTTATTTTATTTTTTTGACTTATCTATTCAGAAATATTTTCCATTGTTACGAGAGCGTCAAAAACGTCTTATATGGCTATCGGAGTAATACAATTTCAAAATACATTTCAAATGTATTTTGTTATTTTATTAGCAAAAAAATATATAATTAATAATTTGTTAAATCAAAATTTTATTCAAATCAAAAAATGTTTCTTTTGGACAAATGTTTTATTTTGTAGCTTTTTTATTTTTTACTTTTTAGCTACTTGATTATTATTAACATTCAGAACGATCGTTAAACCTGCCCCCAACCCCCATATTTTTCAACTGTAAAATTATACAACAATTTAATAATTTATTTAGGTTTTTTTTTTTTTTTACTTTTTTGTTCGCTCTGTCACAAAGTTAACAAGTGCCTCGCTTTGATCGAGTATTTCTTTAAATTATTATTTTATTTTTCAATTTCGCATACTTCCGATATGCACATAAATCATTATGCATATATATGTATTATTGGTATAGTATATACAAATATTCGCTATATGCTGATTAGTTGCTGTGGTTTTACAATATATTTTAAGTATATATCATTATATAAAGTACATACATATTTTAAAGTCTAGGCGTCGATTGTGTAAGTAGTTTAGTTAATGGGGGAGGGACTGGAGGGGGTCTTAGGAATTTCAAGAATTTCTAGTATGTGTTTTATAAGTAAGTATTGCCTATAAGCTCAAATTTACAACTGATTTACGACCATTAGGAATTGTCTTTCGAGTTTTTCGTTAGATATTTTTATTGCGGTTGACAAATGATAGGCAAATTATGAAATATATTTTCGCTAGTTACTCTCAAGGAACTCAGTTGAAATTATTAATGAAAATACATAAACCAAGAGAGTAAAACAGTGTTAGAGAACTTATATTGCTGCAACAGTTTAACGTTTACCTACACAGGTGGGCTCTGTTTTTATCTCTTCGTCTTCTAGTTCTACTTCATCTTGCTCTTGTCATAGTTTAATAAATGAAAAACAAACAAACAAACCACACGCACAAAAAACAGCTCTTAAAAATTTATCAAAATTGTACAAAAATTTATTTTCACATTTTCTGTTGTTGTTACTCAACACTGCTCCATGCCACTTTATTCATCTTCGTCTTCTTTTTGTTAAAATAAAGTAATGTTTTTTATTGTTTGTATATATACGATACTTTTTTTTTTTTCAATATTTTATATTTTTTTTAATATATATATTTTAACATTTGCAAAAAATTAAAGTAATTTCTTTTATTGTTTGTGTTGTTGCGCTATTTGTTATAATGCTGCACCTAATTCTCAGTTACATACATTCACATATATGTATATACTATATAATATATATGTGTATATACCTAGATTTTATTTTTATTTTATTTAATTTTTTTTTTTGCATTTCTATCTTTCATTGAGTTATTATATACAATATTTGGGGATGCATCGTTCAAGGTTTACTTGGAATGCGAGACAACAGAATGCGAGACCATGGAATGGGATAGCATTGAATGCGATATGCCCGATATTTCGGCATAGGTATCTGTCGGTCCCTCGCCACTGCAAACTGAGTCCTCGGGCGTGCGTGATGGCTCCGCTTCGGTTATCTCAATATCCTGATGATGCTTATTGCTGCGATGTTTGGCACTTAAAGCCTGCGAAAGGTTTTTCTACATATTATATAGGGCAGTTTCTCGATACAGCAATATTGTTTTGTTGAGTGCATTTGTTAGTTTATTTTCTTTTGTATAAATATTTTTTTGAAGATTTAGTTTAGATACGAGTATGTATGAAGTGCTATTGGGTGTGCATGCAAGTTTGGGGGACACTGTAGACAGAGACTCAAAGGACACGATACAATCAGTTATTTTTGTTTTTTTAGTGGGTATTCGGTAGCTTAGGCCTGCATGCTCAGTGGTTGTTAAAGAATCAACGATATGTTACGTAGAGTTAGGCGCTATAGACAAACGTGCGCATTTCTATACTTTATTTTATTTAATATTTTTTAGGTATTAGGTTAGACACAACACATAGTTAGGTTATGTTTTATATAGATTTTTTTTAGGTTAGCTTTACGTGTATTTAAGAGTAAGAGACAGACAGAGAGAGAGAGAGAGAGACTAACGTTGCTTACCTTATCTTTGCTGCCCTTTTTCTACATACAGTTTTTTGTTTTTTGGTTTTTGTTGGTGGGTTTGAGTTTTTTGTTTTTGTTTGTTTCATTATATAGTACAAGTCATGACAAGAACAATGATATATATATATATAGATATTTCGTATTAATATTCATATATATTGACACAGAAAGATTTTACACATGGAAATGGAGTTTAATAGAGAGAGAGAGAAAGAGAGAAAAAGAGAGTTATATATAGAAAATGGGAGAGCTTGGGCATTGATAGGGCTTGGGCGTAGGGAACTTGGTTTTTGCGTTTTGAAAACATCGAGACAACTTTTGGCTTTTTGCTTTGGAAGTAAGAGCTTTGTTCGTTTCACTGGCTGGACTGGGCCTTGATGTAAATGTATCTTACAGTGAAGACGCTGACTTGACGGCCAGTTGGTCTTCAGTCACTTACTTGCAATGAGAAGCGACGGTGACCCGCTTTGCGACCGCCGCGCCTTTTGCTAATGTGCGGATTATCCTGGCGCAGTGTCTTGTTCTTCAATATCTCCAGTTGTGTGTACAGTCTGCAATCGGGTGGAACGGAATGGCATTGAAACATTGTATCGAAATTGTCACTGTTAATGACGCTCACCTTTTCAGTTCGGCACGTATATCCTCGGGACTCATTTCGGATATGGTCAGCTCACCAATGTCGGGATCGCCCAGGCACAGGCCCGCATAGCCGCCGCCCAAACGCTGGCCGGCATCGTGTGACGTACCCTTGAAAGCATCCACAGGTAAACGCATTGATAGATCATACGCGAGCGAACGAACCTGCAAGCTATGAAGATGCAACAAACACCGCAAACCACACACTCAGCACCGTACGGAAACGGAACGGAAAAGGAAACCGAAACGAAAACGGAAAAGCTAACGTTTAACGGTTGAAACAGTTGAAACGGAAATGGTAAAGGTAACGGAAATTCAAACTGAACATAAGGCTTAACGTATAGAAAAATAGAATTTACTAAAGTTAAGAATTGGTAAAATATAGTAGAAGAATAAATTTTTAGTGCGCTTTGTGTCGAATTGTGTATTGAATGTGTATGATTACACTCAGAGAAAATGTATATGAGAATTCTTATAATATGAAATACTTTTCGATTGACTTGTAAGAGAGAAGCTTAAAAATAGAATTATTTCTAAAAATAAAAAAAAATTGTTTTTATTTTTTAATTTGATTAAAATAGTAAATACTTTGAAAATGATTTCTTTTTTAGCTTGATATTTTTGTTAATAAATGATTTATCAAGGGATTTAAGCTTAAGTTAAGATTTTTACTTTTCAGCTTATAAATTCTAGATTGTAAATTTGTTGAGCGTTTTCTCTGAGCTTGTGTATGATTTATAGATTAGTGTATTATTTTTTTTATAAATGTGTGTCTGTTGTGATGTGGGCATGGTTATGTCTCTTGTGGTGCTGTAAATGAGATAAACATAAGTCAAAATCTAAACATAAATAGCGACAAGACTAAACGACTTTTTTGGCGCTTTACCAAGAAGAACTACTTTAGGTTAGAGAGAGAGAGAGAGAGAGAGTTGCACAGGGGTAAACAAAGAATTACAGAGAGCGATAGAGCGGCAGAGACAATGAGAGGCAGTAAGAGAGAGAGCAAGTGAGAGACACAGATATATAGATTATAGTGTGGTAGAAGAAGAGAATACTCTATAGTTTTGGTACACATGTTGGGTATTAAAGGAAACCGATTTTTGTCATTATAAATTGTATTGTTGTCTTAGCTGTTGTGTTAAGAAAAAGCATGCACTCACACACACACACTCACACACACACACCCACACGCACATCCACACGCACAGTCACACGCATGCAGTCATAGTGTTGGTTAACGTCGCAATGAAACAGAAGCGAGTAAAAAGTACAGTTGTGCCAACTAAGGAACTCGGGTGCAGTTAGAACGAAATGAAACGAAACACGAGTTGAAATCAAAAGCATCGATAAATACATACAGTAAACATTCGGGTACAAAAATGACACTTGCAGCAACTTCATAGCTTGACTAAAATTCATGAAAATGTTAGCTTAATACTAAAAATGTTATTTTGTAACTCCAGAAATGAAGAGAAATCATAATAAATTCAACTCGACAAATGATAAATTATTTTTTAATCTATGAAATTAATTTTGTATTGAGCAAAAAGCTTTCTTCGGCGTTTTCAAATTACATTTTAATGTTTGCTTTTATTTTATTCTATTTGTAGTTTTACAAAAATCGTTTCCTCAACCAAATGTCAATACCAAATACAAGAACGAGTAAGATTTACGATTTACGATATACGATGTACGATTTACGATTTACGATATAATTGGACCAATACAAGACGAGACGTGACGTAGCGACTGCGGACAAATGAGCACAAATTGAACCTACGGCGGGAATATCTCAACTGTCTAGCTTATATGTATGTAGATAGACATATACATATATAATTATATATATGTAATATTATGGCATATGTATTTAACTCGAACCAACTTTGGACGCACTTTTCCAATCATATTATTATTATTTTTTTGTTAGCAAGAAATAAATCTTAATGGTAAATAAAATGTTAATTGGAAATCATATGAAAAACTCAAGCGCCGTAAATAAAATTGTCAACAAATTGTTTTACCTGCTTGTGTTGATACCA
Organism: Drosophila buzzatii; assembly: GCA_035045845.1. NCBI lineage: Eukaryota > Metazoa > Arthropoda > Insecta > Diptera > Drosophilidae > Drosophila > Drosophila buzzatii. Next base: position 619,854 of record JAWNOS010000180.1, read on the forward strand.
CAATTTTGGCACAAATATCAAACCCAAGGCGAAGCTGTTCGTCAGCTGCGAGCGCACAAACAGCGCCAGCAAAATGGCACTAGGACTCATTTCCGGCAAATAGACAAAGCGCAGAAAATAGAAACTGGATGACACCAGGAACTCCAGCGTCAATGTTGTCACCAGAAATTGGCGTTCCTGTGAAGAAGTACGGGTTTTTAAGAAAATTTAAGTTTCAGCAAATAACTGTCTGGAAAATGAATACTAGGGAAATGGTTTTTAGTACCGAGCAGAATCAAATGAATTTATTTTTCTTTGAATTTAGTTGGAAAGTGAAAATAACTCGGTTTCTTTTAATATGCACTTAGTCAAAATTTTAATTTTAAAAAATAATTTTCTTTTAGATTTATTTATTTTAATTTAAGTTGAAAAATAACTTGATATAATAAAAACAATAATTTCAAGCGGGGTTTAAGCTTTTAATTAATCAATATTTATCGATTTAATGCACCTAATGCTTTATGGAAATAAAATAAAAATTATATGCTCGGCTTAAAAAATATAAGCTCTGCATTAAATTTTATATTTTCTATATTTTATATATATTTTTCTATATTTTTCTATATTTTTCTATATTTTCAATATATTTTTGGGATATGTAAATAACTCAATTGATCGACTTTAACTGAATTATTTAAAATTTTCGTCAAAAATCAAATGAAAGCAGCTTGCTCACCCGAAACTGTGTATTGGCATTGCGGCTGGCAATGGCCAAATGGAGGCCAAAGCATAGGATGAGCATCTCGCTGGTCTGCGTCACAAGCTCCCATTTGAAGGGATGGCAGGTATTGGTGCTGACCTCTCGCAGACTCTCCAACTGCGCGCTCTCCAGCAGATCCAGCGACGAGGCCGTGAAGGCGGACATATAACAGACAACGGCAAAGACCATGGTGCCCAGATATTTGAGCAGATCGACATCGCGCAGCACCCAACGATGCGCCTTGCGTGTGCGAAAGTCCACCAGATGGCGGTAAAGTTTCAAGATAATCGCACCATAGCAGGTGATAAAGCCAATCTCGCGCAACCAAGGCTCCAGCAAGCAGCGCTCCGTGGAGGCGGGAAAGAAATGGACGGCAACCTGAGGCGAAAATTGTATTTAACATAGAGACAAGTTGTATAGGTCAAGTTAACGAACCGATGCATAAAGTAAAACAATGCCCAGCAGTATGGTCTCCAGCACAGTCCACATGCCCGAGGCGATGGCCTGAAAGAGAATAGTGTTGAATATATATTCAGCTAAAGGTTGTCTGTTTGCCATGCTCACCTTGCACTTGCGTTGCCTAAAGACAATCACGCTGAGCACGACGCAGCACAGAATGCAGGCGCCCAGGACAATGGCGACGAGCAGGCGCAGACAGGCATCCAGATTGAGTTCGTCCTCCTGGAAGTTCAGGCAAACGCCGTGCTGATCGCAGTGACTGCAGCCACCCGGACAGGGTATGCACGAATAGTTGTCAAAGCCCTCGGACAACTCCACCAGATCCCCGCGAAAGCCCTGCAACGTTGAATTGGGCAGGTAATACGATTCGCGACACAAACACGTGTAGACATCACGGCTGGCCGCCGGCTTATTCTCCACCAGCAAGCAGAATGTAGTATTGCGATCACAGCTGCAGCATATACAAATGAAATATTGTTTAGATTTAGATATAGATATATGAATAGCTAAATGTATTTTAGATCTAAAGCGAATGGCTTCTCTTACCCGTGACGCCTGCCAAACACCTCCTCCAGACCATCATTGCAAACGTCCTCATCAGCGGCCACAAATGCAGCAGCAACAATTCTGAAAATAAAATTAATAAATTAAGTTTAATGACCAATAAAATAGCTTAGCAATTTGTTTACATATTTGTTAACATTTGAAAGTATTTTTATTATTCTTCTACTATTTATGAAAGTTTTTCTAGATTGTAAACAAAGTCCACTCCTAACACTCCTCCTTTCCTATGAATAACCTAAGACAACCTTCCAAATTTTTAAAATAGAATATCGATCTTTAATCACTATATTGTGTAGAGTAGAACTCATTTTCCAATACAAAAGCAAGATTTGCTAGCTCTTAATTCTTAAACATTTATGTCAGGTTCCATCTGACAAACATATAATGAAATATTTATATAAACATCATAGCTCTCAAAGAACTCAAAGCCGTTTGAGCCTTCGCGCTCTGCTCAAGATATCAATCGAAAAATCCTGTTTGTTCACTCTCGCTCTGAGCAAGAGTCTTCGGTTCTTTCGCTTCGGTTGAGTGGCTTACGTTGAACACTTCGTTTGACGCTCTTTTCCCGAACTTCGTTTAGGGCGCGATACGTTTGACACTTGCACTATGGGGCTCAGCAAGTGTGCAGATCACTCAAAGAGTCTATCCAAACGATCTTCACATTCACATACACATTCACACGTATGCTATTGATGTGCTCAGCGTAGACAACTCTCGCATACATTCCAATACATACACAATAGACTTTTTTTCTGACTGGCTTAATTGAGTCTTTTAATAGCTGCCGATCGCTAACGAGCTCGTTGATGAGCCGAAGCAATCGTATGCGCTCTGAGTGTTTTGCCAAAGTCTGAGTGAAAGAGACCTATTTTCAGACATTGAGAAACTCTACACAGATATTGGCGAGCTCTTATATATATATGCACTATTATGAGCAACTCACTTGATTCGGTGGTCGGTGAATGATATGCGAAATGGCCACAGCCAGCGCCCTGTCAACAGGTTGCAGTCACGAAAGGGCGCTCCCCACTCCTGGGTGCCATCGCTGCTGTTCCAAGCGGCTCTATAAGTATTTTCGATAGGATCAAAACAATTAGTGAACTGTCAACTGCACGCAAGCCTGATTATTTAATAGTATAATATTATATGTGCTGTGCTTTGATCCATTAGGGAAATCCAAAACCATTTAATAAAGCAAAATGAGAAATTGCAGTTAAATCAAAAATGTAGCTGAAAGCATTTTAAATAAAATATGCCAATATTTTGTTAAACATGAAAATTAATATAAGAAAAAATTAAAAATAAAAATATTTAATTTGAAATAGAATAATAAAAAATATATAACATAAATATATGAATAAAATTTTTTTTGTATATAAATTTAAATTAAATTAAATAAATTGTAAAAAAAATAAATAAAAGAAATATAAATGTTATTCAATTTTTTTTTATTATTTAAACATGTTCTAATTGAGTCAAATTTGATATATGTATATATATAATTAAATATTTGTTTGTCTAGATTTTTCTTGTTCATGCTTTAACTCACCCCAATTCCCGCCAATAGGAACCCAAGTACGCCTTATTATGCACCTCATTCGGTGGTATCTGAAAGTGAAAAATAAGCAAAAATAAGAAAAAAATAAGAAAAAAAAAATAAGAAAGAGAAAACATAAATCAGTTAAGCGCAATGTAAGCTAAATGCTATTTGGTTTTATTGTCGCAGGCTCAGACTGACCGTCACATTGTCCCTGAATTTGACAACGACTGTGTGTATGCTGGGCGCCGCGATGGCAAATGCCAACAGATTGTCGTCCTCGTTGAGGGCGTGGCTGGCAATGGCATTCGCTCGCTGGCTAACCTCCGCCCGCGTCTGCTCATCTATGGCAATGGGCATGTTGGCATTTGGAAATTTATTCGATAGGAATTCCGTGAATTTGCGTGCTGCGTCCTCGGCTATTTCGCTGAAGGTGTAAAACTGAAAATTCAATAGAAGGCACAAAAGTTATTAAATATAAATCAATTTCATTTAAAATTTAAAAATAAAGTAATATCGATTTCTCCAGTTACTTTAATAATTTATCATTAAATTTTCCGTAAACTTTTACTTCTATTTCAAGTGGCGCTACTTATGCAACGCTTACGAATACAGCACACAGAAGAATACGGGAAGAAAAAAAAAATGGACAACACCCAGAAGACAAAGTTATTTTAGGAGCATAACTATATATATATACATATATGTATATATAGACACACACACACGCAAACCCAAATGGAATTGAAAATTTGCAAACAGCAAAGCAAAGCAATGCAAATGCTTAAGAGGAGATGTAATCCGAGCTGGTAATATGATAAGCTGTGCTGCACACATGACTCTCGAGAGCTCTAATACATTGTTTATCCTAGGCTAAAGCACACCTTAGCCCGAAGACCAAATGGAAGCGGTCGAAAACTGCCTGCTAACCTTAAGTGGCTGATATAATTGGTGTGAACGCGAAGAAAATTAAGCATACGTAAATAAGATGACCCCAGCACAAAGCGCCTTTTTCTACTCAGAGTGTATGTGTGTGTGTGTGTGTGTGTGGGAGTATGTGTATTGCTGTGTGTGTTGGCTATTAATTATTCACATGACGCATGCTTTTGCCCGGTTCAACACCTTTGGGCTGGTTGGCTGCGTACGTTGGTTGGCATGCAAAAAGTTGTTGGCAAATAATACGATTTAATGTCCAGGCAAGGCAGCGCAACAAAATGCTACTAAAGCTATGTGCTAGAAAGAGAGAATGAGAGAGAGAGAGAGAGAGAGAGAGCTGCTCTAGTGGGCACAGATGCGTCGAGTTTACGCTGTAAAGGACAACTCTGATGACATCATTATGCCTTTTGGTAACAAAAGGTAACCGCAGCACGTAGAGAAGGAAAGGGGATTAAGATGGTTGGAGTGCAGGGAGTGGTTTTGTATGGGGGTGCGTGGATATATATATATATATATATATGTGTGTGTGTGTGTGTGTGGGTGAGTCACCTTTGGCTTTTCAAACAAATATTTCCCATTAGCAATGCTCGACGCGCTGGGGCGAGCACATTGCGTATACGTTATGTGTGCCAGATGAAAAGTCAAATGAATTATTAACAAGAAACAAACATATTTGTACACAAATAACTAACACACACACACACACACACAAGGAGAGGGTCGATTCATTCAGGCGTGTTGCGGTCTCCGCCAAAGAAAGAAACAAACAAACAAAAACGACAACAACAAATGCGAAACACTTGTAAATAGCAAAAACCACAAAACAGAAGCGAGTGTGCAATAAAACATGCATATATTTGCAAGCACACACACACGCACATACACATGTAAATAAAGCCAGCAACTATGCCAAGTGTTGTGACCCACACACACACACGCTCGCATACGCCACAAGCAGTTGAAATGAAATCCGTAAAGCGCGTTTTACTGGCTTTTTAATGTCTCATGCCTCGACATCTCGTCGCGCACTCGGATATGCCGGCATTTGGCATATATGTATATGTATATGTAATTACACATATACATGTGTTTTTGTACACTCAAAAAAAAGAAGAAGAAAGGTAACACGCGCGAAGCTTTGGCTTAAGCTGCTAATAACTTTAAATGTAGTTAAGGAAATATCAAATAGAATTCTAAGAATTTTTTATATAAATTTAAAAAATTTTAATTCAATAAAACTTGATTTTTTAACAATTTTGCTCAGTGCATGTTTATACAAAATTCTTACTTATGACCATAAAAATATTTACATGCCCATATGGCATTTGGTCGTTGCTGTTGTTGTTGTTGTTGTCATTTGCATGTTTTGCCATCGTGTTATTCGCTTTGTGCTTAATGAATAAAATATGTCAGCTGCTTTGCTTTGCGTTTATTCCTCGTGTTGTTTTTTCTTCTTCTTTCTTGTGTTGTGTTTTGCTGCTGTTGACACTTACAAATCTCATCTGGGCAGCTTAGAAGTATGCACTACTCGACGCACATCTTCATTATGCAGAGCAACTGCCTGACTGCCTGTGGGGCAACCTGCTTGAGTGTTTTTTTTTTTTTTTTTTTCAAGTCGCAGCCGCATTGCATTTTAGCAAAACGTTTGCTTATTCAAGCGGCGCACGCAAATTGTGGATCACGCTTCAAGTTTTTGAATGTGCTAAAGAAGTGTAATTCAAAAACGAAGCATTTAAGCATGCACCAAGTTAAGCTGCAGGCGACTGGGTCACTCTTAAGAGAGGCATTTCCGGTTTGCGCCTCGGGCATATGCAACACTTTTTTATGTGATTATGTAGATGTCTTTCACAGCTCTACAGTTAGGCCTATCGTTTTATTTAGTACTTTTATATATAATATAAAATAATGTTAAATCAGTAAATTTATTTTATTTTTTTAATATTATTATGTGTTATTTTTTTTTTAAATTTGAATGGATTGAATTTTAATTTTCTTGTATTTGTATATATAAAAATATATATATTTATCATAAATTATAATTTATACTAAATCAGTGTATTATTAGCAATTTTAATTTGGCAAAGCCAGTATATTCCGCATTGTTGAGCATTTCCGCTTTGCGCCTTGTACTTATGCAACACTTTTTTAAATTCAGCCTCCATAGCTCTGCTGTCATAACAGCTGTTAACTTAACAGTTACTGCTAACAGTGCTGTCATGATTAGCATCTTCATATAATTTTCTTGCTCTTAATATCGAAGAGGTAAGAATTTCAATAGATTTTCTCCGTATCAATTATGTTCTATACAAACAATATCAAAAAGTTGGGCAATTGCTTAAATTGACTTGGGCTTAAGTCATAAATTATAAAAGCAATCTATTGAAAAACTATTTTTATATCAAGAATGACTTCGATGCAAGGCACGAGCCAAATCTGTTGGGTACAATTAGTTAAATATTTTTGACGTTGCATTGTGTTTTGTTAGTTAGTTTGTTGCTTCACTGTGGTTGTCGTCGTTGTTATTGAAACAAAGGCAAACAAATAGGCAGCGGCACGGCGCGCGTATATATATATATATAAATTTGTGAGCCTGTTGTTGGAGCGTAACAAAAGCAAATACTGCCAAGAGGAGCAGCAGGAACAGCAACAGCAGCAACAACAGCAGCAACAGTAGCACCAACAATAACAATAACAATAACAATCAGAACAGGCAACAACAATAACGCTTGACAGGCAGTGGACAACGCGTCCGCTGTTGACCAGAGCCGCAGAGCCAAACAAAAGACAACCAGCCGGGACAGGCTCCCAAATGCGTTTCCATATACAGCAACAAAAAGTATTCGAAATATGCTATAAACTATGTAACTTATGGCGAAGGAACAAGTTTCGAGTTTAAAAAAACATTTTTACGGCAAACTTTCCTATGTAATTGACAAAAAAAAACTCTCTTTATTATTGGGGAATTGTTTTAGGTGTGCTTTCACCGCAAATAAATAAATAAATAAACATCTAGCATCTTGTTAGAGTATTTAAGCTTCGTTATGCCCCATAGCTGCTCTTTTTAGTTCTCTCATTTTTTTTTACTTCTACCCCACGCCCAGCTGTGCTGCAATGTGCGCCACTTTATTCATTATACCGTACAACGTTTTTATACAAGCAAGTGGGGGACTACGTGGCTAAGTATGACACACTCAAGTGTATAGATCCAAATCGCACACTCATACAGACACACAAACACACGCACACAGAGACATACTCATACACGAAGAGCAAGCTAATGGCAATTTACAAATTTGCTTGCCATTTTGTTCAGAGCAATTGAAATTGTATCTTTTAATTATGGCTCTCAGCTGCTTGACAATTGCGTCAAGTCTCAGCATCCAGGCAGACCGCCGCATCGATCGCTCATGCTCTCATTGTGCTTGTGTGCGAGTGGGCGAACAAGGCAGGAAGTGGAATAGCTGCTACGTGGCACATTGTTTACACGCTGTCCTATTGAATATTTATACGAATCGCGCAGCTGGCTAAAAATAGCTGCAAAAGCAACTGAAGGCAGAATTTAAAATTAGAAATGTGCGATTAACATAGTCTATCGATGTAAATAAATAAATGAACTAGTTTACTAGCTCAACTCGGCTCGATAACACTTACACTAGATTTGCCCATTTATCGATAATGAACACATTTATTTAACTAGCATATCTAACCACCATCGCACGCTCATCCCTGAGAGAGTGTCGCTATCTTTAAATTTCGAGTTCTCTTTGGAATTGTCATGCAAATTCAATTAAAACATCGTTGATAGACCGCACACCAGTTACTGGCAACCAGATACAGATACAGGGCCAAGATACACGGCCCAGTACCCATGGCTGTGACTTCTTTAGTATCTTTTAATTAACTTGCGAGAGCAAAACGCATGACATGCCGTCAAGCAGACGACGAGCTGCTTTCCTACTGCCCGCCGTACGTTGCCCGCTTCCTGCTGCTTGCAAATCCCATGTAATACCTGTAGCCTGCCACACCCGCGGCTGCGCTGCTGTTCTCCTTCGGCTTGTGGCTAGATACTATGTGCGTCAGACTTGGCGTATGCGAAATATTTTTTACGACCATCAACAACATGGCGAGGCGGGTCGAGATGGGCTTTTGCCTGGGTTTTTCTTTCGAATTTCGTGCGCGCAAAAAGATTTTTGTCAGCATGAAAATGCGAAAGTCTGATTCAACTTATGCTCGAGAAGCCACGTCAGTGGGCGACCAAGGGTGCCAAGTGGGGTTGCTGCCTCAGCAATTTTATTGATTAGACACCGAAAAAAAGAATACGCCCTGCCCCTTCGCTGCTGCTGCTGCGACTGCCACTGCCACTGCCACTTCTACTTCTGCTTCTGCTTGTGACATTTTCGACCGAGTAGCATTTTATCAACTGCCAAGCTAGCAGTTTTAAATATTCATGCTAATTGCCCGCTTTGGGTCGATTGCAAGCTGCAATTTTTCCCATAGCTGAAACAATTGTCCCCCAAATGACTCAAGTGGATGACAGAAAGAGCTTACGAAATTGAGATAATTAATGGATTATCCAATTAAATCTGATAAATGTTCTGTCAAACAAAGCACACTTTAAAGTGCATTCAAAAATAGATTAAGACAACAATATGGATTTCTTTAAATATTTATCAGTATTTTTAATTTGTACAGCTAAATTTTTTTCATTCAATATTATTTATATTATTTATATTATTACAATTAATATAAATTAATATAAGTCCCAACTTGATCTGACACCAGAACAGACTGTTAACTGATATTAATAACAGTTTTTCAAAGAGCAATAACAGGTCAGCCTTTCCTGTTAAGATTTGCAATTACTTAACAGTCTATAAATCGACTAACTTAACAGCGCAACTTACAGCTTTCATGTTAATAAAAGTCACTTGAGCTAGCGGTAAAAGTAAGAGCTAAGATTCTCTTATACTATTTAGTTTTAAGCACAACTCTAACTATTTACCGTTTCTCAGTGTCTGCAAGTAAGTGTTGTTTAATTGCACTCTGATAACAAACTCAGAGAGAAATCGATTGCGTTCGTTCTTCAAGCGACTCTTTGAGTTATCTGCACCGAGCCTCATTATGCGAGCATCAATTGTATCGTTCGCTATACGAGGTTCGGTAATAGAGCGCCACACGAATAGTTCAATGTAGAGAGCTCTACCTAAAACCAAAACGAAAAGAATCGAAGACCTTTGCTCAGAGCAAGAACAGGTGAGCTCGTGAACAGAGCGTATAGAACCAAGCGATCAAATGTTATTTCCAAGACGTTAACAGTCTTCAAATTCCCTCTCATAACAGCGCAACTTTCAGCAAAAATGTTAATAACAGATTTAGGCAGAACAGCGCAACTTTCAGCAAAAATGTTAATAACAGATTTAGGCAGAAATTTTTAAGAAAATAGTAGCTCGCCTTAGTCGTTAACAGACTGGAAAACAAATTCTGGCAAAAGTATTAGTCAGCTGTAACAGCAGAAATATCAACATAAATTCTTGCTTTTCTAATTGATGCGTATTATTTAAAGTCTTATAGGACTTCATTCAAAACTTACCGGCTCTTCGGGCAGCGTGTCTAGGACTTTCGGCTCACATTTCTCTGGCTTTTTGCTGCTAGTACTGCCAGTGGCTGTGGCTGTTGCTGACGTTGTTGTTTGTGGTGCTGCTGTTGTTGTTGTTGTTGCCGGCGTTGTTGGTGGCGTGCCCTCGGCTGTGGTCGTTGTTGTTGTGGCGCTGCGTTTGCGTAAACGTTCCGCGTTCGTCAGCGCGGACACCACGCTGCCCACAGGCAACAGATCCTCGAAATCAAAGCCAGTTGCCTCGTGCAGCTGGTATTCCGGCACGCTCTCGCGCACCTGAGCGCGCTTATAGTAGGCGAGTAGAGCATCGCGTCGACTGCTGCCGGGAGATGCAGCCGCATGTGGCAGCAATGCTAACAGTAGCAGCATCAGTGGCAGCAGTTGATAAAGTCTGTGGCATGGCAGATAGCAAAAGTTGTTATTGTTGTTGCTGCTGTTGTTGTTGTTGTTGTTGTATTTGTTGCTATTTTGTGCAGTTGCTCGTTGGTTTTGTTGTTGCTTTTTCAGGTGGTCTCGATCTCTGCGTTTCGTGTGGCATTTGTGGCTGAATAGTTGAGTATTCGTTAGAGTATTCATTTGATTTTGGTGGCATATTTTGTTGCTTTTGCTGCATTCACTTTTACTATTACTATTAATATTATTAATATTTTGATAGTTGCTTTCATGCATTGAACTTTGAGCTTTTGACTTTGTTGCTATGCACAGTTCCATATCACTAGAGTTGTTTGGGGTATTTTGTATAAAAATTTGTGCTGCTGTTGCTGTTCCTCTACAACTTCTCCTTCTACTTCGTCTTCTTCTTTATCTTCTAGTTGCAGCACTTGTAATCGTTGTGGGCGTGACGTGCTGGGCAGCTTCAATTTGTTATTCCACGTGTGGCACAGCGCGCACATCTGCAAATGAGAAAAGTTTGTTTCGTGTAGTCAAAAATGCAGCAAAGATAATAAAGCAAAATTGCTCGAGACGAGCACAACCGAATTGAAGATACCCATTAAGCTGTTCAGTGAGTATTTAAATGTCAAAATAATGTATTTGTATATAAAATTATATTATATTAGAAGTATATTAGAGGAAGTCAGTCAAGCTGAAGATGGCATGAACTTTGTATATTTTATTAAACAAATTTCCCGCTTTATTCACAAATAACTTTTGGGATTTCAATAGAAGCCCTCTAAAGCTGAGGCAAAAAATATTAGATGCAGAACGTAGAACTTTAGAACTCTATGAGTTGTCTAAGAAGACCATAATGAAGAACTAAAATTTGTTCCTTTAAGCATTCCTTTTCACGTCTCTAGCTTTTAGCCTCAACTAATCCACCCCAAATACGAGCAGAGTATTAAAAGAGACAAATATTCAAATTTAGCTCAAGCGTTGCAAACTTGAAGTAGCAAAAGTTGCCAACTTCTCGCCTACACATACACTATATATCTGCAATACATATATATACAAAAATATATATATATACATACATATATATGTATGTAGATGGATGGAAGCAATTTCATAATTAATAAAACTACGAGCGCTGTCGAGTGGCCCAAAGACGGACCAAGTTTCTGTCCTCCTCTGCAGCGTTCAATTACATAACACAATTTCGAAAAAAGAAAGAAAAACGAAAAGAAAAGTGCACATAGTTTGCGAAAATGGATGGAAAACTTTAAACAACATTTAAGCATCAACTTTCTTCTTCTACTTTTTGCTAATAATAGCTAAGCGTTATAGTTCATAACTCAATCTTCTTGAGACTTAGTAGATATGCATAGCTCAGTAAATTTTAATGAAAGGAAAATTATTATAAATTGCTTCCACTGGATAATATGTCTTAATGGAAGGCTATGAGTGAGCTAAGTCAGCTGTAATTGAGCTCTACAGGGCTAGTGGAGAATGCCCAACTAACAGATATCTTACAAGAGATATCGAGTTTATTTTGCATAAGACTAACTATATAGTTAAATATTTATTATTAATAGCATTTATTTAATTGCTGTAAGGCTTACATAATAAGTGTATAATAAATAGCGTAATCTGCTTAATTACTAAAATTCGACACGTCCTAACTTCTGTGTCTGTGAGTCGTACTCAGGAGTTCTTCTCTGTCACCTTGACAATAATGCTCTTGACCTCTGTATAATTTGTTAACGCATACTCGCTGTTCTCGCGTCCTTTGCCGGAATCCTTGTAGCCCCCGAACGGCGTGTGAGCACCCAGGATGTTGTAAGTGTTGATCCAAATGGTGCCAGCACGCAAACTGTTGCTCAGAAAGTTGGCTTTGTCCAGATCTTTGGTAAAAATGGATGCGGCCAGGCCGTAGTTTGAGTCATTGGCTCGTTCGATTACCTCCTCGAGATCGCTAAAGCGCATAATCTGTTGCACAGGTCCGAAGATCTCTTCCCTGGCAATAGTCATGTCATCCTTGACATCGGCGAACACTGTGGGCTCCACAAAGTAGCCCGGTTGCTTGGGTCGGTTTCCTCCCGTTAAAATTTTGGCACCCTGATCTGTGCCCGTTTTGATTAGAGCCAAGATCTTCTCCATCTGCTTTGTGCTGATCTGTGGGCCCTGTTCTGTCACTTCATCGAAAGGATCGCCCAATTTGCGTTTCTTAGCGCGCTGCACACTGCGATCCACGAACTCGTCGTAGATCTTATCCTGCACAAAGGTGCGTGAGGCGGCACAGCAGCACTGGCCCATGTTGAAAAAGAGCCCGAAGTGGGACGTCTCCACAGCGTATTCAATATCGGCGTCATCTAAAACAATGTTTGGCGATTTGCCGCCCAGCTCGAGAGTCACGCGCTTCAGGTTCCCGGAACCCGCAGACCCTTGAATCTGTTTGCCCACCGCCGTGGAGCCTGTGAAAGCGATTTTGTCAATGCCCGGGTGTTTGGCTAGATAGGCGCCAATATCTCCGAAGCCAGGCACAATGTTAACCACACCTGGCGGAAAGCCCGCTTCCTTAATCAGTTCTGCCACGCATAGCGCGGTGAGAGGAGTCTGCTCGGCGGGCTTCAATATAATTGTGTTGCCCGTCGCCAGAGCGGGTCCCAGCTTCCAGGCGAGCATCAAAATGGGAAAATTCCAGGGTATAATCTGGCCACACACGCCTACCGGTTCGTGGCGTGTATAGCAAAAGAAGTCACCGTCTGCGGCTATAGTTTTACCCTGAATCTTGTCTGCCCAGCCGGCATAGTATCGAAAATGTTTGACGGTGAGAGGCAGATCAACTCCGTAGGACATGGCGAAGGGTTTGCCATTATCGATGGTCTCCAAGCTCGCCAGATAGGCGCTGTCACGCTCTATGAGATCAGCCAGGCGGTTCATCAGGCGACCTCTGTCCGAGGCATCCATGCGACGCCAGGGCGAGCCCAACATGAATGCCTCTTGAGCTGCATTCACAGCAAGATCTATGTCCTTATTGCCGCCTTTATCAATGGAAGCAATCGTATCCTCCGTGGCTGGATTTATGGTCTTAAACTTTTCGCCCGAAGTGCTACTTTTCCACTCATTATTTATAAAAATGCCTGTGTGCTTGATTTGCGGACACCTGTCAGGTTTTGGCGAGGTGGAGCAAGCAGCACGCACCATAAGCTTTGCATATTTCATGGGCAGCAATGTCCTAGGTGAACGCGACATTTTATTTAGAATTTTGCAAAAAAAAAAACAAAAAATTAAAAATACAAATTTGGATTCCAAAGTTAATAAAAGAAAAAAACTAACCTGATCAGAAGTATGACAATTTCATGTCAACGAAGTGAACTTTACATTGAATGAACTGCTTCATTCTATTTACTTAATGTCGCATTGACATTTAATAAGCTTGAAACCCATTTCCATGTACCGAGTTGTTAATTTAAAAATGCTAACCACTTCACATATGATTCTAGCCATAAATTCAGCTATTATTGACGACGTATTCATGCAGTAATTAATATTTTCATCAAATAGTTCACTCGAAATCAACGCCACTTTAACTGCTCAACAACTTTTGCTGACACACTGCGGCTTGGCGGTTTGCAACTGTATATTAACATATATATACACACATATGTATGTACGTTATCTGTGCACGCTTATTCCCCCTTAGATAGGCGTATGCATACTATACACATATTTATAGAGATGTAATTACCTATGAAGTGCTGTCACCGCGCGCTCACTTTTTACATGCAATTAACTTTAACTGCATTTATCGTTAAAATTATGCTGATTGCCGTTTCATGTGCAGTCGTCATTTGAGTGCGTTTAAAAATGTCAGAAGTATCACCCAATAGACACACACACACACACACACACAAACATACTCATACACGTTTATCTGTGTACACTAAAACACGCACACACACACATACTGATACACAGTTCCAATTACGTCAATTGCAATTTTATATCAACGCAAATTGCAATTTAATTGAAAGTGCTCCGCTGGCCATAAAAGCAGCTATAAACATAGTTAAGCTACGAATAGCATTCAAGATACAAACTATCTAATGCTCTTTCTCTCTCCCTGCACATCGATTTGTTTTCTAAGAAAAATATACTTTAAATAGACTATAATAATAATATTAACTAAATATAGCTTTATATCTCAATATATGTATATTAATGTGTTATTTATATGTATATATAATTAACTTTAAATAAGCTAAACATTGAATTCTAGCTTATATATCGTAAACTTTTAATTGAAAAAAAAAAATAAAATAAAATAAAATAAAAATAAATAAAATAAAATAAAAATAAATAAAATAAAATAAAAATAAATAAAATAAAGTAAAATAAAAATAAATAAAATAAAATAAAAATAAATAAAAATATAAAATACAAAACTTAATACGAAATACTTAAAAAAAAAGAAAAAAAATATAATTAATTAAAAAAATAAAAATAAATAAATAAAAATAGAATATACAAAACTTAATACGAATTACTTACAAAAAACAATTAAAATATATATTCCAAGAATATCAACTAATTATAAAAAAAAAATTAATAATAATAATAATAATATTCGAAAGAGATTTCTCATGAATGCAGGAACGAATTCTTGAGTAAAGAATGATTTTACACACAGCAATTCATTCTAATATAATATATATAGCTCTACGAAACAGTAAAATGAAAATCATATTCAATTTGTAATTTCCAGCCAAGTTTCTCTCAACTATTTAAATCCTCTTTGACAATCCATTTCGAGCGCTCCCAGCAGTCTGTCTATATAAAATAGTCTTTGGATAATTAACCAGATTGTTCAGATTGTCATTTATGGTTGGCGCTGTGCACTGGGGACTGCCACGCCCACAAGCCAAGTGGCATATGCTCAGTTGTTGAAAGGAAAAACAAAGTATACAAACAGAATAAAACTGTAAAAGACAAAAGCAAACGAATGCAAATATTATGCGCGCAATATATAACGATTCCCTAGTGGACGCAGTCGCTGCTTGTGGATAAGGGGCGTGGCATATGCTGTAAAGCGCTTTTCAAGTGCCACTGTGGCAGCAGCAAGTTATAATTTTCGCATTTGCCACACAATGCACGAAGAAATGAAATATAAAATTATATATAAATTTAAATCGAGCGCAGTTTTTGTTTTCTTCATACGATTTCCAGTAAATCGAATTAAATGTGATTTATGAATAATTTTTATTTGACTTTTTTTAAAAGCATTGCAAATTGCCGTGTGGCGCAAATGGGACATTCAACAAATTGACGCTAATTGAAATTAATTATACCCTGTACCCATTGAGCAAATGGCTAATAAAGGGTATCATTGCTTTGCATGTAGTTTGGGCAGGCGGAGAGAAATAACAATGTTCAGATGAACTATGTGTAAGATGTTGATTACTATTTGAAGTTATCGATAAATATCGTTTTGCAGATTTAGAGCTGTCTACTCTTATATATAAATTTAATATAAAACAAAAGCTTAAGTAATTTAATTAAACATTTAATCATGTTGATCGTTTGCTCTTCATTTTTATATATATTCGCCCTTGCAAAATCTCACATTTATGTTGCTCAAATAGTTTTCGCTTGATTGACATTGATTAGTTGGGTATTTGCTAGTCGAACACTTTTGACTGGCGCACGTTTTTATTGTGTGTTTTCTACACAATTCACAGAATATTGGGCCCATTCCCTTTTGGCACATGCGCCATAAACAAGTCGCCGATTACGTGATTTGGCCAGATGCCAAATCTAGATATGGGATCCCAAAAAAAAAGTATATATATATAGTGCAGCAGCTTAGCCAGCTGTTGCTGTTGTTGCTGCTGCTGTTGTTGTTGTTGTTGTTGTCGTTGCTGTTTGCTAGCTAGTTGCTGCCAGTTTTCTGCCTGGCTGCGTCGCACCTGGCCTCACCTTGACACTCGCTCAACTGCAGCTAATGCGAACAGTGAATCCGCTGCACAGGACGCTGACATTCTCTCTCTCTTTCTCGCTCTACCTCTTTATATATATATATATATATGTGTGTGTGTGTGTGTATTGGTTTTACAGTTTCGCACACACAGTTTCCAATTAACAGCGCCGTGCGAAATTGTTGTAGCATACTTTTCTGCGCTGCTTGCCACACACACACACACACGCACGCATACACACCTTCACACATATTGAATTCACATTGTTGTTGCTTATGTCACACAGAGCGTGTGTGTGTGTGTGTGTGTGTTTGTGTTCATGTCTCTTGCAGAGATTTGAATCCCAGCAACTTTACGTTCTCCTCTGGTAATTGGAATTTTTGTGGCTAGACCAACGAGTATATCACAAATCGTTTTCAGCTCGCATCAAACTTGCAATTTGCATCATTCAGTTGCATGCAACATTTGCCAATTCACTTGCACCCGTTACGTCCCTTTCAAATTATGTTCCAGGTCGTAATTAACCACAAACTAGATTGAAACTATGCAGCGATGATTGAATTGCAATTTAAGCATTACGAAACACATATAGCAGAGCATAGGATAGATAACAAGAAACTAAACGCAGGCGAAAAGGAAGAGCTTTCTCGGAAAAGGAAATGTGTAAATGCTCTTTTAGAAAAGAAAGTGCTTCCATAAAACAGAAACAGAAACTGAATTTGTATATGGAATAAGGTTAGACCTTGTATGACAATGGCCCACATTTGCCAAGCTCTTGCAACATTTCTCTATTTCATTGCCATTTCGTTAGAGTATCTAATTCGTTGTCTGGGCAACAGCTGTTGCACTTTGTAATTGGTTTTGCTCACTCTATTATGGAATTGTTTTTGTGGTCTGGCAAACATTTTGATGGATGTGCACATCGAGTCATGAAATGCCTGTCCGGCAATG
Source organism: Drosophila buzzatii (assembly GCA_035045845.1). Lineage (NCBI taxonomy): Eukaryota > Metazoa > Arthropoda > Insecta > Diptera > Drosophilidae > Drosophila > Drosophila buzzatii. Next base: position 637,007 of record JAWNOS010000180.1, read on the forward strand.
GCAATCATAATAATAATAATAATAATGAATAATATGTAATATGCTTAAAATAGTCAAGCGTGAAAGGAGCTTGTATCTAGCCTAGACAGAATGAGCGAGTGTGAGTGATAGAGAGAGTGAGAGTGAGAGTGCGAGGGAGCGAGATAGAGCAAGACAGAGATGCCCTGAGCACTGGCGCCTTTCATTAGACAAATGTTATTTGGCCTGGCTGCACACACATACAAATGGACAATGCTGAAGCGTATGACAATCAAACAATGCAACAAAATATATAGAAACACACACACACACACACACACACACACACACACACACACACACTCACACATTCACAGCTCACACACTGAGTGTGTGAGTGAGAGAAAAAATGTTTAACAATTAGACAATGGCAAACAAGCAACAAGCAAAGCGATTGCAACGTTAAGGACAAATTGTGCGCCGGCTGCTCCCGGCTGCTGCTCTTCGTCTTTGTCCTGTGGCGCGTCCTTTGTGCTTAAATAAGCTCAAGCAGCTGCGCTTCAGCAAGCAGCCGACCAGAACCCAATCCTTTGCCAGCTAAGCACTCAGACCCCAGCTCGCCGACAGGCAAAATCTACCTCCCACGGCTACCAGGCGACGACCCACAAAAGCCAACAAATCGGACAACACATTGCCTAGCATCCTGCTCCTGCTCCTGCCCCTGCCACTGCCACTGCCTGTGTCCTGCCCTCTTTTCTCAAGCTCTTTGCATTGTCTGACATTTGAGCTAAAAGCATCGAGTGCCAGCCCCAAAACACTTTTCCAATTACGGTTTCTATAATGAAAAACTGTAACGCTTGTACCGTTATTGCGCCAAAAAGGCTTTTTTCGGCTCGGCAGCCACGTCCCGCTCGGCCGTCCTCGGCTCCCCTCCATTTCGGCATCTGCTATGCTTAAAACCTTTTCCCAAGGACGAAGCGCTGTCAACGCCGCTGCTTCCTCGACTTCCGCTGCTGTTGCTGCTGCTGTCGTTTCTAGAACAAGTTTCTCTTCTTGTTTTTTAATCACTTTTCAGGGTCTAGCACCCGGTATACCCTTTCTTGTTGTCGTTGTTGTCGCTGCTGTTGTTGCCTAACCCACTTGGAAGCGCTTCCTTGGGCTGTTTACATGCGCAATTTGCTCAAGTGTTTGCTGTTTATATCATTAAAGCATTGCACGAGCTGCATTGTCTATAAAGTTTTTCCACAATAAGGGTCTAATAGACCATAGATTAACAACTCAAATACACTTAAGAGCCTTTGGAAAAGGTAATCTATTCAACAATATGCAAATTGAAGAGGTTTCCTTAAGACTATAATTAAAAGTACGTTTCGGTCGATGTGTTAAATTAAGTTGTTGAAATTAGTTTTCAAGACATTCGAAGGTTTTTGGGGTGGCTAACTTGTTAGGGATTACATTTAGACTAAGTTCCTATAAATTATCATCAATTAAAAATTAATATATTTTGTATATATCTTATATAGAATTTTACTTGATCTATTTATTTGAATCAAATTTTAGTCTGATCTTTTTGATCCTTGGCAAAGATTATCAGAAAGAAGCTTAAACATAGCTATACAAATTGCTTTCATATTTGAAATATATATAAAAACACTTTATTTTTCTCTTATTCTTTTTGTCTCGCTTCTTATTCGCTCTCTTATTCTATTGTCTTTCTCTCTTCATTTCCTTATTTATCTCTCATTATCTCTTCTATCTATCTATCTCTTCTCTATCTCTTCTATCTATCTCTTCTCTCCTTGTTGTCTCTATTGCTCTCTCTGTCTCTTACTCTCCCTCTCTCTCTCCCTCTCTCTTTCTCTCTCTCTCTCTCTCTTTCTCTCTCTCTCTCTCTTGCTCTATATATCTCTCATATTCTACCCCCACCCTCAATCTCAATCTCACTCTCACTCTCCTCCTCTCGCTGTCTCTTTCCTTCAATTTTAATGCATTTCAATTCTATACTTAAAATCTTTATACTGAACAATTTAATTTAAAAGTCATCGCCCAACTATCGATCAAATACAAATTATGCCTGACTTAAATAAAATCATAATTCAACCTAATTATTGTTTCTAATAATATATGCTCGCCACAAGAATGCTCATCGCACACACCACACAAAGGTATATACATATATAAATATAAATATATAGATACTTATATTTATGTGTATGTATGTGTGTGTGTGTGTGTGTGTGTGTGTGTGTGTGTGGGTGTATGTGAATGTGTGGGGTAAACAGGAGCAGTCTTTGGCTGTAATCTACTTGGCCTACTTGGGCTAAGTGCGCTTTTAGATAAAAGTCGCTGGCGAGGCGGCACCGGCACGCATTAGAGGCAAAAGCTAGCACGATGAGCAGGAGGCGGTTGTAGCTGTGGATATGGATGTGGGTGTGGGTGTAGGTGAGGCCTGGGATAAACATCCTTGAAAAACCAGCGAAGCTTGTGTGGGCGCGCCCAATGTTGTGCTACGGCATAATTTGTGCGCCTGAACTGAACTGAACTGAAAAATTGTCAAGCACATCTCAATGTTAATGTAGGCAACAACAGCAACAGCAGCAACAACAATCACAGCAGCAGCAGCAACAACAAAAAAAATTGAACTTTTCGAGGTTACAACATTTTATTGGCTTTGTTGGAGGCGTTGTCACATATATGTATATACATATACATGTGTATGTGTGCATGTATGTGTGTATCTCTATATGTGCGCTTAGGCACATAAATATATTTCACATAAAATAGTCACAAACATTTTCATGTTTATTTCGCTTGAAAGCGCGTAAAAATGTCGCTCCAATTTCGTTTGCCGACTGCAAAAAATAAATACAAATAAAATAAAATAAAAATTTGCGACATTTTTCACTTTTCAAACATAGCTGAAATTTCACGTTCGGCGCGATTTAATGCTCTAACTTTAAAATGTGAAAGCTGAATTTTGAAAAGATAAAAAAAAAAAAATCATTGAAGAGAAGATAGATTTTGTGTTTAATTATAATTTAAAATTTTATAAATTGTATAAGTTTTTTTTATTTAGAACATAAATCTAGAAGAGAAGGAATATTTTGTGTTTAATTATAATTTAAAATTTTATAAATTGTATAAGTTTTTTTTTTATTTAGAACATAAATCTAGAAGAGAAGGAATATTTTGTGTTTAATTCTAGTTTAAAATTTTATAAATTGTATACGTTTTTTTTGTTTTTTATTTAGAACATAAATCTAAAATTTAAAAGATATAGTGAAATATATAATATAAAGGTTAGACTTTTTTTTTAATAATTATTACTTATTTTATTTTTGTTTTGTTTTTTTAATTAACAAAACAAAAAATCAGCATATATACTTTTTTTATACTATATACTATATATACTATAAATTTTTTTTTTTTTTTTATTTAAGAATTCACTTTTCAATTTTCAACTTAATACAAACATAGTATATGCTCTGATCTCTCTCCTCTTTACTTTCTCACAGCCATCCAGTTTATGTTTCAATCAAATTTTAATAATGTTAACTGCACTCGTTAGTGTATTCACGCAGCAGCTTATATTATGTTTAAATCATTTTCTAGTTTTATATAAATCTCTGTGCTCTCTCGCTGTCCCTTTTTTTGTATTCATGTTGCCTTCGCTGTCACACAGCATGTGCGCTCGCAGTGTGTCGTCCTGGGCGTAGCTGTATAACATGCATCCCAAGTACATGTACAAAATGCAGCCAGGCGGCAATGCGACACGTGGACAGAGACGGCGGCAGAGCAGGAGGGAAAGAGATAGCGAGGTGTGGTGTGGGCGGGGGCTTGAGTACATTTTGGTTATATAATCATTTGATGTCATTTAAAGTGTGCCTCAGTTGCGTTCGCTTTAAGCACAACGCAAACAGCAGCAGGCCCAGCAGCAGCAGGAGCATTACTCTATGTCCAGACAGGGACACAAATTCACTCAGGCATTTTAAGACCAGCTTTAACTATGCATAAATAACTTATTAAGTTGGCTTAGTTAAATGCCGCCCCAAGCCGAGCGCAACGAAAATTGCACTTAATTAATGTTAAGCGAGGCTAAGACCACAAACACTAAGATACAAAGGCAAAGAGCACAAACGACTCGAGGCAAGAAGTTGCTGCAGCAAAGAAGCTTTTCAAATCCCTCAACGAACATAATTTATTTATGTAGGCAAATTATAGAGATTGTTGTTTGATCAATATCGTTTGTGTGTGTGTAATTGGAAAATTAATTAAATATGTGAGTAAGAAATATATAGATATGTGTTAGGTTGGGCTGCATTTGGATAAATTAAGGTTGAGATATTTTAAAATAGCTCTGAATATACAAATCAAAAATAATGCTTACAGAAGAAGCTGATGGAAAGCTAAAATATAATATATTAAATATTTAAAAAAAAAAAAAAAAAAAAAGAATAAAGATTGTTATAAAACAAATGTGAATAATATTTAAAATGAAATAGAAAAGAAATTAATCATAATTAAATGTTTTTTTTTTTTCAATAAAAACGATAAGAAAAGAATGAAAAGTAAAAATTAAATAAATAAATAAATAAACTAAAAAAAAAAAAAAAAAAATAGCTCAACAAATGCCTAATCACAAAAGTGAAAAAATATATGTATTTATATTTTCGCAAATAATTTGTTATTATCAGTAAACTTTCTTTTAGTTGGCATCAGATAATTTTGCTTATCTATGCTACGCTTATCTGACAAATGTTTATATATTTTCACACTCTTTACACTCATACACGCATACATCCACACACACATTCGTAATCGAGTTGAAAGTTCTTCCGGTTCCATCACACTGTCAACCGCAATTTTCCACTCACAAGCAACAGGCCGGGCCGTGCCAGACTAGGCCAGGGCAAGGCAAGGCAAGGCAGGAGGCCACTACTATTACAGCCAATCTCGGCTAGAGTCTATATAGAATGCCATTAGGGTCTGGCCCTGGCACCACATAAAAAGGCGACAATAAAAGCGAACAACGAAAACGAAAACGAAGACAAGCTCGAGCTCGAGGATAAAAGGCCAAGCGAAGTAAGTTAAGACAACAACTGCGAACAAGGCGAACGCATAAAACCAAACAATTGCTTAAAATCAAATGTGACAACTTTTACCAAAATTAAAATCAGCAAAAGTAAAAAGCCAATAGCCAGAGGCACATAAGAAAACGAATGGGAAGCATAGCGTTTATATGGACGACAAGGTAGATATCCTGGAAGCATAAATGACAGAGTGTGTAGAGATATCTCTAGCATTCGTCAGATCAAAGGTGATTGTGAAATCTTAAGGCTGTTAATATAAATCTAGACTACAATGAATGGCTACAAGGCTCAGAGTCTTTATGCTTTGTCTATAAAGACAATAGAAGTAAAGAAATGAAATGCATGCAATAGATTCTTCATTCTGAATACTATTTGCTTTCAGCTCATTCGTTTGACAGCTATAAGATGATTTTTAGTTAAATGGCGAATGCTATAGAATATTAAAAAATCTCGGAGTTATCCAAAACTTGAATAGTTACTGATATATTGCTCTTGGCAATAATGCCACTCTTGCTTGGGGACTACATGAACATCATACCCATCACAACTTACATCTACTGGATATATTGGATGAAGAATAAAAAGCATCGCAAACACAACAGAGCGGGGGTGGCAAGCAGAGACACAGGACTTCATTGAAGAAGGAAGCCCAGGCGCTGTACATTATGGGGCGTGTCGTGGGCCGTTGAGTCCTGCGGGCAGTGGGCGAATCATTGATGCCAAACGGAAATGTGCACACTTTCAAGAAGTGCACTAAAAATGGCGACGAGCACTTCCGTTGATGGCCCAACTAGAACTGACTCTGGCACTGTGGTCGGGCTTGTTTCATGACACGACTAACTGGCGGCTCTAAGGCAGACATCCCAGGCATCAACCCAACAATCTGCCCACAGCCACCCGCACACACAGTGTAAATGTTCGCATAAAAGTTGAATGATAGTTTGAAGCGCCGGCAGCTGAAATCACGAGCCCGAAGAACGTCCGAAACAAGTCAGAGCAAAGACACTTGCAACTGTGACCGCGTGAAGGCAGCAAAACCAGAGACAGCCGGACAGCCCGGACAGCCCGGACAGCCAGGACAGCTCGATTGTCAGATTGTCAGATTGTTGGCTGTGGGCTGGCCAGATTGCGAAATTGTGAGATTGCGAGATTGGCCCAACGACGCTTGTCTGGCTATGTAAACAAGCGTCATTTCGAATTGCATTTAAAGCGTTTGCAATGCTGAGCATTAAGGCACACTCTCGCACAGCTGGACGGACACGGCTGCTTCATTAGCGTCAACTTGTGCGCACACCATGGCGTATGATTAATATGATTAAGCCCGATGCCAGCCAGAGGCTAGCTAATTGCCAATAGCGCAATGTTGCATAAGAGTAATTGCAAAGAGAGTGCAAAGGGACTGTACTAGGAGTGTGTATATGTACCTGAGTTGATTATACAAATGGGGCTGTTCTCTTTATAAGCCTCGATCTGGGTTCAATAGAACAGCTGTTATACATACATACATATGTATGCATGCTGTCCAGCGGGTCATACTGCTCTGTCGCGTTCCCTTGACAGGCAATTATCGGGTCATAGAATGGAAAAGAAACGGAACGAAACGCTTGGCCTGGAAAGAGGCAATAAAATTTGGTCAAAAGCAGAAGCATAGATAAGCGTCACACAATTCACACATTTTGTTCCTCTCTCTCTGTCTATCTCTCTCTCTCTCTGTCTCTCTCGCTCTCTTTCTGCAGACCAACAAACGCGCCATCCCGTTTACCCCGTCAAAAAGTGCGCTCAAGCGTGAATATTAAACGTTTGCTCTCGCATGGTAGCCATGTAAGCTCGGGCGGGGGGCGTGGCAGGAGCGGGAACAGTGCGAAGACTGGGCATAGCATCCCTTACGCAACCGCAGCGATGATATTGAAAACTTTGATGGAAAACTTGAAGCAAAAGTTTTGCGAAATAAATAAAGAGCGCAGATCCGTAACATTTTGAATAACGGTTTCCCTTACAAGAACTGTGTTGGATAGTGTAATTTGAATATTAAAATTATAAATTGAATAATTGTTAGAGAGAAAGTAAAAGGAGAGCTTATGTATTGAAGGAAGGGAAGAGGAAAATAATTCTAATAATAAATTGAGCAAGTTGGAGAAAAAGTAAGGAAAATTCAAGAATAGGAGATGAAAATAAATTAAATAAAAATAATTCTAACATTTTACAAATAATATCAAGTTATTTATTTATGTTTAAATTTATTATATGCATAACGTTATGGTGTAAAAGAATGTATAAAATAAAGCTAAAAAAAATGTCGAAAATATATTAAGCCAAGACTCTTAGTTCTAGCCAGAGAAAAAATGTTGAAAAATGGAACTTGAAGCTATTTGAAATGTGCCAGAGCACTTTGCTGATACTTAAGAAAGGATTATTAAACATAATATGATATCAATAATTCTATATATCATATATACAATCATAGCTAGTTAGTTACCCTGACAAATTGCTTGTCCGACAATAAGCCAGCTAAAAAGTTGACAGCAAAATAAATATGTTATGGCTAATCACCAGATGCACACACATACAAAATGTATGCGTATGTGTTGCGAAAATGTGTTTAAAAATCTTAAATGTATTTTGTATGGGGCAGAAGTTGTAGCGATTGGGCAACAGGCGTGTGCAAAGACGCCTTTAAATCATAAATTGAAACCACAGGAATGCATATTAATATGCAAAGCACGCCAAGCCAACTGAGAGTGAGGGAGAGGCGGAGAAAGAGAGAGAGAGAGAGAGAGAGAGAGAGAGGGAGTGGGAGCATTCAGTTGGGGGAGGTAACTGGGAGAATGTGTGAGTCAACATAATGAATTATGCCACGCCTAACGAGACAGCAGCGCAGCCAGCTTGGCGCTAGAAATGCTGCTGCCGCTGCTGCTGCCGCTGCTGTGCCAGAGAAATCCAATAAAAATTCAATAAATTCCGCACAATGCTCGTAATGTTGCCCCGTGTCTAAGGGTGTGTGTGTGTGTGTGGGTATGCGTGTGTGTGGGAGCAGAAGCTGAACGAATGGCGCTCAGCACGTGGGGTTAAACGAGCTGCCAGCCACGACTCAGACACGAGTCAGCCGTGACGCTGGCTTGTATATACACGACAAGAAAGGAAAAAAAAAAGAATGGCATTGCATAATTAATGCATAAATGAAAATAATTAATAAATAATTAATTTAATGTTTCCAATAAATTTCATTAAATAAATATTATATTAAATATGATTAACACTTATACTAAATACATTTCTGTGAATGTGTGTACTTCTTTTTCGCTGTGTACACGCACGCACGCACGCACACACGCTTAATTTACGTGCGTTTTTTTCAATTACTTATGGCGCCTAAAAATAGGCAATGCCAAAGGCCAACAAAATGTGACCGGAAGTCGCTGTCGACCCCAAGAAATATGGCACAAACACACACACACACACACACAGAGACATACATCGGCAAACATGCAAAGAGCGAGTAGAAAAAATTAAATTTCTGCCGCATGTTGAGTCATTAATTGACGTCAAAAATAGGGTTAATATATTCACACACACACACACACACACTCGCACACACGCACATAGATAACTATATAGAGATGCTGTTTCCGACTTCCGCCCACTGCTGCCTGCTTCTGCTCCTGCTGCTGCTTGCCCCCGCCCTAGTTGCCCTATATCATGTCAACACAGTCATCAAGCGACTGTCGTTTGAAATTGCTGTCGACCTTTTTGTGTGCTGCCTGGCAGGCAAATGATGCCTATTTGATCAGCAGCCGGGCAAAAGGATAAGCAAAATGAAGCGCACATCCACAAAACAACAAAGAAACTGGAGAGAAAAAAAATATATATAGAAGAAAAGGAAAAAAGAAATGAATAAAAATAAACGAAAGAGCAGCAAAGGATGGCGTACGCGCCATCATGTTAAACGAATCCATAGACGAAAGCCACAGTTTTCTATTTCCCATACGGCACACAGACAGCCTCAAGTTGGGATTCCTTGCCGTTCATTTAAACTGTGAAACTATTCAAAGTAATCGCTGGAAAATTTCACGATTTGGGCTTGTCTGATCCGCAGACAGGATTTTACATATTATGGATATGTGAGAGAGATCTATTAAATATTATGATGACATATTTTAAATGAGAAAAAAATCAGAAGGAAAAACCTGAAGAAACATCACAATTTAAGATACATATAAATCTATGCATGTTTAGAGATATATATCAAAACTTTTAGAACTGGGATCAGAGGCTATCAAAAATTGTCAACCATATAAATAATTATTCTTTGATTAATAAAGTTCTTTTTATATATAAAATATTTACAAATATTTTAATAAGATCAAAGGAGGAAAGTCGAGGTATAAAATATTTACAGACACATGAAATAAAATATGAATAAAAAATTGTTTCATCATTAACCGACAAGTATATAGATTATTTTTATATTTGTTTATTAATTAAATTAAATATATTTAAATTATTATTGAATTAATTTGTTTAGTAGCTAAAGTACTTAGCTTATTTTTTGTACAATAAGTCCAAATGAGGGAGACATACTAACCTAAAGTCGTTGGCTGGCTGGGTCAGCATTTAACCAGGAACCTCTTCTTGTACTCCTTGTTGCCATTCAGCAGTTGTTGTTGTTGTTGCTGTAGTTTGTTCTCGTTCTTGTTGTAGTTGTCGTAGCTGTTGTTGCTTCAATGCTTTCTTTTTTTTGGTGTTTGTTTCTATGTAAATTTTGATGAGCACGCGGCAAAATGTATGCGCAAATAAAATTAATACAGAATTGCCGTTTGTATTAGTCGGTGATAGGCGCGCAGTTTTTGTTGTTGCTGTAGGTTGTCGCTTTTATTGTTGTATATTGTATATTGTATTTGTAGTAATTTGTAATTTGTAATTTTGGTTTAGGTTTCAATTTGATCTTTGGTTATGGCAGCAATTCGATAGCGTTTTAGTTTTGATTGTTGGTTTCAATTTAAATTATGTGCAACATTATTGCTGTTTGAGTTAGGCAGAAAAAAGTTGGAATTAAGTAGAATATTATTTAATATTTAATTGTAATTTTAAGATGATTTATATTAGTTTATATTTATTTTATAATTTAAAATATTATATTAAAATATATTTTTGGAATGTAGCATAATATATTAAATTATATATATATTATTCAGTATATATTCGATGTTTTTAGTTTTGTTGGCAATTATGTTTTAGATTTAAAAATCCCCCAATTTATTTTGCAATTATAACTTCATCCTGAAAGTAGGCATCACAATTTGTACTCCACAAGCTTGCGTCGCACATAATGTGTTGCCTACTTTTTGCGCCACAAGTAAAATAAATAATATTTTTCCCAATCGCCAATGCTGTACAATATTTTACGAGTTGTTCTTTTATTAAAATAACTTATTCTCCACGGCAAGTGTTTGCGGAAAATTTTCCAATTATTAAAAAATTCAAGTATATTGCTGCACTTAAAAAGTTTACTGCAAACGCGCACACAAACAGACAGAAAGAAACGACATCGCGAAGCCATAAAAGCCAAAAAGAGAGAAAAAAAGAAAACTTTTCCCGCAAAAATAGATTCCTACACTTCTGTTTCTGTTTTTCGCTTTTGCTTATAAGGAAAACTGACATCAAAACACGCGCGCGTTTTGCCAGCTTTGCTGCTGCTTCGGCTACTGTTGCTGCTTCTTCTTCCTCCTTTAGCTGACTGCTTTCAAAAAATAACTCTAGGATACACAAAAAGACACGCCGTGGCCATGTTGCTGTGTATGTGTGTGTGTGTGCTCGTGTGCGTGTGTGCGTATACTTTGCCCAAAGGTAAAACTTTGGCTGGCAGGACGACTTGTTGTTGTTGTTCTTGCTGCTGCTGTTCTGCTGCTGACTGGCTGTTGATATAATCATGAGAGCACGAATTTGGCTTAAAAAGCGAAAGACAAATTAACGACGAATGGCTGAGCAAACGGAATGGAAGCGAAACGCATGGACGGAAAAGTGCACGAGAAATGTGTATAAAAATACATTTAGTAATAAATTAAATGATTTGCACACTAACCCCAAATACACACTCACATACACAGACACACATGCACACTCTTACGCACACACATACATAACACGCGCGCAAAACTAACGAAGCGGCGCGGCAGCAGTGGCAGCATAAAATACACAGACACACACACAAACGCATACATAGAGCAAAAGGACATGAACATAAATACATAAATAGTAGTATATTCGCTGCTTGATTTCTGCCTATTTTCGTGCAAAGTGAGCCCCACACTGTTTATGTGTCTACTTGTGTGTGTCTGTGTGCGTGGGTGAAGGTGTGGGTCGAAGCAGGCGACGTGTATTAATGCCGCTGCCAGTGCTGCTGCCGTCGTCGCTGCCCGCCATAGCTTAGCGCGCAAAAACCGACAGATACACGAACATTTAACACCCAAAAAATGCGTGGCGCATGTTAAAAAGGGAGCAAGCAGGCGGTGACAGCAGCAGCAGCAGCAGCATCAGCGGTACATAAAAAGTAGTAGATGTATACTACATAATTCCATTACTATTGGTTATTGTACGCGTAGTATATTTATTGCAATTTAATTTGATTTTCGCTCATCTTGGCGTATGCTATGGCACTAGTCCACATTTTTTCATGCTTTACTTGCATTTGTATGTATTTGTGTGTTGGTGGGGTTTTCTTTTATTTTTTGCTCTGGCTTTACCGCACTTTGATTTCCTGGCACGTTTTCGTACCGCACACGCTTATATCCTGTACTCAACTGAGGAAGCCTTTTTTATGTTAAGTGAGCAGGATAACGAAGACGAGTATGAAAAAGCTTTGCGCAGGGCGCAGCCAACACTAAGAGAGTTGCTTTTTGCGTGCAGCCAACTTTAAGGGGTTTAACCTCAGCACAGTTCAGCAACTGTTTGCGACTTGCATTGGCGCGCATATTTGAATAGAGGAAGAATATCTAGTTTGTTAATTTCAAAATTTTTGAAAACAGTTTTTTCACTTTTATAATTTACTTAATGCTTTAAATTACAAATTTACATGCTTATTAAATGGCATACATATGTATATGTATAAAAATTAGTATATATGTAAATAGGCGCTGTTTACAACTGCAGCACAACTGCGTCTTTCATTAGTAGGCATTCTTTACATACACAAATGTAAATGTATGTACGAATTTACACAAACATTTGAATGTCTCATAAATCATTATAGCTATACAAAATGCGGGAAATTTATCATAACACATATTTTTAGAATAGTTTTAAAACGTCGGGTGATTACGTATAAAGAACACGTCGTATTCCTTTTCGATCCATTTAATCAGTTTGCTGACATACTCAATGACCTTTCCCTTATCCACAATAGTCTCAAAGACAGCATAAAGCTCATGTGTGGCCGTTAGCCATCCGAGCACCACCTCACGCTCCTTCACCTCATATATAAACTTTAGAGGGCGCGAGCTGTTGTGTATGCGATGTATTAGATCACAGTAAATAGCTTCCAAACGCTCGAATTCTGCTAGTGATTTGTACGGATGCTTGAGCATGGGACAGAGCAGCTGAGCTGTCGCCTTTGGCTTGTAAAGAAAATGTCGCAGCTCGGGTACACATTGCATCTGCTGATACAGTTTGACATTGTAGGATTGCTTTAGCTCGTCGTTAATGGCCTGCAGGCAAAGACTGCGTCGCAACTTCTCCGTAATGCGTTGCTTGGCCTCTGACAGCGTGTGAAATGCATCTCGATCCACGGACATGAGCAGCAGGCACGCTGGACAATCGTCAGCCAAATACGAAACATGCGCATGCAAATAGCCATTCATATCGAACTTTGGCAGGCAAATGGGCGTCCAATTCTCAGAGTTCTTAAAAGACTCTGAACACTCGATCAGATTGAATATCAAACGCAAATCAGCCGGATGTATGGAGTACTTCTTTAAGCGCACCAATGCGATCAACTTATTGTTGGCTATCAGCACCGCAAACACCAGATTCTTGATTTTTGAACAGTTGCTTTGTATGGCGCTAACTATATTGGAACGCACAGCTGTGGGCAGCGGAAAGACGCGTATCGAATTGGTCAAAAAGGTAAAAATGTTGTTGGTAACTGCAAGCAATAAACGATAATTTAATACAATATGAATGGAAATTTGTATTCTTAAGACCTTACCCTTAGCATGGGTGCTGTCATTGGCCAACAGATTGAAGATCAATCGCTCACTGCCGGAAAGCAAACGTCGTAGATCAAAATTTTTTCGTTTCTCAAAGATCTTGGACATGTGTGAATAGGTAAGCGTAGAGAGTATTTGGTAGTAGACATCGCTGTAACAATTTATAATTATAATATTATTGGATCTGTATTCGATTACAATATATATATCAGTTCACCCACCTCAGTTGCAGCTGCAGCTGCTGGACACTCATGTTCGTGCGTGAAGCCGCTACGAGGATGAGAGAATTCCGCTGCATGAAGGCGAACTTAATGCCGCCTGCATGTATGGAAGTGATTGCATCCTGGCCGAGTTGCACAAAGCTAACCAAAGCCTGAATGACGCCAAAGAGCGTGGCCAGCTTATCCTCGTTGCCGTGTAGAGAGTAAATTGGCTTACCCGCTTCGCTCAGTATGAAAATGTGTTTCTTTTGGCCTCGCCACACTTTGTCGTGCTGATAGTCGTATATGTCCTCATCAAGGGCGTTCGTGCTGCCGCTGTCTTCTGTTTTGGCACTGGTGGAGGTGCTCAGCGCTAGCGACTCTACGGAGGCGGCCAACTCTCTTGATTGTCCCGTTGCTGCGGCTGTCTCTGAGTCTGGGCTCAAATTGTTATGTGTTTGAGTGACCAATTCATCGCGCAGTACCGAGATAATACTATGGCCTTGCTGTTCGGCCTCGGCACCGTGTTCCGCCTCCTGGTAGAGATCGCTTGCGCTGAGATCCGTGTCCAGTTCCGGCTCACCTTCGGCATCCATGTACTCACATGTGGAATTCGTGTCGGATGTGGCCGCATTGGGGGGCGTCTTTTCAATTTCCATATTGTTTTCGTTTTAGTTTTATAGTACTCTAAACATAAACATTATTGCAATGACAATCTTGGACCTTCTATGGCCAACAATCGCTGCTTGTTATCGATAAGTTATCATATTTTCGTATTTTAATACTTAAAGTCTATGGTCACACTAGTTGCATGTTATGAAAACAGCGTCCAGCGGCGTGCGTGAAAAATGTTTCTGAAAACCTTTAATATCTGTAAGTTTTTAAATTAAACGATATATAAATATTAATTGCAAATTCGATGCTTATAGTGCCACGCCTCAGCCAGCTGTATGCGCTGCCGGCACGCCTACAAAACACACAGGCTGCCCAAACGCCATTGCCTGCCGAACCTGAGGATATTGACGTCATTGAACAACGCATCCTCAAGCACCCGGATTACTTCCAAGTGAACAATTTGTTTACTGTGCGCGACTTGTTCAATGCACGTGTACATTATGGCCACAAGGAGGGCTCACTTGACGACCGCATGCGGCCATATATATATGGCAGTCGACTAGGTCACTTGATCTTCGATCTGGACAAGACGGCTTCCCATTTGCGGGATGCACTGAATTTCGCGGCACACATTGCCTTCCGGGATGGTATTATATTGTTCTTCAATCGCAACGCACAGAACGCTCATTTGGTCGAGCAAAAGGCCATGGAGGCCGGCGAGTTTTCGCACACGCGGTTTTGGCGTGGCGGAATTTTCACAAATGCCAATGTTCAGTTTGATGCAGTTACTCGGCTACCGGATCTGTGCATTTTCCTTAATACACAAAACAATGTAATGACACAACATACGGCTGTGCGTGATTCAGCCAAAATGGCCATTCCCACCATTGGCATCGTAGACAGCAATTGCAATCCCAATCTAATCACGTATCCAGTGCCTGGCAACGATGACTCACCAGTCGCAGTGGAGCTCTACTGCAATCTGTTCAAGGAGGCCATTTGGCGTGGCAAACGCAAGCGACGTGAACTCCTAGGCCTGCCTCCACTCGATGAGACACAATTCAAGACCCGTCGCAGTCGTACGAACAAAGGCAAATCAGGCTAAGCTAATGATAAACATTTATATTTTTGTTGAACCAATCTATATAATAAATAATGTGTTAAAAAAGGATTTGTTAACATGAAGTCAGTTTCATAACAATGGTTAATTATGGCAGCATATATGTTATACATGTAATTCGAAGCGATTCTCAATTTGTCAATTCTATTTACTTAAACATTAATATTCGAACAGGTTTTGCATCCTGGCAAATGGGAAGTTTGAATTCTGTTCAAAGCTAAGCCATGGTATAAGTTATTAATTTATTAATTTCTTTACATGTATAGCACAGGCTCTTATTTGACATCATTATGACATTGCTTAATATAGTTATTAATAGAATTTGCATATTATATCTAAGTGTATCTCTCGCTTAAGAGCAACGCTGTATCAGCCTTCTAGGGTGGCAGTAGGGTGCCGCCTTTGATGAAGCTGTTCGTGTAATTGGCGTAAAAGGAGTTAGTGCCACCGTTGTTGCCCACGCTGCCAGTAGTATTATTGCTGTCCACCTCCTGTACGTAGGGTTGGCTATTGTATCCTAAGTAACCGCTGTTGGTGCCAATTGGCGGTCCGGATTGCGCCGGGAGCTGACCCACGATGGGCCTCGTTGGATTATTGGGCATATTTCCTATTTCGCCTACAATTCCACCCTTAATTGCACGCCCAGTGCCAAAGACTTCTTTTCGTACTGGCGGCGGGCCGCGATGAAATGTATTCTGATCATTGTTCTTGTTCCATGCGGTGTTTACCGGCTTTCGCACATATACCTGAGCCTGTCCGTTGTTACCGGCCGCTTCTATTTTTCGGTTAGTCTGCTGCACCCACTGCTCGGCATGCTTTATGGTTAGCATGGCTTTGTGTGCCCCAATATACTCCTCGGCCTTTTTCAGGCGCTCTAGTTGCCTCTCGTCCAGCTGATCGCGCGGCAATTTGCTGAGACGTTGCACAGTACGCTTCCAATTATGAAATTCACGATTCTTAAATGGTTTCATCGCCTGACGATATTCACGCCACTGACGCTGGCGATCTTCTTTGGTACCAGGAGGCGCGTCTTCCAATGGAGGAGGCGCTTCCGGCCGCTGTATCCATTTGCCATCGATTTGCACAAATGTCCCGCCACCTTTTTTCTTCTTCACCAGTTTATTCGATTTTGAGGAATTGTTGGAGGAGCAGTTACTGCTGTTGCAATTTCCTCCCGGTGGTGGGGGAGGTGGCATAAGTGCTGCATCTAACAATGCATCGTTTGTTGTACTGTTGTTATTATTGCTACTGCAGTTGATGCTGTTGCTCTTGTTATTGTTAATGTTATTGTTGTTGGTGCTGGCTTTGTATTTTTTGTTGGGCTGACTGATTTGGCTCGAGTTTTGTTTATTTTGCCGCTGTTTTTCCCTGGGCACCAGATTCCACGAGCTTGGACACTTGGGCATGGGTGGTTGTATAGGTGGCGGTCGATGTTGTGGTGACATCATATCCTCCCAAAAGGGCGGTGGCTGTAAGGGTCGATGATTACGCGGGCCCGGCCCGGGACCCATATTGCCCATATTACCCATGTTACCCATATTGCCCATGTTGCCCATATTCCCCATATTGCCCATGTTGCCCATGTTGTTCATGTTTCCCATATTGCCCATGTTGCCCATTCTACAGCCAGAAGGCATCATTGATGGTGGCCCACATGGACCTGGTCCGTGTCCGAAGTTACCAAAACCCATGGACATTAAGGGGAAGGGCAAAGGCGGTGGTCGACTTAGGGGAGGAAATGTATTGTTGTTGTTGATGTTATTGATATTGTTGTTATGATTATTATTGTGAATGCGATTGTTGCCCTGCTGTCTGTTGTCAATTTTATATGCCTTGCGATTGTTGCGAGTTGCTTGCGCATCCCCTGGCTGCTCCTTGGATTCTCTACTCTTTTTCCAATCGGCAAAAGATATTCGCAGCGGCTTTGAATCACCATCCTTGTTGGCGCTATCATTTTTCACCGCCTCCGGCGGTGTTGCATCCTCCTTGGCTGAATTTTCAGCCATTATTTGTGTTGATTTCTACACAGCAAATAATTGAAAATCTGAACAGCAAATGAGAGTTTTCAGAAAAATTTGTGGAACTCGACCGATATTCAACTTTTCGATTTGCCAGGGCTTCTGACCCACCCTGCTACAATAGAAACTATTGGAGAAAAAAATTACATCTCAAAGTGGCAACACTAATATATCGATATTTTTATAAAAAATCACAAAAGTAAACTGAATTTTGCAATATTACAATTAAAATTTGCATAAAATCTCAATCAATGATAAATAATTTGGTAAAGCTTCGACAAATGACGGTATACTTATAAAATTAATATAATCTCTTTCAATTAAATAATGTATCGCCACCCATACATATCCGTCAAAAATACTAAAAATTATAATGACAATCGATAGTACCGATGAGTGTTTTGCAGATCTAGTAGTCGCTGAGATTTTTTGGTAAGCTTTCATATAGCTATTTCATTAAATTAAACTAGAGCAAAGTGAAATAAGCTGCTTTAAAGTAGTAGTAGTAAACGTATTATCCGTATTTCATTAACGCGACATTACATGTCCTTGTTTTCTTCTACGTAGTGTCTCAAAGTTAAAGTAGCAAGTGAAGCACTGCTGCGCAGTCTACGCGTAGTTTCCAACTATTGACTAGCGTTGGCACATATATATTATTACTTAATTTCGTACTAAACTTGGTGGAAAATGTGTTTTAGATACTTACAATTACTTAATTAACCAATTGTTTGTAAGTTTGAATACAATTACTTTTACTAGCATCGAGCATAAAAGGCACACGCCTTGCCCTACGCCCCAGGCGACGCAAACAGCGCTGTTAGCGTCAACTTCGCTGCCGCTGCCACAGTCATATTTGTTGTTGCTATTCTCGACATATGATTCAATAAGTGGGCAAGATCGCTGCGCGCACTGACAGTTTCTTTTCTGCTCTTGTAATATTTGTAAATGCTATTTAAAACCAGAGTCGTTGAATATGCGCCGCAGCATAAAAACGCAAGTTAGTGACAATAGCCGGAGCACCGATAAATGCCTTCGTATTTTGTTTGTTAATGAAACTTAAATGCCGAACGCACACATACATATGTACATACGGTTACTAAAGTATACAAATGCCGTTGTGCCCGTTTTATGCAAACGCTTTTGGAATTTGTGTGCGCAATTATAATTCATATAATTCGTAAGTGATTCATGGTGGCGCCTTTTATTGCTGACGTTAAATATATGCGCTAAAAGCACTTTCTTCTTGATTATGGCTAGCTAAAGTGAGCAGCACTGAAAACTATCATAAATCTAATTTTTTTATCAGTTTCGGCCTTAGGTTTCTTATCACAGTTGCAAATGATATACACAGTGCATACATTATGTGTATGTATGTAGATATATACATATGTTTTTCAGTACTTGTGTCGCAGTTTGGTAGTGATACCGTAAGGACCAGATTTTTGTAACCGTCAAAATTAACAGTAGCGATCAAACGATATCGATGGCAGCTGTTCGATTTGTTGAGCGCCGATAAGAGCTCAATTCAAAATTGTGTTTAACGCAAAGTGGAATAACTACAAATAAATATAATTTAATTTTTCTTATTTAATAAAAAAAAATCAACTACGAATAATGAGTACAAAGTTCGATTTATTTAACGTAGGGTTTCCACTGTTCCCCTTTTTCTATTCATTATATTTGTATGTGTTTTCACCTTTCTATCATTCATTTTGCAGGGGGAGGTGCGGAAACGCTTCTACGACTTCTTTCTTACAACTTTCGCAACATACACACACACGCAGACATCAACAATAAGAAAACGAACGAACTTAAAAAAATAACAACCCGGAGATAAGAAAACAGAACTTTTAAGCCGAAAACAGCCACAAATCGAAACTGGGCTAAGATAGAAAAAACGAGTGAAAACAAAGGCAACATGGCGCACACACAGCTGGGTAGGGCGGTGAAAAACATTGAGGCACCGCGTCCGCTCAAGACACAATCGCGTTCGTCACTGAAGAACAGCTACCTGGTAATCGAGGAGCTGATACAATTGATTGACAATGTAACTGTGGGTCTGCAGTCGTGCAATACGACAACTGAGTCGATAACGTTGCTGTTGCATAATTTGCGTGTACATGGGCCGCAGTTGGAGGCAGTGTCCAAGGATACACTGGATCGTGCATTCGTTGTGTTTCGCAATGCTTCGCTGGACGAACGTCTGAACATAATGACACGACTCAAGCTGCTCGAACTGATCGAATTACGTGCCAATAGCTGGGAAGATAAAGACACAATTGCCTATTACAAGTCCAAGCAGCAAGTGTCCAGCATTGAGGTGGGTGACAAACTTTAATTAGATAAATAGAGTATATAAATGTATATTCTTAATTGAAATATTTCAGTTACCCGCTGAACCATATCAACACGATGCTGCAGGCGTCATAGGCAACCAGCAAGCCTTTCTCAGCACCTCCCCCACATTTGGCGGCACAGGCGGCGGCGGCAGCAGCATGGGTGCACTTGTTGGCGTCGACACGGCTGCTGCTGCGGCCTTCAATGCGGCAACACTGGCTGCCGCACAGGCAGCGGCAATTGCTGCAGTCGGCTCACCCAATCAGCAGCATCTGTTGTTGCCACCTGGTGCAGTCATACGTAATTCGGGTAAATTTCCCAAGCCCACTAAAATACCAGGGAAAACCTATTGCAAGGATGAGGTGGTCATAAGGAACGCCGATTCGGGCAAGGGTAAGTATCAGTTACAATTTCTGCAGACCATTGCATAAAGTGCATTTTAAAATGTATTTGACTATATCTATCTGCTGTTTGCTAATCGTCCAAAATAGTTATGGGCATTAAGGGCCGACGTGTACACATGATCGAGGAACTTAGCGAAACAATAATATCCTTTCAACGAGGTAAAACGTTAGATCACAATCTCACATAAGCCTAATAAGCATTTATAAATGTCTTGTCTAAAATCATTATCTAAATTCTATTTTGAATTATAACGTCAAATCTGCACAGAATGCACGCAAATACACTCACACACGTACACATGCATAATCAATATTAATGCACACGCACACACAAAATCGCCCGCACGTTAAGGTTGAATTTGAATTTGCATAATTTAAATTATGCTAGTCTTCATTTTGTTCCAAAACTGCTAATTATTTTAATACCAAATACATGTACATATTTCACCATTATTGTAAGAATTATTTTCTTCTATTAATATTAATACAAATTTTGTGCAGTCAACCCTGGCGCGAAGGAACGATTGGTGCAGATTACCGGACCAGCAGAAGATAAAATTAAGTAAGTTGTCAATTAAGTTAATGTTGACTTATGCTTAACTTTTAGCAAATTCCTTTTCAAAGAACACAACTTAGAACATGTAAAATTTGATTTTCAACATCTTCCAAACGGCAGATCAAAATGCGCTGCCAATTAATGACAAATCAAAATTAGCGCTCAAAACAGCAAAAAATCCAGTGTTCGCAAAAACAACTCCGTAGCAGCAAGAGCTATGAAAATATCACTATGCTCTGGCTACCGCTCTCGCTTATGACGAGAGCCGTAGCTGAAAAAATGTAAGCAGAAAAACGAGAGCGGGATGAGAGCAGAGCAAACGCAATTGACTTTTTTGCTACGACTCATTGTGCCGTTATTCTTATTGCAATTTGACCTTCGATTGTGAGCATTGAGCAGCAATAGAAAACGTTTCGGCTACCGCTCTGTCGAAGCGTAGTCGTTAATTTCGTGTTGTGCTATTGCTACCGCTACAGATTTGAACACAACAAACTCCGAGAGCAGAGCACATTTTTCGTTCGACTATGGCTCTGCTACGACTCCCGTCATAAACGAGAGCGGTAGCCAGAGCAAAACGAAAAACTACGGAGTAGCGTAGCATTTTCAAACGCTGAAAAAATTCTGCAAATAGTAAATAGTATTGCCACCTCATACAAAAATATACTGCCAACTAGTTACATCGCTTATTTAAAATCATTACCACTTGGCGTTGCCACGTTGTTGCAAATATGTTGTAAAATAACTGTTTTAACGCCATTTTCCACAAATATTAATGCGCAATATTTACTCGTTTTTGCAGTTATGCCAAGCAATTGATGGAGGATACCATACGTCGTAATGCTTCACCGGTACGCCTGGAACCAGCTCCATCGGCTGGCGGTGCAGGTGGATCCTGTTCGTCGTTGAACTCTTCCAATTCGGATGATGCCGTCGCCGTGCAGCCACGCACGCCTAGCGGCAGCAGCAGCCTGGCCAATCGACTGAGCTTCAATTCAGCACAGAATTTCATGACTGCCACAGCAGCGGCGCACCAAATGTCGCAGCATCATCAACAGCAGCAGCAACAGCATCAGGGACAACATCATCACCACCATCAGCAGCAAGTTGCCAATGCGGCTGCGGCGGCAACAGCTGCTGCCGGTAAAGTTATACGTCCCAATCAGCAGCTGCTTATGCATTCATATTCCACAAACGATGCTTCCGTAGGTGAATACAAATTCACGGTCAATGTGGGCCAACATCTCATCAAGATCACAGGCGACTGCTGCGAGTTAGTGCGTGTAAGTAGTCTGTCTATTCATTAGCTTTCGAATTGAATAATCAAATCTTTCAATTTCGGACAGGTGGCCAAACTCGTCTTGGATGATTACTTTAGCAGTTCCGAGTTCTTGGCTTCAATGGAGGCTGGCGCCGCATTCGATGGCACCTCTCTGGTTAGTCCTGTTACAACTCCCTCCACACCGCTGCCCGGTTCAGGACCACCGCAGTTTATGTTGGGCAACGCGCTGCCGCTGGCCGATAGTGGCATTGGTCTGAATTATGCGGCTGGACAGGGCAACAATAATGGTGATGGCGATGATGAGGTATTTGCAGATTCTGCTGCATCCAATGGGAGCAGCAGTCAGAATGGTTTGGCACGCTCGCGACGCAGTCATTTCTCGCGCAAGGAGTCAACGCCGGAAACGAAAGCAGCACGCGAAAAAGTTGAAGAAGACAACGAGGTCAATCGGCTAAAGACGAATAACTGTAAGTAGCCAGAAGTACCTATATTTTATTTGAAATGAGATTTATTTTAATGTCTTCCTTTGCAGCACGCCTCTCGTATGATATTGAACATTTGATGTACTATTCGAAGAGTCCCCATGCCTGGGCTTTGCCAATTGAATGGGTTAAAATGATGGAAACTGTACCGTCAATACTTCGCAATAAGGTAATTCAACCAGTTGAGATGTACTATAAAGCTTCTGCGCCAAGTGCTAATATCATTCTTGCACATAATTCATCATTAACAACTACTACTACTGCTACTACTACTACTACAGCAACAACAACAACATCAACATCAACCGGCAGTAACGGAGTGTCAGCAATCATTCAAGAACCCATTAATGAATGTGACCCCACCAACATTTACCCAAATGCTAACGATCAACATTTTGTAATTAACAAGCAAATGCAAGCAAAGCTTCTAAATGTAATGCTCGATAGCACAAGCGAACGCAAGCTAATATTAAGTGAACGAGACGGTAGTCACAACAATCGCAAGCCCTCCTCAGAGTCAGATAGAAAATTATATAACAAACAATTGCAAATTATAACAAACACAATGGGTGCAGCTGCCGCAGCTGACAAATGTCGCAGCCAGCAGCTGCCGCAACCACATCTTCAGAATTCGCAGATCAAGACTATATTTCAGCGATATAGTGAGAACGACGAATTCTCATTGACCATGCTTGATGTTTACTCCAACGAGGAGATGAACAACAATCATGCGTTTATCTAAAGCGCTTTTCTATATAGTAAAGAAAGAAATCTCATGACTTAACTATTTATAGTTACTATTTTTTTTTTTTATAATCCCAACAGACGCTAAATAGCTTAGAAAATGTGCCACTAAAAAAACAGATAAAACGTAATACGATCAAATAACAAACCACAACAATGATATACTCCGTATTATATATTTAATGAGCAACGTAACAATTTGCTAGTCTTAGGCTCCGTACACATTTTGTTAAATATAAATATTTCAACCAAAATGTTTGAAAAAAAAAAAAAAAAAACAATTAACTTTGAAAGGAATCTGTGTTTTGGCTGTGAAACAGATTTAGTATTCGCTAGAGTTATATTGCCGGTCAACTCTTATTGTATTATATATATACAGTATTGCCCGGACAATCGCAAATTAACACCAACTCGCACACATACACACATATATACACACACATTGTAATTAATGTTTAACAAGACTAATACAACGGCAATTGCAACATTTAGCCTTAACTGTAACATAACTTAGACGTAAGCGTTTTTTCAATACATAACTCATTTAAAATTTATACACACACGTATATATGTATAGATATATACATGCATATATGATGTAAAATAAAAATGACTTTCAAAGTCGCAGCGCTTGGCTTTATCTATTTGTACATATATTTGACAATCAACCCAACAACAAGCCATAATTACACATACATACATAAGCACGCCACACCAACTCACACACGCATACACACCCAAACACGCACACATTTACTAAATTAGTAAGGTAAGAGCAGTATATCTTTAGTTTTATATACTCTTTTCAAACCTGTTCTATATTAATCATTCAACTCAATTTTCAACAGGATCTACAGGATGAGAGCCAGCGCTTCGATGGTGAAAAATATCTGGCTAGCATTCAAAGTGCCACCAAACGAAATATTGTGGCCGCCGACGATGCCGAAAATGTGGATGAATAACACAGAAGAAAAAAGAAAAACAAAAACAAACAAAAAACAAACGCATAAAATGTAAACAACGAGATTTGACAATAGCAAAATGTTTCTGTGTAGATATTGTTGTGAGTCTGAGTGAGTCCGCGAGTCTGAAAAGGGCCTTATGAGATATCAGACGATCTCTTATCTACACAAATTATCTTTCTGTTTTTGTACTCTGCTTTTAGCTTTAGCGTGTCACGTACATTTCTTAATATTATAAACGACGAAAACAAAAACAAAAAAAAAAAGGAATTAATTACTATGAATTATATAAATACTAACTTAAATTAGGAGCTTTATAAAAGGAAACAAAATACCTTCAACGATTTAAGTGGAATTGTTAAATCAAAGCAACTTTCAATCTAACGATGCTCTTAAATTAAGATAAGAAAAAGAAAAAACGATAAATATTTACTAATATTTAATACACTTACTATGAATATAACTAAATGCAGCTTATTGATGGAACGCTCGATAAAAACTTCACATAACGAAAAGCGGTTCGAACATTAACGGCCAAAATCAACGCAAATGCATTTTTATTTAACGAGTAAAGCAAACAAAAAAAAGAAAGAAAAGCTAATGTTTTTAGTTTCTTAAAACAAACATTTTTCATATATATCTTATTTCAATCATCTCAAAAAAATGAAATTATAATTTTTTGTATTTTTTCATATATTTTTGTGCAATGAATATCATTTAAATGAATTGTATTTTGAATTTTCTCTAGTCCAATGAGTTATGGAAACTTTGATGTCTTTATTTTTGGTTTCTAAAATTTAACACGCCAATGTTTATTTGGAATTTCTGTTTATGTTTTAGCTAATTTATTTAATTTATTATAAATAATATTTTTCGACAACTGCAAATCGTTCACACATGTATATGCAAATACAAATAAATTGAATCAATATCGAAGTCAGATTTTTGTACTGTTATTTAATTCTTTGTCCTGATCAAGTATACCTTTCCGGACTATATGAACAAATAAAACACTTTATTTGCTAGATATGCGTGTATATTTTTATTTATAATTTATCTTTGGCAACTGGCACATAATACATTTATACATAAATTACAACAAAATCGCAATCACAATTATAACAATAGTTTCTTGATATGTTAGGAATGTGGGGGATCGTTATTGAATTCTAAATCGAATAGTAATTTGTGCGATTAATATTGGAAGGAGTTGTGCCAAACATATAGAGCTGCAGACATTTATAGATGGCGAAGAACATCACATTGGTTAAACATATATTGTGTATATTTATCTATATTTTATATGTATGTATTTAGTTGCCCAATAAAGGCCGTCGATCCGTCGTAGTGCTGCGCTGTGTTAAGCTTTTGTTGACGATTTGAAAAAGAGATTGTACAGATTAGTGAAATACTAGTTTCAAATCCAATCTATATAATACACACACATAATACATATATAATCATTATACACCAATACAACATGTATAGTAGATGGAATGCGATCAACTTGACTCAATATTCACGTACATGGAAGTATGATAGTTGGCACGCTGTGCCGGCGACATATTTAGATTGCCCTGATGCTTGCGATCGAAAGTCCAGATAACGCATGTAGCCAACAGGGAAACTGTAGGGAATATATATACATATAGGTATGGCCTTAGCTCTAAGCTCAGACAATCAATTCCATTGTGACTCACTCAATAGGAACAGTATAAAGAAGAGCTGCAGCCAGAAGTGACTGCCGCCGCTGCTGTCCACGATTACTCCGGCGACAATGGTAACCACAGCCAGGCCCAGATTTTGCACCGATTGACAACTGAATTGAAATACAAATTGATTATATTGTATATAAATGAATAAATGTGCACTTACAAGCCATAGGCAGTGCCCAGCTGATATTCGGGCACTATCAGCGATACCATGGGCCACAGGCTGGCGGCCAGCATTGAATAGGACAGACCCATAATTGACATGCCGATGTACGGATTCATTTGGGTGAATGTGAGTAGCAAATGAGCGACAATTGTTGAAATTGTTGCCATAAATACCCAGCTCACATTGCGGCCCACACGATCGATGATAAAGCCAAACAGTGGCGATGCAATAGCCGAGATCAAATATACAATGGAATTGACCGTATTTGCCTGTTCAGTCGTCAAGTGAAAGGTGGATACGAAAAAGTCCTGGCCAAGCGCAACGAACGGAAATATGGCTACATAATAGGCCACGCAGACAACCGATACCATCCAAAAGTCCAAACGGAATGTCATTATATCGCCCAGCTTGGCTATGTCGCCGCCTGGATTGGTGTTACGTTTCAATATGCGTTCAGCGCGCTTATCCATCCAGCCTGCAGTTTAGGAAATTTGTGAATATCTTAATTACATTAATCAAATTTCCTTAGCATACCCAAGATAAGTGTGCACAGCAGCGACATCACACAGGTGAGCCCGGCCAGAAACAGTGTAACGCCCAGACCCGTATAGCCAGCATAAAATCCGGAGACGTAGTTGTAGAGCGGTTGCATTACCCAAAAGTTGACGGTGCTGCCAAAGCGCGCCACTGACAACTGCAGGCCAAACACCATGTTTAGCTCCTTGCCTTTGAACCACAGCACGGCATAACTGTTCTGAGCAACGGCCAGGGACTCGGCGCCAATGCCAAACACAAAGCGACCCACAATCATTAGCCAAAAGCGTCCGAACAGGCCGCCAGCGGCAAATATCAACTGACCCAGCAACACAATCAGCATGTAAATAATTGTGCCCATGCGTATGCCAAAGACACGATCGACCAGAAAGCCACCCACAAAGCAGAGAACAATATTTGGCCACGAATATATAGAATAAATCAAAGTGAATTCGGTGGCATTTAGGTCGAGCTCCTTTTGAAATACATCCTGCAATGCACCCGGATTATCATAGCAAAAATAGGAACCTGTAAGATAAAGAATGATTGAGAGAGACAGATAGAAAGCAATTAGTAATTTATAATAACTGTTAACAATCTAGTAGGTGAACAAACCAAATCCAAGCAGGCACATGAATAGAAGAGCTAGAAAACGATGCGGCTTGCTAGTGGGAACACAGCAGCCTTGTTCCTGGGGTACAGCCGATTCGGTATCCCGTGTGCTGCGCCTACGCACGACAGGCTTCGCCTCATCCTCACCACTGCTGCTCGCCGTATCCACAATTGGCAAACGCTCTTCCCGCGACATTTTCACGAAAATGTTTTCGATTTGTTGACTTTATTTTCTTTGTTTTTTTTTTTTTTTTTTTTTGTTTTTTCTTTTTTTTTTTTTGTTTACTGATGCCTTGGGATGAGATGTTTAGAATTCTGTGTGAGGGTTGTCTATAGCTGAATCTGGGTATATGCCGCGGGGCTGCCCTCTACTGTTGTTGCTTATCATTAGTCCACATCGTGTATTTGTTGTTTTTGTCGCTGTTGTTGTTGTTGCAGCCGCTGCTGTTGCTTTATTGATTAATTCAGTGCAAGTGCAGAGGCACTGTCAAGGCGCAGGCGGGAATCTGGGGATGGGGGTTGAATTGAGTTGCTAAGCGCTTGAGCTGTCGGACTGCAATAAAACAGCATGAAAATGGCATTTTACAAAAAATTTTCCAACATCTAACACTAATGCAAACACAGACACGAGCCACCCTGTGTGGGTGGGTGGGTGACTGGGTAGACAAACAAGACGGAAAGATCTTGGTCACAGTTTGTTAGGTCTAACGGTGCAAATGCGTTGCTAATCAATTAAGTGTCATGAATTGTGGGTGGCTTAAGTGAAGCATTAAGCGAGTAACACCTTTTGTTTCAAATACGAAAAGCACCGCAGTTATTTGCTTATTGTACACATGTTTACATAGCAAAAGGCGCACATATGGCACACCTGCATATGTATGTGTATGTGTGTAGATATGTATGAGCCTGTGTATATAGGATACAAAGCCTTTTTATCAACGTTAACTACGCACGTCATATAATAATTAATCAGTGTCTTTAATTTGGTGTCATTTAAGTTTGTTTTGAAATTATAATTTTGCGCGCGCGCCCACATGATTCAAAAGCACCCGCTGATAACACAGTTTATGATTATTAACATTGTGTTATTATTATTTTGTATTCAAAACAAATACAACTGATTTACAAATGGAAATGTGTGAAAATACTCAACAAGTGCCATTGAAAACCGTAGGTCAACTTGACAGCACGAAGAGTATCACCTCTTACCTGTTTTCCGCAAGCGGAAAAACTAAACTCAAGTCTGTTTTTGATTTCCCACTTTACCTAGGATGGGAACTAGTTCGAAGTAGTCGCTCGCTCCGCCTATCGATGTTGTCATTTGGGACATATCGATAGCAAACTGTTTTTAGAGCTGGACAAATACAATGCGTTTGTATATTAAAGCAACAATTTCACAAATTTTGGTACACATACATACATATAGATAAACAAAGTTCATATATACGACTGTCATGAAAGATTAAAGTCGGTGAGCCACGCAACAAGTATCTATTGTATTTATTATATTATATAAATTGTTAACGTATACTCTCTATTACATTCATCGTGTAAACTAAAATTTGTTACTATGAAATAATGTCATCGCATCAGCGCAAATTCATACTGAAACAAAACGTTTCAAACAACACTGCAAATACTGTAAATACAAACACGCATCTATTTTTGTAATGCTCACAACAGTCGTAACAATTGCAATTAGTGTTGGCTAAAGCTACCAAAACATCCAACAGACAACAGACAGGTGGAGATGGCTGCGATAAAGGTGGGTTGCTAAATATTTCTGAAATTTTAATGCGTTGTTAATTTACATATATTCGTATGTTTTTATTTTCCTTTTCGCTGTGCATGTGTGCATATTTACGCTTCAGAACATCGCGCTGGGCATTTTGTACGGCCTGTGGGACAGCATACGTGGAATGACGCTGGTCCTGCATATAGACAATGAGGTGGCCAGGCAGAATGCAGAATTGGAGACAATGCGCCAACTGCGCAGAATGGACAGGGATCAATATAGACAAGCGCGACGCTCGCCGTCACCAGTGCCCAGCTCAGCAGCGGCATTGATACGTGAGGAGTTTGAGAAGCGAGCAGAGGCCAACTCCGATGAACGTACTTTGGAAAAGATATTCAAAAAGAAGCCAGCAGAGGAATCAGAGCCACAGGCGTAAGTAGATTATTCAAATAAAGGGTAGTCTTTCATCTAATTATGCTATCATAATATAAATATGTGAACCTGTTATCGATAAAAAAAAGTTATCATACAACAGCTGCTTTACATCTTGTAACTGCATTGATCAATTTCGAACACAGCAAATTCCCGTTCGAAAATTTTTCAAGTGCCCCTAACAACAATTTGTATTTATTACGCATTAATTGTATTTATTGCGTTTTATTTGCAGTGAGAAGAAAATAGCCAAGAAATTATTAAAATGCTGCTTGCTCAACGGCGGCTTCACATGGCTGAGCATTGTGTTGTTTGAGAACGTGTTGCTGCCCACGCTCAAATTCTGCCTCACCATCTTTTATGGCGCACAGTCGGATACGCTGCCCTTCATTTGGAGCTGGCTGCATCCTATATTGTCGCTGATCTTTGGCATGATGTGGGTGCTGCCCATATTCATGCTATCGAAGATTGTCAGCTCTCTGTGGTTTGCGGACATTGCGAATGCGGCGTATCGTGTACGCAAAGGTCGCCCCCAATTAATACCCGGAATAAGTAAGCTGTTAGCCGATTTCCTCTTCAGCATAGTGGTGCAAATGCTCTTCCTGGTGCAGAGTATGCTGGTGAATTTGGTGCCCGTCAAATATGTTGGCTCCTCGCTGTGCTTTCTGCATTTGTGCCTTCTCTACTCGCTGTACTCGTTTGAGTACAAATGGTTTAACATGGGCTGGGAGCTGCATCGGCGTCTCACCTACATCGAAAAGAATTGGCCATATTTCTTTGGCTTTGGCATACCGCTGACGGTGCTAACAAATATGTCCAGCTCGGTGATTGTCAGCAGCTGCATATTTTCCATCTTCTTTCCACTCTTCATACTCAGCGGCAATGAGGCCAAGCCCATTGTGGACACTACGTAAGTAAATGCTCTTATTTTATTTCTTTAAAATATAAAAATGTTTTTTGTTCTCAGTGATATTTCTCTTCGACTCTTCTCGCCGGTGGTTTTTATATCAAATCTGTGCTTTGGCGGCAATCCGTGGAGCAAGACTAATCGAATGTTGTCTCAACAGCGCAAGCAACTGGAGCAGCAGCGTCGTGATGAACTGCTGCTAAAGCAGAAGAAACAACAATATATGCTGCAACAGCAGCGGGGTCAAGAGACACGGCGCGAGCATTCAAATTCTCGTTCCCGCACACCGCAACCCGGACAGCCGCATTATCGTTACGCCCAACCGCCGGCGTTTGATGCGGCCCGAGTGCGTGACTCTTCGGCCTCGTCGACACACAGCTCAAGTGCTGCCACGCCCAGCAGCTATAGGCCGCCCCCATTTTTTGGTGGCGTTGGCATGCACAGCAATGTGCCCCTGGTGCCCATACCTGTGCCCGGTGCGCCTCGTACGCCAATCGTTGTGCGCGAGGAGTCGGGTCCAGATGACTGGAATTTGTGAGATTTTTTTGCATATATGCAGACGCACACACCCATACACACTCATATACACACACAAACACAAATACAGAGATATATACACGTAGTTTATTAAGCATAGGCTTTAGCATGTATATACTATATTCATGTACTGCAATCGAACTGTGTATGTTAAAATTAAATTTAAGTTTACGCATAATGACAATGCACATTAGTCGTGGGTCGACAGCGCCTGTCCACAACTAGTAGCTACGTATTTAATATACATATTTACTCGTATCTAAGAGGGCGCCCAATCTGCTCCTGCGTGATTGATTGAACCGGGTGTCAAGGGTATTTTTTATCTGACTGGGCATTCAAAAGTTTCATATTTAAATGTAATAAAATTTTTTGTAAATTCGTCTAAAATCAACTGTGTTTAATATTTTACGGAATATATATAGTTTTTTATATGATTTATGTATATATATTAATTTTTGTATTGATGAAGGAAATGTATTGGTTTAAGATTGTTTTCCAATTAATATATTTTGTAATTTTTTAGATGGTTTGCCAACTCAAATATAAAATTCATTTGTCTTTATATTTTGTTAATTTTATTTGATTAACATTTTTAAAAGATTCTATCAGAGAAATTCAAGGCCACGTATTTGGCTGTCAGTCAAAGGGTTCGTTGTGACAATAACTCCAACTGCTGACCCACATCCTGTTCGAATTGGGCGAAGGGTGTTACCAATTAGCGCACCAAACAATAGATTATGCGGACAGCAGGGTAGCCAACCAAATTGATTATCACCAAGGATACACATGTGTCCACACATTCGAATCGTCTGGCCTGGCCCTTGGCATGGCCTAGCCATAACGCCTGTCGTCAGTTGTCAATTGCGATTCGTGTGGTGCGGTCAATGTTAAGATCTAGTGCTCGGGCTGGCAAATAGTAATGGGCAAATATATAAAGACTTTAAAATGTCTATGGTTAGCATGGACATGGCTGCATATGGAAATTGCAGCGCAGAACACGCAGAATATCAATGTGTGTAAGTGGCAAATCGATAGATGGACTACGAATAGATAGCGCACTGGGTTCTTGGGTAAACTAATTAAGCGAAAGAGCTGGGAGTGGAATGAGGGGAGTTGGGTGTGGGGTGTGGGGAGTTGGAAGTCGCCTATGTAAACAGTGAAACTAATGTCGTGTCCTTTAATAGTTTTTATAAACGAAGTGGATAATGAGCCAGCCACCAAGGCCGTCGAGGTGGTGCTTACCTATTTGAAAAAGAATCCCAGCTACGGTTTATCGGTACAAATTGAGTCCATTGAGTCAAATAAAACGGATGCCAAGATACTACTGGAAGCAAGTAAGAACTATATATATATATCTATATATATATATATATCTATATATATATCTATATATATATCTATATATATATCTATATATATATATATGTATATATAATCTCTATTACTCACAGTTTGCGACAAGTATGTGGCCAGCATTGAGCGCAAGCAACCGCCGCATCTTATATTTGACACCACCAAGTCGGGCGTATCCTCGGAGACAGTCAAAAGTTTCACTCAAGCTTTGGGCCTGCCCACCGTTACCGCCTCCTATGGCCAGGAGGGTGATCTGAGGCAATGGCGAGATCTGGATGAATCGAAGCAAAAGTATCTGCTGCAGGTAATGCCACCGGCTGACATTATACCAGAGGCAGTGAGAAGCATAGTGAAGCGGCTGAACATAACTAATGGTAAGTTTGGGGTATACTCGACTAGTAAATACTACATGTTGAAAAAAGTAATTGATTAAACTAAATATGGGAAATATGAGAATTAACCAATAGGGGCATATATGGCTAGTAAATGCCATATAGCATATACATTACAACTTAATTTCTTTCTCTCCTCAGCTGCCATACTCTACGATGACACTTTTGTCATGGATCACAAGTACAAATCGTTGCTGCAGAACATTCAGACACGTCATGTCATCACGGCCATTGCCAAGGATGGGAAACGGGAGCGCGAGGAGCAGATCGAAAAGCTGCGCAATTTGGACATTAATAATTTCTTTGTGCTGGGCAATCTGGAGTCCATTGGCATGGTACTGGAGTCTGTGAAGCCAGCGTATTTTGCACGCAACTTCGCCTGGCATGCAATCACTCAGCACGAGGGTGAGTTGAGGAGTAAACGCGACAATGCAACGATTATGTTCCTGAAACCCATGGCATATGCGCAATATCGAGATCGTCTTGGCCTGCTCTACTCCACATTCAACTTGAACGAGGAACCGAAGCTAACATCGGCCTTCTACTTTGATCTGGCACTGCGCAGCTTTTTGGCCATCAAGTAAGTTGTATGAGATGGGAGAAGCCTGGGCCACAAGCCCCATTGAATAGGATTTAGTTTCTATATTGAAAGATGGAAAGAAAAGAGGTTAGATATGGAAGTATATTATAATAGATGTACAGTCATATATAATGACTATTTTAGGGGTTTCTTTTTGGTCATTTCCAAAGTAATTAATTTTCATGTTCTTTTCGCTTGTTAGGGAAATGCTGCACTCGGGCGCCTGGCCAAAGGACATGGAGTATCTGAAGTGTGATGACTTCCAAGGCGGCAATACACCGGAACGTAATATTGATCTTAGGCAATACTTTACACAGGTGTGTTTACTATTTCCCCGACACTAATTACGGCCAATAATTATTGTTTACAATATTTGTTTGATTTTTTTGGGCACGTTCAAAGGTTAGCGAACCCACATCTTATGGCACATTCGAGCTGGTCACGCAACCGCGCCAGACATTTAATGGCTTCAGCTATATGAAGTTTGAAATGGATATCAATGTGCTCCAGATACGTGGTGGCAGCTCTGTCAATAGCAAATCAATCGGCACCTGGACAGCTGGCCTCGACTCGCCGCTGGTCGTGAAGGATGAGGAGCAAATGAAGAATCTGACCGCAGATACGGTCTATCGCATTTACACAGTTGTGGTAAGTGTTAGATGGGAGTGATAGTTTATGATTGATTGATTGACTAATTGATTGGTTGATTGACTGAGTGTGCGAGAGGCAAAGCACGCACAGTTTAAATGATTATTCCCGGGCAAGTGATTAGTAAAGGTTTAAAGTACCATTGACTTAATCTCATTCAGCAATTAGCTGATCTAATATTATTTTCAAATATTCACAGCAAGCCCCCTTTATTATGCGCGATGAGACCGCGCCCAAGGGCTATAAGGGTTACTGCATTGATCTGATCGATGAGATTGCGGCCATTGTACACTTTGACTATGAGATCCAGGAGGTGGAGGATGGCAAATTTGGCAATATGGATGAGAAGGGCGAATGGAATGGCATTGTGAAAAAGCTGATCGACAAGCAGGCGGACATTGGCCTGGGCAGCATGTCAGTGATGGCGGAGCGTGAGATTGTAATTGATTTCACTGTGCCCTATTACGATCTGGTGGGCATCACCATTATGATGCAACGTCCCAGCTCGCCCAGCTCGCTGTTTAAGTTCCTCACTGTGCTCGAGACGAATGTCTGGCTGTGCATATTGGCTGCCTACTTCTTTACCAGTTTTCTGATGTGGGTCTTCGATCGCTGGAGTCCGTACAGCTATCAGAACAATCGCGAGAAGTACAAGGATGACGAGGAGAAGCGTGAATTCAATCTGAAGGAATGCCTGTGGTTCTGCATGACATCGCTGACGCCTCAGGGCGGCGGTGAGGCGCCCAAGAATCTATCGGGTCGTCTAGTTGCCGCCACCTGGTGGCTTTTTGGGTGGGTATCGATATGATAGTCGAGGCCAATTCTATAACTCTATATCTAATTATATCTATTGCTCCTTAGCTTCATCATCATTGCATCCTACACTGCCAATTTGGCTGCCTTTTTGACTGTATCCCGCTTGGACACACCTGTTGAGTCACTCGATGATCTGGCCAAGCAGTATAAGATTCTCTATGCTCCTCTGAATGGTTCGTCGGCAATGACCTATTTCGAGCGCATGGCTAACATCGAGCAAATGTTTTATGAAATCTGGAAGGATTTGTCGTTGAACGATTCATTGACGCCACTGGAGCGCTCCAAGCTTGCCGTTTGGGATTATCCGGTGAGCGATAAGTACACGAAAATGTGGCAGGCTATGCAGGAGGCGGGACTGCCAGCCACGCTGGACGAAGCAGTGACGCGCGTGCGGAACTCCTCGACGGCAACGGGTTTTGCTTTTCTGGGAGATGCAACGGACATACGCTATCTGCAGCTGACCAATTGCGATCTACAGGTGGTGGGTGAGGAGTTCTCGCGCAAACCTTATGCCATTGCCGTGCAGCAAGGTTCGCATCTGAAGGATCAATTCAATAATGCGTAAGTTGGGACTGATTTGTTATAGGAATCAAAGCTAATTCGCATTTTGATAGTATTTTGACTTTGCTGAACAAACGTCAGCTGGAGAAGCTCAAGGAAAAGTGGTGGAAGAACGATGAGGCACAGGCCAGCTGTGAGAAGCCAGAGGATCAATCAGATGGTATATCCATTCAGAATATTGGCGGCGTTTTCATTGTCATCTTTGTGGGCATTGGCATGGCCTGCATTACGCTCGTCTTTGAGTACTGGTGGTATAAATATCGCAAGAATCCCCGCATCATCGACGTGGCCGAAGCCAACTCAACCCACCCCAGCCATAAGGATGGTGGCAAGGCAACTGACGGCGTCATATTGGGTCACACGGGCGAGAAGTTCGAGAAATCCAACGCTGCTCTGCGTCCGCGCTTTAATCAATTTCCGGCTACTTTCAAGCCGCGTTTCTAGAGGACTAATAATATATAATTATATAATATATAATTCATTGCGAAAATCGCACAAAGACATTGTCTACGTCGGCAGCAAGCAAACATGCAACAATTTATCACATTTTAATGCACTTTCAATTTTTAATAAACTCATGTGTCGTAAAAATATCTATCTCATCTTTTGGTTGGATACATTTTAGTACAAAAGCTTATTATTATTATTAAGAAGTTACAGTTAGTGTAAAATTAACTCTAACTTAAGACTAAGCACTGGCAGCAGGGGCCTTCGGCTGTACAAAAGTTTAATTTAAAGGGTTTCTTTTGGATTTGTCAAACAGCGGTTTCGCGCTCTGATATTTAAATTCAATTATTATTAACAGCATACCAGTCTTAAGCCACCGTTCGATTTTTAAGCTGTATCCCTGTGAACAACATGCAATGCACCCCTGGTTATCGATAGACAAATTTTTCAGACACATCTCTCACACTCAAAAAGGCGGAGAAAAGTGTGAAAATTTGTCAAATTTTTCAATAAACGTACAAATTGTAAATAAAGCAAATAAAATACGTGTTGCACGCGTGTTGATATAAATAGCTTGTATGCGTCGCTTGAGGAAAATATCGAAAAGTCACAGTGTGACGGGTACGCAAGACAGTGATGCAGCGCCGACGACGACTACAGCAACAACAACGGCGCCCGATGCGGCGGCCCTGACGGATGCCAATGGAGATGGCGGCAGTGCGAATAAAGAAGCATTACTCAATACAGATATTTTTAAACATTTTGATAAGTCTGGCCGAAGCGAATTGTACGTAGCTGCTGCAATTCTTTTTGTTATATGCGTATTAATTAATTATATTCTATGTACACACATTTCATTCGCTAGCTTGAAATACTTAAAGCTACAGCTGCAGGATAGCCCAGAATGTCCAGTCTTCGATCGGCATGGGACATTTAAGCGCGGGATCTCAAACGCCATATACGAGCTTCTTTGGCAAGCATTGCGTTATAAGATTAAAAAAGATGTATTGCTGCATGTGCTCACAGATGTTGTGGTAAGTCCCGCGCATTTCCGAGTTGCTGAGCTAAGTATCTATAATTTCAATTCTAAACTTTTTAGGCCCTGCACAAGGAATTTCCCAGTCTTATACTGGACGTGGTCAACATTTTGGATAGTGAGACATCTTTGATGACCGAGGGTTTGCAGGAGGAGCGACATGGATTTGTACAAATCGTTAAGGATCTGGACAAGGTGCTGCCGGAGAGTTTGCTTAAGGAACGATTGGAAATTGATACGCTGCAGGAAGTGGGCATTGTGAAGAACAAAAGTTTCTACACGAAATTCATCAAAGTCAAGACAAAGCTCTAGTAAGTGGCTATACTAAGCCTATTGAACAAAAAACATGTTACTCCAACTGCTGAAATATGTAGTTGGTTAATTGTTACTAAATTTGTTTCAATCTATGATTTAATTAGCTTAATAATCCTTTAAACTTTTGCAGCTACAAGCAGCGCCGCTTTAATCTATTTCGTGAGGAGAGCGAAGGATTTGCCAAACTCATCACGGAAATGAATCAAGACTTTGAGGAGCACACAACACCTGACACCATAATGGATATAATTAAATCGTTAATAGGTGAGCTCGGCATATCTTAATTATCTATAATTAAGATTAAGATTCTGTGCTTCTCTTGTAGGCTGCTTTAATCTGGATCCGAACCGCGTGCTGGATATTATCATTGAATCCTTTGAGACACGCCCCGATCGCTGGAAATTATTTATACCTCTGCTGCGCAGCTATATGCCCACCGGCGCCATCATTTGCGAAGTGCTTGGCTACAAATTCTGCCACTTTAAGGCGGCACGCACACCGCGATCGCTGTACCATGTATGCGCACTGCTGCTGAAGCATGGAGTCATCGAACTGAATGATATTTATGTCTGGCTAACGCCCAATGACGGTAGCATACGTGCTGAGTGGGAGGAGGAGATTGCCGATGCCAGGGAAATGGTACGCAAGCTCCATGTGATTGCCACCAATAAAAAGGAGGACGACAGAGAACCACCACCACCACCAACGACAAAAAAATTCGATGAAGTGAGTTGCATTAATATCAAAGTCTTATGGTAACTAATGTCAAATGCGTTTTGTAGGAGAAATACAATTCTAACCAAAAGTTTGGACTGTGCGAGGCATTGCTCAAAGTTGGCGACTGGGACAACGCACTCAAAATTATACAAAAACTGCCAGATCAGTCGGTTGTCGTGCAAGATCCAATTGCGCGTGCCATTGTGGAGCTGGTGCATTTGTCAGTCGAGCAGATTTATTACAAGAAAGTCTTCAAAGCACCTGCCGGTCGCAAGCCCAGTCGTAATCGCTTGTACGATGATGCTGCTCTGGTGGCTAAGATGCAGGCGCAGGACTTTGCCGATTTACGTAAATACACATGGCCCATGGCCAATGTGCTGGGACCAGCCATGCACTGCGACACGGTATTGATGTACAAACTGTTGCGCATTATGGGTAAAATATTATTGGATATGGGAGTGGACAACTTGAATGGTCCACCGCCGAATTCGGAGCAAGAACAGCACTATTACGATATCATTACCTGTTTGGATGCAAGCATATTGCCCTCGTTGCTGTACTTGGACAGCAATTGCTCCATGTCCGAGGAGATTTGGGCAGTGCTTAAATTCTTTCCCTATCATTTGCGCTATAGCATGTATGCGCGCTGGAAGAACGACAGCTATCAACTGCATCCGAATCTGATACGGCGCTGCGGTCTGGTACAGCGGGACGTTAAGGCACTTATGAAACGTGTGAGCAAGGAGAATGTCAAGCCTCTGGGACGTCTGGTAGGCAAATATAGCCATTGCACACCTGGGCTGCTCTTCGATTATGTAAGCATATTTATATTAAAAACTTGTGTATTTAATTTAAAGCAAATTATACCTTTACTTTCAGATCCTTGTTCAGATTCAAATTTATGACAATTTGATTGGTCCGGTCTGTGACATGCTCAAGTATTTGACTGCTCTATCGTTTGATTGCTTGGGCTATTGCATCATTGAATCGCTTGCCATGACGAGTCGCGGTCGATTTAAGGACGATGGCACCTCCCTCTCACTGTGGCTACAAAGCCTTGCTTCCTTCTGTGGCACCGTCTTCAAAAAGTACAGCATTGAAATGAGCGGCCTGCTTCAGTATGTAGCCAACCAGCTAAAATCGCAGAAGAGTTTGGATTTGCTAGTTCTGCGCGAACTTGTCCACAAAATGGCCGGCGTAGAGTCGTGCGAAGAGATGACAAACGATCAGCTGCAAGCGCTTTGCGGCGGAGAGCAGCTGCGTGGCGAGGTGATTTTTTTTTTTAAATATATATATATGTGTTGAAGAATAAATTTACTTTTCATATTTTCAGGCGGGCTACTTCAGTCAGGTACGCAACACAAAGAAATCATCGAATCGCTTGAAGGAGGCATTAGCCAACAACGATCTTGCCGTCACACTTTGCCTGCTGATGGCCCAGCAGAAGCATTGCGTTATTTATCGCGAAACGGCTGCGCATAGCCATCTGAAGCTTGTCGGCAGCTTGTATGATCAGTGCCAAGATGCTTTGGTGCAGTTTGGCACATTCTTGGGCTCAACCTATTCGGTGGATGAGTATGTCGAACGCTTACCATCAATTATTACCATGTTGCGCGAATATCACATCAACACTGATGTGGCATTTTTCCTGGCACGGCCCATGTTCACGCACCAGATTAATGTAAGTAGCTTTGATATTTTGTTAAGTATGCCATTTCTTAAATTATTTGAATATTCTATTTAGCAAAAATATGACCAACTGCGCAAGGCGGATCCCAATGCCAAGAAGCTGACGACAGCCCAAAAGCTGCAAAAGTATTTGGAAGCAACGCAGTTGATCATGAATCCCATTGTGGAGTCGGTGCGGCCGTTGCATAGCGCCAAAGTCTGGGAGGACATTAGTCCTCAGTTTCTGGTCACCTTCTGGAGTCTGAGCATGTACGATTTACATGTGCCCAATGAGATTTATCAGCGAGAGATTGGCAAGCTGAAGCAGTTGGCACAACAAGCTGCCGATGGCAAGGATTCGGTAATAGCCAACTTATTTATTGACATCGAAGAGTCAGTTATTAATGCTTATAACCTTGCAGAATCAGTCCAAAAACAAAAAGGAACAGGAGCGCTACATTGCGCTCATGGAGAAGCTAAATGATGAGCGCAAGAAACAGCATGAGCATGTGGACAAAATACTGCAGCGTCTGCAGGAGCAAAAGGATGGCTGGTTTCTGTTGCGTTCCGCTAAATCAGCGAAAAACGATACCATTACACAGTTCCTGCAGCTATGCCTCTTTCCGCGCTGCACCTTCACTGCCCTGGATGCGCTCTATTGTGCCAAGTTCGTTCAGACTATACACAATCTGAAGACAGCGAATTTCTCTACACTGCTCTGTTACGATCGGGTATGTATATACTTTTGGTATAAAATCAAAGTCAGTTTATAAGCTTTTGAATTCCTTTCTAGCTCTTCTGCGACATTACATACTCGGTTACATCTTGCACGGAGGGTGAGGCGACGCGTTATGGTCGCTTTTTGTGTGCCATGCTGGAGACGGTAATGCGTTGGCATGCTGATCAGGCTGTCTTTAACAAGGAGTGCGCCAATTATCCTGGTTTTGTGACCAAATTCCGCGTCAGCAATCAGTTCTCGGAGGCCAACGATCATGTAGGCTACGAAAACTATCGCCATGTATGTCACAAGTGGCACTACAAGATCACCAAGGCGATTGTGTTCTGTCTGGATTCGAAGGACTTCATGCAAATACGAAATGCGCTCATAATATTGATGCGAATTTTGCCCCATTATCCGGTGCTATCCAAGTTAGCGCAGATTATCGAACGAAAGGTGGACAAAGTGCGAGAGGAGGAGAAGACAAAGCGACCGGATTTGTTTGCCATCGCCTCTAGCTATATTGGTCAGTTGAAGCTGAAGTCTCCTCATATGTTCAAGGAAAGTGACTTCCATCAGGTGGCCGAGCGACCTGTGAAGGAAGCAGCGCCCATACCTCCCGGTATGAAGATGCAGACCGGCGATAAAGTGAATGCTTCTGCTGCCACAACATCCACAACGAAAACGGCCAGTAGTTCTACCTTCTATGAACCAAAGGCAGGAGGAAAAGAGTTGGACGCAAAGTCTAGTAAGTAGCTTTAGCTTAAGGTATTAAGTTGAGTCCCTTAATACCTATTCTAATTCCTATTCAGCTCAAACAGCGCGTGGCGATACCAAGCCCAGCAAACCAGACGGCACGTCACCTACTGTGGCATCCATCTCAAAGACTGCTTCAGCACCATCGAACAGCGAACGCGAGAGCAAACGGGATACGACAACTGCATCAGTCAGGGAAACTCAATCTCATCGGAGCATGGATGCCAAGGAAGAGCAGCAGCAGTCCAATAGCAGCAGTACCAATAGCAACAATATCAGCAACAATAGCAACAGTAATAATAGCAATAGCAATGGCGGCCAAAATGAGCGGCGCAGCCGGGAAAGGGATCGGGAGCGTGAGGAACGACACAGTTTAAGCAGCACACGCAGCTCACAGCGGGAAAGCAATCGCAGCAGCAACAAGGAGCGTACCGAGGCCGAACTGCAGCAGCGAGCACGTGAACGAGCACAGCGGCTGGAGGAGCTGGAGCTTTCCACTTTGCGGGCACAGAAACGTGAGAAGCTATCACGACGCGATGATCGTAGTCAGAATCGGCATGACGGAGTCGAGACTGTAGATCTGGTTACGGGCAGCGGTATCAGCAATCAGGAGCATCGCCACTACGATGACTATGATGGACGCCAGCGGGATCGTGATCTAAGTTCGGTGTCCAATGAAAGCAACGGATCGCTGCAGCATCGACGCAGTCACGAGACAATTGAATATGATAAAGGTAAGTGAAATCGAAATAAATCGTGATCTACAATATAAAAATTACATAGAAATTTGCTAAAAATATATTTTCTGTTTTGCTTGCAGATTCTAAACGTCGTAAATTGGAATCATCTTCAAGCAGTTCAAAGGTTAGTAGCATATGGTTGCATACATAGTACGCTAAGACAACGACCGACCAAACCACAACCAACGGAGGGCATAACTATAATAAATACAAAAAAAAAATCACATACAAAACTAAAATTGAGTCACTGAGAGAGCATGAGAGAGACGCCTTATAACACACACATGTTCCACCATCCGGTATAGACGAGACGTCAGACCCACCAAAAGCAATATCTCTGGACACAATTGGATCTCGTCCTAGTGTATTCTCTAAGTATACATGTGTACAATTGGGGTATTATATGTATAGTTTTAAGGTATATGTAAATATTAAGTTAAGCGCACAGTTGAACTGTTTAGAGAGAGTGTTTATTTATATCATAAGCGATTGGAATTTGTAGTAGGTTTTCTTTTAATTTGTAGGCAGCTTGTGAAAAATGTTCTATATTCTCGATTCTAAGCCGTATTATATTGAAGTAAATTGTTATGTAGTTTGTGGGTAAGCTAAGCTAGTTATATAATAACAAATGGACCACAACAAGAACAACGGAGGACTAGTCTAGCCGATGAAGATAAAAACGAACTCAGGAAGCAAAGCAGAGTTGGTGTACGCTGCAAAACCGCACAAATATACACAAATAACACATCGTGGGAATACTAGTAATCAAATATACTATAAAGAAAAACTCCCAAATCATCATTGGACTAAAAACGCTATATACGGACGATTGCTTCTTACGTATCAAATGAGGCGCTCACATACTGGAAGCCCAGAGCGGAGATGACAGCGACTTCGCCACCCTAAATACATTGCAGTCTGGAAGATGAAATCAAGCTAACTCCATCGGAACCATTGATCGTGCCTAAAACCATTTGAGACAATCAACCGCAACAAGTGAGCTAAAATAACTTTGAGCACACTTCCCAACTGCAGACCGGAGCAGTCAGCAGACCACAACTTTGCTTTGACGAGGCCTATTCAACAAAAAAAAATTTTAAATAATTGATTCCAAAAACCTAAGCATTCCGGAGAACAATCCTTTCACTACTTACAACACCGAATCCTGTTTCGAATTATTTCAACAAATCTATTTTTGGACAAAATGGTTCAGCTATACCTAAAAAAAAAGTATTCCATGGCATGGAAACTGATACTAAACTCTGCCGATTTGACTTAAAAACACAAAGTTGAATCCTAAGACGAATTCTTAACTTGCTGACTTCGCGTAACTTCGTAGACAGTCTGTTGCCCGACTATGATGTAACCCTTTGAAATGTGGACCAGGAGTTAATTCTTCAAAGTAGACTTTTAACAACAATCTGGAAATCGCAATTGACTGACCAACCGTACAAAAAAACATTCCACGGAAAAGGAGTTATTAGAGACTAACTTAATCTACAATGAGGAAGTCACAAAGACTTTCGCGGACCAATTCTGAAGTTTTAAGCACCAGAGATTTCTCTAAAATCATTAGAAATCTTTAAAAAGCCATTAAAAAATCTACTTCATTCTATGCGACAACAAAAATAACATTTTAAAACAAACCCAAAAAAAGAGCAACATAAATTCTACAAATAATATAAACTACTATAATAATGGAACACTATACCCCCTGGACGGTTGAGCTCCCAGAGTTGACCAACACTGATCCGACTCTTCAATTCAGCACAAAGCCGATTGCAGTTTAGTTGTATATTCGTTGATCTTGATTGTGTGCAGACGGGTAAGTGATCAGCGTGTTGCGGGGCGGACACTCAGCTTAGGGGCGGGACAGGATTAGCGTGTCAACGGGTGGGGGAGCACTTTGAACGTGCTGTTGGTCTTAATACATAACTATTATTCTTTTTAGTTTTTTTCTATTTTAATTTCGAGTTCCTAGCGACTTCACCAATCCATATTAATCAAATGCCATTACAGAAGGTAGAAGAGCTCGTTGATAGTGTGAAGAAGGCACGTGGCCTCAAGACCAAAGAGCGCAACAAGGACAAGCTGTCTGATGAGGAACGGGACGCACGCAAGGATCGCAAGCTTGGACGGAAGCGAGATCGCAACGAAGAATCTGGCACCAGCGACCATAAGCGTCGGCGCGAAGGTGAGGAATATTTAGTGAGGAATCTATATGCAGGCCATTCAAGAATGTACAATTTTTAGCACAAAACGGCGATGAAGACATCCGTGAACGGGAACGCCATAGAGTAAGTGCTCAATACTACTAGCAAGCAATATGCGATGGCTAACGATAACATTTCCTCCTGTTATCTGCAGGAAAAATCCCGAGAACGTTCGCATGAAAAATTCGATCGAGAACGCGGCGGCGGTGGCAGTACGAGAGGAGATGATCGTCAATACAGCATGCCGAAATCGACACGCTCCTCGAGAATGAACTACTGAAGTGGGGTGGGCCATTTCCCCTATTGTGCAGTGCATTTGGTTTAAAAATAAAAACAAATCCATTTAACACTATTGCAAAATATCCATACAATTTTATTTACTCTTTTAACGTAAGGCAAATACAAATTTGTAAAAACTTACAATTTTTTTTAGTACCTAGTTAAAAAGTTCAATAACAAAATAAACAATGTATAGTTTTAAAAATAATAGTAGTTCAAATTTTAAATTTA
Source organism: Drosophila buzzatii (assembly GCA_035045845.1). NCBI lineage: Eukaryota > Metazoa > Arthropoda > Insecta > Diptera > Drosophilidae > Drosophila > Drosophila buzzatii. The sequence goes on from JAWNOS010000180.1 coordinate 681,078, forward strand.
TCTGAAGAGCACAAAGTTTAAATACAGTTGGTTTGTATAAGATAATAAATTGAATTTGGCGCCTATAAATATAATATTTAAGTTCGAATAGTCTCTGCCATTCGCATGAATTATCTTCTTCGACATCGATAATTTGTTTGTCATTGATAATTATCGAAATTATACATCGATAGTCATTTTCGAATTGAATTAAAGTTTATTATTTGAATATTTGTGGGGCCATTTTCGCAGCTGAAACTCTGAAATATATATTTATACATTCATTTAACGATATTGTGTTTCTTGCATCTGCATTTATTTTGTTATCGCGTTGTTCTCCACCCACTTTAAATGGCAGCAACCCTGAAATGCGCCCAACGCCGTTATGAGAATTTTTTAGTACATTTTGTTGCAAAGGATATATCGCTAGCAAATGTCCTGTGGCCACACGTGAAGGTGAAGCTCGAGAAAATTTTTAGTCTTTAGTGCGTGCTCCAACAAATTGGCAATGGCAATGGCCCGGCGGCAAGACTACTTTAATAAATACACAAATTTTCACAAAAATCACATCAAGTTGTTTGCTGTTTATATGAAAACGGCAAATATAATGCAAAACTTTAACGTGCTCAAGCGTTCGCTATAAGCAGCAGGAGGTGGAGGAGGACGGGCGCTGCCGTCGCCTGCACCCACCAATACCAATAGACAGTAACAGTTAATGGGCGAAGTGTGTGCGTGTGCTAAAAGTGTTGTTAGTGTTATTTCAATTACATCAATTATTATGAGATCCGCGGCGTGCGAGCTGTAAGTCAAACAAGTGTTTAAACCTCTAAACGAAGCGAACAATACAAATATGACTAAAGAAATTTACAAAAATTAAAAATCAAACAAAAATGACTGCCAACGATAGGCGTGTCTGCTCATAAGTCGCTGTTGCTGCACAATTTACACAGACGGAAATAGTACGTAGTCTTCTCCATTACTAATATTTTATTAATATTTATATACATATACTATATGAATTGGAATATACCTAAACATTGTCAGCTTACATAATTGAATATGTACTATAAACTATGAGCAAGGCTTGCGCTGTGTAAACGCTTTTGAATATGAAAATAATTGCATAATAAACTGACGATTTTTACATGCCTTATTATTTGTCTATATAGCCCAGTGTCATTATTATTATGCGAGTTTGCTGCTTGGCATTTTAATTTCGCTTATTTGCAGCTAAACGAAAAAAAACCTCGTCCCTTTGTAGTAAAAAGTAGCTATTACTTATCTGCCTCCTGGGCCGGGTTGCCCAGGCAGAAATGTACCAAATTGAGTACAATCTTCTGCTATTGAGTACTTGGTACCTTCTATACACAAATATATACATATATATATTCGTATTATTTAGGTAAAACATATTAGCTGAAATTAAGTTACAACTCGTTTGCATATAAACTAATTCCCGTTTTTGCCTTTGTTAAATCGAAGCTCATAATTCTTCTTTGTTATTTTTGGTACATTTAGTACGTTTAGCTCTCGCTCTATCTCTATCTTGCTCTGGGTCTAACTGTTTCCTTTTTTTTTTTTTTTGAGCTCTCCCACACAATAAATTGCAAACATCTGTTTTTGCAAGCGGCAGCGGCCATTGCGCATGTCCCGTGCCAGGCGCGCGCCCACGCTAACGGTACCTACGCTAAACAAAAACAAGTTGTCACATCGGCAACGGCAGCGACAACGGCAACAGCAACGCCGACGTATTTTTTCTTTTATTTTTACGTCACATTCGTTGCTGCTGCCCATCGAACTCCCAGCCATAATAACAACAATGGCGACACATAGACGCAGCGCAGCTCAAAAGTATGCTACGTTTATGTATGTGTGCGTGTGTGTGTTGCAGCAGTGCAGTCGCCATGATTGTTGTTGGTAGTGCTGTTGAGTAAATGAGTTTGTTTTGTCATGTGGACAATGCCAAGCTGACACACACACACACACACATGCACACTCTTTGTAACTGCAAATCTTGAATTTTCAAACATTTGTTTTGGGTTTTGTTTCCTTTGATCAGTCAGGCTGGGCATGTATCTATCGATATCTGTTTTAATTATCGAATTGCCTTTAAAGACAATGCCACTAGCACTAGAATCATTCAACACTGGTACTTTGAATGCACATATGTATGTATATGCTTATACACACGTATGCATGTATGTATATGTTTCCTTTGTGAGTTTTATATATGAAAGGGCATTTAAGTAAAAACAGTGTAGTTAAAATGTCTGCAAATATATCTAAGGTATAGGTATGGAAAGCACTGTCTTCTCAACAAATCCTTTTAGAGATCAATAAAACTAAAATTTATTCAGCAATATATTTATAATAGTACTTAAACGCCGGGTATCTGATAGTCGAGCCATCTTCTTGGCAGCTTTTGGCAATGGGCAAAGCAATAACTATTGTCTCTTTGTCACGCCCCAACCAGTATTTGCCTTTCTTTTCCACTGATTTAGTAGATGAGTATTGCGTGTTATTCGTCCTTCGGACATAACCATTGCAGAAGTGTAATAAATTTCTTCGCCTCTGCTTCTTCGTCATTATCTTATTTAAGGCTCGTATTTTTTGTCAGTGTTTTTTTGCTGGTCTCGGTCGTCGCTTTGAACTAGTGTTATTTTTTTGTCTATTTCGGACCTTGGTCTTGTTGCCAATGTCCTTCAAACCACGCCAGCCGCTTACATAACGCGTCGCTTTGTTGCTACTTAGTGTGCGGTGAGGCAGGATTAATACAATTTATTTATTCGTCATAATTCTAACGAATCTCTAGGAAAAAGTAATAGGTTTGAGTCTGCACACTTAGAGCTTAAGTCTATTGAACTTCAAGCTTCATTGTAGTCGTCTGGGTGTTCCTTTCGATTTTCTGGTTGTTGTCACAACAGGGTTTCCTTCAACAAAAAGTTTTCTTCTTTATAGGGACATAAAAACTCTGCTGCTGCGGTTGCCTTTATTGGCTGTCTTTTGTGATTTCAAAATGTATTTAAGAAAACTAAACTTGCGTTGGGTTGTTTCCAAATACTTGGCGAAGAAGCCTTATATTAAGAAAGTTTTATTGAAGTATTATTGTATGTATATAATGATTTTTTAGGAAATAAAACTTTGGTTGGAATTCAAACTTTTCCTTAAAGAATAATTATTCTACCAATCAAATTTTTTTATAAAATATTGATTACGTAGATTATCTCAACTTTATATCTCAAAATCAAAAAGTATTTTTCATTCGAATTTTCTCCGTTGATTCGCTGACTTAAATCCGTTTGAGCATTTATTTTAAGTGGATTTTAATGTGCCTTGATTGTCTCCTTAAATTGCTAAGTAAACACATCAACAAATGGCTTTATCATCAATAGATAGCTTGTAGAGCGGGAAACTCGTTACGGCATGCAATGCATGCAGGTCTTCGCCTTGGAGGCGTAGAGGCGTATGTCCTTTGGTTTCAATTATGTGCACTTACTGCATGCTGTTCAAGTACAAGGATAATGGACACACACACAAAACAATTTGTGCACATATTACACATATCTTGCATAACTGTTGTGCAGTCAGAAGAACCCATCGTTATCCTTCGGCCTGCCTGACAACAGGCCAAGCATAGCTCTGCATTTTTCTATTTGTTCCTTTTTTGTAGCTCGTGTCAGTCGATCGATATGTAAATGCCACGAACCTGATATTGAAATATACATACATATATAGACACACAAACAATCGTACATATGTGCACATTTTCAATGGCAGGCAAATGGAATCGCATACATTGACAGGCATTGTGTACATTGTAATTACAAGCGAATTACGTCGGGCTTTTCTCCTTGCGCGCCCAGCAAACCCTTGGCAAAAACCAATTTCAAACTGCAGGATCTGGTAATACCTTTTGCGGTTGCTTGTGCACTCAATTACTAATTCCAATTAACAATAAAAATTGTTGGAAAATGAAAAATACCAAATAATTAGAAGAAACAAGTAAGAGTAGTCCAGTTGGGAGTGCTCGACTTGTGAACACTCTGATATCATGCTTCGATTCTCTTACACATATTCCATAGCAAACGATACAGAAGTATCTACTACGTCAAATTTGTTGGAGGCATTGAAAAACCGAAATATTAATCTGTTTAGTGAACACAGGAATACGCATAGCAAATTTGGGCTTAAAAAAAATTAAAAACATTAAATTCATGCTTGTAGCTTTGTGGTCTTTCGCCCAAGAATAATGAAGCAAAAAAACACATATGCCCTGAACTCTCATTTACAATAAACACAGAGTACTCAGATCATTGTCAATGTATATAGGATATGAAAACGGACAAGATATAATTGGAAAAAGTCTTTACTGAGTGTGATTGAGTTCACTGAATTGTGAAAAATTTCAAGTATATAGGTGCAGGTGTGCAGCGTTTCATTTTTAATTTCGTATATTTCTCCCATAAAGCAAATCAAATTTATTTCAAATAAATTACACTCATCCTATTAAATACAATTTTATTTAAATATTAATAATCACACTAATTATTCTTTACATATTTTTAAATATAAAATCAAATTTCATTTATATATTTATTTTTGCCGTTGTATAACTCAATGTTGCCTCACTGTGCTATAGCCGGCGTTTTTCTCTCAGCTCTCTCTCTATATCTCGTACTCTTCGGCTTGCTCGCGTTCAGCTGCTCTGCTCACCCTCTCTCTCTCTCTTACGCTCTCTGCTATGCTCGCTGTGGTGTTTTGAATTTTCCTGCTGATGTTTGTTGCTCCGTTTCAGTTCTTGACTTCAGAGCGCGGACTGCAGTTTGTTTTTTTCAATTCGAACGCAAAGAAATAATGTATAAAAATACAAATATTACAACAATATTATCAAAAACAGAAATATATAAATAAATACATACTTAATGTTCATGCATATAATTGAAACTGAAGTAGTGTTTGTGTTCCGTGGTTATCTGCATTGAGTCACACAGCACGTGTAGGTTTCCAGAACTAAAATTGCGCCATTTTCGCATCGAGCAGCCACATATGACTAGTGAAATTGATGATAATGCTCGAGTTTAGTTCGGTTTGTATTTTTGAAGAAAAAACAAAAATGCTTTGTGCTGTGCGTACTAAATGAATGTTATTTATAAACCCAACAAGTCCAAACAAAAATCTTGAGAGCCAACGCAGCGGGCAGCTGCCTTTTGCTAATGGAAAATGCTTTCAAAAATCAAAGTCAAAATGTGCGTTGCCTAAGAATCAATTTGTATTTTCAATTTGTATTTTGTTAGTGACATTTTGTGATACATTTATACTCACATACATCATGGTGTATATTTTTAGATATTTTTCATAATTTTCTTTTCGAACTGTAATGAATTTGTTCACCTAAATATTTGTATTTTCTGTTTATTTTTGCTTTTCCCACACTTCCCTGACGCGCTGTCTCTCACTCTTACCTCTCTATTGCTCTCCCAGTCTCTCACCTCTCTCTCTCAGTTCGCTACACTGTCCCACTTTTTGTTGCTGGAAATTGTGTTTCGCATTCCAAAATCTTTCTGTTCCGGTCATTTGCATTCGTTTCTTTGCGACATTGCTGTTCTCCCACTGATAACAGAAACCAACTCGCCGACGCCAACAGCTCACAGACTACCTAAACAAAAATACCAAAAAGAAAAGAAAAAAAAACTCCCCTACACATTGCTAGGTATATTAGCTGCTGTAAGGTCTCAGATCGTATCGGGGTTGCAGCTGTTGAGTTCCATTTGGGTTTTCCATAAACACGAGATTCCTGTTAGGGCTCAGTTTTACCCAAGGGATTTATCAACGAATGCGCAAGTATATTTGGAATAAAAATATTCCAAGTCCGATTACTTATTGGAAGTTTGATTAATTATTATGGTGCGTAATTGCAAAATGTACCTAACACATTTTATATGCTGAAATGGTGAGATTTTATAAGCTCAGTGAACTTGTTAGATTAAAATCCGCTCTCTCTTGACTATACTGTTGCTGGTGACTAACTTGTAATCTTGTAGTAAAATGAGTATATTGACTTTTGCATAAGGTTTTTTTTTTATAAATGTGTATAAAAATCAAATATTCTTATATTTCAGTACCATACAATTTCTTTCGATTACTCGATTATAAATTTTTTTTTATAAAAAATCTGGTCAAGGTACAAATTTTGTAAACAACCTAATTTGATCATTAAATAGTCATTCAATCAAATATAATTTTCGATATATTATTTAGGTTCAAATTTTTATAGAACTGTATTTTTTCTTATCAATTGTAATGCACGTTAAGTCCCATATTTCTTGCGCCATTTCCAATGTAAAATGCTGACCACATTAAGTTTGATCAATAAATTTATCAGAATTAATATTAAAAGCCACGATAACGCTTTCCATAATTATATTACGCAAGTATGTCGGACAAAGCATTTGATTTATGATGAATTGGTAACCGCTATCACTACTGTAATTCCCAAAATATCTATCTATACATATGTAAGTTCTATATTGGCCTTAATTTTAATGCAGTTCAATTTAGTTGAGGTATTCCCAAAAGAAAACAAAAAAACAAGAAAAATAAAAGCAATTATCAATTTCCTATCAAATTGTTTTTAAAGCTCATAATTGAATTTGATTTTATATCACATTTGATATCATAAATATATGAGCTCATCAGAGTCAGACGAAAAACTAAAAAATGGTGTGCAAAACTGGTTGAAGTTTTATGTGGATATTAATTGCATTAAACTCGCAACATTCAATAGATAATAGTTAAGAGCTGGAATAATCTAGATAATTTGACTTCTGTTTGAAAAGGAAATTATACAAATCCGAGTTTACGATTTGATTTAATGTTTTTCTATATTGCCTCATAAGACCACTTGCTGTTTGCCCAATTTTCGGTCATAAATATGCGCCTTTTGCTAACAGCAAACCAATTGTGAAGCAAGTCAATAGCCAAAAAAATGGACAATTTCAAGGGAAGAAGTTTTTTCCCTTCTTCTTTTTCGTTTGGGCTTATCTCACTTGTCACCCTGTGGGATATTTTCCTTACAGTACACAGTAAACTCTGTCGTCAGGCCGTAAAATGATTTTGTGGTGATTTGTGATACACATTTTGGTAGCTTATGCTGCTGTTGTTGTTGCTCTTATTATTCTTGTTTTGCGGCCTTTTAAGTCATTTATATGAAATACTTTTGGGCACCATTTTTCCCCTTTCAAGGTCATCAATTTGGGTAGAGAAATTATTTGGAATTTTGCTTATTTTAACGAGTTTATCGGTTGAAGTAATATCATTAGGAAATATACTTGAGGAATTGCAGAAATTTTGAGTAGGAAAGTGGCTTAATAACAATAATAGGATTCATAATCAAATTTCCTTATTTTTAAGCAAAGACTTCATTTAACCTAACCTAATTATTCCTATCAATAAGAAAACATATAATATATGCAATAAACTAACTTTTGTCTTACCTTAGTGCCACTTTAGGCCTAGCCAAGGATAACAAAATTTTAATTGCTCTGCATAGACATTTTATGAGCTCTTCCTGCCCCCAAGGCAACGAGTCCCTTAACAGAGTTAGGAATGGAAATGTGACTGAATGCCTTTCGAATGATAAAAATATATTTACATACACTTGAGAGAAAATGTTGAATGAGAGAGGTTTTAGAAATAAGTTCAAAACTTTTGCTATTAATATTATTAAAAATATTTCAGAAATTTAAATATTAATAAAAATATTAACTTTTTAAATTTCTGAAAAGTTCTTTCACCACTTAGCCTAGATATTTTCTGCGCAGTTCAGTAACCATAAAGATGCCAAGCATATGGCAATTGTTTCAAATCTCATTTCACTGGCAGCTGCAGTGCTTCATTTTGACCAAGTTCCGTTGCGGAACTGTTTCTCTTTGGCTGGAGAACTACATTGAACTGGTTCATAATCCGCCCTCAACCGGTTATGGTTGCATGTGCATATGTATTGCTTGTTGCAGTTTTGCATCTGTGCAATTGGCTTTGATTTGTTTGGAAATGAATCACATTATTATTATTATAAATGTAGGAGAAAATTAAAATTCTGTGCCCAGCCAGAGCAACACTTCGTAATTGTCTCTGCGCGTGTGGCTATCGATTTGGTCTGGCGCTAAGGTCAAAGTTTGTTCCATTTGAATTTGGCTTTCAATTCATATACATACATATATTTATTTATCGATCTGTTAATATAGTAATAAGCACACAGCTGCTGCCTATGCATATGTGCAGTCGAATGCATTTCTGAAATGCATTTTGAATATCTATTTTTCTTCTCTGCTGCCACAAAGACAAATATTTTCTTGGTAAGCGTCCAAAAAAATAAATACATCCATTGGCCATAAACAAATGGCGTTTTGAATATTAAAATTGCATTTTGTATACCCTAGGGTCGATGGTCAAGAGAGGTAATAACTATATGGAAACTAAGAAAAAAAAACTAAAAAGAGAAGCAATTCAAAAGATTTTAGCTATGGATAAAATATTAGGGAAGCTCATATATTAAAATGCATTATGCAAATATAAATTTTAATCTGCAAATTTGTATAAACGAAAAATAAATAATATATTTCATATATAGACTCTAAATATAAATAAATAAATAAATAATAACTTCCATATATAGACTCTAAATATTCTTGGTTCAGTCCAAATTAAATCTGCGCCTTCAAACAAAGTCAAAGATAATAATAATAATATACTATTCATACATGCTTTTATCTAACGCTTCGTACAGAGTATCTAACAGTCATACATACCACTTATCTTTTTCGCCTGACCTTTAAATGTTTTCTTTTTTTCTATTTCGAACCTGAACTTGAATTTGACGCAGTCTGGATGGCCGTCGGCCATAGACTACTAAATTCTCTTAAAAAAATATGTGCAATTTATATGAAAAAAAAAACAGAAATTTGAATGCAAAAACAAAAAGTCAAAGTTAATTTTTAACAGTTGAACAGATACGTCAATTCCATTTTGTGTTCAAATATTGCCCTCAGGTGCCACATCACAGACCGTAATTCCATAAATTAATATCGACAGCAGTCAATATTTATGAAAATTATTTCGGAAAATGTTTATATTCGTTTTTCGTGCATAATAATTGAAGGCGATTAGGCTTAAAGTAAATAAACTTGAGAATAATTGTTATTTAAATTTATAGACGTGTCATTGATCCGATTATATATATTTGACTGTCAAGGTCACATGATTTGTGTTTGTGCAGCCTTTACCTACTTTGTTACATAATTCACACAGTTTGCCAACATCCTTGCTTTGCCTCCATGGCCACTTAATAAAGTTGAAATCCTTTTGAATTGCTTAAATTCGAGCTAACTTTAGTGCTTCGGCCGCTCTTAAGCCCTTAAACTATTTAATTGAATGCAATTAGTTCCATCTGAAATGAATTAATTTAACACAGAATGCTCTTGTTCGATTATTAAGTTAACCATAAGCCGTTTTGCGCCTTTGATTACCGTTTTAAACCGTTTAAGTGGTTGGTTAACATTTGCATAGAAGTCACTGAGCTTGAAAATGTTTTCAGTTTGTTGTGGTCCCGCCATCAGCTCATTGACGGACTATCTGAATTGACTTAGGGGGTAAATCAATTTAGAATACGTCGTTGGCATTGTGACGCACGCGACTATTGTTTGAAAGGGAAACAGGAACTACTACAATCTGAAGAGGGGTCAGGCATGCGCTATATAAAAAGCAAATTTACGATATCTATTCATTTCTTATTGATATCTCTCTGTAATTTAAATCAATCTGAATTGATTGTTTTCAAATACTAGCCATCAATTAGACAATCCTCCATTGAGCTCATTCGAGAAGAACTTAGAGTTCAATTTTTAGAAAATTTTCAAATTTTATTGACAGGTGAAATAAATGTTTAATGAATAATATTTACATATTTTAATATTTATAATATATATATAATATTTTATTATATTTAATAAAGAGGTTATAATATATATATTAATACTTCTGTAATGTGCTTTACTTATTTGTATTATTATTTTTTAATTCATATATGAAGAGCACTTTACGATAGAAAGAATACTTTACGCGACACGATTCACTGCAAAAATGAAGTCAGGCTTAAGCGATAGCGACTTAACATAAAGACTTAACATGCAATCGATATACACTTAGCATGCAGACATATCGATATATAATTAACATTCAAAATCTTACATTATGGAATTTTTTTTATCAATAGCAAATAAGAAAGATCCAGTGGGGAGTCTTTGACTAGAAGATACCCTGAACTAGTTTTCTTGAGTATACAAAGTTTGGCAAATTATGGAAATGGAAATTTAACAAGAATTTATAATAAAAGTTAATTCCGAATCAAAATATGATCAGATATAATTAATAGCCAGCGTAATAATATACCCATACAATAGAATTTCTCACTTGACTGAGGCGACAAAAATAAATCATATTTGACGGGCAATGTTCAGAAAAGCAAACAACTACTATAATATTTGTAAAAAAAATTCCGCTGTCAATTGATGAAAATTGCATAGATATTGGGAAAAACATAGCGCATTATTTGAAGGGGCAAAGAGCTGGAGGCTCTGGCAGTTGTTATTGCCCTTCAATTGAGCGCATCTCGCCATCGCACTTGACTGCAGCCAGCCAATGCATCAATTACTGTCGCACATAGTATTCTAATTATACGATCTTTCGCGCTTTATCTGTCTGTGGCGGCGACTTGATGGATAAGCGTCTGTAATGAGAGCGCGTGTTGAGAGCTGTAATTGACTGCTATCAGAAGCTATTTTTGCGTCCAATTTAAATCTCTCGCTATCAGCATCGCATGAGAAAACGCAAAGACTTTAATTTGTTTATTTTTATTTTATTTTTTTATAACGGCAATTAGCATGGTCTATCATGGCGCTAAGTGCACTGGATCTATCCAGTTAAAAGTTCAAATATTTACTCGACATCTGCAAACAAGATTTTCAGCATCTTTAAGTAAAATACTTGCGATACGATTAACGCTCAACGTGATTGTCAATTAACAATGGAAATTAGTTAAAAGAGTTCCAAAGCTGGGAGGTGTGCAAAAAATGTGACTGAACTTAGGACTAACTTAAGAAAAATATAATTTATACAAATATTAAAAATAAATTTAAAGGTATTTATTAAAGAGGTTTTTTTTTTTTTTTTTTTTGAATACTGCATTTGAATAATTATTATACAAAATTTGACTACAAAATAAAATGATTTCTCTATAAAAAAAAATAAATAATATAAATATATTATTCGTAAAAAATGTTAAGTATAAAGAAATTTTTAATTATGTTTAATTAAATTTTGTTGAAAAATAAATTTCTGAAAGAAAAAATATCAAAAAGAAAATACGCAAAAAAAAGTCACAGTTTCAAAAATTAAAAAAAAAATAAAAATAAATGAAAAAAAAATATATATAAATAAATTTGCATTTTTTAAAAGTACTTAATAACGTATCAAAATTTTATTAAAGATTTTTTTTTTTATTATTAAAATTGTTTGAGGAATTTGAAGCATATTAATAAAAGTATTTCCTATGATAAGATAGAACTTTTGAGGTGCTTTAACAACTCAACTAAATTTTAGCTTCATTCCCAATAAATCTTAATAAGGTGATTCTTCTTTTTGATATACATATATGGATATACGATATTTCAGTTACTCTACGATATATCAGTTCACGTTTTGGCCTTTCAAACTTGGCTTTCACTTCCATAGCTTCCAGCAGAAAGCGAACAGTAAATGTGATTACAAGTGGAATCTGATATACTTACATACATAGACATAAGCACACAGAGAGCGAGTGAATGGAATTGTTGTATTTTTGGGCTCTGCGTGATTTTAGCACATTTTCTTATTGTATGGCTTATTTTTTTTATTGATTGGTTTGCCTTTTGATGTTCTCTGTGCAAAGATCCGCTTTAAATGTGGAAGTTTTCATGCTAAGTGAATTTACTGGGTTTTAACCAGTTTAAGTTGGTTATTGCGGCAGGTCGGTCGATAGGCTATTGCCCATAGATAAGCAATTCGATTAGGATAGGTTAGGTAGGAAGCGTGTTTGAAATATAAATGAAGTGATAAAGCTGTTAGGAATTTGTACAGATTTTTAAAGACTGAAATTTCATTTATGAATAATTCAAGGATTCAAGGAATTGCTGTTGTTTGGACAGCTAATGTCCTTAACATATAATGTAAATATATACATATATTATGTATATATGTATGTATAATGTATATGTATTTGGAAAAGGACCTGCGGCTCGCTTAAGCAAACTCGTTTGACATTTTGTTTAATCTTCTACTTACAGACACTCGCCAAATTGAGCTCAACTAGGCGGCAAGAAACGGGATAGCAAGCAACAACACCCACACACACACACACACACACACACAGAAAGTAAACAGAGACACACATACACACTTAGTGTATATTATGCCCGCAGAAATCAATAACTCTGCCGTATACCGAGTTCAAGTCGTAAACAACATAAATCAACAAAAGGCCGGAGCATGAGTGGCCGGACGGAAAAGGATTACGACAGTGCGACGCCAGCGTTGCAGCAACAAATGAACCTCGCGCGCCGCGCCTGCTGGAGCAGCTGCACAAGCACAGCTCCTCCCACACCAGGCTGCGGTTCAAATTCCAATTCCAGTTCCAGTTATCGCTTTGGTGCTATAAAAACTCAATTGCGCGAGAGAACAGCTTGCCAGCCAGCGAATCGTATGCTTCGAAATCAAAGCGTGCACCACTTGGCTGCACCACCATCAGCAATCGCACCTCCGAGTGAGCAGCCATCAGCAGCCACAAAAATGTGTAAATACAGTTACAGCGGCAGCTGGCAGCGGCAACTGTTGCTGCTGCTCTGTGGCATTTGTTTGCTCTTGGGCGGCATTGAGGCGCGTCCCAATACGAGTGCAGCGAGCAGCTCCAGCTCAAGTTCTAGTTCCAGCACCAGTTCCAGCTCCACAGTTAAGCCGACGGATGCTGTCACCCAGCTAAACGTAAGTTTTAACACTTCATTTATAAGTTTTGGGTTATCCTAAGTTGTCGAGCTATTATTTCTTTTAGTTTTTTAGCTTATTTCAATTGATTTTTTATGCATTTCAATTTATTTAATTTTTTAAAATTTATTTTATTTTTTTTATTTTTTTAATGATAAAATAAATGCGTGCAAAGCCAACAATTAGGCCTTGCAATATTTATTTATTTTATATTTTTGGTACTCAGCATTATTCAGACTAACTCTTAATTTAATAGAAAAAATTCTATGATAAATTCGGAGTTATTTAGAATACCTTTTGTTCTCTTTTTTGTGTTTGGTTTTTTTTTTTTTGTTTTTTTTTTTTTTTTTTTATTTATTCTCCATTAAATCTATATTACTCTCATTACAATTGACTGATGATCATTTGAAGCATTCAGCAGGATGACTTGAGCATACCAAATGCTCTTTATCTGATTAGAATTTCATAAATTATCTGAGACCTTTCCTTATATTCCTATAAATTTTGAAATATCAATTCCTTAGCTTAAAAACGAAACAAAGTTATCTCCAGTATCCTTCAAATCAATTGCTGCTCTTTAACTTAACTTGTTTCGCTTTAAATTTGGGATTTTCCTCATTCTCATTGATTTAAATCAGGTCATTAATAATTAATGAGCTGCCATTTGCTTCCAAGTGCTTTTTAACTGATTCCAATTGGTCTCTAAGTGCTGTCAATTTGGTTAGTTAAATGTAATTGAGTATGAAAACCCTTTGACTGACAGACATCTGTTTTGCCTGATCGAAGCAAACAACGTTGAGTCAGTGGAATGAAATTTTCCTTAAATTTCCATAATTTTTGCAGCAGTATAAATTTAGCTAGTTCATTTGGCTTCTTGCTGTCAGGCCAGATAGTGGCACTAAATCCTGAGGCTCGCCCTTTGACTAACAATGGCCAGCTATTGGCTTATTTACTCAACTGTCAGCAAATCCAACGACTGCGCAAAAAATTCCTTTTAATTATGATAATTGGCCAAGTCGGAGCAGTGCAAAACGTTGAAAATGTCTCTTGTCATGAGTTATTAACAAATATCTCGACTGACGTCAATTGTTGACAGTCAGACGAGCAGCCAGCCCACTGAAGATATAGTATAAGATAGATACGACTGTCCCAGCCTTAAGAGATAAATGTAGTTTGTAATATGGCAGGGATTACTTTGGCTGATTGTTCCACTTAGTTAGTTGGTTGAGTGACAGAAAGATAAATGGGAAATAAAAGCTCACAATTTAGTGAGGGACTAGAATATGATAAAGAAATGCTCAAAATAATATGGAAATAAGAAACTTAACTTGTCCACATATGCAAGAAAGGAATGAAGGAAACTACAAAAAGACACTGACCTATAACAACATATCAGGGACTAACTAACGAACTAACATATGAACATATTTGAACTAACGAACGACATATGATTAAATTATGCATTAGAATTCCATTCATGAATTTTTCCTATGGGTGAATCACCTTTCAATTAACCGTCTAGCTGTTCGATAAGTCACATTCGATTGACATTATTTATGGACAATTACCAAAACGTGTACCCAACTCGACCTGCTAAAAGCCGAATCAATTATTGTGGCGCAATGGCCAATGATTACTTTTATGCTTATATCCTTTCGCCCCAACTCGTATAGCTGGCACAGACGACATCGTCGTCGTCAACGGCGTTGCCGCCACCTCTGCCATATGCCGCACACATGAAAGCTGACGCTCACGGTGAGAAGGACCTGTTCGATGTGTCGCTCGACGATGAGGAGGAGGAAGGACATCATCATACGGAACGCTATCCGCTTTCTCAAGTGGATTTTGCACGGGTCAAGACGCCGTTCATAATTGGCATTTGGATACTATCAGCAAGCATAGCCAAAATCGGTGCGTATAATAAGTATATATAGTACCTATAATATGCATGTACATACATGTATATATAGTATATAACTCTGGTTGCTGCGAGTGGGCGTGGCTGTAAGTTGGCAGCGGTTGCCAAGCCAGCAAAATCAATATGTTTTATATAACGTCGGCCCTGCCGCTGTCACTGACATGCAGATTTACGTCAAATTGTAAGCGTGTGTGTCAGTATGTGTGTGTGTGTGTGGCTGTATTGCTGTGTAGGTGTGCAGCCCTGTCCCAGCTGAAGGACATTGCATAAGCGCCAGCCAAGTGCGCAACAAGCACAACGAAAACCTTGACACTGCCCCCTAAAAGGCAACCCCCAAAAAATATGTAATTCAATCCCAGTGCCCAACCTCAACCCCTCGCCCAAGTTCCAGCCCCAGGAGCAACAATTTGCTGATTGCATAAACCATTTTGGCTGCAATCTCGATTCCGACCTCCAACACCTCTCACCCGTTGTCTCCTTCATGCGCTTGACTTTGTTATCTGCTTGGCTTGCTCTTGCAGCCAATTCGAACCTTGATTTTTTTTGGTTCGTTTTTGCACAAAAATCCATTTGCTGAAGGCCATCAAATATGCGCCCGAAAGGCACACGCAGCAGCCCTCAAATTCACCCACGAATTGTTGGCTTTTTTTTATGAACAACTTCTCGCTACCGCGCGAGTGTTAAGTGCCACAAGTGACCAGTGCCACTTAAATAATTATTAGAAACATTTTCAGAAATTATGTTAAATTTATGCAAAGGGAAAGTATATAAAAGCTGCGCTTAAAGTTAATTAAATTTTGCTAGCTTTGCGGGCTCTAGAAGAATTGACAAATAGAGAGAACTATATTTATAAATTAAATTTAGCTCTATATATATTTATATATATTATTACTGTTACTATTATTAAAATATATACAGCTTCTAAATTTATTATATATATATTTTAATAGTAATATATTTATTTTTTTTAATACGAGCTATTCAAAATTCTTGCTCTAAACTTCTTAAATTAAAATTTAAATTACTTTTAGACATTTCAATATTCGCTAACAAAAATTTTCATATGTATTTAAAATACAATTTCTGTTTTCTCGTTGACATTAATAAATAATATACAAATCATATATAAACATAAATTATAATGAAAATAATTTAAGGCATTTCAAATGGAATGAGATATATTATATCAACTATAAATTTTCTAATGCAAATTTGCTATGATAAGTCTAGACTATTTGCTAATCCAGCAAAATATAAGTAAATTCATGTAAATAAATTTGCGCATATTCGCGCTGAAGTGCCTTGTTTTATGTAGCATAGTGTACTATATACAAGAGTCAGCAAAGCCATTGACCAAAATACAAAAATCAGCAATGAGCACAGTGTATATTATTGCGAAGTATATGGTTGGGGATCCGGTGATAAAATTTCCATGTAAATGGACCTTTGTTGAAATGGAAATTGCTCTTGTCTCGCTTTTTATAGGCAGTATATAAGTATTTGTTAGCCACGCCCACATCAACGCCCACAACTACTTTGATATGTACATATGCAAATTCATGGGCATTGTGAGGCCCATGTCAAGTTTTTGCATTTAAAATGTATATTTGTTTATTTTGTTTTCCTTTACATTTCAGGTTTTCACATGACACCCAAGTTGCATCTGATATTTCCGGAATCTTGCCTGCTGATTGTCGTGGGCGTGGTCATAGGCGTTGTGCTCTACTTTTGCACGGATGTTGCCGTCTCCCCGCTGACGCCCAACACGTTCTTCTTCTACATGCTGCCGCCGATTATATTGGATGCGGGCTACTTTATGCCGAATCGCATGTTCTTTGACAACCTGGGCACCATCCTGCTGATGGCCGTCGTCGGCACCATCTTCAATGTGGCCACAATTGGTAAGCATAGTCATTGATTTGATTTCTGTTGATGTGGCGTCATCGTCATCGTCATCGTCACCGTCATCGTCATCATCATCGTATCTACGCCGCCAATTGAGTGGAACGTGGCCCTTAAGTGTATAGAAATTGAAAAGGTTGCTCAGCCGTGCCTGCACCACTTGACGGTGGATCACACTTATCCATTACGCGCGAATGCTCAATTCATTTGCTGCTTTATGTTAGTTGAGGTTGAAGAAAGCATCCAGTACTCTTAATTGGAGGGCTCTTTGGGTATTTGCTCCTAGCTAAGATGTGAATGATATTAGATAGATAGTTAGGGATAGTAGATGAGACATAGACTAAATCTTATATATTTCTTCCCAGGAAATCCCAGAACTTATAAATATTACTACACTTAACTTCAATTCAATTCAAGTCATTTTATATAAGTTCAGCTTTCATATAAAGAATCCAATTTCAAGTATTAACAGTTTCAAAATTTAATGATGAGCTAATGAGCGATAGCTAGAAAAATATTGCCTTCAAAAATCAAAAATATATATATGATGTCAGTGCAGTCAGCGTAGCGTTAACTCTCAACATTTCAATTGCAATTTTCACACGCTGACGAAGTAAACAAAATTACTGGATACATATATGGAGCATTACTTAGAACACATTACAATGGCGACACGCTGGTTGCACACAAACACACATCTAAATTTCTGGCACGCGAACAACAAACATTGTTGTCCAAGGGCATGGCAACATGGGCATGACACGGAGAGGCGCAGGCGGATGGGAGGGAACAGTTGTAGATGACCATTTAGACGTGATTTATGCCAAATGTAGCAAAGCAAACGCGATTGATGTGAATGTGTGCATACATATGCATACACACACACACACACACACGCATGTCTGTATCTAGGTAATTTTTGGGAAAGAGAGATTTAATGATGAGGGCACGAGGCATTACGCTCGGCTGGCTCACATCCCCACAAAAGTGATTTTAATGAAAAATAAGCAAATGTTTACAGATGTACGAGATTTTATTACACCTCAATGTTGACAAGTGTTAGATAAAGCCAACTTCGTGAAACTCATATTAAACATAGTATTTCCTCGAGCGAGTTGAAATTTCAGATTTGAGTTCTTGACTTGTTAAAATTATATTACAAGTACTTTTCCGAGTATTTCACTGTTGTCACTATCTGTATTTACACTACTAAACATAGCAGCTGGATTTTATTACACCCAAGTGTTGACGGGAGTTAGATAAAGTCGACATTGAACTTGTTTTAAATTTTAGCACTTGTTACAAACAAGTAGTAGAATTTAAGATTGGAGTTGGGGACTTGTTGAATTTGTATGCCATGCAGTTTTCCGAGCTGCTTACTGTAGCTGCTGTCAGTATTAAAGCCTTTGCTACTTTTTTATGCATAAATACTACTTTTACTACGACTATTACTTCTGCTACTACTAAAACTATTCAACAGCAATATTCCGAGCTGCTTACTGTAGCTGCTGTCAGTATTAAAGCCTTTTGCTACTTTTCTATGCATAAATACTACTTTTACTACGACTACTACCTCTGCTACTACTATAACTATTCAACAGCAGTTTTCCGAGCTGCTTACTGTAGCTGCTGTCATTATAAAACCCTTGCTACTTTTTATTCCAAAAAACACTACTACTAAAACTATTCAACTACTACAATAACTATTCAACTACTACTATAACTATACTTCTACTACTATTATTATACTTCTACTACTATAAATATACTTCTACTACTATAACTATACTTCTACTACTATAACTATTCAACACAGTCCGAGCGCACGAGCGGAGATTAAACTTGTTTTTTGAAATACTACTACTACTATAACTATACTTCTACTACTATAACTATACTTCTACTACTATAACTATACTACTAATACTATACCTATACTTCTACTACTATAACTATACTTCTACTACTAAAACTATACTACTACTACTACTTCTATAACTGTACTTCTACTACTATAATTATACTTCTACTACTATAATTATACTTCTACTACTATAATTATACTTCTACTACTATAACTATACTTTTACTACTAAAACTACTACTACTACTACTATAACTATACTTCTACTACTATAATTATACGCCTACTACTATAATTATACATCTACTACTATAACTATACTTCTACTACTATAACTATACTTCTACTACTATAGTACTTCTACTACTATACCTATACTACTACTACTACCACAACCATTACTTCTGTTATAACTCTACTACCAATACTACAACTATTCTACTACTATTATAACTATGCTGCTACTACTACAGTTACTTCTAAGCTACTTATTAATTACAATTAATTACACTACTACTACTATTGCTCTACGATTCTACAACTATTATTAATTCTAAGATTGCAAAGGGAAGCTTTTACTAGCTACTACCGCAACTCTTTCACTACTATCAATACTAATCTAATATTAACAACTTTAACTATTATTCCTATTAATGCAGCTGTTACTACGTTCCATATATAACCTTTGCATTAGCTCATCGCAATACTATTCGAAACTTTAATAGCAATTTAAGCTCACAACTCGAAATAGATACAACGTATTCCCATTTCAATTGCGTTAGGAGAACTCAGTTTAATTAAGTGTGGCGAGGCGTGCAACTGACAGTGCAATAAATTGCAAAATAGCAATAGCTGAGTGTAGAGATTCATGCCCGTCCTTGCATTGCAGGTGGCTCGCTCTATGCGTGTGGCGTGTGCGGCATCTTTGGTGATGAGACGCCCAAGTTATTGGATGTCTTTCTGTTTGCCTCGCTTATTTCCGCCGTGGATCCGGTTGCTGTCCTTGCCGTCTTCGAGGAAATACACGTCAACGAGATTCTCTACATTGTTGTCTTCGGCGAGTCCCTGCTAAACGATGCCGTTACGGTAAGTACAGATACCTTTATTGGGTGATTCGCCTGCAGCTTTTACAAGCCCATCAAATCATCGTTTAAGGCTCTTCGAAATCCAACTACCGATTGTTAGTAGCTGGCTATACTATATATGTTTGATATGCTCTTGCAGGTTGTCATGTACCACATGATGGAAGTCTATAATGAAATTGGATTGCCGCACATCATGGCGCAGGACATTGCCAGCGGCGTTGGCTCCTTTTTCGTTGTGGCTCTGGGAGGCACTGCCATAGGTAAAACGCAAAAGCCAATTAATATAAATATATTTATTTATTGACATCTGAACTGAAAGTAAAGGATGCTATAAATATGAGTGAAATGAAGACACATGCAATCAGCTGTAGTTCATTAGAAATGCATAATCAGATGGATGCACATTAAGAAATAATATTGCCCGACTAGGAGCTACGCGAAACCCCAATTCTAGTTCTTTTTCTTATAAGGAGCACATGTTTGTTTCATATGAAGTTCTATTAAAATATGTTTTCGTATATAGATTATCAATTTATATTTTAAATAAATTTGTTTACTTCACAGGCATTATTTGGGGCTTCCTAACCGGTCTGGTAACACGCTTTACGGATCATGTGCGTGTCATAGAGCCCATATTTATATTCGTTATGGCCTATCTGGCCTATCTGAATGCGGAAATCTTTCACATGAGCGGTATTCTAGCGTAAGTATGATATAAGCCTATGTCCCTTAAACATTATGCTAATCGAATATCTTCGCATTTCTCTCCAACTCTCTCTCGCAGCATTACCTTCTGCGGCATTACGATGAAGAACTATGTGGAATCGAACATCTCTCAAAAATCGCATACGACCGTTAAATATGCGCTGAAAATGTTGTCCAGCTCGGCAGAGACAATTATCTTTATGTTCCTAGGCGTGGCCACTGTCAATAATATGCACGTGTGGAATACATGGTTTGTGGTGCTAACCATTACCTTCTGCTCCGTATTTCGCGTCATCGGTGGGTGTTCTAGTTCCCCTCTTAATGTCAAATATTCTATAGCATTATCATTTGACCAACCTTTATAGGTGTCATTATATTGTCGGCCATTGCCAATCGTTTTCGACTGCACAAATTGTCGCGGGTGGATCAGTTCGTCATGTCGTATGGCGGTCTACGTGGCGCTGTTGCCTTTGCTCTCGTGCTGCTCGTCGATGAGAAGGTGGTCAAGCATAAGAACATGTTTGTGACCACAACCATAGCTGTGATCTACTTTACGGTGTTTCTCCAAGGCATCACCATAAAGCCGCTCGTCAAGATACTAAATGTGAAGCGAGCCAATAAACGTAAACCCACCATGAACGAACGCATACACGAACGTGTAAGTTAGACATGCATGTTAAACATTTAACTGATAGTTAACAATACTTGGCATACTTTATTAAACTGCATAAATCATATTCTTTATTTCCTTAGTTCATGGACCACTTGATGGCTGGCATTGAGGATATTGTGGGCAAGACAGGCAACTACAATGTGCGTGATAAGTTCAAGCGTTTCGACAATCGCTTCATACGCCCACTGCTGATCAGAGATCTGAAGGTAAGCAACATATTATATACATACATACATATTGTATATGCCAGCCGTACTCTAAAATTACTCATACTCTCATTATCTCTCCCTCTCTCCCTCTTTTTGTCTGTTTCTCTTCAGGGCGCTGAACCGAAAATTATTGAAACATACTCCAAGCTGACCATGCGCGATGCCATGGAGGTGATGCGTCGTAATCCCTCCACAATTGGCCAGATGACCGGTACCGAATCGATGAGTGCACTGTTTAGGAATTATACCAATAATTATATTGGTGGCAGGTGGGCACCGCCAACCATATACACCACCTGGTAAACGAATTTTGGATAATCGATAAACAATAATCGATAACGATAACAATAGAAGTACAATGCATGTATGCAACAAATTAAACAACAAAACTTTTGTAGTCATTTATTAGCATGACCAGCACAATATTTACCAAACAATTCGATTGGCTCCTAATTTGTACACACAATAATACGTCTCTCTCTCTTTCTTGCTCTCTCTTACACGATTATTCTCTATATATTACTTTTGCATATCTAAAATTCGTTTATCTGTATCTTTGGTTAATACTTGGTAGTGTTATATGTGCATATATATTTAGGAACTTTATTTGATTGCTTTCTAATCTCTTGCTTCGCTCAGTCCCAGCTTAACGAATCTGGACAATTCGTGCTCCCACAACCTGGACATGGCTGAACTGGACTACAATCCGTCGAAGAAGGATTTAACTGATGCCAAGATACATCACTTGCTAGCCGAAGAACTAAAGCCCTATCGAAGGGTATGTATACAGATGATAAAACAGATCAGCATTTCAGCATAATAATCGATTTTGGTTTGGTTTTCTATGATATAGCAGTACCAGTTTAATCGACTACTACTATATATACCTTATAGCATCTACACACACACACACAGCCCAAGTTTTTGAATACTAACCCAATATATGATATATATATCACAATTCTAATCGATCTCACCAAAAATACTTGACGCCTCGTAGACGTATTTGTATTTTTATGCTTTCACCTTCGTTTCCTTTTGGGCATTTGGTTTGAGACACGCTTCTCTCTCTCTATCTCTCTCTCTCTCTTAATATATATATATCTATATTTCTCTATCTCTCACACATACTCTCCATCTACATATGCTGATTATATCTATATATTTAGATATATTTGTAATTAATCGTTTATTTGATTTCTTCCCGTTGTTACGAACTCAACTTCGACTTCAACTTCTCGTCAACGTCACGTATTCAACTAAAACAAAAAAAAAATATCTATATCCAAAAACTACTTCAAATTTTTGTGTGCTTTAAAAATTATTTACGAAACTGTACAAAAATATTCAAATATTTTCGTATTGAAAGGCTTCCATACAAATGGTACGAATAAATTGGTTCAAACTGATTTAAGAGTTTTATTTTTCATTTTTAGTTTCATTTACTTAACAAACTTTTATAACTAATTTTAATAAAAAGTAATTTTTTTCTGTATATGTTACACTCTTTGTGGATCTGTACTAATGACCGCAAAACGTTTTTGTAATGCATATAATTAATTATATTAATTATACTAATTAATTAATCAACAGTTTCTAGTAAATATCTTAATGTATTTTAATTGGTGTCTATTTGAAACAAAACAAAACAAAAACCGACTTTTAATAATCGTATTCATAATCAAGTTTTCTCTAAATGGCTAATAATAATTCTCACATAAATATATGTATACATAAATCCAATTTGATAAAGCTGAAAACTCTGATTTAATTTTCATTTCCCAATTTACTTTAATTTTATAAAACATTTACATTCATTGTACATCGAACAAGCTAAAAAGACATGGTTAGATATAGATAGACATAAATGCAGTATATCAATTTTATTTAGCTAAAATCTAGACAAAATAGTTTGGAGAATCTTAAAATATATTCTTATTAATAATTTAAATAGATTTTTAATAGTTTAGCTTAGAGAAAAATAAGAAAATTGAAAACATTCGCCAAAAACATCCTTTTATATTTTATAAAATTATTTATACTCCGGAATATCGAAATTAGTAATGAAAAACCTTTGTTTTTTATTGAAAATCTTAACAACAAATTAAATTGGACACCAGATTCAAACCCTTTATTCAGTTCATTGAAAAGGCACACATATTTTATTTTGTTGTGGATTGCGTTGTTCACTTAAGAAAACAATATTTTTATTCTTCTGCCTTTGCAAGATACTTATAACACTCACTGTTTAGCAAGAAGCAAATATATACATATATTCATATATAATCATAAATGTTGTGTTACAATTGATATCCTCCTTATAATATACTCTTTTCAAAATATAAACTCGTACTAGCTCAATTTAATAAATACATATGCAAGGTCTGATTTATTTAGAACAACCGTCAATAGAGGCCAACTTAAATCACATGAATATATATAGGTCCTACTATCGGTTCCGGCTAAGCAAAGGCTTTAACGTTTCACAATAAAATAAATTTAATAGATAAAAATAAATCTTTTAAAAAATATATCTTATAATTTTATATAATTCTATACTAATGTGCATCAATTAAAAATGTATTATTGGAAAGAGTAATAATGCTTCGGTTGATCCGAAGTTAACCCTCAATTGCTGTGCTCAAATGCACCGTCTGTTATAACTCTATAATATATCAATATACATATATAAATGTATTATTCAGATTGTATAATCTCAATTATAATCTGTATAAATGTTATGCGACTCTTTACACCATAATCAATTGTTGTTTTTGCTAGTTTGCAGCAATTAAAATTAATCGACTTTTCTTTTGTTGTGAAATAAATGTTAAGCATTGCCCCAATGCTAGTTAATCCTTTTAACGATTTATATATATATCACCTAAGAACACTAAATGTTCGTCTATGTCTGATCTTGCATTAAATGTGCTTTCGTCATATTCCTTACAGCACCGTCGTCTTAGTTATAGCCGACACGCAGTAGATGACAGAGATTTGTCCACACAGGTGAGTTCATGAAAACACTTTGACAAATCTCTGAGAGCACCTATGTATATAGGAGTGTCATGCATGCATATATAACATATATTATTTCTATCTATATATATAATTTTAGGTCAATTATAAAATGCAAATGAATTTCCGTCGCATGTTCAACGATCGCAAACATCACAAGCGCAGCAAACGTGGCGCCAGCAATAAGGTAAGGGAATATCCCTAATCTGAAGTTGAAAATTCGAGCTAAGTATATATTTATTTTTGCAGGAGACCAAAGAGAATGTTAAACAGAATCATGTCTCCTTCCATGATTTTCAGCAGAACGGCACCACGAAACAGCTCTCCAATGGTACGAATACGAATCCGAGTTCAAACCATTCACGCAAAAAATCTTACAGAAAAAGACATACTCACAATTCACTTAACAAATATCGTAGATTAGACATAGGTAAATGCCGCTAATTGAATACAGAAATTAAATATTTAAAAATCAAAACAAACTAATTCCTCCAATCTGTAGTAGCATCTGTAGAGAGCTATATACAAAATTGAAATTTTTCTGTTCTTTATCTAGACTATAGCTGTCCCAGATGTAATCTGAGAATTTAAGTAGAATTTATTTCTATTTATTTTTGATTTGATCAACATCAATACAAGTTATCCAAGTCTAACTATACATAGCTCGCACTTCATTATATTTAAGTTTCTTATGCATTTCTTATAAGCATGTCGGGGCTCGTAAAATATTTTTTTAAATATTAAAATTTTTACTCCATATTTCCTATAATCAATTTTACGAGTCTATGATCCCACCCATTTTGTTACTAATATTTTGTTTACCAGATTCATTTCAAAAACAATTGGTTACTAATTCAAAATACCCAAAATTCTTTCTTTTATCTTCCTCCTACGATACACGCTATCCCTTCCGATGCCTACCAAAAAAAAAAAACAATTGGCTGAAACTAAAAAAAAAACTGATAAAAAACATTTGTTTTGCACATTTAACAACACTGACAATTACGCACTCACCAACAACAAACCCATTTTGTATTTAACAACTCCATCAATGATATATATAATATTGTGCTATTATGATATCATCTAAAGACTATATTAACGATGTGCTTAATGAAACAGCCGAGGATTGCTCACAGAATCCGAATGAGATCAATGTCATTGGACCAAGCGACGATTGGGACGATGGTCTAACATTTACTGCAAAATCATCACGTAAGTTCCATTTGGCTCTCTATGTTCCACATCTATGTTATTAATCCACAACTAATTTATGTAAGCAATATGCCATATAGGGTTATTGGTGGCGGCGCCATTGCATTGCCTTATAAGAGTTATGATTTCAATGTTTCTCATTTATCGGTTGAACCTCTAGCAATCTCAATGCTGAGCACACGATCGGTGGTTATATAGCTATAACCGATTTGCGCTCTTCCTTCTTTATTCTTTTTTGGTTTTTCGTTTTCAATCTGAACAATTGACTACACAAAAATGCCATCAAGTATTTCATTTGATCCTCTTACGAAATAAGCCTTAAGCCAGACTTGATCTACTTTATGATATTACACTGTCCGACACAACAGCTTAAAGTACAGTAAATATAGTTTCGGAAGGCTATGAACATTTTGTACCATTTAAAATGTAACCAAATTTAGTTATTTACTATACCAAGTAGCCAAAGTTGTTTTGCTGTTAAAATCTAGATGAAAACTGGTTTAATTATAATATTTTCTCACACCTTAATCACACCTGAACCGACCCCAATGATAACAGATCAACTCTCGAGCCAAAGCTTTTGCTAGACGTTTTTTTTTATATTTTAATTTTGACCATATAAAAGCGCCCTTAAACGCGTTATCCTAAAATAAATAAAACAAAAAGCTATAACGACAATATTTCTATATATATTTTTTTATCCCTATTTTATGCCTATCCAATTTCATTTGATTTGACATACCAATATGTTGCTCGATATATTCGTAAATATCCGTATATTAGCTGACTCGGATCGCGCCAATAATAACTCTCTGATAGCGCATATACAAAACCTGCCCGGTTTTGATGCATCTAAAGCGCGCATCGTTCAGCATTATGCGCCCAAACTTGAGGACGGTCCTCAGCCAGAACTAGACTCGCCCGATCCACCAGTTGGACCCACAGCGGCCGAACTGATCCTGCCCTGGCGACGGGATCGTTCATACCAGAGCATTGGTAAACATGATCAACAAGAAAAAACAAACAACAACAAAAACCACAAAAAATATCTATAATTATCTGAAAAAGAATCTTTGCCTATACAAAATATGTATATTCAATCACATACATATATAGAGACATTCCATATCTTCCATTATGCATACACCTCTGATATACACACACATCTGTAGATCATTCGCTTAGGCTTGACACACACAAATATCTCTCTAGATCCTCATATCAATTCTATAGGAGAATATTTATACAAAATATTGCCAGTATTTCTCTTCTTGTAAATATTCCAAACAAGCATTTAAATATTACTTATCAAAGTTTTCTTATTTCAAGTTTCAAACTTAAAATTTGGTCAGAATTTACTGTCGAGAGAAGCGTAATGAATAAGCTCCAAATTATCTATGATGAAAGCATAATAATACATTATTTATTTCTTACAAAATCTTTACTGTCGATATACATACTATATCAAATATCAGACACTTTATAACTGGCGTTCAAACTTATCTGTTTTCTGCGCTTCTCTCGTTGTTTTGAAGCAGCTCATCTCCATACATTCTTCACTCATACAAATTGACCTAGGATAAAGATAAATTTTTTGAATAAGCAAAGTCATAAAAACGTTTATCTATCTTATAATCTTTATAGAAATTGAATGTACAACCGTAAATTGTGCTAAAGCATTTAAAGCCGCTTAGTTAGCTATACCGAGTTTAATTTAGTTAATTTTTCCTTTTATATTTTCAATTTTTAATTTTTTTAGTTTCTAAAGGATTTTTATTGAGGCCCGTTTTATTTAGTTCCTATTAAATATAATTTATTATTTATCAAAATTCTTATAATTTTCTGAATTGGCAACATAAAACTATAAAAGCTCAAAAATGCAGTTCAAGCTTAACTACTTGTTAAAACTTAACAGCTTGATCAGCTGACATTTTGTTTTAATCGGAACATAATACAACTGGGCCTATGAATCTTATACTTGTTTTTTTTTTTATGGTTTTTAACTGTCTTTAATAGTTGTCACCGATGTCTGTGAAACGACTGATTGTTATATATGTATATCCATGTACCTAAAAACTCTCGCTGAATTGCTTGATTGAAAAAAAAAAACGTAACACCTCTGCAATACAGCTCGTAGTTCTTGTAGATCCATAAATGCATAACTAATTATAATTACCATAGGCGAACATCCGAAAAAGCAATGCCGAAATTCAATATTTACATGTAGAAACCCACAATGTTACCCAAATCAATTGAAATTAAAATCATAAACAAAAAAAAAATTAAAGCATTTCACTTTGAAATATTTCGAGCATTTTGAAGCGAACCAAACAGCAAAAGCAGCATGGCATTTTTGTGCATGACAAAGTTATTTGTTGTTGCCCTCCCAGATCCGAATATAACCTCCTAAGTTCAAAGACGCGTCTACACAACAGATATGTTTAAGTTATTGGTTATTATCAGAATATTTTTGTTATTATTCGTTTCATACAAAAAAGACGAATCAAGTGGAATCGAATCGAAGATGTCATAAATTAATAATAATAATTAATTAAGCTCTTTAAAATTAATTTGTATATTCTTAGTTATATAAAATATTTGTTTTATTGAGCATTTTACAATAAAACCTTATTTATATTAAAATTTGTTCTATTGTTATGGGAAATAAAACCATACGAACTGTTAGTAATTTACCAAAGTTGCAATCCAGCCCTGAATCTATGAAGCTGGTCTTAACAACATGTTCAGCTAGCACGAGTTCCGATATCATCTAAGCCGCTGAATCGGTTCATTCGCTGGTTCGCGCTTCACAGCTTTGCCATCTCGATTCGATTCGCTTTGAGCTATGTATGCTGATTCTAACGGAATTGTTTTGCATTTTAGTTGAGCGCACTTTGTTCATACCCTCCTCTCCAGATAATTAGTAGTTATCGATGATTGAATTAAGCTTAAGCGAACTAGCAAAGCTGGACGCGCGATGCATGCCATAAAACAGTCAAACTAATTAAAAACCTACTGAATAACAATCATAAAATTTCTATCCCACAGTGGCAGAGCATCCAATACCCGAAGAGGATCGCAATTTATCGCGCGACTCGGATGGCGAACGGCGCGTGGCCACACCCACAGCCACAGAGTCTCAGCTGCCGTGGAAGCGCCAGGGCGATGAGTGCACGGACGCAGTGCAGCAGAATGAATTTCCCGCCTGGGCCTCAAACAAGGAGTATTTGGCATACAATTCGCCCAGCGCCACCTTTCTAGGTAAGATACAAAGTTAATCAAGCTGCTGACGAGATAACAACCAGTCCAGCTCCAAGTATGGACGGGAACGGGCAGTTTTCCAACACTGAATGTACAAATTCCGTTTCCGTTTCCGTTACGATTTAAACTATTTCTGCTATTCAAATTAAAAATGTAAATTGGCTTAAAAACGAACCTCTATGAAAGAAAATAAACATATGTAAATAACTGAAGTTACATGTGTATATAACTAAATATGTATAATTAGTACTCAATATGGTTTTCTCTTGTGTTTGTTAAGTGCACCACAGCTTTGAACTCGAGACAAAACGAAACAAACCAACAAAAATTCTAATTGATCGTAAATCACATGCAGTTTTTTATATGATTTTATTTTCTTTAATTTCCTGAACTTTGTGTTTTCTTCTCTTTGCCGCATTGTTTATCCTTTGGTAACTGTTGCCCACGCCCACATACACCGACACCGACACACACACACACACTCTGTCTCTTTCTCTATCTCTCGATACCGTGTACATTTCGATGTTGCCCGCAACCAACTGTGCTCGCTCCTGACTCACGCCAACGTAGGTGGTATAAACAAGCCTAAACAGCCCAAGTCCGTCATAGGTCTATTCCGTCGCGAAAGTTCCAGCTCGAAGGCCGGCAGCCTGGGCGTTGGCAGCAACAGCAGCGGTGCGGTAGATGGTGCCACTGCCAGCCAGGATCTAATGGCAGTGCCCACGCCCAACGCGATGGCTTCGACGTCCATGCATAATCCACGGCTGGACAATCGCTCACAATCCATCTCGTCGAGCACGTTGGGCGCTCACATGGTTGGGCCGGACGGTCACACCGGACCCTTTCCGGTCACGGCCAGTCATCGCCGGAACGTGCGACGTGGCTCCATGCTGGAGCTTAGCGGGTAAGTCGTTGTCACACCTGCGGCACTCTGCCACACTCTGTTGTCCACACGCACACACACACACACACACGCAGTGTGCACATATATGTATGTGTGTGTGTTATGCTTTGTCTTTATATATCTTGAATGTGCATGTGGGTGTTATTGGTCGTTTCTGTGCTTGATTTTTGTTTCTCATAGAAGTGTTAATAGTTTACATAAACTTCATAAATCAGGGGGCAAAATACTTAGAATACAATTTTTTTTTAATGCCAATCAATAGCTCCCTCCCCAATTCGCATAAACTCTAAAAGCTATATAAAAAGCACACCTGACTAAAGCCTTTATCTTGCTTAAAGTTTAAGATATTCGAAATCTAAATTCTATAATAGTGCCCCATATCGTTTATATCATTTATATATTTTTCTACATTTGTATTCATTTACTAACAAAAGCTATAAAATTTATTGTAAGCTAAGCATGGAAAAAAATGGTGTAAAATATATAAAAACTAAAACAAAATATTATTACTTTATTGAGTAAACAGCCAAGCTCTTTAAACATTTTAATAATCCAAAAACAATCTGATTACAAATTTGTTCGTTCCCTCAAATTTGCTTTTGATTTTGTACACGTCATTTGGCTGATTGTTTTATGCATTTCGAATATATACACATTTTCTTTCTTATGCGAAACAATTAAATTATCCATGATTTCTTTTGGTAACACTTTAATATTCTGTGTGTTCTCAATTTGATTTTGAAAAAAAAAAACCAACGCTAAATGCGCGACTTTGCAGACTTATTGCAACTGGACGCAGACCCAGTAGAATTTTGCTCTGTAGTCCTGGAGCTAATAATTTACTAGAAAACACAACAGCAACAAGAACAACAGCCACAACAACAACAGCTAGCAATATCAAACCAATAATAATAACAACTCCAACAACAACTACAACAACAGCCACAGTCAGCAATAGCAATTCAGCCGGAAATTATAATTCCCCGAGCAACTCGTCAACAACCAACTACAGCTCACCCACATCGGAGAGCAGCGGTGCTACGTACTATTCAAAGTAATCCGAGTGCCCAAAAATAATACCACCAAAGGGCAATCAAAATGAAATGCAACTAAAGCCGGCCAAAGTCGAATTTCAACTAATCGTATATCGTAAACCAGACAAAAGAAAACTAACACAATATAACCTATGATCGAAGCGATATATATATAACTTGTATAGAGTTCAGTCCACGCATATCTCATTCAGCCAGTACAAATCAAATTCGCGTAGTCTATAACCATGTATACACACATATATAACTGATATATCTAGATCTAATTTGACTCAACTTTCAATCGATCTGGCAATTGGCATTACTACATATCACACTTCATATCTCATGCAATATAGAACTGGGTTCCATAATTGTATAAGTTGTCCGTATGCATAGGCAGGAACTAAATAGATTTGGTCTAACTATCCCAACTAACTCGATTCTCTATAGTTTTTTGTACATATATAATTTACTTAAAACTTTTCTGTTTTCGACTAACCGCACTGTTAATTCTTAACATTGATCCTGTAATTTAACATGTAGTTAACATTTTACTAAAACCAATTGCACATTTTGCTGCTATTATCCAAAAATTTGCTTTATTGCTTTCAATTTTGTTTGTTTATAATTTTGAATTATATTTTTAGCGCCGTTTCAATTGAGTCCGTATAGCAGCTGTCTATGCCACAGCCAAATGCTTCTATCACACTTAGTAAACACCACAACACAACACACATATATAAATAATTTCCAAATACAAATTATATACACAATATACCAAATAGTAGTCGAGCTGTTGTAAAAGTCTAGTATTTTTTGGCTTTTGGCTCATAAATATATATATCAAATATATGATTCATAAATATGTGTAAGTATTTTGGCTTGCTTTATATGATTACCAAACAGTTAACCACTGTGCTAACCAACCACAACTAGTGTTACTCTCATATGTGTTATATTAGAGGTATTCCTGTAACTGATTGACTGGGTTTTGTTTGTTAGAGTTGATATATGTATATGAAACTCTTAAATATATGTTATATATGTAGAGGACACTCGTTTGATTAATAAAGTTAAGAGATTTACGTCAACAATATTTAGATGTTGATTAAAATTTACAGTGCAGACATTATGCCAGAAGAAACACACATATATCATAATGATAAACTAAATAGATGGATCTAAACTTATAGATGACTACAATGTAGTCTTCATATAAAATATGTAACAACTTTTGTTTTGTTTAATATTTTAAACAATTAGAAGAAACTTTTAAGAAACAAAATTTCAGTTCAATCAGTTATATTGAGATCTCTCTGCAGTTAAATAATACTAACATTAAACATTCTCAAGCATAAATCATTCTTACTTTGACGAGAGCCCAACAAACTGCTGGCAGTTGTTTTAAAAGTTGTTTTCTATGTGCTTACATCTATCTATCTAAATAAATAAAACCCTCATAATATGCATTAGCTTTTACATGTCTTTTAATCAATCTTTATATTTACCTTCAAGTTTCTCTATTTCTGCTTACGCTTCTTATTGTTTACTATGAACTATTCAATAATATATTTATTTCTTTGAACACCTTGAACCCAATTTTCTTTAAATGTTTGTAACCATGGGAATGAGGCAATATTTGAGCTGAGGTCTTTCAGCCAAAACTCAATGGATTCTGAATAACTAATTTGAGTTTTA
This sequence comes from Drosophila buzzatii, assembly GCA_035045845.1. Lineage (NCBI taxonomy): Eukaryota > Metazoa > Arthropoda > Insecta > Diptera > Drosophilidae > Drosophila > Drosophila buzzatii. The sequence goes on from JAWNOS010000180.1 coordinate 713,614, forward strand.
TTTTATATTCGTAGTCTGTGCTTGATCAAAAATATCACTATACAGAGTTCTATGTGTTAGTATCCTTCTGAAAGATCGCAGCATACTCTGAGCTCTCAGTTGGATGGATGCCAATACAATAATAATTACAATCATGATGTTATGCAAATAGAATGACAATTCAATTATAATAACAACTATGATATTCATCACTGGATTCAGGGTATTTCCAAGTCGGATACTTTCGACTCGAACTCGCTTAATTCTTTGCTTTATTCCTTATTCAATTTCTTTGGCTTTGTAGTAATTAAATTATAATAATCTAAACACACTGTATCTAAACTAATTGTTAAAGTTATTGAGTAATTCATATTCGATACGTTTCTTAGTTATCTATCGGTAGAGGCCCCCAGTTAATTAATTAGTTGTGTTTAGCCTCATTGTAACCCATGCTCATATGTCGCCCCAGCTCAATCAAAATTGAACCCGAAATTGACATATACTTTCTCTCGACTCTCTCTTCACATCCATTGCCCAACCGCACACAACAACAACAACAACAACACAATCACAGTGATACAATACCCGAGGAATCCACCTATCAGCACGGCCACTCCAAGTCGCTCTGCGAGCCCGCAGATGGGGATGATTGGGACGCGATGCCGCTTACTAATACCGGCGCCTCCGTCTCCGCCTCCGCGGCGGGGGAAAGATTAATGCATACGGCACGCGAACCATTGCTGCCCCGTTTGGCATCGACGCCACGTGCCCAGATCCGACACATGAACGCCGGTGCGGTAGGCGGTGCTGCTGTGGGCGTGCCGGGCTGCAAGAATCAGGTGACCACCGCGCTGCTGGACTACGAGGACACGGACAGCGACTCCGAAGACGTGGATGACGACGAAGGCGAGGATTTCGATTTGTATGACGATGAGAATATTGTGGTCACCACATTCACAACTCCACTTACGCCACGCCTACACGAGCTGGGCAGACGCGGCGGACCATCGGGTGGTGGAGCAGCTGGCGGTGGTCCCACCACCACCACCACCACAAGCATTCGCCTGACGCGCAACAACGATGAAAGCATCATTTGAGTGTCGAGCAGCGCAGATGCAGTTGCTCCAGCTCGTGCCCGGTCCAGATCCAGTCTTTTCCAATACGAAATGTTCTACTGAGATCAGCAACGATTAACCCCCCTACATAGTTATATATAGTTCGTTCTATATATACATACATTTTGGCTTAAAATTGAAAAAAAAAGAAAAGAAAGAAAGCTTTACATCACGTTTAAACTAATATCTAAAAATCTGTATATACCAAGAGAGATCAGCTATCGACGGCTTGCCGAAGATTAATTGCTCTTGCAGACAGAATTCTCAAGCAACTACATACGTTATTGATATACAAAGATAAGAATTTAAATTTCAAATTTAAATAAAAGTATCAATAGTTTTTGAGCTGCTCTAAAATATGGTATTCAGATTCAGTATATAAAGAGATCAAATCTTATATTCTCTATATCTCTGGAGCTCTCTGCAAGAGTATATTAACTACTTAGTCTAACACACAAATTTGATTGCTTCATTGAATAATTGGATTCCTGAATTTGAGAAAAGTGTCTATTTAAAAATATATATATATGCATTCATATTCTATTGTATTTCATTGTATTTAAACAAGCCTAATGCAAATGTGTTCCAGAAACAATTGTGTTATCATTAACAGTTTAGCCAAAGTTCAGATTAAGTCCTAATAATGTTTTTGCTTTTAGTTTAGATAAATTTATCTTAAATATATAACAAATATATATATGTATATGAGCGTAATTTGAACTGTGTTGCTAACCGGTATAGCTACAGTGTTTAGTTCAATTTTAGTCATACTTTCTAACTAATTACCAATTAAATTATCCATTCATCAAGCATGTAAAAAGTAAGCCGCAAACTTTTGCCATGAAAAGTCACGTTGCAGAATAAATAAAAACGTATTCATAAGTGAAACTAAATTAGTAATTTACATAAATACTAACTAACTAGTTCATAGCTATTTAGCAAGAGTTGTGTAATTTATAAATTATTTTTGTAAACATTTACGAGCCACAAAATGAATAATGTGAAAGTTTAGCACGAGAGGGCCGCTCGAGGCTGGCCAAGAGTAAATCTTATCGTATAAGAAGTATGCATGAATTTTTACTGTATGACTAGAACGAAGTAAAAAACCAATAAGATATGGAAAATGAAGTGAACAACACTTAAAAACAGAACAGAATCCATTTCTACCATCAATTTGCTGATTTCAAAACTTACAATTTCACTTGCAACGCGCTTAGCCGATAATTGTTTACTAGATTTGTGTCCTGAGTGATTCTCTGTCTAAGTATATCCAAGAAATTGCCTTCTACTTATGCCCATATGAGCTGAATAAAAAAAAAATACAATTTACCGAAATTTCAGTTAAGATTGGATATAAACTTACTATTAAAATAAAGAAAAACTTTTTTTGGTTAACAAAAATATATTTTATTATTTCAACGAAAGACAATAAATAGCTGCAAGAAATTTGAGAGTTTCTTGTGAATTGTCATTTCACTTAAAGAAAAGAACAAGAAAAAATTATGAAATAAAATACTTGAATGATATAAAATCAGAGCTGTGTTACTTATGAGCGCGTTTTCTATATACATAAATATACAGAATATGTAAAAGAAATGGAAATTAAACGACAGCTCATCACATAAATTCCTTGAGAGCATTAACTAAACCAATAAATTGAAAGAAATTTGAAAATAGTTGCAAATTTTCATACTGTAGGCCTTAAGTTGTGCATATTATAGCAAAAAGGAAAATAAGTAAAATAAAACTCACCTAATTATTTAGCAAAACACAAACCCAAAATGGAAAAAATTAAATACAGCAAAAATAATAATATTAATAATAACTTGTAAACTGTTAAACTGATTTTAAATATTGTATAAGAGAATTTTACTAAAAATAAAAATCAAACGAAAAAAAAAATGCAAATCACAAATCACAAATCATTTCAAATGCAAATATAAATGTATACATAAACACATATGCATATATAGAATGTAGATCAGCACCAGCAGCGAAACTGTGTGTAATTAGGCTTCTTGGGCATCTGCCAGTCCATGATGACGTCACGGCCCACCAGACGATTGTTCTGGTCCTCCATCATTGCCCGCGCTGTCGTCTTATTGCATTCAAAAGTGACGTAAGCACAGCCCATCAACTGACCATCTCTGCGCTTCGTTATGTGCACCGATTTGATTTTGCCGCGCAACCGTTCGTCTGGTATGGCAGCATTGCGCACAGGCTCGGTCGGGCAGCGCCAGTGTTGCCAGAATCGCTGCAGAGGACGCACCACCATTTGATTGGCTGCCGTTGAACCGGTTGAAGCTGTGGTGGCAGCACTGGTTAAGGTTAAGCTTGAAGACGTTGCGGTTGAACTTGCAGTTGGCGCGCTTTGAATATTAGTTTTGAACACTGTGTAAGTACATAAGACGAATATCTAGAGAATTGAAAACCAAAAGATACAATAAATGGTATTTAAAAATAAAAACTAAATTAATTAAAAAAATAGTTATTTCAGAGATCTATTTGGATTGAATATTATTTCACTTGATAGAACTTATAAATAAATCTCTGCCACCAAATAACTATACAAACATCAAAGCTTTTATTTTTTGTTTGAAATTTCGTTTATACATTTATTTCACCAAATATGTGTTAATTTTTTTTTTAATTTCATCTTATTTCTTTTTGAAACTGATATAGTTTAATATGTTTAATGGTATTTTCTCATTTTAATATTTGCATTTCTTGAAGAACTCTTTCTATATATATGTATGTATATATATATGTTTAGTATGTATTTATGTGTTTATGTTTGTATCTGTCTGTAGATCTAACTGATAAACAGGACTTCTACATAAGAAGTTCAAGTTCCATGTGCATAGCGTACATTATTTGTATTGTGTATATATACTATATATGCATGCATATGTATGTATGTGTGTATGTAGGTAAATATGTATATCGATGGTCATCTTTTCACTGTATGTGTATTTTTATGTGAGAGTGTATGTGTGCTAGCTAATGCGTACATACAATATATAAATATTTGCTATTTATTTATATATTTAATTGTTTTTTTTTTTTTTTTTAGTTTAATAATATTTCATTAAATCTTTAGTTAAATTCATGAACGCCTTAACGACTAAAAACAAATACGCGTATATGAGCATTATATGTATGCAAGTGTGTGTGTGTGTGTTTGTTGTGTGAGTGTATTTTGGCTCTATAAGAAGTGTGCATTCCATACTTAAGGTAAACATAAATAGTTCTCATTTATTTATTCATTGTTTAGTTTTTTCCGCTATTTAACATTTTGCTAAAGAAATTTGTAGCATTTGCTCAATATATATCATATTTTGTGTTTGTTTTCAAAAATTCATAATCAATCCAACATTGGCTACATACATACATATGTCAATATGGTCTTTAAGTTTTAGCTAATCACTTGCCAAAGCTAAAAAAAAATAATAATAATAATAAATAACAAAACATGTTTTAAGAGGCAAGTTTTAAACAATGTTTTCTTATTTGGTTTTTATCTTTTTTTTTTCTTTTTTTTTTTTTTGTTTTTTTTGTTTGTTTATATAGTTATAGGTCTTATATATGTAGATGCATATTATGTATAGTTTGTTGTATGCAATAACAAGTTACGAATAAGGTTTCATCAATTTATGTAGTGGATATCGTTTTGAAAGGCAATCGAGAGTGTGAGTGGTTCCATTGTAGATATAGCATTAATACAATATTCAAGTATATTTATATATTTAACCATAACTAGCATAGAACTGATGCACAGCATAACAGAACAGATCATAATATAGCTACATATATATATGTATATATATATATATATTGTACTAGAGTATAGCATGTTTATATATAGCTAACTGCTATCGAAATCGTATAACGTTCTACACACATGATTTATACAATATGTTTTTGTTTTGTTTTTTGGTTTTTTTTTACAGTATTCTAATCAACTTTTAATCCCGCTTTAAATGCTGCTTGCAAAATTAATTTAAATATGGCAGTTGAAGTAAGCGCTTAAAGTATTAAACAATTAAATCATGTCTATAAACGAAAAACATATTATATATAAATGTATTTTTAAGCAATTGAAGATGTTTTACGTTTTACCAATACTGATGTATGTGTGCTTTTAAGCCCTCTCCTTCATACCAATTTGTATATAGTTTAATGTATATATATATATATGTTTTATATATAATTGTGAATGGTCTTTATGCTTAGTATTTAGATAACAATTAATATTAATTATATATTATGTACAAATACATGCGAATATTATTGGAAAACACAGAAAACCATCTTGTATATATGTATTTTCATAGGTAGTTAGTATGTTATGTATGTTTATATCTTCCATTTATTTATCTTTTAATTGGTTGAAAAAACACTTTATAGTATGTATGCATTGAGTGAAACACATCTAATACAACAAAATTGTAATAATTTCTTTGATATAATTATGTCTTTCTTCTTTATCTCATTATATATGCATAGTATATGTATGTATTAAATATGTTTGTATTTAAGTTGATTTCGATTGCGATTTGTATTCTTTGTGGTAATTTGATTGATTACATCTATGAGATTTCTTTTAAGTTGCACATTTGATTTTATGACAAACAAGATCCTTGGAGTTCTTCCAAAAAACAAAAACAAAATGTTTCATATTCCTAAAACTATAAAGCCGAAGATGATAACTGCCTAAACGTTTTCAGAAATGTGATAGAGAGAACCTTAACTTTTAAACAACTTCAATATTTTGGAATACTTATTAAATTTCATGGTACAATTAGGATGGTATGTGTAATAAGACGTCTTTGGAAAGTCTAAACAAAATGAAGAAACAAACAAAAATTTCTCGCTAAATTTCGACTAGGTATTGGTTAATTTTTAGATTAACTTAATATATAGGCCCATGACGACCTGATTTTATTGTAGTTGTTGTGTGCGACGTACTCCTAGCGCCGTTTAAAGACCAAACCCGATGACTCGTTATACGTTTCCTGTGCGTAGCAGCGAAAAGTTTAAAAATTCAAATAACATTCAATTAGTTTTTCGATTTTGGATTTTCGTTTTATATACAGCATAAACATAATTGTATCATTGTATAAATAATAGCAGGTAAAAGTACAAAAAGTTATACAAAATAAATACAAAATATAATAAATGGACTAAATACACAAAATGTACGTATTGTAAATGTTGTTGTATATATAGTACGTGCATGCATGTAAATGCAAATTAATATCAATTAAAGCTAAAGATTGGCTAACAAGGATACAAACGCGTTTGGATTGGGCATTTAACTTAAAATTAAATAATTGCTAAACAACTAAATAATAACAATTAACAATATACAATATATAGATAAATCATACTTGAGCGTAAATATTGCAACAAATTAGAACTAAAAATCATTACATAACTAGCTTCCGAGATGTTAGGCGTGGCGAGAACAAATTGGCTTTACTTATTCGATATCGAGGCAGAAATTAATATATAATTTTTTAGCTTTAGAAACACAAAAGAAACTGGAATGTGAGTGTGTGGAACAGAAGAGAGCGCGTGTATGGGGAGAGTGAGACTACTACTAGTAAAGCATCGTCATGGTTGTGGCTGTTGTGGTTGGCGATTGTCGTGGAGATTCACTTGGCTTTAGTGCCATTCACTTTCGCAGGCTTACCGGACGTAACAAACGGTCCCACATAGTTGCTGGGGAACAGGCCAGACAGGCCATTCAGCTCGCCGCGCCACCATTCCGGCTCATCGCGGCCCAGCACACTGATGATGTCGTCCTTATCGAACGAGAGCTCGTCATCGTTTTGTGCTTTGTACGGATATAGAGCAATTACCTTGTCTGTATGTGAAGAAGAAAATATATATATATATATAAATGTTCAATTGTCGAATAAATTTTATAGCTAACCCAAAATCTGTTCGGTCATTTCAATGCGACTGCCTGATACGGGTGTATTACGTCCACTGTTGCGACCGCCTTGCAACACCTTGACGTAGGTGGCCGGGAACCAACCGATTTGACGCCTCCTGCCCTTGGCCTGCAACTCACCCTCCCACCAGCCAGAATCGGTCTTCTTGCGTATCATGATCAGCTGGCCACGTGTCAGCGACAGCTGCTCGCTGCTGGTGGCCTCGTATGGTGCAATGACTTGTGCTATTTCCGAACGTTTGGCGCGCATGCCCTGCAAAGAAATCAACAAAATACGTATTAGGTATGATTTATGTATTTAGAAATATGGGCTCATGTAGGTCAACTATTTACGGGTGTCATGGAAGAAGTACGTGACATGGGCCGGCTGTAGCTTTCGGCCGGTTCGCTCTGTGATTTGGATTGTGTGTTTATCTGCGATACTTCAGTGTCGAGATCTTCGTTTGTGTGCGACTCCTCCAGCTCGACCGGCTGAGGCTGTGACTGTTTAACATCTACCGCTTCTGGCTGAGCAGCGTATGAAGCACTAATGCCATTGTGTGTGACCTCCTGGACGAGCGAGCAGCGTGATGTGTATTGATGATATTGGGGGTTTAGCAAATGAAAAGCATTGGATTAGTAGATGAACACATGATGGTTAAACACGAATTGTGCGTTGCTTTATACAATTGCAGTGAAGATTTGTCTGCATTTTGTGATTTATTCGATTCTGATATGAGCTTACCTGTTCGACGGGTTCAGGTTCCACTGCAGCCTCTACGGAATTGACAACTGCAGCTGTGCCCACATCGGCCTTTTGTACGTAGTTCGATGGGAACATGCCGGTCCGGTTGCCAATAGTGCCCGTCCACCATTCGCCCTCCTTCTTGATGACCATAACCATTTCGCCAGCGCTGAAGCTCAGGTCACCTTCCTCGGCGGATTCATAAGGATATGCGGCTATATAGTATTCGACATCGCCTAAGGCACCATCAGTGGCAGCAGCAGCAACATTAGTTGCAGCCAGATCTGCCTGTGTCGCCAAGGCATTATTGTCCAAGTAGCTGTCGGTGTGGGTCGCAGCAGGATCAGCAACACTTGGCACTGCCACTGCCTCTACGGCTGACAAAGCCGTGGATGCATCCTCCAGCTTCTCCACATAGGACTCGGGAAACCAGCCAGTATGCCCATTTATTTCGCCGGCCAACCATCCGGGCTCAGCGTTCTGCTCTAGGGGCACCAAGATTATGTCGCCTGGCACGAACGTAATCTCCTCGGCATTGCGCGCATTGAACTCATAAACGGCGCGGTACTTGACGAAGCCCTCGGGCGCTGGCCCACTTAGATCAATAGCGGCTGTTGTTTCAGCAGCGGCCGTATCATTGCTTAAGCCATAGCCACCATAGGCATCGACAGCTGCTGGCACGCTGGCAGCAGTGCTACCCCAGGCGCTGCCTGTATCCCAAGCGGATGTGGCGCTTATTGTGGCTGCCTCATTCTTTCGATTGTATTTCAATTCCAGCACCGACGTGCGCTCCACGTCGTACTCCTTGTACAGATCTTCGCATTTGGTAATCAGTGCAGAGAGTTCGCCTTTCAGCTCCTGCATGGTTATATCGTTTGAATTGAGATCCTCTTTCTTGGATTCGATTTCTTTTTGAATATTTTCCACTTTATCCTTGATCTGCTTAATCATCAACTGTAATGAATATAAAATTATCATATTGTCATATTTTATATTTGATATATTATCAAGATTTCGCCACCTGTTTGTGAGCAAACGCTGCGTTTAGCTGCTCTTGCTGTGCAGTGTCGCCGGCAATGGCACCGCTGACTTTGCTCTTGGCATCCCATTTCGCGCGCTCCTGTGTTAGCTGCAGCAGCTTAGCGTTTTGTTCCTTGATGCGCACCTTCAGCTGCGCCATTTCGCTCATGGAAGTGTCGCGCTGAGTGCGCATGCCATCAATCACCGACTTGACATTGGTTACCCCAGCACGAGTATCGCATATCTTTTGCGATAGATCTTTGATCTGGAAACGAGATAATTTAGTTTAAGTATGATTGCATTTATAGTTTACTCTTTCTATTTACTTTTTCGTTGAGTGTGCTGAGCTCCACGTTTAGCTGAGTGTTGTGTGCCTTCTGTTTCAATACGCGCTCCTGCTCCCGCTGCTTTTGTGCATTCATTTCGGCAATGCGTGATTGTTCCCATTCCAGTTGACGTTGCTTCTCCAGCTCCCTGCCAAGAACACAGAGTAATAATTTAAAAACATTTTCTTGGAATTGTTTTGCCTGTCTATTTACTTTCTGGCTGCTTCCTTGGCCTCCAGCTCACGCTTGCGTTGCTCCTCCTTCTCTTGCTCGATTTCACGTTGGCGCTGAAGCTGACGCTCCAGTTCCTCTTGCTGCTTGCGCTCGGCTTCAAGACGAGCCTTTTCCCTTTTTTCAGCTTCTTCACGTTCCTTACGCTCACGTTCTTCACGCTCCTTACGTTGCTGATCCTCCATTAGTTTACGCCTGCGATCCAACTCAACCTTGCCCTTCTCATAGTTCTCCTTGCGCTTGTCCTCGAATGAAGCTAAATAAAATCATAGATTTTATATGGTGAAGAAAATCTAATTCTCTATCCTCTACTTACTTTGCGGCAAACCAGCAGTTGGATCAGCGTCCGACATGGCAGCACCCTGTGACGACACCGACGTGTGTCGCGAGGCAGGTTGCGATCCAGGGCGAGACCCTGCACCGGACACGGAACCCGGTCGCGACCTAATCTTCCGCAGACTGGGCGGCACCCAATCGAGTGGCAAAGTCACGGGTATCTTCTCGCCAGCCATGGCCTTTTCGCACAGAAACATGGCCAAAATGAATTCGTCGCAGCTGAGTCGGCCGTCACCATCCACATCGGCAAGTGTCCAAATCTGCGCCAGCGTTACCTGCGGCAATTTGCTCTGCACAAGCACACTACGAGCTTGAGCTCCCGTCAAGAAACCGGACCGGGTGCGATCATTGGCATTGAAGACCTGAGTGTATTTTCGTTTCTGTGCCGCCTGCACGGCCCACTCCGCTTGACTACAGATGAAGGAAATAATATATAAGATTGACTCTCTCTCTCTTTCTTCCCCTTTGGTTTACTTACGGCGATTCAATGGAAGGAGCACGCTCCGAAATGGACATATGACGACTAGGTGGATTACTTTGCGGAGGCGAAACAATCGCTGCAGGCACAGCAGCAACAGGAGCCGCAACTGGTGGTGGAATCGCCACAGGTGGTGCCACAATTGGAGGTGGAACAACAGCAATGGGCACGACCGGTGGTACAGCGGCAATGCTTTTCAGTGCATCCACGGGACTCATGGAGCTGGTTGATCCACGGGGCGTCATGGCGGGCGAAGGACCGCCAACACCATCCGTTAGCGAACTGAGCAGTGTGGGCGGCAACGTTTTGGGCACTTCCAACCCGCGCAGCTTCAGATTGATAAGCTTGCAAGCTATGCTAAACTCATTAATATTCATTTTTCCATCAGAATCAGTGTCAGCCAGTGCCCTGCACATACAAAAACACAAACAACATATTAGAGATGAGCGTATCCATGGAAAATTTGTATAAATTATCATATATAAGATGGAGCTATTATTCATTGATGGCAAAGCAAACATAGACTTAAAAATTAAAAATATAAGAAAAGGAAATATATTTATTTTACAGTTCATATGTATTTCCAAAATAATTTAAGCCGTATGAGTTATCTTAAATAAAAATAAAATAAGTGCTTTCAAATGTAATTTTCGGGATTTGTGCTTAATAATTTGCTAGCAGCTATTCATTATCACATCTCTAGCTCATATCAACAAAAAGAAAAGAACAAAGAACAAAACAAAGCATCAGCAAAATATTTGTTGTTATTTTCATTTTATCTTTGCCAGTTGATAACTGTGTATGTATGTATGTATGTAAGCATGTATATCTGAATGCATGTGTTTATAACAAATGAGTCAGTTCCGCTACTCACCATATTTGACCCAAGATCAGCGGCGGCAACTGAGACTGCAAAAAAAATCCTTTTGCTTGGGCTCCAGTTACAAAGCCGCCCTGGGGCTGCAGTGCCTTGAACTGCTCCTGGTATTTGAGCTTCTCCCGCTGGGTAACAACCCACGCATCCACGGCTGGATTCATGTTGTTGCTCTGTTTTCTGTTGGCCTTTTACTTGGAGTTCGAACTTAGCAAAATATACTGCTTTTTGTATATATATATTTATATGAGTGTGTGCGTATGTGCGCTTTATGCTACCCACACACGCTTTACGCCGTGTATTTTTCGTAACCGACTTTTACTCCCCCACACCGACAACACAACGACAAGAAGCAGCTTTCTCGCAGTTGTGTGCGTGTGTTTTCTTCTTGTTTAATGCGCTCTCTTCGGCCGCTGAGTACACATCAAATACATGTCATGCTCCTCTCCACTGTGCACTCACACACACACTCTCGCTTGCGCTGGCTTACGCTCTTTTTACTATTGAGTATCCGTTTTGCTCCCACCACCCCACAATTTTTCACAATGGATTTTTATGGTTTACCTAAAATGCAATTGCAAATTGTTAGAAGCTCATAAGCAGTCTTATCTAACAGCAACCACTATACAACAGAAGGGAAACTAACACATCAGCTTAGAATATGTAAATGTTTCAGTTGTATCAGAATTGTCACTTGATTATTTGGTGGGCGTTTTGGTTGCCGAAAAATCCACCTCCGCAGAACGCTAGTATTGATTTCTATTTCATTATAATAGTTGAAGTTGTGTGCCTTGTGTGTTGTTCGATTAAGTGCTTACTTTTCATTTGAACACTAAATTTTTGTTGGGTTTGTGTTATTTTTTAACTTCGTTTGTCGTGCAAATTAAATGTTCACGAACTAAGCAAAACGAACTATTTTTCTGATGAACGAACTGAAAAACTTAACTTTTGATGATTTTTGTTCATTAACTAGTTCAGGGCTGCTGAAAACCGTGACCAGTATTTCATATATGTAAAAGTAAGAAGTAAACTGATAATTTGATAAACATAAATTACTGGCAAAGAATTTTGAGTGCTTGTATTCTTGTGTTGGCAATAATTTGATGCGAAAATGTAGCCGTAGAATTGTATGATGTGTCACAGTAGGTAATTTAGGGTTGTCTCTTTCCTTAATATAATTCGATACTTTTTCGATAGCACATGCCTTTCATATTTTTCTCCGCAGCGTTCTTTTCTCATCGAGCACGTGTGGCGACTGGTAATTTCCGCAAGGGCATAATTGAAAAAAAATATGTAACAATATGTCGGAAACTTCAGAAGACGAACAAGCGCATTTGGAAACAAGTGACGGAGAGATAAGCGGTGAGGAAGAAATTGAAGAGGACGTAGAAGCTGGCGATGAGAATGCTGAAGATCAAGACACAAGTGAGGATGATGAAGCTGACGAAGAAGTGGATACTCTCAAAGACGAACACCCGCTGACCTGGAAAGATCTTGTAAATTGTTGAATTTACCTAAGCAAAACAATCCGAGCACTACTAACTCATTATTTATAATATGCAGGGGCTTAACGAGACGCTATGTAAAGCATGCGATGAGCTCAAATGGAAGGCGCCCTCGAAAATCCAAAAGGAGGCTATACCTGTTGCACTACAGGGCAAAGATGTGATTGGTCTCGCCGAAACAGGTTCAGGCAAAACAGGTGCTTTTGCTCTGCCCATTTTACATGCATTACTTGAGAATCCGCAGCGTTATTTTGCCCTGGTGCTAACACCCACGCGTGAGTTGGCTTTTCAGATAGGGGAACAATTCGAGGCACTGGGTGAGTCTAGCGATACATATATCCATATACATATTCCACAATGATGTGAAAACCCTTTTTGATTTTATGTTCTTTAACGAAAATATGAAATTATTATTTCTTATTCGTCACTACCTCTGAGTAATCTTAGTATTTGCAATATATGCAATCTTCCAATGAGCAATATTATAAAATAATATTTAATATTATACAGGCAGCGGCATCGGCATTAAATGCTGCGTGGTGGTTGGAGGTATGGATATGGTGGCACAGGGATTGCAGCTGGCAAAGAAGCCGCATATAATAATTGCTACACCCGGCCGTCTGGTGGATCATCTGGAGAACTTGAAGGGCTTCAATTTGAAGGCTATTAAGTACTTGGTCATGGACGAGGCGGATCGCATACTCAACATGGATTTCGAGGTGGAGCTAGATAAGATCCTAAAGGTATTGCCACGCGAACGTCGTACATTTCTGTTTAGCGCCACGATGACCAAAAAGGTTAAAAAGCTGCAACGCGCATCACTCAAAGATCCTGTCAAAGTGGAAGTATCCAACAAATACCAGACAGTGGATCAGCTGCAACAGTACTATATCTTCATACCAGTTAAATATAAGGACGTCTATCTCGTGCACATTCTCAACGAATTGGCTGGTAACAGCTTCATGATATTCTGTAGTACTTGCAACAATACGGTCAAGACGGCTCTAATGCTGCGCGCCCTTGGATTGGCCGCTATACCACTACATGGTCAAATGTCTCAGAATAAACGTTTGGCTGCTCTCAACAAATTTAAGGCGAAGAATCGCTCCATATTGATATCGACGGATGTGGCTTCACGTGGTCTGGACATTCCTCATGTCGATGTGGTTGTCAATTTTGATATACCCACGCACAGCAAAGACTATATACATCGTGTGGGCCGCACAGCGCGTGCAGGCCGATCTGGTCAAGCCATCACTATGGTCACGCAGTATGACATTGAGCTGTATCAGCGCATCGAGCAATTGTTGGGCAAACAGCTGCCGCTTTACAAATGCGAGGAAGATGAGGTAATGGCGCTTCAAGAACGCGTCGCTGAAGCTCAACGTACGGCCAAGCTAGAGCTGAAAGATCTAGAAGACAGTAAGGGCTTCAAGGGCGGCAAAGGCAATAAACGCGCTGCGCCTGGCGACATTGATGACTCCGAGCAGTTTACAGGCGCGCGGAAACGCTTGAAACCCATGAGTAAGGGCAAAGGAATAGCGGGAGGCGGGCGCGGCGGCGGAGGGGCTAAAAAAAACTGGAACCGGGGTAAAAAGAGAAACTAGATTTTAAGTATTTAAGTTCGTTTATAAATCTTATTTAATAATAAAACAAAATAATATACACATTTCAATTGTGTAAGAGTAAAAAGAAAATTGTAAGTTTCGTTCAGTTGGCGCTGCCCAGCAGCTACTCACGGTAAAGTCCTGAAGGCCTAAAATGAAATAGAATAGCGGATTAAATTTATAACTGAATTACTGTGAAGGAATTACCTAATCTGTTAGAAATGGATTATAGTTAGTTTTCTTTGTTTGGACTAAGTTGTTGACGACGCGTTTTATTAAGTTTGGCGGCGGCTGCTGCTGATCCATTAGCTCTTGCACCTCCAGTGTCGGGTTTCGTTCCTGTTGCATTTGTAGCTTTTGCTGCGGCTCCATCGGCGGCTCAAGGTTTTCCTCACACCATTCCGTTAGGGTTTCAACGGCCGAAGTCAATGTTTTATCATTTGGGTTAAATGGACTGAAGAGCACCACCTCCCAGACTCTTCTAATAAGATCATGATCATTCTTGGCAATAGCATCGTTAACCAAGCAGGCCATGAATTCGCCAGGTATGGAAAATTGCTGATTGAAGAAGAGATGCTTCAGATCCGGTATATAGTTAAACCAATCGGTCGACGCAAGGATTCGGAGAAGTTGCATGGTAAAATCAGGATAAGCTCGACCAATATTTTTACCCCATAGATACTTCATAAAGTGTGCGGTTGCCACTTTTGGCGAAACCTTGTAACGCAACAACTTATAGTAGATATCTGTGAGAAAGGGTGCACTATACGCCATATATAACCCACAATCCTCAACCATTTTCATAAGATGCGACATCATGCCTCGATCGCCAAAGACCTCAGTGAAAATCATAAAGTAGTTACGAAATAGTATGCCATGACGTAATACCATACTATAGGTGTCACATAATTTATCCACCTTCATCTGGTTCAGTTGCCGCTGCACTTCCCACGGACTCTCCAGCCTGTGATTACAGGTGCTTTCGTGGCATCGACCATCCAAATAGGGCCAACATTTAATGCCAAATATAAAATATTTGCACTCATTTGTATAAATATTTGGAATAATGGATTTCCCCGATGAAGCTGGCTCTACAGGCAAGCGATAGGGTGGCGCAAAGAGTGGCTTTGTGGCATGTGGTACAGATGCTGACATTTCCCTTACTTGCCTTTTCGGTGCAGGCAACGGTTCCTGTTCAATTGTACGACGCAATGGCATGACTGGCTGCTGTGGAGGCGGCTGATGCTGTTGTTTTCGAATCGGTTGTTGCAGTTGTTGTTGCCCTTGATGTTGGGTCCGCTGATACTGTTGCTGTTGCAGTTGCTCTTGAGGGGAATGTTGTTGTTGCTTCGGTTGTATTTCTCTTCGAGGTGGCAGTTGCTGTTGCTTTTGAGGCGACTGTTGCTGTTGGTCTGGTTGTGTCTTCTTTGGTTGTGGGGCTGACTGCTCCAGCTGGATCTGCTCTTGGTCTCTAACAATTTGAGTCGGCTGCAATTTCGCCGGCGTCTCAACATCTATTACTTTTTCTTCCTGTGGCTGCACATTTTCTACCTGAGTAGCTCTCCTTTTGGGTATGCGATAGGACAGAAAGTTCCTTGCCAGAGTCTTTGGGTCTGTCTCAACAGATGACTTCGTGATCTCATGCACTGGTTGCTCCACAATTAATTCTTTCTCAAGAGAATTTACTTTTGGAGATTGCTCATCGCCATCCCATGATGTGGTCACTGATATTATATCATTATCATCATCATCATCGACATCATAATTAAGCACATTATTCATCAGCACCTCCATCTCCAAAGGCGTTTTATCCACTAGAGTTGATAGACTGGGCAAATTTTCAAAGAATTCCGATGTATCAGCTATCTGATGATCGATCTCACTAGGCGTCTTATTGTTGAAGACTTCCAAACAACGATCGATTTCCTCAACACCCGATGCATACACTTCACATTTGCTATCGTCGATCAATAACTGACTGAGATCCGAAGTTGAGCCTCCTGGCACAGCTAGTTCTATAATCTCCTTGATAAACTTATCTTCGAGCTCACAATTGGCTTTGGAATATGTTGGATCTGGTTTGCCAAATTCAAAAGATTCAGAATGGCTTAATGTTACTGAATTTTCAATTCTTGAAGTTTCTGCATCGTTGATTGGTTTGGTTTGGTTTGAAGTTTCTACATCGTTGCTTAGTTTGGTTTGGCTTGAAGTTTCTACATCGTTGCTTGGTTTGGTTTGGTTTGAAGTTTCTACATCGTTGCTTGGTTTGGTTTGGTTTGAAGTTTCTACATCGTTGCTTGGTTTGGTTTGGTTTGAAGTTTCTGCATCGTTGATTGGTTTGGTTTGGTTTGAAGTTTCTACATCGTTGCTTAGTTTGGTTTGGTTTGAAGTTTCAACATCGTTGCTTGGTTTGGTTTGGTTTGAAGTTTCTACATCGTTGCTTGGTTTGGTTTGGTTTGAAGTTTCTACATCGTTGCTTGGTTTGGTTTGGTTTGAAGTTTCTACATCGTTGCTTAGTTTGGTTTGGTTTGAGGTTTCTACATCGTTGCTTGGTTTGGTTTGGTTTGAAGTTTGTACATCGTTGCATGGTTTGGGTACGCTGAGATTTTCAGGATCAATCGATTGCAAATCCTTGTCGATTACAGCCTCAGGAGCCGCAGTACAAGCCGAAACAGTCGCAGTACTCGTCGAAGACATATCGATTGGTTTTTGTGGCATGTGCGCCACCTCTACGTTCATCTGTGATAACAAAGAAAATTGATTAGGTGGCAAGAACTCAAGAGTGGCGCAAATTAAGATTACAGCATTTGCTTTACGGGAGGATCTGGGGTTTCTTTTTTTCATATTCAGTTGCTGTTGTTCTTGAGTTGCTTGTTTTTCTGCACATTGGGATCGTGTGCGGATTCCTCGTGGCCTTTCTTTAATTAGCTTCTCCTTCGATTGTAGCTCTGTCGTGGCGATTAGATCTATACTGTCCAATTGCTTTGCAGCGTTCATTAAACATTTTTGCACGTATGGCTCTTCTAGTGACTTTTTCAATTGATTTCTAGTTTTCTACAATGAAGAAAACATTCCTTCTTGACATATATAATTAATAAGTTTGTGTCTTGAATTACGTACCTTGATATTTGGTGGCGTCTGCTCTCGTCCTGGCTCATTAAGCTGCTGTTGCTTTACTCCTTGTTTCACAGAGTTTAAAAGTAAATCATCCTCTTCCAGTTCCAGCTGCTGTTTAAAATTTTGCTGTGCACTCTCTTGCTGCTCTGTTTTATAGCTTTGTTCTACTACTAATCTGTTACTATTAGTTTTGTCCTCTGTCTTTATTTTTTCTTCTTTCTGTATCCAAATCTCATAATC
Source organism: Drosophila buzzatii (assembly GCA_035045845.1). Lineage (NCBI taxonomy): Eukaryota > Metazoa > Arthropoda > Insecta > Diptera > Drosophilidae > Drosophila > Drosophila buzzatii. Next base: position 731,125 of record JAWNOS010000180.1, read on the forward strand.
CAGCTTGTCCAAAAGTTTCTCATGAGCTATCTGCTGTTTATCATCTGGCTTCGTCTCATCTGTCGGTTCCGATTGTACTTTCGGCTTTTTTATCCCAACAATGTTTTGTTTCTTTTGCTCATTCTCTTGGGTACTGGTATTCAGAATTTTTTTCCTATTTCTCTTTATTTCTTTACGATTATCAGGCTTCGTTTCCTCCTCACATAGTTGCTCCAGCTCAGCTTCTAGATGTTCAATCTCTTTCTCTAAATTGAGCTGATCCCTGTGCTCTTTCCGAGTTTGTCGTTGCGAAGCAGCTTGCTCTTCTTTCACAAAATTTTGCCTTACTCGTGACCCATCCTTGACAGTCGAAGCTCGATTGCTTCTGGTTACTCTTTTGACCGAAGATTCTGCATTATCTGTTGCTTTATTTTCCGGCAAATTAGCCTTGCCAGATACCGATAACCTATTCCTAGTCCTCTTATCGGTTATTTTTGAACTCGTCTTATTTTGACTTGTTACTGGCTCTTCTATAATGATTGCTTTTGGATTTGGGATATGGTCTTCAATTTCATTCTTTGTAGGTCTCTTTTGCCTACACTTCTTTTCATCAGCCGCCTTTTCATCATTTGATTTATATATCAATAACTCATTATCTGCAGCTATTTTCATCCGTTTTCGTAACACAGTCTGTGGATCCGACTCGTCATTGATATTAAGCTTTGTTTCATAACTCCCTTTTGTGAGCTGAGTGTGCTTTTTGAATTCAACATCATAATTTAAAAGAAGATCGACCTATGATAGGGAAAGGAAAATAAAATTTGAATTGTTATACTAAAACACTGACACTACACATTCATTTACACTTTCAACTTTTATATACGGCTTTTCGGTCGCTTGCATGCATTTCCAGAAATCTTCATAAATTTGCTGCCATTCTTCTGACGTATATGTATCTATGCCTGTGTTCTGTACTATCTGTGACCACATACGTAAAATGTCACGGCGACGCATTTTAGTAAGCTAAAATTTAAGGCTCACTATTTAATCTATATTTTCCACGTGAAAACATAAACGTCAAAATGCGTCAGAATTCTTTTAGCGCTTTCCTTTTGACAAGTTCCGTTACACTGGGGATGCGCAAATCATTTAGCAATGATTCTTTGCGAAATGTCGATAACATTGATTGGTTTGCAATTTATCGTGAACAAAAATTAAAAAGTAATTAGTATTACTAGACACCATAGATTTATGTATAAATGACATCTATTTTGCTTAATAATAATATCAATTAATTAATTTACAATTAAAAGTAATTGATTATGCACTGACCGCTAAATATTCGTCAGTGGAACAGCATACTTTTTAACAGCATACAACTATCGCTCACATTTCGCTAAATGTAATCTATTCTATTCACAATAACTCAAAAATCCTCATTGGCGCTAACAATTCAATGCTTAAAAGTTTTTTCTTTTTTTTTTTTACATTTGAAACACAACTTCGGCAATAATGAATTTATGTACCTTCACCCATTGAGCTTCACATGTGCTTTAAGCGTTTTGGTAGCGCATCGCTCTATAGTGTGTTTTTTTTTTTATATACTTTCAAAACAGATGATTGTTTGCATACACAAAAGTCAATAAAAAGTAAACAGCTGAGTACACTGAATGAATATTCACTGAAAAATCCACGATCCACTTAATTAATAGTTAGTGACTTGCTTAAGCTCAATCAGATTGGTTCATCATGTTAAAAGAATCAAAAAAGTTTAAAATCATGGGACGACGTCTCGTTATACCAGTTCTGGCTGGTATTCTAATATTGCTAGTCATAGTATCCACAATCCAGGACCTATCAATTATTTTGAACGGAACTTACGGCTTACATAAATTCAAAGCCAAATTTGTTTCGAATCATAATGTAATAGAGGATATTTTGTACTCGAGTTCACAACCGCCGCCAGGACGCACTATATTCTTTCACGAGACGAGCTGCACTCATCCAGATTCACATTTCAACATTATGAATCTGACAGCACGACAAGCCTGTGCCATAGAATCGGCTGCTTTGAATAATCCCAATTTCCAAGTATTTACTGTGTTTTCTTGTCCCACCATCCGCCCTCTTTACGGACGTCAAAAACTTCTCGTCGACGCCATCGAGAGCTATAATAATGTGAACTTTCGTCACTTGAGTCTAAGGAACTATGCTAAGGGTACTCCTATTGAAGATTGGGTCAAAAGAGGCGACCTGCTTACCTCTAGGTAAGTTCTAAGTTCATAATGATTTGCTTGTGAAGAGTAGCTAAGCAACTACTATTTTGCTCAGCTTTCCGATGCAACACACATCCGACTTGCTCCGTCTCATAAGTCTTTATCGCTTTGGTGGCATCTATCTGGACATGGATGTTGTTGTTCTGAAGAGTTTAGAAAGATTGCCTTTGAATTATGTAGGGGCTTAAACTAACGTGACTCTGTGCAACGCTGTCATCAGTCTCGCTCCCAATGGCATTGGTCATGAGGTGGCAGAGCTATTTATGCAGCACTACCAAAAAAATTTCAATGGCAAAGATTACGTACAAAACGGACCAACTCTTGTAACTGCCGTTCTGAGCCAATTTTGTGGCAATAGCCTCGTGAACGTCATGCAAGAAGGTCGCAAGAGCTGCAAAGGATTTCGACTATTCAATACGAGTGCATTTTATTCAATTCCTTTTCAAGAGTGGACGCACTTCACGGAGCCTAAGTACCTGGAGGAGACTATGGAAAGAACAAAAGATTCGTTTATAATTCACCTGTGGAACAAGGCGTCCAGCGGAGGACGCATCAAAATCGGTTCCAACAGTGCGTATGAAAAGTATGCAGAAAAAAACTGTCCCAGGACCTATACGGCAGCTGGTGATCATATGTAATATACTTGGGGTCTGCGACGTCTCCTTCAGCCTGTTACATACATTTTCACAAAACCATTATACCCTGAATTCCCATTTTCAATGGGTTCACTTTAGATAATGCCATGGGCTGATATAGACAATAAAATTAAAGACAAAATACATTGGTATGCGTTATCTTTACTAGTATTGATATACATTGCCCAATGCAAGAAAAACATGCTGTTCGAATTATTAGTGATTGGGGCTCGTACATATAAAGTCAACTGCAAATTAATATTAGAACTTGTTTTCTCTCTATTACGATCTTTCGCTCTATCTCAATTATTTTATTTAAGCAGCTGAATAAACGCCATGAGCATACGTCATTGTATGTGTATGAACTTCACGATTCGAAACAGAGTTTCTAATCAGTAATTCGCTTAAGCACAGTCCACACGGTTCATAATGATCGCAACTTTGAAGCATCGACCGAAAGGCTTTGTGACTCGACAACGTCTCGTAATACCAGCTATAGTTGTTTTTCTAATATTCTTAGTTGTGGTATCCACAATGCAGGATCTCTTCACTGTTTTTAATAAAACTTACAATTTGGAGTCATTTGAAGCAGAAATTGTTTCGAATCAAAGTGTCATAGAGGATATTTTATACTCGAACTCACAACCTCCACCAGGCCACAGCATTTTCTTTCATGAGACCAGCTGCACTAATTCGAATTCCCATTACCATGTCATGAATTTGACGGCACGACAAGCCTGTGCCATAGAGTCGGCTGCTTTGAATAATCCCAATTTCCAAGTATTTATTGTGTTTTCTTGTCCCACCATCCGCCCTCTTTACGGACGTCAAAAACTTCTCGTCGATGCCATCGAAAGCTATCAGAATGTGAACTTTCGTCACTTGAGTCTAAAGAACTATGCTAAGGGAACTCCTATTGAAGATTGGGTCAAAAGAGGCGAGTTGCTTAACTCTAGGTTGGCCAAAACTATTTTTATTTTTGCCTAGTAAAGTAAATATAATTTTCAATTCAATTCAATTCAATTCAATTTATTTCACTCTTTGTTATAATTACAGTTTTGTGAATAGTATCTTACAATAATTAAAGAGTTTAGACTAAGGATTAGGCCTTTTCTGCTTAGATATTTTTTTTTTTAGGAGTATGACATGGTATATAGGATGACATAATTATTGGGGGAAAAATCAAAGAAATAGAAAACCCCAAGGTAATTTATTACAAGCTAACTTAAACACTAATAATACTTAAAAACTAAATGGCTATGCCAGGTCATTTATATGTGAATATGTTGATTCACAACATTTGGTTATGAAATTTTGCGATAGTCGCGATAATCTAATATCTACCAATTCGACATTGGCTCGACAGTGTAGATCGGACGTGGAATGATGCCAAGGAAGATTCAAAACAAGCTTCAAGACTTTATTTTGTGTGATTTGCAACTGACTTATGTGACATTTGGCTATATCTGCCCAGACTGGTGCACCGTAAAAAGTAACTGATTGGAAAATAGACCTAAACAAAAACATTTTGTTTTCTATGTTCAGCCTCGAGTTTCTGTTTATAAGGGGATATAGCGTACGGATTAAGTGTTTGAGTTTTTTGTTTGTGTTGGTTATATGGTCTTTGAATGTAAGTCTTTTGTCCAAAATAATACCCAGATATCTGACATTTGGTTCCCACTTAATATATTTCGAGCCCAATCTGATATCTGTTGTTGGAACGTAGATGTCCTTTCGTTTTTTTGTGAAAAATATTGCCTTGGTCTTTTCTGGGCAGACTAAAATTTTCCATTGGGAGAAATATGTACCTAAAGAGTCGTATGCTGCTTGGAGGTTTCGTACTATATCTGCAGAACGAATTCCACCACAAAGAATTGCTGTGTCGTCCGCAAAAACCGAGGTTGTGCATTGGGGTAATATTGGGAGATCAGATGTATATATGTTATATAGAATAGGAGATAGGCATGAGCCTTGGGGACAGCCTGCTGAAATATTAACTGTTGTGGATGAAGCATTTCCTAAATATACTATAAAAGATCTGTTTTTTAAAAAACTTTGGACTATCTTTATGACCGCAGGTGGGAAATTTAGATGTAACATTTTATGTATTAGGCCGTCATGCCACACTGAATCAAATGCGGCTTTGATATCTAGCAGTACCATTCCCGTTGACATAGAACTGGAGAAGTTGTCTTTAATAATTTTTTTAATTCTACAAAGGGGCTGAACAGTATTGTGTTCGTTTCTGAATCCAAACTGGTGACTTGGAAGGATATTATTGGATTCGACAAAATGAGTTAATTTACCTTTGATAACCTTCTCTAGTATTTTACTGACTGCCGACAAAAGACTAATAGGCCTGTAAGATGAGAGTAACTCGATAGGCTTATTTTGTTTTGGAATAGGAACAACTTTGGCACACTTCCAGACAGAAGGGAAATAACTTAGCTCTAGGCATTTATTGACTATGCACGTAATAAACTTTATTCCCTTCGTAGGTAGGGTTTTTAAGCATAGATTGTCAATTTGATCAATACCTGGAGATTTCTTCTTCTTCAGCCCTTTCAGTATATCTTTTATGACGCTGGAGCTAATAAAGTGGTCATTCAGCGGCTCTATAGATAATTGAGCGACTGAGAGGGTTGAGGCATCGACAGCGGCTTTAGTTAGTGGATCACCGAGTCCAGCGGATACGATATGGTTTAGTCGAAACGATTGAGCTAACGCCTCAGCCTTTTCTTCATCTGTCGAGTGACTTATGTTGTTATTGACTAATGTTGGAATAATTAAGTGTTTCTTTCTAATAATTTTGGAGAGTTTCCAAAAAGGGGAAGAACCTTTATCTAAGGCTGCAAGAGTGATATTCCAGGATTTATTTCTAAATTCTAGTATCGCCTCGGTAATTAGTTTATTTAGCCATTTGAACAGGATGAGATCGGATTGGTGACGATACCTCAGCCAGGTGCGCCGTCGTATGTTTCTACTCTTTATAAGGTTTATAATGTTTTGCGGCAGTGGCTTTGGAGAAAATTTTATTTGTTTTTTTGGGATGCTAATATCTTTGGCTTCACGGAGGACTTCACTAAAAATGTTGATCATATCATCAACATCTTCTGTGCGCCACATTAAGTTTGAGTTTAGGGGCGGAAGCGAATTTTCGACGAAACGAGCGAACCTTACCCAGTTTGCTCTTTTTACATCGAAGTAAAAGCAGTTTGCAGTAGAGGCAGAATTGACTGATACCTCAAGCAGCACTGGAATGTGATCAGAATTTAGTGCGTGTAACACTCGTGGGCTGGCTAGATAACCAGGACGATTGGTAAGGAAAATATCTAAAGTAGAGGGTTGCCCGTGACTTCCTGCGGGGTAATATGTGTGTTCGGAGGGATGCATTAGATAAAAGTTCCTGCAGTCTACCTTAGATTTAAGTAGGTTACCCCACAAGTTCGCTCTAGAGCATCCCCATGACGGATGTCTGCAATTAAAATCCCCTCCCAGAATAAATGTTCTATTTGCACTACACAACTTATGTAAATCGGCCTGAAAAAGCTGTTTTTTAGAGGAATTTTCGCGGCCCCCTGGGAAATAGCATGAGAAAATGGACATCTCAGTGCCATCACTGATAAAGATTTTTACGCCGATCGTTTCAATAATTTTAGTATTTGGGAGAGGTAACAAAGAGTGGCGGATATTTTTTTTAATAAAGATTGCTACCCCTCCTCCTCTGCTAGTCGTACGGTCATTTCTGTAACAACTATAATTAGGAACCTTGAGGAAGATACAGTTTTTTAGCCAGGTTTCAGATACAAGGCAGATGTCAATGTCGCTGTCAAACAGGAAGTGACAAAATTCTTCTTTCTTGTTTTGAATGCCCCTGGCATTCCACGCAATGATCTTTACTTTGTCTATCATTAAGAAAGAAACTTGAAGGCAAGTGAGGTTATTACCTCAAACTGGTCAGTCTTGGATTTACAATTTCTGAGATTACTAATGAGCTCAAAAGTAAGACTTTTTAACTCATCTAGCGAAAAGAGATCACTACTTATCTGTGGCTGCCTGGTCCAAGTTGTCTTTAATGGTTCAGATGTCTGTCCATTAAGAGTTGGAAAAGTTTTAACGCAGTTTATCTGTGGAGACTGTGATGATGTTCTGACTACCCGTGCTTTGGTGACGCCCCTATCCCTTGCTTTCACATAGTTTATTCTGCCTGGGCACTCCATTGAATTAGACTTATGAGAGCCGTGACAATTTGCACACTTAATAGGTAATTTTTCTGGACACTCAATAGTTTTATGGTTTCCTGCGCAATTCATACAGTATGGTTTTACACTACAATAGGACGATCCGTGCCCGAACATCTGGCAATTATAGCACTGAGTCACGGTGTTTGGCCTGCGTCTTTGGTAGTCCCATTTGACTCTGATATGGTCAATGACAGAGAAGTTTTTCTTCAGCTCGTTTAGACTTGTAGATTTGTTGACAAAGTAAACTATGTACAGCGAGAAAATACTATTGTTGGCTCGTTTCCTTTGGATAAACTTGACATCTGTACAATGAAGTCCCATTTGGATAAGCTTGTTTCTAACATCATCAGCCGGAGTGTCGTCAAGTCCCGTAAGCACCGCTTTGTATGGTTTATTGTGTTTTTTTGCAAAGGAGAAAAACTCATGTTTATAGCTTTGCAGATGGGTGCAGACATTGGCAAAATCCACCTCTTCTTCGCAGTGTAATTTAACTCCAATAGAAATTTTTCTAATTGAGTAGTCTTTGACATTCAGTAATTTGCAAATATCATGTAGCTGTTCAGCGCTAATTTTAAGCACCGTAATAGGAGGAACGTGAATTTTGGTTTTGTTGCAGATTACTTCTTCGCACTGTTCGTTATCGGTTGGGTCATCTAAAGCTTGTAACGGTTGATAATAGTTGTTGTTGCTCTGCCCTTGACCAGTGTCGGTTTTTGGAGTTTTTCTGCGCTGCGTTGGCGACATAGCGACGCCAGCCAGATTTATTGATCTCTTTATTTTGTTTTTGTTTTGATTGTCGGAGAGATAATGAATGTCACTTTCGCGATGCGCTTGTATGCACGTGCGTAAGGTTTGGCAGATCACACCGAACTGAATATAATTTTATACTCAGCTTTCCGATGCAACACACATCCGACTTGCTCCGCCTCATAAGTCTTTATCGCTTCGGTGGCATTTATCTGGACATGGATGTTGTAGTTCTGAAGAGCTTAGAGGAATTGCCCCCGAACTATGTGGGAGCTCATGATAATTTTACTCTGGGCAACGCCGTCATCAGTTTGTCATCGACTGGAATAGGTCACGAGGTGGCAGAGCTCTTTTTGCAGCATTATAAAAAACATTATAAGGGCAATTTATATGTACAAAATGGACCAACTCTTGTAACTGCCGTCCTGAGCCAATTTTGTAGCAACAGCCTCGTGCAAGTCATGCAAGAAGGTCGAAGTGGCTGCAAAGGATTTCGACTATTCAATACGAGTGCATTTTATTCAATTCCTTGGCCCAAGTGGACACATTTCACGGAGCCTAGGTACATGGAGGAGACTTTGGAAAGAACAAAAGATTCGTTTATCATACACCTCTGGAACAAGGCATCCAGTAAAGGGATCATCAAAGTCGGCTCCAACAGTGCGTATGAAAAGTATGCGAAAAAAAACTGTCCCAGAACCTATTCTGCAGCTGGTGATTATATGTAAAACGTATCACATAATATGGTTTCAAATAATCCAGTGCTTCAACAATAACTAAATATATTTCTTCAATATAAAGCTTAAGCTATCCAAACTCTAAAAATAAGATTTGCCAAAATTTAATTTTGTATTCAGTTGCTTATTTGCTAACCCAAAATAGGTGAACAAATATCGAATTTTAAAGCACCAAGTCTAGCACATCTATTTGTATTTGTATAATATTTTCTTATGCATATATTAACAGTTGGGGCTTGTGATTGTATGATTTAAGTGAAGCAAATTAAAATTTTTTTTTGTAAATAAATGTTTAGAAGTTAAAATGGAAAAACTGAATTGATGCGTTTGACTATTATATATATATATATATATATATATAAGCTGAAGCTCCCTAATCTGCCAGCTATAGCAGATGGAATGTTGTTGAGGTTTTCTATTATATACTATATTATTATCTAATTGCAAACAAATTTTACTATCCATAATCTTGTTTGCCTATCAAATATAGGTAGGATTAATCATCTAATCTAAATTAACTTATTTTGAATAAATGTTTTATATTATTTTCAATATGTTTAAAGTTTCATTGAATTTCACCGCACATATATTTATCATCTAGAAATAGAACACAGTAAGAGCTTAAATAAATGCAGCTGAATAAGCTGACATGAGCATTGACATTGATATTGACATTGAATTTTTAATATTCATTGGACAATTGAATAAATTTTTAGTCTCATTTTTACCTTCGCTCAGGATTGTAATGTTCATAGGCATACGAAATATGGTAACGCCTTGTTTGATCTGGGGGCGCCGTCTGCTCTTTGTGGCCCTAATGGTTGGCATCGTTTACATTTTGATATCCTTAAATCCGTTTTCGAAGAAGGAAAACTGCCATCAAACGGACGCTACAAAATATAAAGATAAATGGAGTGCAAATAAGAGTAAAGTTGCAGAGTTTAACAAATCCCATTGCGAAATTCCAATAAAAATTGTAAATATAACAAATATATGCACAAGGCCTCATAAAATGGAGTTACCTCATAATGGAACTCAGCTAAAGCATCTGAAAGGATTAAATGCCACTAATCACATAGGGCACGTTCAAAATTTAACTTCGGTTAAGGTAAATGCATCTGAAATACATGCGAATGTGCATTCACATCATTTAAGCGGCTCATCAGTGGTTCCTAAAAATATATCTGCACTAAATAAAGAGAAAGTGTCTCAAAAAGTTACAAATACCGACACAAAACCTTTCGCTGAAGTTAAGATAAATCAGGCAAATGTAACTCAAAGTCAACAAAACTTAACTGTAAAACATGAAAAGCTGCCTGACAAAATTCCAGCCGTTATATTATCCCATTCCAAGCGCTTAGTAAAACCCCATAAGGCAGCAAGTGCAAACAATACGATCAGTTTAAAGCATTTTAGGCCACATTTACATAACTCAAAGCCAAAAGTTTTTGCAAAGCATATTATGTCCAAGCCACATCAGATAAATCAACAGAATTTAACTGTGAATAAGATGAAACTAAATGAAACCAAATTTATTCATTTAAATTTAAATGAAAATAAACATAATGAATCAATAATGAATCATTTAAATTCTTCCAAGTTACAGCCCTTAAATCGTATATTTCAAAATGATAAGATTCTTAAAGAAAAGCTATTATCGAATACTAACGATAATATGCGGGCAAACTCCTTGCATAGAGATCATCAAAACACAACAAAGCACAAAGCTCATGAGTCAACAACAAAACAACATCAAAACTTAACGCAAAGAATTGAAAATATCTTTAAGAACATTTCATCATTCAACATTTTCAACAAAAATCGTCTACAAGCTGTGACTAGACCAAGTACTACAAATTTACCCACCCAAAACGTAACGCTTAAAAATGAAAAAATAAATATGAATATGCTAGATTCAAGCGCTCAAGCCAATAATCATAAACCGCTTTCAAATAAATCGCAGCAAAACTTAAGCTCAAATAAGCCAAGAGTTTCCGAATCAGCAAATTTCAACATAGAAGAGAAGAAATTACAAAACTTTAAAAACAATATTTCGTTAACGAGCCGCAGATCCAATATAACGCATTCAGAGCCCATTAACATAGCTCACAGTCTTATCGAGGATATTTTGTTGTGCAGCTCGAAGCCAACGCCCGGAAAAACCATTTTCTTTTCAGAGTGTGGCCAATATTTGGATTTCCCTTATAATATCCGAGATATGAGGGCACATCATGCTTGTGCCATTGAATCGGCTGCCTTGCATAATCCAAATTTTCAGGTGTTTGTGCTGTTTGCATGTAGAACATATCTGAAGAAATCGTCGCCTATCATTGACGCGCTACTAAGCTATAAAAATATCAAATTTAGAGAACTAAAAATCGAGACTTACATACTCAACACACCCATTACGGATTGGCTCAAGTTGGATGATTTTTATCGGTCAAGGTATGAGGAATACTATAGGAATACTATATAGAATATATTTTTTCTATATTTTATATTTTTTTTCTATTCGACTTAGTTTTCTGATGCATCACATGTTCGATCTTCTGCGTCTGATAACGCTCTACCGCTATGGAGGCATCTATTTGGACAAAGATGTTTTACTCTTGCGCAGTTTGGAAGATTTGCATCTGAACTATGCGGGTGCCATGAGTAATCGGAGCATTAGCAGCAGTATTTTGGGACTGGAACCTCATGGTTTTGGCCACCAGCTTGCTGAGTGGTTTTTGCAGGACTTTCGTAAGAATTTAGTGAGAGATGCATTCGGGTCAACTGAACACAAGTTCTTGCTGCGTGTGCTGGAAGAGGTTTGTAGCACAGCAAATGTTACACTCATGGTTCAAGATCCGAAGCGTTGTAAGGGCTTCAGAGTGCTCAATGTGAGCGAGTTTTATGAGGTGCCACTGTTGCAATCAGAAATGTTTTTTGATCCGAAGCGCGCGAATGAAATGCTGGCACGAATTAAGCATTCTCGACTAATTCATATCTGGAATCGATTCTCAGCGAAATGGCCCTTAAAAATTGATTCAAAAGCAGCTTATATACAGCTGGCAGCGAAACATTGTCCCAAAGTATTCGCGGCATCGGGGGATTTATTCTATTAACATCTACATCTTCAATAATTCATTATCTATTATTTTAAAATTATTAATAATAACGGTTTGCGTCACTTATTTACTTAAAAAAGATCGCTCAATAGGTGGAAAAAAAAACCTATTTAAATGGTCTGTTGACACAGCTAAACAAGCAGATTGCGTATATTTGAGTAGATGTCAATGCTAAATAAACATAAACTCGAAAATATACTGTGTGTTAATTTATATCAGAAAACTCAGACAGAATTTAGCACAAGGAAAAAGTAAAACTAGCCAAAACTGTTATTAAATTGTGTAACGAACCTTCGGTTATGCCCGAGTCTAAGCCGGGCCAGTTGCAACCGACTGTGGATTCGTTTCAACAAATTTATTTGTTGAAGCCCTTGCGATGGAATAATAACACTTGTGAGTTTGCTTTGAACTTGGTATATTCTCGTTATAATGCTTATTATTAATTCGTGGTACAACACACTTGTATAATGTTTGTTCACGCACTCCGGCTGGGCGAGCAATTGTGGCTCAGTGGCACCAGGATTCGCCCAAGCGCTCCAGCTCACGCCAGGATTTGCACTGTCTACTCCGGCGGTTCGCTCGGCTATACAGGCTACTCCTACTACGCACAATTGCTACCTATTCGCACGGCTGCGTGAACTTACACAATTCTGTGACGAGACTTCTGACCAGACTACGAGTTGCAGCTGCCCTGTATCAACTCTCTAGCTGATGGCCACTGCTGCTTCTGCGTGTCTGTGGTCCTTATTAGGCGTCTGAAGTATCCTCCAAGGATACTTTGGATGCTCTCACGATGTCCTGTCTGCTTCGAGTCCTGGATATCGGTGTCCTGCGTCGATATCGTAGTCCTTCGATGTCTTGTGTCCTCACTCGCGTTGACTTGTACTTGCACTTTCACTTGAATCTCACTCTCGATCTTCACTCTTGTTACTCGATTCTCATTATCTTCACTCTTGATTCTTGATTCACTTCCATCTGACGCCGCCGGTGCCGTTTTATAGGGCCGCCGCAGGCCCTGTTCGACTCTGGAGCGGGGCCTGCCTGCCGCTCGTGCCCATCTAACGGCACAATCGCGTGATCTGGGTGACGCCAGCAGCCCGCCAAATGTTGCGGCCGCTTTTCGTTGGCCGAAGTACCGCTGTTGCTATGCAACGAGAGAGCGTCCATCACTTGCAGCGGTACCTCGGCTAACAGTGCCCTATGACCCGCGGGTGAGCGACGCAAGCTAATTGCCGACACTATAGGAGCGACAGAGACGGACTATAGTCCGCTCTCTGACCCTTTCCAGTCGCGAGGGTCACTCCTATAGTGCTCGCGTCGCTGTGTGGAGCAATATATGCATGCACGTATGTGCATATAAACACATAGCAAATACATGTGTTTATATACACTGCATACGTGCAAACCTATATTGCTCCTCACAATTGTAAAGCAATATTTAAATTTTGAGTTAGTTCATTTGGCGCCATAATTTAATGAACGGATGTGTACTACTAATCGATATCGATATTTTTCAAGAAAAAACAAAATCAAATATAAATAATGTAAATACAGAACTTAAATACAGAAATTTAAATACTTTTTGATATTTAAATTCAATAAAAATGTGTACTACCTTTTATCGATTACTTAACAGGGATGGAGATTCACAATATAAGGTATTTTTCACAATAACAGTGTGCTAACAGTTTTAAACGAAATACCAAAAAGATATATAACCAAATATATACAAAAAGAAAAAAAGTAAGAGACGTTTATAAAACAATTGATCGTAAAAGATGTAAAACAATAAATTAATAATAAATTATACAAGTTTTAAACTTTTCATTAAAATAACAGAATAGACGAATCGAATCGAGTAACATAAATTTAATTCATTAACATCAGCATGAAATGTTAAACCCTCTTTGAGCAAGTATCAATTGCTGCGTCGGAACTATTGGGGATACAACTTTTTTTTAAAATGCGTTAAGCGACAGTGAGTGATTTTTAAAAATGTGTAATTTATTAGTGATTGTAAATGTTGTACTGCATATTGTGAAACTGTAATGAAATCTATTGCCACATAAATTTTTCAACATATGTATGCACATATTGTATGCTTGTGTGCGTTTGAGTTACTGCAAAAACGGTTGATTTTGCCACAAAAGGGCGAAAAAAACAGAAAAAAACAGCAAACACATTCATATATGAGTGTGTGTATACATATATGTATGTATGCTAAGCCACACTCTTCAACTCCAGCTGCTGTAGTTTCATACAGCTGGGTCGATACAATACTAGAAAACAAAACAACAAAAAGTATCATGTAATCAGAAGCAGAAGCAGAACCCAATGTAAATGTAAAAGTACCTTCTGGCGACAAATTAAGTCGCAAGCTTAATTTTGTGAATGGTTTTTCTATTTCACCTGGCGTCACTAATATCTTTTTCTTCACCTTGGTGTGCGTGCGCCAACACAAACACAAATATCTTATTTGTACACTTTGCTCATTAGCGGCTTTTCGGACGTCATTTATGTACATATATACAACATGAACACACACACAAAGAAAGAAAGAGCAAATGAGGCATCTATCTATTCATATTGTCAATTTGTATGTGCATGTATTTGTACATAACGGGTAATATAAATATACACATGTGTATTATCTCTTCAACGGTTGTTTATTGCACTCTTTGAGCTCGCTTTATATACATAGTTACATATTTATGCATATACATACATATGAGTTTCCACGATTCTCTATTATATAACTTTGTCTCAGCTAGGGAATATTTGTAACCTTTTAATGAAGATTTATGTCTATTTACATACATATGTGTATGTACGTATGTATGTACATATGTACAAATGTTTTGATGAATGTCACTTAAAAAGGTACTTGGTACACTTAATAGGTATTTCTATAGTACCTAAGTGTGCTGTAAGCTGATGAATATTATTTTTAAGGACTTTAAGCATTTGATCTGAACGATTTCAGTGGCCATAAACATCAACAATTAAGAAAAAACAAGTTATTAGCTTTCGCATATTGTCACGTCTATAGGAATTTACATATCTATATTGTGTTGCTTATTTTTGCTTGCGCTAATTTAATTATTATCTTTTATTTGTGATTATTTTTCGCATGCGTTGCGTATTTAGTTACTGTTTTTCTATATACCCTATGTACATACATATATTAAAGAGCGTTATCATATTGCTTAGATTGCTTTTGTCACGTGAGCGACCAATCTATGTTTATATATATCCATATACGTAAAATTGAAATATGAACCGATATTCTCGATTTGTATTGATTTATTAAAAAATAGTTTGACCACTCTAAAAGAGTATACAAAAAAAGTTATGAAAAGTTATTGTTTTATTTTTCGTGGCGATAAGAATTTTGTATTACTAATTCTGATTAGCGAAAGTTTAAAGTTAATTAAAAAAAAAAACGATTTGTATTGATTTTTTTTTTTTTTTTTTTTTTTTTATTTTCAAAATCATTTTCTATTGTAAAAATTATAAATATCGCAATAAAAGTTTTTTTTTTTTTCATTAATGGAGATAAGAACTTTTGATTCAGTGAGTATAAACAGTGCTTATTGCTAGACAGTTAATTGGTGTGTAAACAGAAAGGTTTTACAGCTTAGATAAGACTAGTGCATTGTTTTCGGTTCTTAAAAATACTTTAAAATTCAGCATTGGAAAATAAAAATATTTCTTTCTTTCTTGCAATTCAATAAACAAAATGTAGAAAAGTTGTAACTCATTCGAGACGCCTTTACGGTAATGACATGGTTTGTTAAGTAAACTAATTTGCAATGTAGCTCTAAATAGCAATCAAATTATCATATCTGATATTTTTATTCACAGGTGTACTATGCGATCGAACAATGAGACACATATAATGCCATATAAGTTTTTGAGATTGTATACGGAAAAATGGAAACAATATCCAAGATCTCCTTGATATTGGCTGCATTGTTTGTTTACAATGCGGTCGGCGTTGCTGTCGCCACCGCCGCAGTCGATGCGCTAGGCCATAAACCTGGTTGTGTCACCGTCTACAGTTCGAGGAACGCGACGTTGCAGTCACTGGGAAGAGCTATAAAGGGAGAGGATTTGGTGCCGATACGAATCTGGCAGGAGCATGAGTTCTCGCTGCTGGGCTACAAATTCCATTTGCCGTTTGTCGGCCATGCTGTGGACGCGGATGTGGACGATGGCTATAGCCTCGATGATACCTGGCTGTTAGATAATAGCGCCCATCTATTATATGTCAAACAGGAGGATCAAGAGCAGGAGAGCTATGACGAAGGTGATCCCGCCAACAGTGTCGTAAAACTGCGTTGCCAAAATGTCAGCGTAGGGGAAATCAATACCCAGCTGCAGCTAAATACCCAGATGAACTATCAACAGATGTCGCTGATGCATGTGCCGGGCCATGCTGACACAGTGACGCTGAAATTGCAACAATATGAGAGTATAGTGAGATTTAAATGGACGCTTAGCTCACTGCATGATGAGACACTGCAACGATTGTTCGAGCAGAATGTGCAACGCTTCGAGTCGGTTGAATCACTAGACTTTAGTGAGAATTCGCTGAGCTGCATCCATTGGGCGCAGCCGCAGGCGATGCGACGCCTTCAAGTACTTAAGCTGAGTGGTAATCGCTTGGCAGGTAATTGCAGTCTGAGCGAACTGCAGCATATGAATCATCTGTTGGAGCTGCACTTGGATCGCAATGAGCTGCACGCATTACCCGTGCAGTTCGTGCAGCAATTAAGCGAGCTCCGACTGCTGAATCTTAGCGATAATCGACTGGTCGAGCTGCCACGCAACATATTCGAGGGTGCACTGCAGCTGGAGTCGCTGCATCTGTCGGGCAATCAGTTGACCGTTTTGCCCTTCCAGCTCTTCCAGACGGCGCGTGAACTGCGCCACTTGGATCTCAGCAATAATCGTCTGCTCTCATTTCCGGACAATTTCTTTGCACTAAATAATCAATTGCGTCAGCTTCTGCTGCAGAGCAACCAACTAAAGTCCATAGGCAAGCACAGCCTATATAATCTCCGCCAGCTTCGGCATCTGGATCTGTCACAGAATGAGCTCAGCAGCATCGATCGAAAAGCATTCGAGTCGTTGGAACATCTGGTGACTCTCAATATATCTGGCAATGAACTAACCGTGCTGTCCTCCATCATATTCCAGCCACTCAGTTCGCTCCAGCAACTGGACTTGAGTCGCAATCAATTCAAGCAATTGCCCGACGGACTTTTCCAGGCACAGCGCAAATTGGTGCTGCTGCGAATTGATGAGACGCCAATCGAAGAACTGCCCAATTGGATATCCCGCGACGAGGACTATGTCGATGGGCAAATACTGCAACGCCTACGCTACCTATCGATGCAACAGAATCTGCAGCTCACTCAGCTACCTGCAACGTTCTTTGGGAACGTGCGCAATTTGCGCGAGCTGCTGCTGGCCGACAATAGTCTAACCACGTTGCCCCCACAGATTGCCAGCCTGTCGCGTCTGCAGCGTCTGAGTGTACGTGGCAATCGGTTGGTCTCTCTGCCCGAGGGCCTCAAAGAGCTAAATCAGCTGCGCTACTTGAACATCTTGGGCAATGAATATCAATGTGACTGCAGCATGTACTGGCTGTCGAACTGGCTAACAAATGCGACGACCTCTCTGCGACGGGCAACGCTAAGTGCCGGTCGCGGAATGGACTCGTATGAGCATATCGATAACCAGATCGATGCACTCAAGTGCCAATACGGTTATCCCGGTGATATGCTGCGCGTGTTAAGCAATCTCAATTGTACTGTACCCGTTGTGGTGCAATCTTCAGAACCCAAGATGTACAGGCTGCACGCGACAGCCAAGCTAGAGTGTATGGTTTATGGCAGTCCTACGCCAGATATTATTTGGGTAACGCGTACTTGAATAATATTGATGATGCAAATGTATATTAATTGCCAATTGGTTTGCTGTTCGCAGGTAACTCCACGCCACAAGATTCTACGGCATCATGCCGATCCCGACAAGCGACCCATCATCATCAATAGCGACAAAGAGCATCAGCCGAGTAAGTTTGAGTTGTTTGCCCTGACAGATGACAGCAATGCCAAATCACTGCACATGAACATCAGCCGACAAAAGACGATTGTGGGTCAGCGCGTGGTGCTCATTGAGAATGGCTCGCTGCTCGTGCACAATATCTCACGCGGCGACAGTGGCCTGTACACTTGCTATGCCTTTAATGTGATGGGGAATTCATCGGCAGGCATAAGGTAGTATAAATCTATGTATTTAAAATAGACCACATCATATCCGATTACTTAATGGAATTATTGTCACTTCACAGACTGTACATAGATCCGATTGTATTTTATCGCGTGAAAATCGAAAGTCTGCTGGCTGGTACTATACTCGCTACGGCATTTTTGTTGCTTACACTGCTAGTGCAAGGATTGCGAAGCTGTCTTAAGCGCTTTGGGGTGTGTGAACGTTTGAGCTGCTGTGCGAATCGCAACAAAAGGTCGCCAAGATCACGGCAAATCTACGCCATGCTGGACAGTATTGAGAGCTATAAGAGTCAGCAACTGGAGCGTTTGCGTGAGAATTATGCACAGCAAGTGCATCGCATACGGGAGAATTGCGCACAACAAGTGGAATGGATACAGAGCAGCTATACTACACAGGCCAAGCACGTTAAGGAGTTTCGTGACATGGGCTCTAATCATTTGACCGCACTAAAAGATCAATATTACGATCAGGTGAAGAAGGTGCGCGATTATTCTACTGGCCAATTGAGTTGGGTTCGCGAGAACTATGTCTTCCAGCGAAACAAGATCCGTAAATTTAGTGCGCATCAGGTATTGCGACTACGTGAGGGCTACAAGTACCAGCAGCAGTCATTAAACAAAGTACTGGAAAACTTGCCCAGCTTTTACTTTGAGAACTGTCGCGGACGCTGCGAGGAAGACATAGTCGAGGGTATGTTGTAATATATAAATATATATATAGAAATAGTAAGATGATAAAAAGCAATTAATTAATTATTATATTTTCACAGACATTGATTGTTACTTCAAAAGCCAAATGGAGAAGGAGCTACACATACAGAAAATCAAATCCCGACTGATGGCCGCTAACAACTCGGCAAGTAAGGCTTCCGTTTACTATACGCCACCAGATGACGACCTGTTCCAGAGCACCGATCTACATCTGCAAACCTCACCAATACATATAAACTATATAGACGAGAATCTGGATCAAAAGAAGCTTGACTTGCACGACCTAAAAATGGATCCGCATCTGTTGCTCTTTAGCAAATCGCAATTAAATGTCTATCCAGAGGGCTCGAGCAGCAGTCAAGCAGCTGCCATGGCATTGTCTTTAGCTGCATGCAGTATTGAGGATAACAATCAGAATGCGCAGCTGATGGAGGAGAATAGCATTAATAATGTGGAGATGGGTGAACTGAAGGATGCGAGTGATGTTAAGAATTCCAAATCGTGTCCTGCTATATATAAGATATCAAAACAGCAAGACGGTAGCACGTTGCACGAGTTGCTCACCACAGACGGTGAGCCACATCAGATGATTCATTTGAATCCAGTCGATGAGACGACATTGACGATGTTGCACCTACCCAAGGAGCAGCTCAACATCGTTGCGGAGGACTGGGACGAGGCGACACATTCGATGAACATAGTAGTAGGGAAGGATTCCAAGGACTCGACAGATGAATGTGAATCTAACAGCAGTCCTGACAGCTGCTGTCCATCATCCTATCAGACCGCAAATACTACTCCTGCTACCACTTAGAGATTTTATTAATTCTAAAATATATATAATTTAAAAAAAAAAAATGATATGGACCCTGAAAGCACAGTCAAATGAAGTGTTAATGTTTCAAATGTGTTTAATGAAAAAGGCATAAAACAATAATTGCGTGTAGAATTAATTAGTGCAACTTAATGAATTCAAATGCTGAAAATCAGATGGAGCAAAACAAAAGAAAACAAAAATATTTAAAAAACAAAAAAAAAGTCATACGATATAAATAATAGTCAAAAAGAAAGAAAAGTATATATATATAATGTGCTCGTGTCGAAGGTATCATCAATAATGTCAATAATACTTGGAAAGCCCCCATTTGTGATTTCATCAATAACATATGAAGCGATTTATTTATAGAGAGCGCATTAAATCTACTTAAATATATGCAGACGTATTTTTAAACAAGATGAAAAACAAATTTTATTAAACTTCTGAAAAGGTAAATAAAGCAACCACACAAAATTATACACATATATATTTATGACTATTATAATAAATATTTTAGTTACCGGATGTGTGCCACTCAGATCTTCTATATACCCATATATACTCCTAAATATTTCTATAGTTTTCTGTGGAATATGCCAAACGATAATCTCATTAAGGAATTTGCATACACTAAATAGTTTACACAGATTCTCAGTATATTTTAAAACTGAACAAAGAAAATATGAGAATAGTTTCAATCTAGGGTTCGGGGCATTCAGGCTGCTTGAGCACTTCGATGGCACAGGGATTGGCATCGATCTTGCATGGCTCGGATTCGGTCTCAACTTCACTGAGATCAAAGTCGCACTCGCAAGGGAAGCACTCCATTTCGAACTCCTCGCCCTCGTCTTCGGCTTCTTCGCCCTCACCATAGAAGCTGAACTTCTCCTGGCTGAGTGCGCTCACCTCTGAGGTGATCGAGCATACCGAGAGCTCAGAGTCAGAGATCGGCAATGGCACTGGCTCTTGCGGCAGAAGGGAATAGTCATAGACAGCGATCTCCTGGGCGAACCACAATGTAGGTTTTATTTCCTCGGACTGGTCCTCTTCATTTCCAATCTCGTCTTCTTGATTGTATTCGTCCTCCTCGTAATCCCCGGATGTTTGAATAACTTTGAATTTATAATCGCCCGGCAAGAAATAGCCAAGCAACATGTAACGATTGTCAAAGCTGAACACAGCTGGTCCATTGGGATACAGATTGTCCCAGAGACCGTGCAGAATGGTGCACTTATCATCATTGCCAATGTAGAGCTCAAAGGGTCCCATGCGGACATTGCTGTTCCAGGTGGACTTAAGGCGCACTGTCATGCAGCAGTTGTCCTTTTCGGTCTTGAAGCTATAGATGCCAACGCCATGACGATAGCCCTTATACCAATCGCCCGAGTAAGTGTCTCCAATGGCATAATTATATCGACCTTTGCCGTGCTTTAGATTCCTGCGCCAGTTGCCCTCATAGACGGATCCATCTGGATAAATGAATATGCCGCGGCCGCAGCGCACGCCACAGCGATACTGGCCATAGTAACGAGCGCCATTCTTAAAGACATATAGACCGATGCCATGACGTCGTCCCTTGCGATAATTGCCATCGTATTGATCGCCATTGGGCAGAATAGCCCAGCCACGTCCATGACGCTGTCCAGCTGCATTGCGTCCTCCAATGTATTTCTATAGATAGAGGAAGTAAAAAACATGATGAACTAGAGATAAAAAACCCATTTGACCTACTCCGATATTCGGCCCCTCATCCTCGTCATCGGGAAAGGAAATATCCGTTTCCTCAGACCCCTCTGAAATGCTCATAATATAATTTTATTTTATTTATTACTTCGTTTGGTATATGTAATAAATATATCGTACTTAAATTAGTTTTGGGAACTGTGTTCTATATTTACATAAACTATGTTAAATATATTTTTATATGTACATATATACGAAGGCTTGCTATGTTTCGAGTGTGTAGAAGAAGTTGGCCATCGGATAGCGTATGAACAGAGCCAACAAGGTGCATAGCAATTGGAAGGACATCAACATTTGAGTGGCAATCCGTTCATGCACCGGTCCAAAGATGAATAACACGAAATTGATGAGCGTGAAATTGTTGGTGATCACACGGCCATCGGGCTGCTCCTGCCAGCTGATCAGACGGAAGGTGCGCAGTACTTTGACCATCAAGCGACCAAAGGTACCCAGTTCGTTCAGACGAAATTCCGTTGTGCTAATGTGCAACAAATCCGTTTTGGCATCATACTTGGGCAGCCGATGCCTCGGGCAGGGCACAAAGTGAAATAATTGCGGGGTTGAGTACAGAAAATTGAGTATCTGTGGCAGAAAGAAGAGCAAAAGCGTTTTGCTAAAATGCCCCAAAATACCAACAACGGCAAAGGACATGCCGGCAAAGTAACAATAAGTGTCGCCCACAAAAACCTGAGATGGATATCTGCAAAATTAACAAAAAAAAAAAAAAAACATTTAAAATATAACGATCAGTTAAATGTATGGAATATTTATTAAGTAAAGTCACATTAGGAAAATATACATGAGCGTCATGTTTGTTAATTTAAATGGATCATATTAAGTAAATAACTGTCACAGAACTCTACACATATGCATTTTATGTGTACGTAAAACTGGTACTATTATGAAAAAGTACAATTATACTGAAAGGTACCAAATTTAGGTACATATATATGCATGAGAACAAGTGAGTGTACAAATAAAGAGAAGGTTGTACCTATCGCTAAAACGAGCATGTTAAGTGCGTGAGCAACGCATGACGTCACTAAATAAGAAATTATAATTGTGGAAAACTGGTTGAAAGCTTATATTAAAATGCGAAAACTAAATTATGCTTAGAATTTAAACAGACTATTTATATAGTGCAGTTCAACACTTCAAACTAAACCCTAAATTACATTCTGTGCCATTCGTGTTCAATATTGAACAGCTGAGAGACGCAGACATTGCTGCTGAAAAAAAGAACAAGGCGAGCGACAGCTGTGCGGGTGGGCAGCAATGTGTGAAAAGTGGGTGTGTTAGTTGAGAAAAAGAGCCTGAAAAAAATTCATAAAACACGCAAAAAGCGCTAGAAAATAAAAAATCTAATAAATATGTGCTGTGTGTAGTAACAATTACATTCCATGGCTAGGAGCACGGCTCAGAATCTAACAGCCGGCGGCCGTCTGGCGAATACCAAAAAGCTTGTCTTGTGGTCTGTGGTGCTGGTGCAGGTGTGTTTCATTGCCTGCATTTGGCTGCTACAGAACAATCACAATCAGCTCCAACTGCAGTCTAGTAGCAACAACAACAGATGGGAGATAGAGATGGGGCGTGTGCACTTCGTGCAGCAGGCAGGACAGGCAAAGAAGTCTCTAGCCGCTTCCCATTGTCAACGGAGCGAAAACATTAATCGATATCAACAGGATTTCTTTCAAATGAAAATCGACCGAATGAATCGCTCTGCAGACTACGCCATGCCCGCTTACATGGACATAGAGTTGGCTCCAACTTTATGGTGTTACGCTGAGGGCACACTAAACGAATCCCGACAGGGACGCAACAACATAGACTATCTGCTGGCACAGCCACAATGCCTGTGTGCTAGCGGTTGGCATGGACGCGAGTGCGGACAGCCGGAGATTATATGGCGAGCACTAATGACGCACAGTCGAGCCAGCAAGCGAGGCGGCAACGAGGCGCCATTGAAGCTCCACGAGGCGAGCAGTACGTCATTGAAACGTCTTTACTATATACTTAATTTAGGTGCTTGGGAGCATATAAATATGGAGTTGCTGGAACTGCAGCTGCGCACACTCATCAAGGTTGTGGATATGTTTCTCATCTATTATTATGTCAGGGACAACACGAAGAGACTGAAACGGCGCACACTCGAGCGCCAATTGGACGCAATTCCTATTCCCAGCTACCTGCTTTATCAGTGCGAAGTGGAACAGAAACATGGGCACTGCAGCGGAGCAGCAGCCTACAGCTACTTTCGTCATCAGCTCTGGGCACGATGCGGGGTGCTAATGCAGCCCACAGATTTGCTGTTGTATGGCAACAGCGAGACTATTTATGCGCCAGCAGCCTTGAAATATCTTAAATATTTTGCAAGTGATGTGCTGCCATTGCGCTTTAGGCTGAAGAACAATGTCTACGGCTTTTATTGGCAGCATCCGCAGCTGGCACGCTTGGATGGTGTCATCAGTTCCCTAGTGCATCTGCACAACGCCCAACTGGATCCGCAAAAGCTGGAACAACAGGCAACCTATACGCTGGGCGATCTCAATCATTTTGGCGGCTGGAGCTGTGAGCTCTGCATGCCGCCGGAACAGATTGTCCAGATGCTGACAGACAAAGAAACTGGGAATAGCCCAAATATACGAATGCCAAACGAAACGAGGAGTGCACGCATCGATGCCACCTACATACAGCAGCTGATAGGTGCTGGCCTCCAGTTGGATGGACGCACCTCGCTGCTACGTCTGCGACAACAGAGTGAGAAATATTATGCGCCAGCGACGGCGCTTCTTTATAGCAGTCAATTTGGACAATTGCTGGTCAATTTGTATGATACGAATGCACTCGACGATGTGCAGGAGGACGAAGACTAAAACTAAGAAACATCCATTATCCTTACTTGGCTATATATATATATATTTATATATAAGTATATGTGCCTGTTTTCCTAATCATCAATCGAACTTATATGATTTCCTTTCTTCATATCAAACATATCGCCATCATATATAAATATGTACATCGTCTGATTTTTCAAAAAAGTAATTCAAAATTTAGTATCTCAGCGGGCAGACAGCGCCGCCGACAGACAGACGGATCTGTGATAAGAAGCTAAACTAGAAAAGAATTTAAAAACGATTCTCAAATTTCATGAAATTTGCTGTTGTGAGTTAAGTTAAAAATATGTAATTTAAGTACGCGGATTCATAATATGGATCATTTCGTTTGTTTATAAATATATATGGATATTGATAAATGTTATAAGCAAATATAATTTCAGCTACTTTATGAAATAAATTAAATTTATTTGAATAAATATTTTAAATGTTTTTCTATGCAAGGTCATTAATTAGTATTTATCTATTTATCATTTCTTTCATTCAGTTTTTCACTTACCTATTGAATTTCCATAGAGCCAAAGAGGTGGCAAAAAATGGTATCATGAAGTAGAGGGAAAATTGATGTGACTCCACTTGGTGGCCTAAGCTGAGTTCCATTAGATTGAATACCAGCACTGAGCCGGCAATGATAATCGATTGACCCACCTCAAGACCATTGATACCAGCGAGTATATTAATGGCGTTCGTACAGAATACAGCCAGGCTTCCCATGAATATGTAATAAAATATGCCTGCAATACAATCAATATATTGTTATTAAAGGCTAACGTAGCTAAATCCCAAATCCTCACCGATATTAACAGACGTGCCAAAGAGTCCACGTGCAAAGTTGGGCATCATGACTGTCGTTGAATTATAGTTAACATAGTAGACCATCAGCAGAGGCAACGTAGCTATGGTGGGCAGCAGAAGCTTGTGCCGCCATCGTAGGTCGAGCACATCGTCGGCAAACCCAAGAAATATCATGCAGCATATTGATAACAAAGCGGCAATTAGTTCCACAAACTGAAACCGAAAGATAACAATATAAGAATTTATTTATTTTCGTAGAATTGACTCATCGTAAATCACCTTATCGTGGGGAAACGTGATCGGCTTACCGCCAGTAACTGCATCCGTGGCGGCATCTTCATCAAATGCAAATGGTATAGGTATGAAGAGAAACATCGAGATTAAGAAAACGCAGCCAATAATTACGCCATAGGACTCAGGACTGATAAATATCAAATGGAAACTATTAATTAGAGTATGCATAGAGGTTTATCATCGTTACTTACACCTGTGGCTTGTCCTTTTTGCATAGATCTCGGCCGCACAAATTTGCCTTGATGAACATTTCACGGAGGCGGGGTATCATGCGTACCGTCATGAGGTACGCACCCACAGATATGGCGCTGATGATCGCTATTGCTGTTGTAGGCATGTTGAGTGTTGCAGTTGCACTAATTAGATTATAATTGCAGGCCAATTGCCGAGACTTAATGTATGTACTTGAATGTACAGACTTAATGCCTGAGTTTGAGTGCACGAAAAGACGAAAGGCTAGCCCTCAGAAAGTCATAATGCCGAAAAACTATGCAAACGGTACACGCAATATTATTACAACAGATAATAACAAATACAGCTGTTCCAGTACAAAGCGGTCAGCAAATTGTAATCGTTCCATTTAAACGCTATCGATTTAAATTGTAAATAGTCAAACATCTATCGATATGTCAGCGGGTAAAATTGTATGAGAACATTGCTGTTCTGGAAATGATAAATAACGAGAACGAGAAATAACGGAGATTGTAAAATATCGATATATTAAATTTTTTGATAATGTGTACACCTGCTTATTAATTGCCGTTCAATTTAAATACGGTTAAAAATTAAATAATTTTGTGTTTGGTTATATATATTTTAAAATTTTATTTAATATCATTGTTCTGTAGCATTTTGTAACCGTTTACAAACTCATCTTCCAATTTATACATGTAAATAAACATTTCAATAATATAACAGAATTTACCTAACGAAAAATTAATACTTGTTTATTTATAAGCTGTTGTTGGTCCAAAGTTGTTCTGGGCTCTGCTGCCTGTCTTAATAGTAATGTTATCGCTCGCGGAAGAATGGGAACACTTTTTGCAATTCCGCTTTCGATTTACATGCTTCCACTTGAGGTAACGCCTCCATAACATTTAACATGTAGATTTGTAGCTGCTGTCGACGCTCTTCCACAAAGACGAGATTCATGTTGCCAAAATGTTTTTTGGGTGGAAACTCGATGGCGCTAATTATGCTGGGATGCGTGCGCAGCAACGACTTGTGTAGCTTATTAAATTCGCTATAACGACGAAACAATATCCAATGCTCCAACCTCTGTCGCATGGTAATGTGCATTTCGTAAACGTAATGCGAGCCCGAACGCGGTGTCTTAACAAGTTTCACTTGTGGAATGGTAATCAAAAAGTTGGCGCAGAACGACGATGTGGGGTCGATGCCAGTTTCGTTGAACTGCTTGGTGAGACGACGGATCAATTGTCGATTTTGTAACTTCAACTCAGCCACCCGGGTTTCTAGCAAAGCACAGCGTTCGTTAAGCTGTGTTACCTGCTCCGCCAGTTGCATGGTCTGTTGACTGCTGGCACCATTGGCCGAGGATGAGGATTTGCTCCACTGCGAGGAAGTATCACTGTGATCCTCAAACAATTCCTGAGACTCTTGTTCATTCTCGTGATCTTGGCCAATTGGCTGCACATCGGACAGGGGAGTTTTGAGAAATTCCAATTCTGGTTCTATTGGATTACATGGCGTTGTATAGACGGGCTCTGCTGGCATTGAATGCATCAATTCCTGTTCCACTGCATCTCGAGAAGTTATGAGCTGAACTTCCAGCATTTCTCGAGGAGTAAATGCACCCAATAGATCCTCTGTTGAGCTGGCGCACACAATCGGGCGATTCACAGCAATTGGCAAGCGACCCTGTTTACGAGCTGCCACAGGTACGGGTTGTGGTGTATAGATAATAGGCTCTTCTTTGACAATGCCCACGCAATGCACGGAAACCCGTTTCGGCGCATTCAGTTCAGGATTTTCAACATTCAGAGCAAAGAGCACATCGTTGAGGCTGTCAAGTATCTCGGGTAATTTCTTGGCCGCCTCCTCGTTGAGCAACAGCGACCAGGGTGTATAGAAGCGCTGCAATTGTGCTTCGTCACTTAGCCAAGTAAGAATATGACTCATCAGACGCTTTTCATTGAGTGTGGCGCGTATGAAAGCACGGCCGCGTCCATGTTTCGTCCAGATCTGCTTGAGTCCCTCGTAGCGCTGCTTTTCGTGTGGCGTCAATTGTGTTTTACAGAAATCCCAGAAGGTCGTTTCATTGTTGTTGCTGCTGCTGCCAACGCCACCTGTTACGATCTCATGCATATTTTGAAAGATACTCGCGGCCGTCATTGTAACATTTAACGTTTGCCGTAGGCCATAAGCCAGTGTTTCTTCCAATGCCT
This sequence comes from Drosophila buzzatii, assembly GCA_035045845.1. NCBI lineage: Eukaryota > Metazoa > Arthropoda > Insecta > Diptera > Drosophilidae > Drosophila > Drosophila buzzatii. The sequence goes on from JAWNOS010000180.1 coordinate 758,820, forward strand.
CACACAATTCCTGCACGATTTCATCCTTTTCTGTGGCTAGCTCGCATTTTCCGCTGTAAGTTTCACTTGTTTGTTGCGCACTTTGCTGTAACCGTCGAAAAATATCCTCTCTGCGTTGTCCGAAAGTACAACCTCCTAAAGTGGCGCGAACCTGTTCTGGTAATGCATTTTGGGGCATTTTCTTGCGTTTATATATATGTATGTATCTTGTTATTGTTTGGCTATTTATTTATTTGCGTTTTCATTGTTTTCTCTATAACTAGTGTTTGATAATTTCGGAAAATAATAGTATATCGATAGATGTATATTTGGAAGCACTTCCGATGTATTGGTGTCAATTTTTATTCTTTATATATTACACCTTCTAATTAATTGTTAGTTTAACATTACGGGAAACAAATTGAATTTTAGTACGTAACAAATTATTTTGTTGTTTTCCTAATTCATAAATTTGATTTAAAGACGCATTCATATAATAACAAACCTGAAATAGTTCTACAGCACTGCTCGCTCCACGCGATTCACAATTTATCAATAACACATCACTAATTATCGGCTAAGTTGCGTTTGCGCATCACCAATCATCGCAAAAGTAGCATTAAATTTGCGCGTAAAAGAATGCCAAAAACTGTGTAAATGCAACAAAAAGATTAAACGCGTCCAAATAAATAGCAACAAATGTGATCATACCAATTGACACAAAAGAAATTGCTATTCGATGTGCTAAAAAGTAAGTTTTCTGGTACGTGAGGACGATTTGTTAGTTTTCTTTTGTGTTCGTTCGTTCGTCGTCTGGTCGCACGGTGCGCTTCATTGACTTTTCGAGCGAGTGTGAAGCGTAAAAATGACCAAAACTTCTTAAAATATTTCGGTTTTTGCGAACCGAATTCGATTGCAACTGTCCACAAGTGATTTGTTTAACTATTTTATTGCAATTGGAAATCTTGGGACCATTTTTTGAGCAGCTGCATTTCGATTTTGATTTCGTGGAAAGCGTTGAAAGAGGGGAAACAAACATAAGCGGAACTAAAAAAAAAAAGAAAAAAAAAAAGAAACAGAAACTGAAGAAGAATCAGAAAAACAGGCGCCGATGACGGTCCATATGTTCAGCAAGTGCAGGAGTCTGTTTATGCGTATATGTGTGTATTGTGACTTGTGTGTATTCCCATTGCAGCCAAAGTCGCCGCCTCACAAATGCCACAACAAAAGACGCTTCAATTTGTCAAATAGTAAACAACTAATATAGTAAGGTTACAACAAGTATCACCAAACAAAACAAACAAAACTATATACAATGAATCCGGCCGAGCTGCGGATGATGTGGATGAGCAGCCAATACAACACGGAGCGAATTTCACTGGAGGATGCTGCAACTTTGCTGGGTCACTCAACTGTTGGCCTATCCGTTATGGAGGACATGACACATCAACCCACTTTGGTGAGTCCTTGCCTTTATGTTCTTTTAAGTTATATGCATGGGACCATTGTTCCCTTCTGCTCGAAAATATTTTAACTGAACAAATATAAAATATTTGAACAGAATACAAATTTAATATTTATATATTAAATTTAGACTTTCGATTTGTATTTGCAATTTAAAACTTAGACCTTATTAAATTGCGAAAATATTAAGCTTGAATCCGCTTGGTAGATGAAAGCACATGCTTTTTCCGAATAAATTGAATACTATATAGTTAGGTAAAGTATCATTCTTATTTAAATGAAAGCACATCAACAGGTGGAAAAGGCTTGAGATTTAGCTTAAGTCAGGTATTACAGGAACACCCTTCATATATTTATATACGATATCATCTGTTTATGCTTTAGTTAAAAATTGGAATTCGTTTACTTATTTCCTTCTACTTTCTTTTCTATGATTTATGTATTGGTTACGTTGTATCCGTATCCGTATCCATTCAACTGTCAACTGTATTCAACTGCCTATCAAAAAAATAAAACCAATTCAACTAAAACTCAACACAATCCCAAACACAAACAACAACAACAACAACAACATGATAAACACCTCCAACTCTTCACCCATACCAAAAAAAAGGATATGAGTCCAATGATGAGCATTGTTGGGGGGGATTTTACGGGACAGGCAGCAGCAGCCGCTGCGGCACTGGGCGTACAGCCGGGAACGCTAATTGCCACAAATACAAATAATCTGTACGGCTTTGCGCATATGGGCGGACTGCAGCAGCAGCTGCTGCAGCAATCCGCCGCGGCGACCGTCTTTCAAAACTATGCCGAGGTCATGGATGGCGATGATGGCAACAATACCGGCGTGGCACTGATGGGCGTTGACGCGGCGACCGTTGATGATGATCAGCAGATCTATGGCCAATTGGAAGATGGCTATGATGATGGCGCCGCCAGTGGCGGCATGTCCGATCTAGAGCCCAAGCAAGAGATCATAAACATTGATGATTTTGTAATGATGAACGAGGATAATAATTCATATGATGGCACCGATTTTATGACCTCGTCGGATAAGGATATCTCACAGTCATCCTCATCGTGCATGACCAGCATGCCGAATCATGATTTACTTGTGCCGCTGAGCGATGGGCTGCTCCATCACAAGCTGCTGGGCACCACGCATGCGATGATTAATCAAGTCGGCACTACTTTGACAGCCATGCCCGCGGCATCTGGCAGTAGCAATGGGTTTGCAAACATTCTAATTGCCGGCGAGGAGGCAACGGGCACACCCACGGCAAAAACAATGCGTCCGTATACCATTGCCTCTGGCAGCTGTAAGACTGGTAATAGCGGGTCTGGCTCTGGGTCCAGCTCTTCGATGCGTGCCCAGCGCAAGACACGCAAAATTGAGCCAGTGAATCGGCCTGGACTCGTGCTTAAAACACCGATTGCCTACAAGGGCAACATTGATCCATCGGTCATACCGATACAGAAAGACGGCATGGGTATGTTATCACTAACCATTATTTTACATGATTTTTTAAATTATAATTTATATTTATGTATTATGAATATTTCAACTTTAGTTTTTCTTATGAATTTCCATTTAGTTTTGGGTTTTGTTTGCAACAAAAAAGTTAAATTTTAATATATGTATATTGTGTATTATATAATTAGTTGAAACACATACGAATTTCTGGAACAAATGTTGGCTATGTGCCAAGTTTCAGTAATTATGGCAGCTTTTCATATGGATTCATTTATCATATTCATATTTATATTAATTAAGGTAGATTGTTATAAATGAATAACCCAAACCTTTTTGTTTATGTATATATCTAGTAAAGATTTGAAGTTTTTCAATAGAATGAACATTAAGGAAATAAATTTGCTAGTCAAATATAAAAAATGTGTTCATCAAAACCCTTTATACCCTGATTTCCTACGTTAAATTGAGATTGAAGATAGCGGTTATGTATATATATTCTAATCGTAAATAATTTTTAAAACAGAATTAAATAGAAACAAATGGATGTAAGGTTTAGTTATAATTACTTGTAATGTTAAATATCTTCATAACCCTAACTAATCCTCTTCAATAATGTTCTTCTTCGCAGCTGTCTGTGAACGTTGTGGTGCCATTGGTGTGAAGCACACGTTCTACACAAAATCGCGACGATTCTGCAGCATGGCCTGTGCTCGGGGCGAGCTCTATTCGCTGGTGCTCAATAGTAAGATGGATGCCAGCAGCTCGCCAGCTGCTGCACTGGAAATGCCAGAGTCTTCGGCCACATTAGAAGCGAATGTATCATCGCCATCAGATTCACAGGATCAACAGCAGCAGCAACATCATCAGCAGCAACAACAGTCGGACATTGAGCTAACTCTACAAGCGGCACATATCAAAAATGCCAATTATCGTTTTCGCATCACGGATCAGTCGAAGATAACGCAGCTGAATGGATTCGGAGAGCCCATGTCGTTGGGTGGCGATGCAGCTGCCAATAATGTACAAATGGCTACAGAGGAGACAATTGCAGCACTGAATGGAGCTGCTGTTGGAGATGCTGCTGCGCCGCCAGCCGAAGCCAGTGGCAGCGAGCTGAATGCCGGCAGCAATACGTTTGTGAATGCGGCGCCAACGCCCAAAGCTTTGCGTCTGTTTCGTGATGCCTTTCCACACGACGATCTGCCACAAATACCTAAATACGAACGTCTTCCGGCGCCATGCCCACAAATGGAGAAGATCATCAGCATACGGAGGCGCATGTACGATCCGACGCACTCGTACGACTGGCTGCCACGACTGAGCAAAGCTAACTTCTATGCGGCGCCCGTTACCTGCTTTCCGCACGCGCCCGGCTACGAGGTGTGGGACAATTTGGGCGTGGGCATGAAGGTCGAGGTGGAGAACACAGATTGCGATAACATTGAGATCATACAGCCGGGACAGACGCCCACATCGTTTTGGGTGGCCACTATACTGGAGATTAAGGGCTACAAAGCGTTAATGAGTTACGAGGGTTTCGACGTCGACACTCATGACTTTTGGGTGAATCTCTGCAATGCTGAAGTCCATTCGGTGGGATGGTGTGCAACGCGTGGGAAGCCATTGATACCGCCACGTACCATCGAGCACAAGTACAAAGATTGGAAGGATTTTCTCGTCGAACGTTTGTCTGGTGCACGTACATTACCCTCCAATTTCTATAATAAGGTCAATGACAGCCTGCAGTCACGCTTCCGACTCGGCCTGAATCTCGAGTGTGTGGACAAGGATCGCATATCACAGGTGCGCTTGGCCACGGTCACTAAGATTGTAGGTAAACGTCTTTTCTTGCGCTACTTTGATTCGGACGACGGCTTCTGGTGTCACGAAGATTCGCCCATTATCCATCCAGTTGGATGGGCCACGACAGTTGGGCACAATTTGGCCGCGCCGCAAGACTATTTGGAACGCATGCTGGGTAAATACAGTAATAGGTCAATGTTATTCCATATTTGAAATATTCTATATTTTCAGCGGGTCGAGAAGCCATGATTGAAGTACACGAGGATGATGCCACCATTGAGCTATTCAAGATGAATTTCACCTTTGATGAATATTTTCTGGATGGCAAAACGAATGGCTTCATCGAAGGCATGAAACTGGAGGCTGTCGACCCGCTTAATCTATCCTCAATTTGTCCTGCCACTGTGATGGCTGTACTCAAATTCGGATATATGATGATACGCATCGATTCATATCAACCGGACGCCTCAGGGTCAGATTGGTGAGCCAGTAGTTGGTAGAATAATCCGAATAAATAATACAATACATTTGATTTTTATTTACAGGTTTTGCTACCATGAGAAGTCGCCTTGCATTTTCCCGGCTGGATTTTGTGACTCCAATAACATTGCTGTGACGCCGCCCAACGGCTACGATTCGCGCACTTTTACCTGGGAGGGTTATCTGCGTGACACTGGTGCTATTGCGGCTGGTCAGCATCTGTTCCATCGTATTGTGCCCGATCATGGCTTTGAAGCCGGCATGAGTCTGGAATGTGCTGATCTGATGGATCCACGTTTGGTGTGTGTGGCCACAGTGGCGCGTGTTGTGGGACGTCTGCTTAAGGTTCACTTTGATGGCTGGACGGACGAATATGATCAGTGGCTGGACTGCGAGTCGGCGGATATATATCCAGTGGGCTGGTGTGTGCTTGTTGGCCACAAATTGGAGGGACCACCGCGCGTTACCCATCATCAACAGCCGAAGCCAGCGCCCAAAGCCAAAGTGCAGAGAAAGCGTAAGACTAAAAAGGGAGCCAATGGTGCAACTGTCGCTGCTGGCAACAAGCAATTGCAGCATGACAATAATACGCAGACAGGTGGGTGTGGGTGTTGGCCAAAAATGTAAGTCTCGATATTCTATTAACTACTAATACAATCTTTGCAGCAGTTAAGCCGCGTACAATCGCCTTGAAGACTACGCCGCACTTGCCGAAGTTGAGCATTAAGCTGGAACTGAAGCCGGAACATCACAATGCTGCCTTCTATGAGAACAATCAGGTTGAGGAAGATGAGGATGAGGATGTAGTGGCTGAGGATGATGCCGATGGCGATTGCAGCACGAGCCATATATCCGAGCAGTCAACAACAACGAGTTCCGATCAGTTTGGTTCACTTGGCGGGGTATCAGCCAGCACGGTAACGCCAACGCCTAGCAGCGGCAATGGAAGCGGCAATGGCAGCAAAACAATGGTAAAGAAATCTTCTACTACTAAATCTCCTGCGCCACCAATTATGGGTCGCAAAGCCACTAGCTACATTGCGGTGAGTACTGTAGGATAATAGTGCGTATAGCTTTTAGAATCAATCAAACAACCGCCCGCTCACCCGCTAGTCCACCTATAAACATATATATAATCGCCTACGTATATATATAAACAATCATAAAAAATGCAGCAAAACGAATGCAATTTGTATATAACTTATGTTTACGCACTGTTATTTTGGTACTTGTATAGCTTCATCAACAATTCACCCAGCTCAATGCCCAACCACGCCTCCAATTTAAACGCCTTTTGAACAAAATTAAATTAATACCCTTCGTTTATCTTCCAAACAGAACTCTGCGGTTACGAACAGCAAGTACATTCCACGTTTGGCCGATGTCGATTCGAATGATGCGCATCTGGAGTTGATACCGGACACATGGAACGTGTATGATGTCTCACAGTTTCTGCGCGTGAACGACTGCACAGCACACTGCGACACATTCAGCCGCAACAAGATCGATGGCAAGCGACTGCTGCAGCTGACCAAGGATGATATAATGCCGCTGCTGGGAATGAAAGTGGGACCTGCACTCAAAATCTCTGACCTCATTGCGCAACTGAAGTGCAAGCTCAATCCCAGCAAGTCCAGATCGCACAAGGCAAACAAGTCACAGTTCTTATAGTGCGGCATTAACCAGGACATTATCTCAACCCAAACAGTGTTTAACAAAGCCAACCGTAGTTGTATTTCAGTTTTTTGAAACGAATGTTATCACCGATGAAACGCACGCATCTACACGTGCATATTATATATATATTAATATATATATAATTGAAGTATTTTGTTAGAAATCGAAACACATACGTTGCCTATAACGGATTTATATATCCACATACAATTTATATAACTAACTCAAGTCTCAGAGCGCGTTATTTTATATCTACTCTAGATATAGATCTATAAATATAATCTTATATATATTTATACATACATATATAGAAAGACAAACGCATCCCCGTAATTGTCTCTAATGTACGCTCATGTTATCAGTCAGAGTTTCTATATAGCAAAGTGAACTGGAGAAGTTCATTTTTATAATACACGCATATTTTTATAATCGAAAATCGAAAGCTAAGGTACAACACATATATAAAATAACATATGTACATACACATACACACACACACACATAGAACTATATATAAATATGTATGGGTATATATTAAATTGTTTACAAATACCGGTTAGGTTTACTAGGGTGTAAATAGAACTTGAGTTTCGTTCAAGCCTTGTAATACCATAACCCTAACATCCAGCGACTATATACCCTACTCTATACTATGTAAAAATAAAGCAAGACACAAATATCAGGCAGCATCTCGTGAGCACATGCATCCAGTTAACAGTCGAACTAGTTGCACCTAGTCCGTAAGCAAACAGTCCCGAAAAAATCAAGAAAGAAGTAAGGAATTAATAAATATATATTTTTTTTGCGTTATGGTAGCCAGCATATTGCATGAAATGAATTAAGTGAGCACTTCTGCAGAAGGTAACATTAAATTAGAATACTATGTATCTAAATATACTTAAGATATCAGCTAATGTCTAAAAAACAAAACTTAATTAATAAAAACGAATTCAAAATTGCAAACTGTAAACGATTTACTTTTAATTATTGTATTTGGAAATCAAAGAAAATTTGATGATTTTCTTGAATGTTCTTATTAGGCATATTAAATGGTAATGTTTAATGAAATGAAATAGAATTTGGTTGTTAACAGTAGTCTTTTATTTTCTGTCTAGATATATGATAAGAAAAAAACTTCCAATTAAATGCTTTTGTTAGAGAAAATGAGGTCTCACAATGAAATGAAATTAGTCTAACTGCTATGATTACAGAGAATTTAATTGATGTGAGTAAGAAAACTTAAAATTCAGATTGAATATCTGTGTTTAAAATGAATCTACTTATTGAGTCTACACTCAACATTTGTTGCATTGAGTCTGTTAGCTATATAAGTTAATGGGTCCAGAAAATTCAACGATACTGAATGGTCAATTTACTCACTCTTTTAACTTGAGGTAATGATCATGAATGTTTTCTTCACTTGTAGTTACAGATATGTATAATCTTACCCTTCTTAAAATGGAAAGCTTCTTTACAGTTAAAGATCTGACTCTAACTCTCTTTAAATAACGATAAAGGGTTCGTCAATTTCGTCGTCAATATTTATAATCTGTCAAATCTCTGCTTTCAGAGAATATAAGGGTAAAGGATTCAATATACTAGTATATCTAGACTCCTAGTCTTTGAAACGGAGGTTTCTTCACTTTTATATATGCATATAAAATCTCTCCCTTGGGAGGGTGAAGGAAGAGAGCTTCTTTAACTGTACTTACAGACTTGACTCTTTATCTCAAGATATAAAATTGAATTAGATGCTCTTGTAGCTGCTCAACAACTTTGAATAAATTGGTTTATTACGTTTTTTTGTTTTTGGATATTAATACATTAGATATTGGTATATTACAACTAGTGCTTAATGAATCATTTACACATACGTTTGGTGGCTATAATATATATATATATATATATATATATATATATATATTTGATAATTATGCTAAGTTTTTGATTAAACATTCACTTAAACTCGCACTAAACTGCAAGTTAATATGTGTGTTCATGTGTGTGTATGAAGTGTAAATATGTATGCAAATACATTTGTATATGTATTAATATATAAAACTGCCATAACCGAGCGTTAAAAATAAGGAAACAGATTATTTTTAATCATATGAAATAGAAAAAATTACATTTACAAAGTTATCTATATACATAGTTTGTTTTTTTTTTTTTGTCCGATTCTTAAATGCTAGAAAAAACGTTGTTTTTTTTAAATCTTAATTTAGAACTTAGCCTATATTGAATTAATTGAGGCAACATGCGCTAACAAATTGCAAATTAGAGAATTTGCGTGCATTTTTTCCTCCAGCTTTCAGTGGATTAACTAAAAGGCCTCAGCAACAACTTAACATGGTAAAAATACTAACATTTTACACATATGTATGTATTATGAATAAATACGTAAACTAAATTTCCGAAAAATATATATATCAAAAAAAGATCCGTAAGCCAAGTATGAAACCTGGGTCTCTGCTGGTTGCGTTCGAAGAAGAAAAGGAAGAAGAAGACAAATAGACATATTTCAAAAGCCTCAATTACTGTTTTTGTGTTGAGCTTCTCTAGACATTGAATAGTGTTCGGGCTTTTGAGTCGAAATTGAATTGACTTGCAAAAGTCACAATGGAAATACTAATAAATAATGAACTTAACTTAGCCGGCATTTAAATTTATATATAGTATAGTATATAGTATATATAAACATTTACACAGTTGCTAATGTAGCTGCAGCTGCAGTAGCTGTAGCAGTAACTACACTGGGTCGTCGCTTCTTAATGGGTGGCGGCGTTTCAGATTCAATCGCTGGACTGACCGCTGACGTTGACAATGCTGTTGGCGACTGCAGTTGCTCCATGGAAGCTGCACTCGGCCGCTTATTACTGGGACTGCAGCTGCTCAAGGTGGTGGTGGCAGCGGGCAGAACGTCCAGAGCATTGCCATTGGCAATTTCGGTGACAATATGCGCTTCCAGTGCCGGCGGTAGAAGCGGGGATAGAGGCACTGCGTTTAGATCGCATGCTTCCTCATCGCTGGGCACAACATTGCTAAAGAGATCAGCTTCACGCACATCATCCCCATCATCCTCGTCCTCGTCATCGCTGAAGTCACTGTTCCAGAAGACTTGAGCGCCAGGAAATACATACGAGCAGCTATTGCTGTTGCAATAGAAGGTGCCGGGCTGCAGGCGTTCGGCTATGGTCTGCCGTCTCGGCTGCGCCGGCGTTGGCGTCAAGCTGGGCGCCGCTGTCTTAGTTTCCACAACCACATTCGCAGAAAGGTTTGGGTCCAAATTGCTGGCATAGCAGTGACTGGCGGATGCTTCAATATTGCTGGGATTGGATGCTTCACATTGCTCAATACCACTATCCTTTGACGAGTCAACGGACAGATGGCGATAGGTGGAGGAGGAGGCGCCAGTTGCCAATGGAGCCGTCAAACGATCACAACTCAATGCCGTCTCATTCAATTCGACGAGTATGTCGCTCTTAATGCGTTCAATGGCTTCTTGGTCGGCTGCATTGCTGTGGCTGCTGCTGCAACTGGCTGCAACTGGTTGTGGTTGCTGCAGCATCAGATGCTGCGACGGGGTTCGTTTACTGTGCTCCGCTGTAAATGTGGAAGACTCGAAGCCGCTATCGGAGCATGTACCTGCCGACGAGCCGAGCAGGTAGTCAGCCGAGCCATTAGACTTTAGGGACTGTGTGTCCGTGTCCAGTTGCGACTGTTGCTCACTCTCTGAGCTGCGAAGCCGATGATGGTGATAATGATGATGATGATAATAATGCTCTGTCGGTGGCAATAGCTCCCTTGATTCACGCAAAACTTGATCGTCACAGCAAAGCTGTTTCCAATCATTGTCATCATAGCTCGAACCGGCGCCCGATAGACGATGACATATCTGATTAATTATAACATCTGAGTCACCCAGCAGTTCCACATCGAATTTAAGATGATGCAGCTGCTCGCGGTTGATTAGAATTTGCGGCACCGTTGCTGGTATGCTGCTAGGAATGTGTGCGACGGGGCGTACCTTGAGCGAGGAGCCGATCACAATCAGCAAATCGCATTTGTCTTTATCTGTGGCCATAACCGTGTGGTACTCATCTGGTAATCCTATTATCGAGTAAAATAAGACGAGATAAATAAAATATTTAATCGATGATAATAAAAGAACGATAACTCTTAAAATATCAGCAATTGTATGTCATTTTTAAAACTAGATTATATATGAACTAGAATACTTTCAGTAATTAGCCTTATCTCTTATCTAATTAAAAATTAAATATACTAAATGTGTAATCAATTATGAAAAAAAAAAAAAAACGATAGTTGCCAAATTTTCTGAATTAAAAATTTTGAGCTTAATTGCTGCAGTGTTGAATAACATTGATTATTTTAAACCAGTGTTAGCTGCACTTTTTTTCTTAGCTTAGTGAAGTTGGCAGGTCTTCGGTTTATCCTTTATTTCAAAACGGTTTCTTTACCAAGGTTGTTTTTTTTTTTTTAATAATCTTTTCAGTTTTGTTTATAAAGACAATTTACAATCTACAACGTACCTTCGCCAAAGAAGACTATGTCAGGCTTCATGATACCATTCTCAACCAGTTGCTTAAGCTGCTCCTCTGTAACAGCAACGGAGGCATCAACACTGTGCTCCACATTCGGCTGGCATTGCGGGCAGACGGGTATGCGCTGGGCAAATATATCTGCACGCAGTGCATCCGCATTGCACTTGTATTTACATTTTGTGCACGAGGCTGTCGAAAACGAGCCATGGCATTCAATCACCCGCTGTATGCCAGCCACACGCTCCAATGTGTCTATGTTCTGGGTATAGTTGCGCAACAGTTTGCCCTTCGCCTCCAGCATCTTGATGAAGCGATGACACGGCGAGGGTTTGAATTCGCCAGGATAAATCTCGCGTGCAAATTTATAGAAGGGTCGCGGATCGCGTTTGAAGTAGTTAATGTCGAACATGGCCTGCGGATCCGGTAAGTCGGGAAAATCATGCGCCAGTCGTGCATAGATACCATTTGTAGAGCGAAAATCGGGTATGCCACAAGATACAGAGACACCGGCTCCAGTAAGTACAATAATCCGCTCCGACTTGTGCACAAGATCAATGACATCGTCAAAGGTGTTCACATTGCTCAGCTTGGTACGGCGCTTCGGCTCATTCAATAGATGCGCCAGATAGTCCCACAACACAGAGTCCTCTGTGTCTGCTGCCAAGCCAGTGGCAAAGTGTGGCATTATACTGGCAATCACTTGACGGGGCACTCGCCCAGTGTAGAATTCGTGTTGTAGCCAACGCATCTTCCAGTCGCCGCGACTCACAGAAGAGCAATCCGAGCTGGATGTGACATCATCATCGTCGTCGCTGTTAGCCCAGCTTAAAAGTTATAAATAAATAATTTATATAAAATTGTTTTATTTTTTTCTTCTTTTTTTCTCGAAAATGTTCACCAATTTATAACAAACATATAAATAAAAGAAATTTTGAATTTAATTAAAATAATTGTATTTTTATTTTATTTTAAATTTTCATTTAAATTATAAAAAAAAAAAAAAAAATTAAACACCTAAATCGAAAAGAGTTAAATTTGAAAGGGATTAGTTTCTTATTTATAAATATTTTAATATCGTTTATTTATATATATTTGCATTTTGTTAATGATGTTAACTTATTTAGTCGCCTATTTATATGAAATATTTTTACCTTGATTTGTAATCTTCATTTTCATCATCTCCTTCATCATCATCTGGCTCTGATAAGGATCTTTCCAAAATATTTGTTGGCTGCTCTTTTTGCTCTAACTCATTTGTTAGATTTTCGGCATTTTGATTGGCGCCAATTTGATGTTCTCCCATTTGAGGCAATGTTTTTGTTTTGATTCCACTATTTTCTTTTGGTTGCGTTTCGCTTGTTGCTGGCGTCGTAGCTGTTGCTATTGCTGTTGCTGTTGATGTTGTTGCTGCTGTTGCTGTTGTCACAATTTCAGCGCCAAAATCGAAATTCGCTTGCGTGTGCTCAAAACTTTGTAGTTCGTTGCGCTCGTTTTGCATTTGGACTTCATGTACATCCCCAATCTCTTTGAAATTAATGTGTCCTAGTCGAACATCCATGTCCTCGTAGTTTTCCATCATTTTGATCAGGCGCAACACAGTTTTCGTCTGTCTTGCTTTGCCTGCTTCTTACCAAACACTCACGCACACCACCAGAGAGTAGTTACGATTTCTTCTTTTTACTTTCTCGCGTTCCGTTTTCTCCTCTCTTTCGTTGATACACACACAAAATTTTTCGTCTCTACTTTGCATCCATTTTGCTTGCGTAAAAACGATGTTTTACGGCGAAAAAGCCCACTTTTTTAATTCAGGCACTTTTATTTCCGTTTTTATACTTAAAAGAAAAATTTTTTTAAATTTAAAAACAATTTTTATTAAAATTTTTTCGTAAAATTTGTACGTAATTTCTGGAAAATTTTCCGATGAAGTGACGTACAACCTCCTAGTGTGCCCAAAGCAAGCGTTGGAATAAATAATTAAATTTCACCACGCCCAACGTGTTATCTACGGAGACGCTCGCATTGATGACTCACGTTCATGCTTTTATAGCAGACAGCATACGGTCACACTACAAATAATTGGTATTCGCACAAAAAATATGAATAATAAAACAGCTAGGAAACGCAATGATTACTTATTCATATTATACATGATGTTTTTATAGTTTCTTTACGTATAGGTGTATTTTAGAAATGATTATAATACTTTTTCCATTTTTAGGGTGACCATTTTTAAATATTATAATACAATTGCACACTTCACAGCACTAAATTTGCTAGGCTTTCGGCACAGTTACCCCATAACAATGCATTTATTACATTTTATTGCATTCGTTAAACATATGTCCTAAAAATCATTTTAAAATGAATAATTAAAGGGCATAATTCAAAATTTATAGAAAAGCAAATAATCTGATATTCGTTAAGAGTTCGGTAAGCTGAAACTTATTGCATGCAAGCTGTGCAGCTGTTAACACAGCTGTTTAGAATAGAGCCAATTCAAAAATCAAATGAAAACAATGAACATCGTAACAATTTGAAATGCAAATCAGTTTGTCACAATTATTATAAATTATCAAAATTTTCTGTTGATTACCATGTACAGGGATTTTCTTTGAATTACAGGGGCTAGCGCGCAATCGCAATGGACAACCTAAATTTGTACCATGTTCTTGGCGTAGCTAAAAATGCGACCGCAGATGATATTAAAAAGGTTCTTGGTTGTTTTTGTCCCCCATTAAATTTATTGATACTTAATCAACCCCGTGCCCAACATAGAATTATCACAAACTGGCCAAAGAATTCCATCCCGACAAGAATCCCAAAACGGCAGATAAATTTAAGGAAATATCATTCGCCTATGAAGTACTTTCTGATCCGGCGAAGCGTCGGATTTACGATCGCTATGGGATCAGAGGTCTGCAGGAGGGTGCCGATGGTAGCGGTAGCACATCGGAATTTTTCTCACAATGGTTTGGCGGGAGACACGATGGCAGAATTATGATTAAATTGGAGTTGACGCTGGAGGAGATTTACGTGGGTGGCAGTAAAAAAAATTTGCAATACAAGCGACAGAGGCTGTGTGATAAGTGCAATGGCGACGGCGGCCCCGAACAGGGCCGACAAACCTGCGAGGCCTGCAACGGAGCCGGGCATGGCCCTGCCTTCACATTCTTGGGTATAGGCGCTTTCGATGTGGTGAGTGTGAAGTAACCAATTCAGAAATTTAATCAATGCATTTGCCACTGTTTCTTAGCCTTGCTCTACTTGCGACGGTCGTGGGTTTACCATCAAGGACTCGATGCGCTGTAAGAAGTGCACTGGCTCCGGCTTTGTGGAACAGCAAATGCATCGCGATGTGGTGGTTGAACGTGGTGTGCCGCATATGTTCAAATTGCCCTTTGTCCATGAGGGACATCAATTGCGGAACGGAGAGTACGGGGACCTCTATGTGGTCATCGTACAGACTGAGCATGCGTTCTTTAGGCGTCGCCTAGCAAATCTGTATATGGGCGATCTAGAGATTAATCTAACAGAGGCTCTGTGCGGCTATACGTATTGCTTTAAGCATTTGAATGGACGGAACATATGCATGCGCACGAAGCCGGGCGAAGTGCTGCAGCACAATCACATTAAAATGATGAAAGGCATTGGCATGCCGGTGTTCAGCAAACCAGAGGATCATGGTGATCTCTTTGTTCAGTTCAAGGTGAACTTTCCACCCGATGGATTCGCTACGCCAGAGCAGTTGGCCACATTAGAGACTTTGCTTCCGTCGCGTGCAAAAATTACACCGCCGCCCGGAGCAGAGGAAGTAGAAATGACAACCTATAAACCACCATCACGACGTCCCGACACCGACGATGATGATGAAGCACATTTCGAGGGCGTTCAATGCCAGACAACTTAGTTGTGGGTATGGGCGTATCCGTGGCTGTTACAGGCGCGATATCTCGCCATCGATCTTTGGAATCTGCTGTCCACGCTTGGCGTGGACGAGTTGTGCTTTTTAGTGCCGCTACTCGTTTTACTATGCATAGTATTATTTTTCATACAGGAATGTTTGCTGTGATCAGCGCGTGATGCAAAATCTTGGCTAATTTTTGATTAGTCAGTGAGCCCCTAACCCAAATAGTATATTTAGCTTATCTAAAAGTATTGACGGTAGTTGTTATTATGCTGTTATTTTAGGATCCTAAATCAAAAGAAAATCTCCGTTTTAATAATTACTTTAGCCTAATCAAGATGCAACTAAAACTGAATACTCGAAAGCAAACCTATTTATCATATAAATTTATATAGCTAAAAATAGAACAAATAAATTTTATTACTTAAGAATTAAATTTTAATGTAAATGTAAAAAATTAGATAAATTAGAAATCTCTAGTCATCTTATACAATGCTCTAGTCTGTAATTAGTATTTTTGTGATCAAATGTAAATGTAAAGGGAATAATGCATAGCAATTAGAAAGTCGAATATATAGATGAATATGCTTTAATTAGGAATGTTTGAATTCTATAAGCAAGTCCTTCGGTAGGCACGTTTCCGGACTTCCTGTAAGACATTTAGAGATTAGAATTCAAAGCAATGCTTTATTTATATAAGAAAAAGTGCAATTTGCCATATTTCGAAAAAAATATGACATTACTCTAAAGTCAATTTTTAATGTAAATGTAAAAGTGTTAAACAATTCCAATCTCTAGTTTAATCTTTAAAGACATAATTTTTTATTTATCATATCTGTACCCTATAATGAAGTCTCTTATTAGAAATGTTTCTTTATATTTGTATTATTTATTTTAATTTTAAGCAATTTTTTATTCAAAAAGTGCAATCGTTCCTTCAAGGAAGAAATACAAATTTAATACTATGTAAACTTGCAATATGCAATTAAATCCTAATCCAGAACTACTTATTGATTTCCTGTAAGCAATCAAATTTATTCATATATGAGAAAGTGTAATATAAACTGTATGGATTACAGTAGATTGCGTATGAATAATTGCTGTCAGCCTTTATAGATAGTTGAAATCAATGATTGTGGGAGACACTTGGTCAGGCTGATTGAGATCCTTTGCGTGAATGCTTGTTCGATTTGCTGTGTGGATGAGTCTGACTGTCATTATGATGTCGCTTGCTGTGCTTTTGCTTCTGAGTCGAATGGCTGCGTTCCATGCTGCGTTCATTGCTCTGGACAGGAATTGGATCCGCACGGCATTTGCTGGTTATGCGCAAGTCGAGAGCACCGATGCAGTCACTTTGTGCGTCGTGATTCTCTAGGTTCTCCTCCTCGTATTGGGACACAGCTGAATGCAGTTGTTGCTGCTGCTGCTCCAGATTGTTGGGCTGCATCTCGCCGCAGCGCATGGTCTTGGCATCGGCTGCCTGCTCGGCGCTGACCTTCATGAGAGTTAGATATTGATTGTACTTGGCATAGTTGCGTCTGCCAGTCTCATCGTTCATTAGGACCTGCGCCTGCATGTGAGACTTGTCGCGCATGGCCTTCAAACGGATATGCTTGGTGATGTCCCAGCGCCAGTTGGAGCGGTAGGAGCACAGCGAGCACTCGAATGGCTTGCGATTCAGATGGCCCACGATGTGAACGTGGAAGCGTGATGCGGTCGCTGCCCAAAATGTGCAATGCGGACATTTGAAGACCTTCTTCAGGGCATCCGAGTCCTCTGATTGCAGCTGCTCGGTGACCTGGCAAAAGGCAGAAGCTTGCACTGAATCATTTCGGAGCTGCTTTCGATTACCTACCTCACCGTAGCCGGGTGCCGTCTCGACACCACAATAGCTAAGGTCAGTGCTAGCGCCGCGATACTCCTCATCTCCGTTCAGGTCCATGTCGCAAGTCAGCTGCGTGGTGTTGCGCAGTGCCGGCTCACACTGCTGCAGGTGTGTGATCAGCTCCATGGCATTGGGCACGCGCTGCTGGCAATGCGAGCAGCTGATGGGCGGCAGCTCGGACAGCGGCGAGCCAGAGCCAACGGTGGAGTCCATCAGTTCTGCTTGATCAGTGGATGGGTCCACGTCATTTGCTCCAGCTGCCTGTGGTTGTGCCTGTTGCATTTGCTCCTGCTGATGTTGCAGCTGCACCTGTTCCTGCGAGGTCGAACGTCGAGCCACATGGTGGTTCAACTCATGTATGGTCAGCGATTGCTTGATGTTGGTGCTAAAGTCACAAACGGTGCACTTGAAGTAGCCATTGGCGCCATGGTTCTTGGTGTGCCTGTCCAGATTCCATTTGTAAGGCGAATGGAAGTCACACGAGCCGCACTTGATCAGCGGCATGGAGTGGTACTTGACGTGCTTCTTGAAGCGTGCCCGGATCGGTGTGCTGTACGAGCATTTCTGGCACTGATATTGAGTGACCGAAGTGCCGGTGGTTGAGAGATCCAATGCCTCAGGTGTCGCACACTCATCGGGCTGCGGTGACTCCTCCGAATCGGAGCTGCTGTTCTCCGGCTCACGTTCCAACTCCTCGCCGGGTCGTCCACTTGGTAACATGGTCGATGCCGGCGGCAGCATGCACATCTGGAACTCAAAGGCCATGGAGAAGATGTTAGCGCTGCGCGAGATCATCTGCTGCAGCTCTTGTTGCCGATTGAAGGCCTCCACGTTGTTTAGCAGCTGTTGCTCCTGCAGCTGCAGCTCGCTCTTCAGCTGCTTGAGCGATGGCCCAGCCAGCAGTGTTCCACTCTGACCGGGATCAGCTGGAACTGGAACTGGCATTGGCACTGGCGGAGGTGCCACTGCAGCGCTCTGCTGGAATGGAACGGGCATCACACTTGTCGCCTCGATGCTCTCCTCCAGGCGACGCTTACGCGCCTCTCGGCACTGCCGCCGTCCAGCTAGGCCCGTGCTGTCATCATCTGAGCAACCGTGCACCATCTTCATGTGGCGCACCAGCTTCTGAAAGTGCCGCGAGGCATACAAACAGAGCTTGCACTCGTTTATCACGATCTTCTCGCCGTGCACGTCGCGCAGGTGCGACAAATGGTTGCGCGGATTCTGCGTGAAGAAGGCGCACGCATTGCAGCTGTAGTTGCGTCGAATTTTGCACTGCGGTAGCTCCTCCTTGGGCCGAGACTCCAGCATGGTCAACGATTCCTTGCAGCTGTCCTCCTGCTCTGTCTTGGGCATGGCCAACGGCAGCATCATCGGCATTGGTTGAGCCGTCGGTGCTTGATTGTTGAGCAACTGCAGCTGTCGCTCGAGTATCTCGGCGCTCACCAATGGATGCGTGGCTGTCGGACTGTCGTTTACTGCCGCAGCACTGCCGCTCTCCTCCATGGCTGTCTGAAAGACTGTGGCACCACTCACCAGGCTGCGTACCACCAAACGTCCACCGGAACGCTCCACCATCGACGGCAATTCCATGTTCAAGTTTTCCCTTCTGCAAGATTGCAAGAAAATATTCTTTTTCTTTAAAATTTTTGGCTTTGGCCTTTTTTTTTTTTTTTTTTTGGTTTTATTGAATTTCAATTTTTTTTATTTTTTTTATTTTTTGCGATGTTCACTCGACGATAGAGCAGTCCAAACTAAACCACTTTTCAGACCGTCACACGGATGGTAGACTTTTTCTAATACGCAAAGGCTACTGGGTCTCAAAATTCAAAGCGGTTCCTCGAGGCCCATGCGAGCTATTGGAAAGTCTGTCAAATTCATGGATTTAACCAACATCAATAACAAATTTCACTTTGAACTTTGTACATGTATAACTTTGTACATGGACTGGCATCAACTGAGAGCTGTAAAACAAAAATAAGCAAGCCAGTTATGTCAAGAGACTGAAACTGTGGCAGAGGAAAGTTGAGCGAGAGGAAGAGGGCGTGGAAAAAAAATGACAGCAAAAGACAGGACACAATGAATTCGTGTGTCTATGTATAGAGTTGAAAAAGAAAATTTGAAGAAAAAGTCTTTCAAAGAAATACTGTAGACCTAGAGCATAGAAAATACTATTAGCTTTAAAATAATAGCAAAAGAGAAGACATCATGCTTATAGATTTATAGATAGTAGATGAAAGTTGTATAGGAAATAAATATGAAATAATAATAAATAAGAAATTTGACTTTGAAAGACTTTGATGGCAGCCAGAAGCTAAAGCCGAAGAGTAAGACCTGGCAGTACTGGGTAGTAGCGCGTATCGCGGCATAGACGATTCCTCAAGATGCCTAAAAAAATAGGCAAAACAATCTATAAGTATATATACTCATTATATTAATTTAAAATAAATTTAAAACTTTATCATTCAAGGAACAAGTAGCAAGTAGGAATATTGCAGTCGGCCGCTGCAGACTGCACGATATATATATTGAAGATCCAAAACAGCTGAAGCTCTCATGATAAAGATGACAGGAAGACGTCTGCAGTGACTTAACTATCCGAGTTTAGCGCTCCGGCATCAAAACAAAACGCTGTAGAAATAGAAAAATAAATAAAATATTAAATATATAATTTACACTAATTGAAGCAAAGTTTTACTATATAAGAGGTTTTCATATTTCATACAAAACATATATGCATTTATCGAAATATAAAGCTAGTTATTAAAATTAAAACTTAACAGCAGAGTTTTATATTAAGAAATATATAGCAAAAAGGTTCAGATTCTTAACAATTAATAAATAAAATATTTAACTAGGTAAATATCGGCCATTTATAAAGACAATTTCCTGCATTAATAGAGATAAAAAAAGTTTAAAATTTATTTTCTTTACAGAATAGTATAATAGTGGGTAAGTATAGTACATGGGCTGTTTCTCAGTTCCACATTAAAGTCATACTTTTTTAGGTAGAGTTACGTTCACAGAGAGCTGCTATTTATAGATAACTCACCTCATGTTAAGTATTTAAATAAAAACTATGCATATACAACTAATACAGCCTTTGGTGACTATAAAAAATATGAACTTAAAATCTAGACAGGCGGATTGGCAATAGATGCATCCAAAGGCCAGGATCAACTTGCAGCTCATGTTGGCTAAAGTTGAACAGCGTGGGCAGGTGCAAGCCGTTGGGCATGTAGGTGTTGAGGGAGTCCATGGTGCGCAGTTCGTCGTAGAAGGCGTGAGCACAGGCACGCAGTGGAGTGATGCGTGCGGCGGGTTCGTATTCCAGGCATGCGTCCATGAGTGCTGCCAAATCTTGTGGCACCCAACTGCCAATTAACGCTTGCCAACTGGGTCGCGGTATGATTGTAATCGTGGTATCCAGGCCACTGGCAGCCATAATTTGAGGTGCACGGTCCAAGCCATCGGTGCCCAGCAGACCAATTATGTGCAGCAACTGGTTCTTCTCGTGCTTGTTGCTGGAAAAGAGTGGGTATCTCTTGAGAATCTCGGCGAGCACACAGCCGGCGCTCCACACATCTACCTTGGTGGTGTATTGCTCGCACTTGGCAAAGAGCTCGGGAGCTCGATAGAGTCGCGAGCAGACATACGTTGCGCTGCTTCCATTGATGCCCATAAACTTGGCGCTGCCAAAGTCGCCCAGCTTGAGATTCATTGTGACCGGATCGAGCAACATATTCTCTGGCTTAATGTCTCGATGGCAGATGCAATGCGAGTGCAAATAGCCAAGGCCCCGGAACATTTGATAGGAGATGATGCGCACATAGACCATCTGCAGGGATCGCTGGCGGTGTTGCATTATGTAATCGGAGAGCGTCATGGGCATATACTCCAAGGCCATGAGCAGATACGTTTGCTGGGTGCAGCCTATCTGGGCATAGCAGTACATGATCAGACGCAATATATTGCAGTGTCCCTCAAGGTAATTCATTATTTCCGGCTCAATCTCCAGCATATAAGGATCGAATTCAACTTGCTTGAGGGCCACCAGACGTTCCGATTTGTCCAGATGTGCCTTGTACACACGGCCGAAGGTACCCTTGCCAATCAGTTCCTTAACGGTAATTGTGGTGCGAACCGGTTCCCTGCCATAGCGTGTATATGCCATGGCCACAAAAACGCTTCCATTCTCTATTATCGAATTGCGTGACGGTATCAGTGTGGATTCCATTTGTTCCGTTTCATATGGGACTTTAGCTGTCAATTTAAAGGATATGACGATGAGCGTTACGTTAAGTGGAAATGTTTCGTCTCATATAAACAGCTAGAAGAATGTAAATTTTCTAGCAATTCTCATTTTGTACTTACACAGATATTCCCTATTTGTTTATACTTGTTTTAAATATATGTACAATAAATAGTTGATATTATGCTGGCAGCTAATAAAAAGCCTAGCTGCGTTGGCATTAACTACTAAATTAACGCCTTCATTATTTTTACGCTTAACCTAAAAATATTCGGATAAATAAGAGAAAAGAAAAACACTCTGGCAACGGCTATTCTTTTCTCGCTCCTCATTCTGTCAATGTCTAACAATTGGTGTCTCCCTCGCGCACACCCCATGGGTCTTAAAGATTTATAACAATTATTTAGTTATTTACTAGTAAAATACATTTCTTATAAAATATGTTCTCAACTTTATGTTTCTATTCAAAAAGAAACCGCGTTATTTTAAGCGCCACGCATGCTTAAAACACAGCGATGCCACCTAAAGTTGGCGTTGCCACAGAGTCAGGCGTTTGCTTGCATAGCGCTGTAATTCACCACGCACTCTGCGATTTCAACAAATTGTTGTGTGGTGAAAAGCAGATTTAGGCGCTTCCATTGCCATTTGCACTTTAAATGAAATTGAATTGAAGAACACAGTTTATCAATTCAATTGAAATCAAGCAATAGAATAAATTCTTATTTATATCTAGTGGGGTTCAAACTCAAGCATTTGAGCTTTCATTGCTATAGTTTGGCAGCTGAGAAACATTTAGTTGCCTTAATCTTAAGTCTTTAATATGTTAAGACATCGGCGAATCGCTAGTGTTTGTTTGTGTCTCTTGCAATTTCCATTTCCGGTTGTGCTGATAAAAAGAAAAAAGAAAACTTTCATCACCACCAAAGTTTATGGGCCGTAGCAGCAGCGGCACCAACGGCAGCATCAGCAGCATCAGCAGCGACAGCAGTAGGCAACACTTCAGCGGGAAATGTCGCTTGCCATCCTGCTCTGCGGTTCAGAGTTGAAATTCATGTAATTCCATTAACACAGACAACTTCCGTTAGACGAGCAAATGACAGGCTCGCCTAATGGGCGACGCGTGTGCGATGCCATCGTTGACGATGTGGATGCGGCTGGGCATTGTGGCATTCACACACAAATACATACAGATATATATATTGTGCCGTTTACTGCTCGGCTTTGCGTTAGTCTCTATGCCGAAAATATTTCAGTTATCAGAGCTCTTTTATTAAGCATCCGCCAAGTCACCCACCACACTCGGCATTAAAATTAAATTCCCAAATTCAAATGGCAGCTTTTACGATGATATAAATCGCAGCCGGTGCAACAGGTCTCACAAGCACACCACAAACATACACACAGAAAGAGAGATAGAGAGAGGACAGGCATAAAATGGCTAAAAGTTCATTGCGAGCAGAGCAAAACCCTCAAAACGGAAATGACTGCCAGAGCAAAGTGGCAAGTAGCATAGCTATGGACAGATATTCAGGATATCCGTATGGACTGAATATTTTTTTTTGCGTCTGCCTTTACGCCACGCACACACACACACACTCCATTTACTCTTCCGTTGTCTAAATTTTATTTCCCATTTTTTTTTAGACTGCTCAGCGTGCTGCATTACAAATTTGAAAGTGGGCAATTCTAAGGAGTTTATGGAATTTAGATATGAAATCATGTTAAAATTGGTTGTGTGTGACAAGGAAATATTAATTTTACTACATTTAATATAAAGTTCATTAGCAAAGGTGTAGCTGAAGTTAATTTATATGCTGAAAATGGAACGATTATAATGATTTTTTAACACAAAAAAGAAAGCACAATGTATCGTGCAGTATATATAGTTTTAATCAGATTTAGTTTGGTTTCCTTGTTAGCTTTATAATTCAACAAAATTCTTCATCTCACACAAAGCTCCATTAACTCGTTTATATCTCTCAGCGAGTATTTAAGTCATGAATAACTTTTCAATGAAGGCGGAGGTTGAGCTTTAAAGGCGGTTTCGCATCAAAAATAGTTTTGAAAATATGTTTTCAAAGACCGTATTGAATGTACGAATTAAAATATCATAAATAATTAATTAACTAAAGCTATTTCCAATCATATATTGACTCGATTTAAGCAGAAAATTGACTTAATTATAGTTAATTAGCGAGACAAATGAAAAATGAAGGCGTGTTGGGCTGAAGCAGCAAAAAGGGGTTTGTTCTCAGAACTTTGAAATGCGATTCGATGCATAATATTAAATACAAAATATAATAATAAAATTACGAATTACTGAGAATGAATTTCAAGTTACACATATATGAAATTTAAATTAATTTTTTATTTTGGAACAAAGTTATATTTATATTTTTAATATACAAATATAATTTCTTTATTCAAAGTGAATGTCTTATTTTACTCACTTCTTTATTCTCACTCACTTCAATATTAGTTAAAGCTAGGAATCATACTTATCGATATGTAACAAAGTTCAGTGCATACTCAAGCATTACTCAAGCGCATTCTTAGGCGCTTCAAAGTGGAAATCGTGCCCAGTTCTCGGCCGGCTCGCGGGCACTTGACGTCTCAAAGTCAATGGCAATTGCAATGGCGTAATTCGTGGGAAATTCTCTTGATTGCATTCTATTGCAAAAATACATAGCTATATGTACATACATATATAGTTGTTTGACTTGTCTGTCTGCGTGTTGTGATACATGTGCATATATATATATATACAAATATGTATATTATATATTTAATTAACAGCCCATGCATTGCGCTGCTGCTGACAAACAACTCCCGTGCTGCGCCCCCTTCCCATTGGCCAGTTCGTCCCTTTCGGACGGTGCGGCGCCGCCCTCGCCAAAGATTGAAAAATCTTTTAAGACAAAGCCGCCATCGTCACACCTTAGTGATGCTGCTTTTTTTTTTAACGCTGCTGGTGATGCACACTGCGGTTGCTGCGACTGCGACTGCGCTTGCGACTGCGATTGCGACTGCGACTGCGATCTTGACCTTGAACTTGGTATTAGATGTGTGAGCTCTCTTAAAACCGGTTGGTATCTGGCGCGCTTGCTTGGTTACCTGGCTAACCGAGGCTTTTGTACTGTAAAATTAATGGGCAGAGGAAAAAAAAAAAACAGCGCCAAGACAACGGTGACAAGCACGAGGTAAACTCGAGCCGAACTCCAACTGGCGTCAATTAAGAGCACTCGGCATACAATGAACCGCAGGGCCACAATTCCAACTACCTCACCACCACTCAGTGTGCAAATTTCCATTTGAAATGTAAATTTAAATCACATTTCTATGCCGATAAAAACAGCGGGCGAAAGCCCCTCCCCCTCTACTCTACAAAATATTATGAGCAGCAGCAGCAAGAGAAACACTTGTTCCATGGCTGAACATTTCTAATTGTTTGGCATTAAATACGAGCCCAAACCCTTTTCAGCCATAACCGCAGCGCAAATAGAAGCTAACCAAAATACACACACAAACAGCCACACAGAAATGCGCATAGAGTGTGAGAGAGAGAGGGAGAGGGAGAGAGGGAGAGGGAGCGAGTCCGGCAACATGTTGCGCCGCAGCCGCAGCTAATCTGACGTCCGTTAAGTATGCCATAAGAGCAGGCGGAACAGAACCTTGTTTTTATTGTGGGCGTTTGCCTGTGGTGGTGGTGGTGGTCGCTGGTCGCAGTGGGTGGTTGTAGTGGGTGGGTGGTGTTGGCTGCACAGCCTGTGCTGCCTATTTTAAAAGCTTCGCAAAAAATATGAAACAAGCAAAAGTGTGTGAGCTGCGGCACGTCGAAGTCTGTATGCCCTCAGCTGAACTGAAAGGACTGAGCGTAACTAATAGCTAAACAATTGAAAACTAATATAACTAATAGCTAAAAATGTGCAATTTAAGAAATTATATATAATATAGTTGTAGCAATGTGCAGCTAGAGTTTTGGCCTTCAATGTTGCTTAAGAACAACATTTTTATTATGAATCAAGTAAAGTCTTGCAAGTATTATTTATATTTTATTATATTCATATATACACTAAGAAAATATACATAAATGTAAACAAACAAATGAACTCTGATTGTCATTTGGATACCGCTCTCTCAATGTTGCACATTTCATATATTTTTGAGTTATACATCAAATTAAATGTTTTTGTTAAAAAAAAAACAACATAAATAAATAAATAAAAAAAGTATAAAAACGTTTACAAAAGCCTTTAACCAATTTTATTTTCTGGATGTCGATGTAGAATTAATGGAGATTTTATGAATGTCAAACTCGCTATAAATATATAGCTAGCTAGGTTGGCATATTTGTATATAAAGATATTTGATGATTGCCTGATTTATACAATTTTCAGCTAATTTCAAGTCAATAAACCAATTCTTCAATACTAAGAAAATCGCATTTGGCATTCAGATTTTATCTACTACTATGTGCTGCATATGCCATGACATAATCATATGAACTCCCATAAAGGGCATGGCAAAGCACAGCAAACAAACAAGCAGCGACCATGCCATGCCATGCCAGCTGCTCATATTATGGCCTAATATATTAAGCTTCAAGCTAATATGTTTGCTCAGCGACATTTTGGGGCAGCATGGGACAGCATATATGTATGTATGTATGTATGCAGGTGTGGTCAATACATTGCAAGAACAGCTTAAGCATGTGTGTGCATGAAGAACTTAAAACTAAAACAAAAAAAACTAAAATTGCTGAAAATATTTCATATAAATAAACGCAATCAATTGCTTGGCTTGCTTGGCTTGGCTTATAATTCACTAAAATTTTATAAATTTGACTACTTAATACTTTCAAAATAATATATTTTGAAAATATATATTTCTTGCAAATTATGCATAATTCATTTACTTAACTAAATTCTAGTTCAATAAATTATGGCTAATTTCATAGCTCATTATCTGTTTGCTGCAATCAAGCGCAGTTACACTGACTACTTGTCTTCTACATTATCGCTGTCTGCATCAATGTATGCCACGCCCCCATTTTTATTTTATTTTATTTTTTTGTTTCTGTGGTCTCACGTCCAACAAATTTGACCGCCAAAACTGTAATGTACAAATCGATGCTGTTGCTGCTGGCGTCTCTTAAGTAAACGACATCAAACGAATTGCCATAAACAGTGTGAAATAAGTGAGATTGCAGTAGAGTATGGGCAGCATGCGCGACTAACATATACCCTGTAAGCAATAAAAAGCTGAAATATATATTTACTTAAAAAAAGAGAAATTCAAATTTTTTATTGTTATATTGAAAGCACCTGGGGGCAGTTCTAATATCTTTTTTTTAATATTTTTTTTAGTATTTAATTATTTATTATTTTTGTATAGTTCGATTTTCTAGACTCTCACTTAGATATGCCTTTGGCTTGCATTTCCTGCTTCCTCTAGTCGGAGATTTTGACAAATTTCTATGCAAGATCTTTGAACTTTCTAGAGCCTCGCATAAAGTTGCAATTTTTGGCCTGCACTAACTCGTTTATGTATGCAAATGCTTACAGGGTATTGGCAGCAGCAAACCGGTTAAGTGGTTAACCAAACAGCTGCAGCAGTTGAATGCAACAAACTAGTCGCTGTCTCTGCCAGACTTGGCTGCAATCTGTATGCTGTGCGGCATGTGGCTGGAGTCGCTGTTGTTGTTGTTGTTGTTGCTTGTTGCCAGTTTTCAAGAACCAGGTCAAGGCTGCCACAGACGGCCATGCGTAGATCATCAGTGGATTTCAATTTGTGTTTGTGTGCTGTGTTTTGTTGCAAGCACTTGCAAGCATTGGAAGCATGCATGAGTTGCATGAGTAATATTTGAAACAGCTCGAGACTCAATTTAAATACTTTAAGTGGCCGAAAGTCAGGTGAGTCTGATTAGTCAGATTTTGTGCATACATATGTGACCCCTGCACCGTAATTAGCCTATCTGTAACTGGCATCAGCAACAATTTGCATTGTTTCACTTTTTTGGTAATATTCATATTAATATGACAGCGACTACGCCTCGCTGGGCAGAGTTGAATAAACTGGCTCGAGCCAATAATGAGAGAATCTCGGACATTAAACAAACCTTTTATATTTAGTCCCTCTCTCTCTCTCTCTCTCTCTCTCTCGCTTTCAAGCAGCAGCTCATGTGTATGTAAGTAGCTAAACAGCTGACTTCCTGCTTCAATTTAATGACATTTTAACATGCATTTTAAATTAAGTTCGTCTGACACTTTGGCTTTAATGCCATGTAGCCCTGATACTAAGCGCCGTGACGAGTGCATTAATCAAGTGATTAATCATACGCAGCGTTGAGCGGCGAAAAATAAAACGCGGCGAAGTAATGTCCTTGATAGCATTTTATTTAACAAAAGTTAAGTGCTTCATTATTTGTTTGAATACCCAGATGCGACTATCGTTCAATAGTCTATAGGATTGTAAGATTTGCTGGAATCTGTATTGTTTCTTAAATATATATCAATATATTTTGCAATTACTTCACTTTAATTTTATGTTTCTCAGTTGAAATATTACGCGTAAAAAAGTTGCACAGGAAATTCCCAAAAGGAAATTCAATATTTCCCTATAATTTATTTCACTTTCAGCGATCACGCATGTTGCATTAAGATATAATATTATTTTGCTTATGTGCAGCTGCTATTTTCTAAAGAAAAAAAAATGCATTAATTATTAAATAAAGATACATAAAAAAGAAACAATTATTCCTACACAGCTCAAATATTTGCCCACAATTGAACAGCTGTCGCATGCTTTGAGTGTTGCCACCTAGTTAGTATTCGCAGCTCATTAAGAGGCATTTGTCCGACTTCGCGTTGCCGATTTGTTAAAGTAAATACTAAATGTGCAGAATTAACTAAATGAACGCAGTGTTGTCTCAATACTTAGCAGGTCAACACCTGATGTGATACTTACATCTCATTTAGCTAGCTGTGGAACTCTTCTGACTTCTTCTCTGGCATTAAGCGGACTTGAAAGCGCTTCGCCAGAGCTTCCACACACTTGGGCGCCCACTTATAACACCTCTGGCAAGTGGCTCTGTTGAAGATGCTTAGCTGCCATTTAGACTGTTGCGTCGAGTAATGCCCGCTTGAGGCGCATTGAACTTTTGCCTAATAAGCGCTATTGACATTTTTCGTCGTCGACAGATTTAGACAACGAGCAGAGTTGCCACCCCAACACGATGTGGCACATGGCCAGCGCGTTGGTGGCATGAAGCGCAACCTTCTAAGCGGCTTTGTACTCATTGTTGCGTGGCATGGACATGTGACTTCCTCTCTCCCAATCCGTTGAGCAAGTGTGCACTACGTGCCTGCTACACAGTGGAGCATTAAACTGTCGAAATCACTGGGAAGGAAAACAAAATCAATATCCTTAAAGTTCTTAAAATTCACACAGATTTGCGCTCTTGATGCTGGGCCATTAAAATTTCATAAGCTGTTTACGACTGTAAAACTGCTGTAAAGTTTGTTTTATGTGGCCATGATAAAAGTTAAACTCTTAAGCAGGCGCTCGCCTGCTTGGCATGGCAGGCTGAACCAGGTCAGGATGAGCCCACTGCCGCCGAATCGGCCAGCACACATTGTGCTTACTAATGAGTCCGTAAACATCCTTATCCGGTGTTACTTTGCGCTCCTAAAAGTCACATCGTTTTCACCTAAGTCTAGGCCATTGGGCAACATTATTAGCTTTTGTTTTATATATTTTTAACGGAGTATTGTTTCAATTGAATGCCAATTAAGGCAGATGAGAAGATACAGAGAGTTAAACAACAAATATTTATTACTTTTTTGCAGAGATAATGTATTTAACAAGATAAATGTTATAGGGAAAAAGTCTAACTCAATAAATAATATAAAGTTCCCATTAAAAATAAAGGAAAGCAATTTGCTTAATAGATAACAATAGGAAATATTATTTATGAAAAAAAAAAAAAAAATGCAGCGCTGTATAAATTACCTACTATGATCATTTAAAAAGAAAATTTCCCACTAACAATAAGTACAACCTAAATAATTAAGAAATAGATAGACTATATTATTTATATAGAAATAGATAATTTTTAATATGCTTGCAAAATTACTTTTACACAAAAATAAAATTTATAAACAGCAAAATTTCCATATTTGCCGAATAACATGGGCAATTGTGAAATAAAAGTTATTTTAAAGTTACTTCGAAATGAATAATCCTTTGATATTTTACCTAACTATAATCTTTTGTTAATTTATTTTCTAGTTAGATTGTTTGCAGTTGAAAAGCACATTTTGACTTGCCATTCGCTGTTTGCTTTGATTATAGGTGGCACAGATTTTTGCTTTTCCGCACACGTCCGGAATACGGAATTTCCATTTTTTATCGCTGTGTGACATCGGTAACCCCAATTATCATAAATATTGTATGTTATGCTTAAAATTCCACAACGGTTTGCAGCTAGTAAAAAAAAAAGCTTCTTGAGTTTATTTTTGTAAACATTCAAAAAGAAAGCTTTGAATTTGAGTTTAATATTTAAAAGGACGCAACTATTTTCTTATATAATACACATACAAAGCTAGAGATGATATGAAATCTTTTCTCTAATTTCACAAACAAATTTTGTTTGTTACAAAACTTTGCAATTATATGAGTCTTTGGTCGTTGTCAAAGGCAGCGCAGCCAGAGTCATGTCAAGCGAAATCCATTAAAACCGTCTTAAGGTACACTCAATAAACATATGTATGTATGTGTGTGTGTGCACAGAAAATGTATTAGTATGTCTGTCTGGCTGTCTCTCTGTATGTGTCCCTTGCCGACCATGTCCCAAGCATAGTTAAAGATTTCACATTAAGATAATTCCAAGGAAATAACAAAAAAAACTTCAACTTGGCTTGGCCCAAAAGCTGGCGCCGAATACATCAATTGACAGTTTCGTTTCGTGTTACTCGAAAAGGTTTTTTAAAAAAATAAGAAAAAGAAAAAAAACGGAGAATTGGTGGGTAAAACAACGGCAATTTGTTGGGGGTTTTATTTGCGCGTTAGGCCGCCTCGAAGGTCTGCAAAATAATAAAAAAAAGAGGAAAAAATTAGTGTTTTTAATACATTTTTGTGACCAGGTAGAAATTAATGTGTTGACCATCGCATTTGACCATTCTTCAGAGTACACACCCAGCTCAATATATAATAATAATAAAAAATAAATTTATATACATATACATATATGTATCTTTTGCTTCATATTTTTTAAGGCTCGGCTCACGTTCCGCGACGGCTTAATGAGATCGTTGGCCAAGTGAAAACGCAACGGCACAGTTTAAGGGCTCATTAACTAAATGCAGCAGCCGAGTGAGCTTGATGTATGCACTGGCTTATTGCCAATGCCAATATCGGTCAGGCAGATCAGAAATATTTCGAGTGCTAAACGTTTTTGAGGTCGGCAATTGTCTTTTTCGGTTATACGGTTAATAACTGCGGATGCGCACGAATTTTTGGGGGTGTGGCTTGGTGAAGTGGAGGAGATAGCGATTCTTCACTTTTGTCGTCGTCTTGTCGACAGATCGTTTTACCGTAAGCCACTTTTACTTTTGTTTCTTGTTTCCACTCTTCGTACTCCTCGGACATTTTTATAGGCATCTCATATGGAAGCCGATTGCAGCCAGATTGATTGACAGCTGCCACGGCTACTTGAAGCGCAGTCGGTAAATCACAGCGCGGGGCCAGTTCTCAATATCTCCTATATACACACACATGCATACGCGTGTATGTTTTATGATCTTCGGCTTGGCACAGCTCATAAATTGTATACATATATGAGTATATGTATGCCTACTTGCGTATATATGGCGAGCGCGTGCTTGCCCCGGGGCTGCTTTTGTCGTCGTTGAAGCTGCTGCTGCCGTTATGCTGTGGTGTGGCAGAGTATCTAAGTATTAAAAGCTATAGAGTCCATATATATACATATATAAGTGACTAAGTGATTATAAATCGTGCTCTTCAAATTGTAGTAAAGTAAACATATATGTATGTAGCAGGCTTATGTGGTTGCGCAAGTGCAGTGAAATTTAGTTTTTATTTAATTTGAACACACTAGATATTATAGGAAATTTTTAGAAAATATTTTGAATAAAATATTTATATATAATATATTTTATTTATTTTATTTTATTTTTCATTAAAATGCATTTTTTATTTATTGTATTGTCATATTTTTTTTAAATATATATATATTTTTTTAAATTTTATTTATATATTTATTTTTACTTTATATGTATTATATTTATTTATTTGACAATTTCTTTTAGTCTTTAATTTTATTTATTTAAAAAAATTTTATTTTATATTAAATCGTATTATGTTTTATGTTTTATTTTCATTTATTTATTTATTTTTTTTATCTAATACCGACTCGAAGTATATATTGTCTCTTTTTGGATTACACAACTTCAGAGCAATGCGCGTAAAATATATATTATATATTGATATTATATATTATATATTATATTATATATTGATTCGAATGATTTAAGAGTCTGAATTTGTTATTCACTTTGAGTAACTCTTTAATTGCATAGCTTAATTAGTTAAACGTGAAGCTTACAATAGTTTTTTAATGGTATTTTTATTTGTACTTAAGTCTTATTACATCACATAAAAAAACAAATTGAAAATAGTTAAAGAAACTTTTTTGTTTTTTCCATAAATAAAATGTTTGTAGAGTATACAAAACTTCGCCCTGCGACGGAGTTTACCCAAATTATTTTGCTTTATTTACCACTTGACTTGTATTTGTATATAAAATATTTTAAAAAACATAATTTTGCGAGACTGAAGATATTTGGTGTGGAATTTTGTTGGCATTTCGCAGAGTGTTCAACAGTTGTGCTATGCAGCAGCTGCCAGCTACTTTATGATTAACAATCTTAACAATTTGGCTTTTTTGAGCTTTGCATTTTGGCAATCAGACATCTGCTCATTCATTCAGTTGACGGCCTGCAATATATTTCTCAGATATGCATCGGTCTATATTTCTTATCTACTTCATGTAATAAGTGAAATAGGCAGAAATAAGTCAGACTTGCAGGCGCTGAGTTGAGCTGCAAGAGCAACTCGAGTTGCCTTTAAAAAAAATCATTCCATTCTTCCAGCAACAAGAGCTCCCTTTTTGTGGCGTTTGCGAACCGTCATAAATTTTGAAAGGCTTCTGACAGACACCCATCCACAGCTCCACAGCCTTATACATCCGCACATTCACACATTCATTTGAAATCCGATTGCCTCGGCATATCGGGCAGACATCGCGATCCAACTGTCCAGATAGCTCAGCGAAATGTCAACAATGTCGCTCTTTAGCGCCAGGGTTAGCCCCTTGACAGAGCTGCGTTGCCACCATAGACACGTTTGTCATCCAACGATAGCAACTTCCGCCCTAAAAAAGAGAAACATAAATACCGAGAGTGGGACACGTAGCCTATGCGTCACAGCATAAATATTGCATAGTGGGAAAAAGCGTCGCTCTTCGCGTCTCCCTCTATTTAGTATTAACTGACAAAGTTTTGATGTTATCACAATCAGTATGCAAACTGTTTGGGCACTTTCAAAGTTCAAGTAACAAAAAATAAAAGGACACTGAATATGCAACGTGGCCGTGACACAGAAAATAAATACAAAATTTCTAAAATGAAAGTTGCCCAGCACATACTTTGTCCGCTCTAGCTATTTCTGGTAAATGAGTAAAGTTGAGTGCAAATAATTTCTAATACCGATTGAAGTAAATGAAAAATGTTGTAGAAATATTTTAATTTATTTAATAATTTATGCATTTATTTAATAATTACTACATTTATGTGGAGAAAAAGAAAACTGCAAATTAAATAGAATATTTACAGACATAAATTAAAATAAAAACTCTCCACGCCTTGGGCTTAGAGCATCTTCAGCACTCAAATATGCTCATATCTGGAGAGGCTCAAAACATTCTTTTATATTAACATTACAATTATTACTTCCGAACAGTAAAATAAAAAAAAAGCGTTTTTAAATTAGCAAAAATAAAAAAAAAAGTAAGAATATAAACAATTTTTATAGAAGTTAAAAGTTTGATGAACTGTTAAAAAATTACATATTTATAATATAGTATAACATTTTACATTTCATTCAAATTAGACTTACATTTAAACCTAATTAATTTTCTACAGTTCAAGTGTCAAAAAACTTTATCTATTAGAATAAAAATAAAAATAAAACTCAAGCCATTCTTCACTTCAGCTGAATGATTTATTTTCTTCAAATATTTGTCCGCTGTTCACATAAATAACAAAAAAATGGTAACAATAATAAAAACAATTTAGACACAGGTGCAAGTGTATTGATCAAGTCAATGGCAGCAGCCAGTCAATTAGTCCATCGTGCAGTTATTCAATCCAAACGAGCAAAGCTGATAGACATAAACACACATCAAGTGAAACAAACACCAATTGACTGAATTTGATGCCAACGCTCGCCTCAAATAGCCAAGTTTTTGCTTTGCTTTGTTTTGTTTTGTTTTAATGGGTTCTAACCACATTAAGCATTTGGGCACCCTCAACGCAGAATATATCAACTGTCATAAAAAGAAACTCTTGTTGCCCACATGCCGTCGCTGTATAGAGAGTGTTTGGCTATAAACAGATAGACAAACAGACAGACAGAGAGGTAGACAGACGTACGGGCGAACAGATGGACAAATTAACATTTCAGTCACACAATGACCTTCACCTAGAAGCCATCAAAACGAACCGGTGGCCCAGCCCCAAACGTAACTCTGTATAGGAGTCCGAAACCCGTACGGCCAAATGTAGATAGGTTGGCCAAATAGCCAAACAGCGGACGAGCAGATAGCCAAGCAGAATGGCCAACAACACGGCCCAACAGCGTTTGTTCAGTCGGTCGCGTAATTTTTTTTTTTTCAATTTTCATTTTTTGTTGTTGCTGCTTTTTTTGAGCTACTTGATTAGCACGCTCTTAGCCATGTTTAAACGTGGGCTGTTTAACCAAACGGCGGGCAATACAAAAACGGCACATCAACGGCAGCAGCAACAACAACAAAAATTTGAGCAAACAGCCCAAAAGAACCGAACCACAAGCTAAAGACACTTTAACGCAAAAATAAAAGTAAGAGTGCGTGAGGCAGAAGTTGCCGTGGCGATACCCTGTAACAGGAGTAGTTAACAATATTAATTATAATTTTTTTTATTTATTTCATTTGTATATAAGTATTGTACTTAGTGCAAATTTTGGGCAAGTTCGTCAGTTTTATTCGTTTAATATAATTACAAATATAATTCAATAATTATAATAAATTTTATCTAGCTTTTTCAAAGCATATGTATTAGTTTTTCTCAGTTACTCTATTGAATTAAATTAGATATTTTGTTACTCTTATCATTTACTTCTGCTTAGCTGTCGCATATACTGCTTCTTGCGCCTCTTACATACATTTGCAATACAAAGCAATATAACCACTTTAACATATGCCTATATAGATACAGGGTATCGAAACGGGCTTGTACGTGCCACTGATTAGTAAAACAAACAAATTAAATTGGTTATGTTACGACTGTATGTGTACATGACAGCCTTGGCTTAAGAACTGGCCACATAGCATTCAGGCTGAGATCCAAAGTTTGCAAGAGCTACAAAGAAATATCGAGAATCTGTAGAACAATTAAATAGTTTAACTTTATTAAATTAGAATTCTAAATGAAATCACATAAAAATAATAACAAAATAAAGCATTGATATGGCTTAAAATTGTTGAAATTTATTGTAAAGAGTAAAAACCAATTTTGATTAATTTTGTTTTTATTTAATTTTTTATGATTTGTTATTCCAATAGTTTTGTATAACTTTTTTGTTTCATTTATTTAATTTTTAATTTTTGTTATTAAAAAAATGTTTAATTATTTTTTTTTCAGTTATTTAATTTTGTTTGTTTTTTTTTTTTTTTGTTATTCCAATCATTTTTTTATTTATTTATTTATTTTATATTTGTATTATAATTATTATATAATTCTGCAAGCTTGTACATGTCAAACGACTCCTGCTACATAGATAACTTAAAAAAAAGTATTTATAAATGAATTTAAATTTATATGAAAACGGCGTAGGAAACTGTGCTCGAGTGCAATATAACTAATCATTTAAAATTGAATATAAATATTAAATCAGATTATTTATATATGAGTGTAATTTTATTACATTTCTTAGTTGCTCACACATTGAAATAGAAATAGCAAATTTGCTGTTTAATATATTATTACTAGCTTATTTAATAATACAATAAAGATGAGATTGGCTTTGGCTCAGTGCAACGTGCCATTGGGAGAAGTTGTTGGCCAATCAATATGCAGTCCACAGCATTGACTGTATTTTGTTTTGTTTGCTTGCTTGAGGCATCATTATAAGCCAGAGCAGCTTTGGCATGGGCTATGACTGTGACTTGGGTAAAATGGGCTTAGCCCATTACTGGACACCAGTTGGGTAACTGCTGCTGCTGCTGCTGTGATTGCTATTGCTGCTGCTGTTGCTGCCGCTGCTGCTGTTGCATTGTTCTGTGCGTCGTTCTTAACGAGCAGCGCATGCAAAACAAGGCACAAGACGCCATTTGGCCAGAAAGAAACGCAGAATCGTTTTATGAACGCTGCGCTTTATGCATGATAATTGAGCCACTGAAATACTGACATCGTATCCGAGTCCGACTCAGAGTCAGAGCCAGAGACTGAGTCTTCAACTGGCACTGACTGTGCCACTGCTGACTGATTGTGCGCACGCGTTCATAATCAAAGATTCCTCAGTGGGATTCCGTATCGGCTGCCACTTTGGGGTGAGCTGGCATTTATGATGGATGGCGCATATTGGGTGATTCGCCTTGACGCTGATGTGCCATCAAAGAAAATTATTGCGTGCGCGCAATTAAAACTAAAATAAAGTAAAACAAAAACAACAACAGCAGATACAAAAATGAATAAAAACGATCCGAGTCACATTTGCATTGTGTATAGCGCAGACATATGAAGCTTTCAGTTTATTTGTTTTTTATTTTACAGATAAATTCCTTGACATTTGCTGGATTTTCTGTTGAATTCGTCATCGTGGGCTATACACCTGCAAGTACCTGCTGCAACATTTTCAAAGAAAAGCACACTTAAACACGTATGTTTATTTATATAGTACTTCAAATTTTAGACCAGTGATTCATATAAATATATATATATTAATTCATATTTACCTTTTACAAACTTTACAAAGTTGATGAATCGAGCGCGAAGTTGATTTTTCTTTATCATCAGCCCACTTGAAGCTTTGAACTTTTTTGTGTTACAGTAAAATTATATTAACATTTTATTTTAACTATATTTTCATGAATAATTTATACTATTTCGTTTTATATATACATATATATTTATTTACTTTAATTTAAAAATTTTTTGGCATGCATTATTTATTTATTTTTTATTTTGTATGTATTTTTTTATTATGTATATGTATTATGTAATTTGTAAAATTATTATATTTTTTTATTTATTTTTTTATTACAATTTACTAATACTTTATTTAATTTTTTTTTGTGCATTTTATTTATATATTTCTTATTACAATCTGCTCTATATGTTATTTATATTTTTTGCGTATGCATATTTATGTATACTTGTTTAATTTTTAAAATTTTTTATATTTTTATTAATTTATAGTTTCAGTTATTTTTAGTTTTAGTTATTTTTTACAATAAAATTACATTTAATTTAATTTATTTTCAGTTATAATTTATTATTTTTATTATTATTTGTCATATATAGTTTTTAAATTTTGTTGTATGAATTTTTCTTAATATTTAAACATTTTAAATATATTTTCTTTTTTTTTTAACTTGTTTTAGTTTATCAATTATTTAATACTTAGTTAAAGTTTCTTAATATTTTGCTCTATAAAAAAAAAAAAATATATATATATATATATAAATTTTCCCAATCAACTTTGTTGAATACTCAGGCAACTGCTAAAATATAGTTAATTAAATGAATATCATTGTTCTTTGGCCATCCAAATTAATAAACCTAAATGCTGCACTTAATTCTATTCGAGTTCACATCTTGCTTACTTGCACATACATATGTTCATGTCGACAGTATTCTTAAAGCATAAAAATCGAAAGTTGCTTGGTCAACGATCTGTGTAACAGTAAAGTTAATTTCTAAGGCAGCTCGCAGGTTGCAACTTCCAGCTAGCATCTCCCAGCGCCCAGCTTCCAGCTCGCTGCTAGGGGTAGGTAGACAAAGGACGCGAAACAGACGACCTGCAAATGGGATACATACTTAGTGCCATGTCACCAGCTTCCATCCTCCATCCGCAAAAGAGATGGAGGGGTATGGACGAACGCATAAGCATAATGAGCTGCCGTCTGCGCCAATATGAAGGCTAGATGCCAGCCTCCGCTAGGGATTGCCTGCTCGCTGCGGGCTGTGGGATGTGGGCTGTGGGCTGCCTGGTGCTTGCTGCTTGCTGCTGTATCTAATGGCTCGCGTGGTGGATGGCGTTCTGTGCTCGATGCAGCTGGAGCGAAGGTTTTTGCTGATGCGGTACTTTCGAAAGCCATAAAAGGGCATTAGCCTCGTGAGCACATTGCTGCAGCTGTGGAAAATTGAATAACCAGGCGACAGAGGAGGTATAAAGGGAGTGAGAGAGAGGGAGACAGAAAGAGGGAGAGAGGGAGAGAGGCTGTTGAACGAGGTGGCAAGGAATTGGGGGGAAAGCGCGTGTTCGACGTTGTAGACAAGTGATTTAGGGGTTGCCCTGGCAACACAGTGGCTGCGGTTTTTAGAACAGTTTAATTTTAATGGCCTGCCAATGAGAGTGGCTCAAATAAACAGTGCTGCCATAAAGTATGCACACCAACGACAACAAACATTCATAAATTCCTGCGCGGATTACATGGCAAGCGCTTTTGTTAATTAAATATTGTTGCCATTTAACAATAACATTAACTTTTATGGGGCACTAATATAACTCTTCAAAATTACATAAAAAACGTTTTACATTGAAGTATCTGTCGAATGGCATTTATTTATAATTTGATTTGCATATTCTGTGCATGTTCGCTGACTTTTTGCGTCAGTGTTTTTTAAAGTCGTCAACATGTCGTATGTGTTATGTAATCCTAGGCTGCTGAATCAGTTTGTTACAGGGATATAGATTACAATGCTCTGTGTTCTTTGGTAATTAAAATTGTAATCAAATTTAGCTCTTAGATTTATTTTTATTACTCACAGCTGTTACACCTATAATTTAAAGCTAGGCTTTGAAACATATTGAAAGCGTGGGCAATCAATAAACTACGCTCAAAAGTATATATAAATGAATTACAAATCTTTGTTTTTTATACTCAGCTTACGAATTTTATAGACCCTTGTCAGACTACCTGATATTTACTATTCATGTCAGCCACGCCCACATCTACATATTACATTTACAGGAAATGAACTTAGCCTAAATATCAATTATCAATGAGTCAATATCGTTTGTTATCGAAAAACGAAACGAAATGTTTGTCGCATTCTGAATGCCAAGAAGCGGAAATAAATTTCTTTATGTGACGACCTTGTAGCATAGCCAATATGCTACGGATGATATATAAAGGAAAGAAAAATAAAACTGGTGCCATCAAGAAGTCAACGCAATTAACACGCTACAGAACTCTATTTGACCATGCTCCGGCGACATAAATCGCATAAATTTGCTAATTTATGTTGTTGCCGCCCATTCGACTTCGATGATCTCGCTCTATCTC
Source organism: Drosophila buzzatii (assembly GCA_035045845.1). Lineage (NCBI taxonomy): Eukaryota > Metazoa > Arthropoda > Insecta > Diptera > Drosophilidae > Drosophila > Drosophila buzzatii. Next base: position 798,151 of record JAWNOS010000180.1, read on the forward strand.
TCTCAGCGCTGCTCAGGTTTCGTTTCGTTTCGTTACGTTTCATTTATTTTTTGCTCATTTTATATTCCGTTAATTAGCATAGAATTGGTTTTGATTGCCAGTTCTTTAGTTAAGCACGGCATTCAGTATTAAGTGTCTAACATTTGATAAAGTGAAAGTTCTTAATGTTTTTTTTTTTTTTATTTATTTTTTAAACATTTAATCAAGACGTGACTGGCATTTAGCAAATGAAACTTTAGTTCTGAATATGCTGTATATAATTAAGTCAAATTTAAACTGCAGTTGGAATGAAACATTTTGTTGGTTTTTATCGATAAATAAATGATTCTACGAGAATAAGAAGTATTGATTCATATGGAGTATTTAGAAACCACTACTTTTTAGACAAATAGTCTTAACATTGTTTATTTCTTACTTTATTTTTAATGAAATTTATAAATAGACTATTATCGATAAGTTATCGTTATACAACTAATATGCATTATATATATTAGTTTGCCATATTTTTGTTATTTAAATAAAATAAAAATCTTAAATAAACTCGTCTATCTGCCGTTTATTAAAGTTTTGCTTTTCAAGTGATTTTATTTAATTGATAAATTATCGATAACACAGCATTATTGAATTTATATGGAAACGTGCTGATGCTAACATGATTATCGCTGCAATGATTTCCCTTTAAATTGCCTCGCAATTGTATTTAAATATTGCCTGCAGCAATTTTTAAATAATATTTAACATAATCCAATTACAGGTTGGGCTGTCGCTGTGTATGCTTGCAGAGCCGCAATTATTTGTACAAGCATTTAAATATTATTATTTATTTTAATTAACCAATGCAAAAAAAAAAGGAAAATTAAAAAAACAATATTTAATTTGCATAATTTTAAGCGTCACCATTAAAATATCAGCGGGGATATATGTTGAAATGAAATTGTATTCGAACTTAAAATAATAATAGCACTTCAGCTTAATAGTACAAGTGATGCGAGAATATATCCATTAAGTAGAGTCTGCAATACGTTTCGCATCGCATGATATCATAATCGGTTGGGGCAATAAATTGACACTTATAGTTTGCCAGTGATTACTTATACGCCCCTCAGGCTGGCCATAGAGCGAAAATCGAAGCATAGAGAAAATTCAGAAGAAAAAAAAGAAGAAATGTAGAGCAGCGCGATAAGCAACAAAATGACATCTCATAAAAAAGCGACAGCGTCGAAATAGACAAAAATATGAACTGAAGCAACAGTCAGTCCCATAATAAAAGCTGATGATAGACAGCAACGAAATCTTGAAGTCGACAAAAAATAAAACCAGCACAAGAATCCAAGATAAGTCGCAGGCTGCTGCCCAGGCCGTGGCGGAAGGCAAACACAGTAAAACAAAAACAAAAACAAAAGCAAAGCCGAATATTAAAGCGAATGTTCAAGCTCTCTTGACAGTATTAGAAGCGGATTTCCAAGCACTTGTCAACTGATTAAATTTATTTATTATCAACTCGCCTAATGGGCAGCTCTTAGGCGTAATCGCAAATAGATGGCCCTACCAAGCACTTGGGAGCAGGTAAGCATACAGCTTAGCTATGCTGTCTCACTCTCGCACTCTCTCGCTCTCTCGCTCTGCTTGTGTTGCTCGGGCATCGATGGTTAGCTAATTGAATTTGATCTGATGCTTATCAGATCTGTCAGTTGAGAACTTATTTTGAGTGCAAGTCAAATTACAATCGTTATTTAAAGGAATTCATCAGATAATCGCTGAGCGTTTGCCGGCTCAAGAGTTTTGCTTGGGAATTTAAGAGGTTGACCTAGAAATTTTGGTATTTAAATATATGTTTGCTGAAAGGTATTCATAGAGTTGCATTGCTGGTTACTAAATGCCTTAAATTTCTGAATGCTCTCAGAAATATCTAATACGAAACTGAGATAAGAAAACTATGCCTTTCAAATTATAAATTCTACTAATCAGCTCTTCTACATACCCCACTGATAAGCATTTCCACTGAGCATATTTGATTAGCTTAAATGGTATTTTATGGTTCGAGTTCTTAATCAAAATTAGCCGAGCAATTGCATTAGCCATTTGGATATGTATGTGTGTATATATACATATACATATATATGTGTGGCACAATTAATTACCATATTTTTGGGTTTCCGAATTCGAATTTGAAATGTGCGCAATAAAACAAAGGCTGCATTTACCTGTTTGTCTTCTTTTGCATTACGTTTACCGCTGGCCATTAACTGGCGAATGTGGCTGGGGGAATGTTTGTTGTTGCTGCTGCTGTTGCTGCCGCTGCCTCTGTTTAACAAATGCAAAAATAATTATAATTAATGCAGAGTTTCTGGCCTTGAACCTGCATAACCTGCACGCGGCTTAAACAAACGTAATTGCTCCGATGATGGCGTCTGATGATGGCGTCGTTGCTTTTTGGTCGGACCAACAAATAATAAAAAAATTTTTAAATAAATATAATATACAAAATAAAAAAAATCAAATTAACCGTCATCATTTTATTGTGAGGCAGAAGTCCAAAAATTGCACACATTCCAAACTAATATATATTGAATACCAAACAAAGCAGTTAACGTAGTTTTTTTCCCCCGTCGATTTCCAGATTTTTTTTTTCATATTTTCAAGCATCGCTGCACAGCGTTCGCTTTTCATGCAATTGCACACAGGAAAAAAGCTTCAATTGCCATCATCAATTACGACAACAACAAAACAAAAAAAGAAAAGGCATTTAAAGTCCCACACGCAGCGAACGAGGCAGCAATTGCAAGTTCAGCTAAGATCACTTGACAAGTTCAAGGTAGTCAGTCGTACACAGGTGTCACCCAGACTGCCAAACAGCTACTTAACCATATACAACACTGATTATTCAGCTGTGAAAAAAAAGCTAAACACAATTGGCTCTAGTCTCACAGTATTTCTTTTATATAGGGCCTGCAGACCTGTAAGATTGATAAGCTATAGCTAGAAATAGAATCTAAATAACGAATGCAGATCACTTAATTATGATATAAAATATATATATAAAAATAATAAAAAATATATATAAATATTATTTAAAAAAATTTCAATTAAAGCCTCATTAGGTTATTCAAGATTAAAGAAAAAACTGTTTCAGTTCATGGTTAAGCTTATTCTTGGTAGCATTCGCAGCAGCTTCTGCAGCTAACTCTCGCTCAATCTTATCGACCTAAAGAGCGATAACAAAAAAATTACTATAAATCCAAGAGAGCTTTAGCTATGAGGTCAACTATAACGATTTAAGTTCAGCTCTTAAAAGTCTTTAGGTTGGGCTCGTGTGCGTGAAAGATTTCGTTTACGTTTCAGTCAAAGTTGAGACTTTTGAATGAGAAAGCTCAGATAGAATTTAGCTTGCAGCTGTGCCAGCTCAGCTCAGTTCAGCTCGGTCCTGATTCATTTTCTTTGGCATTATGAATCAGCGCAATGTCTCTATAGAGTTGTTGTGGCTGTCGCATCGTCTGTATCGACTTGATGTCATATAATTAGCTAAATTTTGGCCATTCTAATTTATTAGCCACTTCCATTCGGTTGCATTCAGGTGATTCACACACACACACACACAAACAGTTCCCGTGGGCAATGCGGGGCGTGGTCGGCGTCTCAACAATTTGACAGCTCCTGCTCACGCGCGACTCGTCATCGTTTGCCATAATCTGATCTCACTTTAATTGCTTCTAATGAATGTCAACGCTAATTGCCACTTGAGCGGCGGCATAATCGCTGGCTTGTTGCAAGTCAGCTGTAAAAAAAAATAATAATAGAGGAATAGAAGTGGGGGATAAGACGAAAAGCAAACGAAATTAACTAAGAGTTAACAAATAGAGATGTATTGAAATAAAAGGCCAAGTGTTATGGAGACATTTTTTGTTGCTATTTTACAGATCAATTCAAGACTGTTATAGATCTAGATATTCTTGTGTGATTCCCCAGCTTGGATTAACTTTATGGAAACTGAAACTTGACTTACTAAGCTGGGCTCTTAAGAGGGGAATCAAAGAGGTAGTTGGTCATAAGAGAAGTATAATAAGTAAATTAAAAAATAAAAATTATCTTGTTAAAGAAAGATTTTATTCTATTTAAATTTATATTCTACATATCTCTCTCTCCCTTTTTAACATAATTTCTATACTCGTTCGAGTTTTATTTATTTTTATTTATTTTATATTAATATATTAATGTAAATTCATTTATTTAAATAAATTCAAATACAAAGTAAAGGAATCATCAATCACATCATATTAAATTCAAGACCAAGTTCATGAACCACGCTTAGTCCAGCTTTAGCCTCGTCGTAAGTTTCCCAGTCGAAACGCGTTCGCTGCTCAAACCTATTTATAATGCATAATACAAAATTAATTAATGACTTTTATATTTTATAATATTGCATTTGAAAATAATAAGAAATGATTGTTTATGCTCTAAGTACACTTATTATTTTCTTTTTTATTTATTTTGTTCACTAAGAAATAATATTTTTGGTTATAAATAAAATTCGTGGAATTAGACGTAAAATTGATTGTGCGATTCCATCTTCAAAGTTAGATACTTTAGCGGCAGCAACTGCTGCTGCAGCTGCTTTGACTCTTAGCTCTTAGCTCTTGGCTCTTGGCTATTTGAATTTGGAGCTCAAAGTGCTTTGTCATACTAAGAGTTGGCGCTGAGACTGCGACAGGTTGAGATTTGCTGTTCTGTGTACCAGGTAATTGTCATTGCATGAGATGACGATGATGTCATGTTGTCAAAGCCTCGGCTTGAGCTGTTGCCGTTGATAGATTTGTTCTGTCATGGACCTGGCTTCAATTGTATTGGATGCTGCGCATTTTGACCAATTTTAGCCAAACTCAATTAGTCTTCGCTGATGTTTAACAATCATTTCGTCTCAGCTCTGTGCACTCAGAAGGAGCTCAGACTGCCGCCGCATTCAGTCTGGGGTCAAGGTGACTGTACGGCTGGGAACCCAACTGGGTATCAATAAAATATAATAAAAAGGCATCTCAGGCAACTGAGAGCTGCGTAATTCAAAGAAAGCCGTGCACATCAGCGCTTGCTTAAAAACTTTTGTCTGTATGTCGCTCAAACGAATCTGATTCTTTCACTTTTATTTACTTCTGCCTTTTATTTTTTTTTTGCCTTTGCTTCTTTCCGTCTGAATCTGTGACTTTAATTAGCACTCGAATTCAACTTTTTACCGCGCCGCTGTGTCATTTGTTTTGCCCGTTTTACCTGCGACTCCAAAAAAAGTGTATAAACTCCCAGAGGCAATATCTTTTTTCTCTCTATATATAAGCTGAGATCTTTATATATATTCCAGTTTACATGCGCGGCTGATTAACCAGCTAATTCTTTATTAAACAAACTGAGAGAACCAAAGACTCAACAACAACAACAGCAATCTCCACTGTGCAACTGAATTCTCCATCGAACAGCGCCAAAAATCTTCGTACACATGCTAAAAAAAGTTCTTTTACTGATGACCTTGGAATTTCATTTCAATTTATGTGCTGCTGTATGTACATCGACTTTTAATACCCTTTGTGATGGGTATTTCAATTAGAGCGATGATTATGACTAAATAGAGTAATTCTTTTGAGTTTAATGAGTCGCCAGCTGCATAATCACAATCTCTTTATTATAATATGCAAATTTTAATAAATACTTTATTATTTGGCTCATAGAAAATTCAGATAAAAACCCCCAAAGCTTAAAATATCTATCCCTATTCATTTCCATAACCCAATTTTATTCTCTTCTCAAGATACTACACGGAATTCGAATGACAAAGTATTTGCATTACTATAGCCATCATTTGATTGGTCTTACTTCAGCAAAAAAATCCATTCATATTTGTTGAGGATTTTCTTTTCTTTCTTTATGCGTCTACTACTATTATTATCATCTATACCTCAATTGGAAATTTTAGACAATAATAATCTAATTCGAATTATTTTAGTATTCCTTTCTCTTTATACTACATCATAATCATATCAGCAGTCTTTTGCTATAAGTGCTGCCATGACAGGCGCTCCTTCAATTGGAAATTTATAGAAGATAAATCCATTCAGAGTTTTATTTTTTATATTATGAACCTTTATGCCTTTTCCTTTTCTGTCTGCACCACAAAAATCATCTAGCTTAATCTAGCTATCACTATGATTCTACCACAGTCAGCCCTTACTCGCCTTCAGTTAGTGTATCAAAGTTTCGGTCTGCTGTTAATACTCATATATTTTATCGCCTTTGCCGTCTTCCGTTGTTGTCTTTGACTTTTTGGGTTCTTTATTTATTATTTGTTAATGCGATTTTGCGACTCGCCATTTAAATATCATAAAATGCAAACTTTGAAATTGCCTTTTTTTACATTCCTTTTTTTTATGAGATTTTCCAACTGTCTTTTTGTGTTCGATTTTCTTTTTTAATAACTTCAAATAGATGCGCTTTTTAGCTGTTTATCTGGCTGTTTATCGGCTCTTTGTTAGCTTTAGTCGCGCTGAAAGCCGTGCCATTTGCAAATTGGGGGCGCTGCATTTGCTAAATGCAACCAGCTGCAGTTCGGTAGCAACAACAATTGCTTTGATTTAGCTGTTGCGCAAGTGAGCACACACACACACACACACAGAGACATACATATGTATGTGTGTATGTCTATACATTCCCATTAGCCCCTTTGACTCCTATATGGCTCGCATTTTGGCGTGGCCTGCATTCAATGGCTGCCTCACGGCTGTGAACTGCATCTGCAGAGCTCATTCGAAATGGAAAACAGAACCAGAACAGAATACATAAAAGAACTAAATGGACAGAGCCCGCCTCTCATAGAGACCGCCTCACAATTGCACCGATGCACATATGCAGATACGTCAAATAGATATATATGTATATACATATATGTATATGGATATATATACAAATGCGCAGACAAACGCATCTAAATTGCAAGAATCCATAACTGACAGACTCGAGTCGGTCGAGTCGAGGGGCTGCTTGAGGCTGCACGGGGTTTGCCCACTGGGGTCTGGTCTGCCCCAGTTGCTTCTTGCACCAATTACTTAATTTAGCAAGAATACTGCAAAGATCAGAACAGAATTCTACGAGGCGGACAGTGGGCAGCCAGCAGTCGGCAACGAGTCCGAGGCTAAATAGATCCGCAAATGTTGCATAAGAATCTGTCTGCGAGGCAAATGAAATTGACGCTCGCAGCAGCTTCGCATTGCTGTCTATGAAAAAGAATAAATGTCGAAACTAGGTCATTTACGCCAATTCGATTATGGCCCTATACAACTCAACGTATTTATGAATATTTTGTTTTCAAGCCAACAACTGGGCCAACATCTTGAATAACTTGCCATCGATTTGTTCTGCTCATTTTATTGCACACGTGTCACACTGCTAATTCATCTCAAAGTCTTTGCTGCGATGTCTCATTAACACTATATGGCAAAGTTTAGTTGCTTATAGTTAAATAATTAATGAATATTGTGAATATATGTATGCATTTTTTAAATTTTTTGATTATTTATATAAAAATTATATACTTTGGGTAAAAATAATATTAAAAGGAAATATAGCAAAAGAAAAAAATTACTGTAGGTTGATTATATTCTATCAATTATGTGCAATCGATTGATTGAGCGTGATATGAATGGACTAGAGGAAGAGAGAGAGAGAGAGAGACAGAGAGCAAGACAAACGAAAAATATCTTCGCAATTGTGAGAAAGAGAGAGAGGAAGAAATATCTTGAGGAAAAATGAAGGAAAGGTAGATGAAAACATTTAGGGATTGTATGAGTGAAGCAAAAATGAGAGAGTGTGAGAGAGAGAGAGAGAGAGAGAGTGAGAGATATAGAAAGAGGAAGAAATATCTTGACAGAAAATGAAGGAAAGGTAAAAGAAAAGAGAGACAGAAAGACAGATCGAGACGCGCGATATAGAGTATGGATGTAAAAGAGGAAAAGAGCAAGAAAAAGAATAAGAAAAGAAAGATCGAGACGCGCGATATAGAGTATGGAAGTAAAAGAGGAAAAGCGAAAGAAATAGAAAAGAAATTAAAAACACGTTCAAAAATAATAATGAGAAACAGTTACAAGTTGAGAGAAGAAAAGGCGAAGACATTGATTTCATGAAACATTTTCTAATTTTCTTTATTGTAAAACGCAGAAATTTTGCCAGACTTTATTTTTTAAAGTCATTCATATACAAAATATTCTCATATTAATATTTATATATGCATATTTTATATTTAATTTGTAATTAAAAATTGTAAGTCTTGTCAGCGAGTGTTATCATTAAAGTGATGCGTGCTGTGCTCTCTCTCTCTCTCTCTCTCTCTCTTTCTAGTTCTCTTTTATTATATTGCAGCTCTCTCCTTTTCACACTTAGATCGTGGGCGTTGCACAGCCGTTCGGTCGTTCGTTCTGACTGCACTTGAAAGCCGAATATTTCACAGAGTTAAGCTCAAAGAGCATGCGAGTTCACTCTTTGCCAAACACCAAGCGAGTGGCTGTTATTATGATGATGTATTTTGTGGTAGGGGAGGGGTCGTTGTCAAAGGTGAGCGCTTAATGCATGAGTGATAATATACACGAATATGGTTATGAGTGTCTTGTTTGCATCTCTCTCTAGCGCTCGATCGCACTCACTCGTCTCTCTTTCTATCTCTCTGTGCTTTTATGCCAATGCTCACCTTGAACTTGGCAAATGAACCTGACGGAAATGAGCAAAGTTCTTGAGCAAACAATTTTCTACAAGCTGAATGTGAGTTGAGGAATTTGTAGAGTTCGTAAAAGAACTAAATACTAGATGAGGAAGTAAAATACTACTAGAAGAGTTTTTATTTTTATTTAAATTTTAGGTATAATTTTGTTTTTCTTATATTAACCTCTGAACCCGTTAGCAATTGGAATTAATAGTAAATTATTATATATGTGACAAGCAGCAGGAGGCGTGGCAGATAAAGTATATCTTACAAGTATAATTTGATTTCAATGACAATAACTGATTTTATAGAGTCATGTCCGTCTCTCCATCTCACAGTTTTTACGTCTGACCTCCGTTCCACAAAGCTTCGATAAAGTCTCATTTCTGCAATGTAGCTTGAATAACATATGCAAAAGCTATACATTTCAAATTTACTTTTTAGATCTCTCTGATGAATTCACAGATTTCAGATCTTTCGAGTTCTGAATATCTCTTCCGTTTCACCCAAAGACTTGTGCTGAGACTTTTGAGAAAGTCCAACTAGAGCAAAAGCCTTTCAAGAAATGGTCGAAGCATATCCGAGTGGATGCATCTATCAAATAATCATAAGAGGCTTGAAATGTAAACTCTGTGCAAGATTCAGGGTATTTCCTAGTCGCGCTTTAGTGGTGCGAAGACTTTTACTTACTTTATCAAATGAATTGCAAATATTGCTACCAGTTGAATGTGAATGAAATTATGCAATTGTCTTTCGTTGAGTTTCAGTTGAGTTCTATACAGTTCCGCGAATTGCATTCGCACACTGAGCACAATTGTGCGAGCAATGCGCAAATATTGACAAATCAAGATCTCGAGTAGCTCGAGCCCTTTTCCCCGGCCAGCGACTATGCACGTTACGCAGTGACGCAAACAAAGGCAACAAAAAATGTATAAAAATAAAAATGCAATAATTGCATATTGACCCATTTTACACACACGCACTCACACACACACACACACAATGCTTCAAAGTGGGCTGGAGGCGGGGCATTGTGTGCCGATATTTACCGATTGAGTTACGCATGCGTGCGCGTTGCCTTCGTTTAATTAGGCGGCGACACCTGCCCGCCGTCGTCACAGCTCAAGTCGAAGTCGCAGTCGAAGTCGCAGTCGAAATCGAAGTCGAAGTCGAAGTCGGAGTCCAAGTTGAAGTTGAGGTCGCCATCAATCAGCAAACGAGTCGTTAAGTGAGGCGTGAAAATGGCGAAGAAAACAAAAACAAAAAAAAGAGCAAGAAAAATATGCATGACACAGGCAGAGCGAAAGTGAAATACCCTAAAAGTTGGCCGAAGTAGTTCTGGCAAGCTTGAGCAACTCTTCATCAAGATCTGCCGAAAAATTTATATTTATAGCTAAAGGCTTAATCGATTTTAAGTTTACACTAAAATTTATATATTAAAATTTATATAAAAATATGTATACACTATTAACATATCTTCTGCTATACCCTTTCTTAGGGCATTTAAAAAGATGAAAACGAAACTGCAGTCAAAGATTGCTGCATAAACGAATGAGACGGCGACGAGGAGATGGGCTGGGGGCGCGGAGCAGTAGGCACTTCATTGAGGCGTGGCAGCCTGTTTAAGCTCATTTGACAATGGAGTGCCTCTGATGACGACGCGGCTCTGGGCGCGTTTATTATTTGCCTGGCCCACTTTGCGTACAGCGGCGATAATTGACGCCACGGTGGCTGCAACTGCACCACCAACAACAGCAACAGCAACAGCAACAATAAAATAACAACAACAAGGCCCTACAATTTGGGCTGCACTTTATTAAAGTGTCCCCCAAGCAAAGTCGCGACGACGCCTCGTCGTGAGTGTTTTTCACTGTCGGACCAAAGCATTTGGCTAAATTGCATTTTTGTGTGGCCGACAGCTGCAGCTGTTGCTCGCCATTGTGCAACACACACACACACACGCACACAGATATCAGCATATGGAAATGCACTTACGCACATTACTGCAAATGTGACGGGCCATTGGTTGGGCTGGGTCAAGCGCTGCTTAAGGATTAAGTATATATAATACTTTATTGCTTGGCTCTACGAGATATATGATATGCGTACTTTATGCTCTGCTAAGTTCAAATATATTTGAGAGCATTTAGCTTGCCTTACAGTAAGAGCAGTAAATGGCACTTCTGAGTTAAGCTGGGGTTAAAATTGTCGCTGAAAATATTAAATAAAAATATTAAATATAGTATATATGACTATGTATGATAATAATGAATATGCTAAGAAGAAGGAAAACAGATCTGTGTAAAAAGATACAAACAAATGTATGATAAAGTTTAAAACAATTAATTTTTTTATAAGTTTGCATTTATTTTTGATTGCATTCAAAGTAATTCCCATTAACAAAAAAAAAAAAAAAAAAAAACACACAAAAAACAAATAAATAAAACAAAATAAAAATAAATAAATAATTAAATAAATAAAATAAATTAAATAAATTAATAAATAATTAAATAAATATATAAATAAAAATATAAATAAAAATAATTATAATAATAAGAAGGAGAACAAAGCCGCTCATAATAAGTTCTCATAATGTAAAAAATAAATAAATTACAAAATATTGAAAATCTAAATTCAAGAACATAAAAAAAAAATTAATTAAAAAAACACAATAAATATATAAAGAATATTGAAAATCTAAAATCAAAAACACAAGTAAATAAAAAAAAAAAATAAATAAATAAAAAATAAATAGTTAATATTGAAAATCTAAAATCAAGAACATTAAAAAAAAAAATATACAAAAATCAAGAACATAAAAAATAAATTAATAAAAAAGAAAAATCAATAAATAAATAACATATATTGAAAATCTAAAATCAAGAGCATAAAAAAATAAATGTAAAAAAAAAAAACAAATAAATAAAAAATATTTAAAATATAAAACCAAGAACATAAAAAAAATTAATAAAAAAATCTTTGAATAAATAAAAAAAAATATTGAAAATATAAAATCAAGTATACGTTACCTGAAGAAATTGAATCAGGCAAATTCAGGCAAAATGATTTCGTAATGCATTAAGAAAACATTTCTGCTTCGTATGATATACTTTTTTAGAGCGCTCATAGCTTTGAAAGGGTATTTAAATACTCTTCAAAAAGTATTTATATAAATATATAGGGTAAGAGTGATGCTGTCTATAAAGATAATTATTTAAACATTAATCAAATCAATTTTTTCTAACTGTTACGCAGCTCATTTGCTAGAGTTGTCTCTGTCCCTCTCTCCTCACGTATTTGTGCAGTAGTTTAATCTACATTCAATGTATTGCCACACAGGTCATCTGCTCGTCGATCACTCTGCATTTGCATGGTTGAATTGTCAGTGTAACAATAAATAAATGGGAATTTCCTGGACATTGTTTGAGCTGGCAGCCAAGCCAAAGTTCCAACAAAGGCCTGCCAAGCCGCATCAAATGTCAGTTTTCAGGGTTTTTCAACAAATCCAACAAATTGCAGCTGCAAACAAAAGAGCGTTATTCACTGCTAACAACTAATTAAAAAGTAAATTATTTGTAGTTTATATAAACTTTGCAGTTAGAATTGATGAAAATGAAAGATTCAATTTGATTTCAGTTTACATGTAAGCTCTCTGCTGTACATGAGGCTTACAATTGATTCGCTGTGTGAGTCATGTGCGAATCTAAGCTGTGCAGCACGACTTACTAAAGAAATGAAGAACAGAAATGAAATTTAAGCGGCTGTTTGTGACGATAAGCGACATTGACGACAACAACGACTCGAACCGAGAAGGGTATGCGTAGTATAATAAAATAATCAATTTCAATTTTTTTGGTTTTGTTTTTGTTTCATTTTGTTGTGTCTTTGCGACGTGTAAGCACCGGGACGTGAATCGAGCCACGAACTTAAACTCTGAGACCTTAGCTAATTTTTTTCTTCTTTTGTGTGTGTGTGTGCCAGAAAGATACAAAATAAGTATAAAAACTAAAGAGCGCACGTAGCCAGAGGCGAGACTTCAATAGAATGTAAAATAGGAATATGAAATTGCATTTCCGCTCAGGAAAACTGTCATGGGGACATTCAGTTCAGCCGACGCAAGGCACACAAGAGAGACATACATAGATGTCTATATATGTAGGCCAATATCATATATCAGCAGCTGCTGGGATAATCTGTATCGATTCGCTAAGCAGATAAACAACAGTCTGTGAATTCAATTGCCGAACAAAAGCCGGCAGTCGGCCAAACTGCTGACCAAAGTCAATTTGCCACCAATCAAGGACAGTGAAAAGGACACAGCTGCGCTTACTTGACGACTTCCTAGTCCGGGCGGATGATAGCGCTTAAGAGCAGCTCATAAAGCGCACATTCAGTGTGCTAATAAATAAATTTAATCAATTGCCGTCAATGTCTGTCGGCTCGGGCATCCAAATCCAACCCAACCCAATTCATACTCATGCCCACATCCAATCTGTGTGCTTGCGCTATTCGAATTCAAATTTTGGGATTTTTCTGGGTCGGCTGACGCGCACAGAGCTTCTCGCTTTGACATTCTTGTGTCTTTCAGAGTTTGTCGTTTGTCTATCTATGAGTTTATAATTTCAGTCTTTAGCGTTCATTTCATTCGAATTTTGAACCTTTTATGAGCTTTGCTTATCGCGTTGGCTGTGCTGCCTTTGCCTCTTTGTCTGGCATGAAAGAAAAGACATTCTATGTGAGTGAGTGTGTGTCTCCCTCTGTGTCTGTGTGAATGTCTTTCAATATGCTACAGCATATATTTTACATTATTTACAGACTCACAGCTGACAGCACACTTCACATTACATCACACATACGCACTGTTGGGCCGGGCCTATCAACCCCAAAAAAAAAGTTTGAGAAGGTTAATGTCTGCGCATGATTTGCAGTTGCTTTATAGCTAATTAAATTTCATGATATTGCACGCATTTAAATGTAATTTAAACTTGTTCAATTCTGCTACTGTTTTTACTTTTTTTTTCGCTTTCTGTTCAGTAAATTTATTCATCATTCCATTGACCCAATTCGTGAAATAAAAATGTGTTTTTAGTCTTATTGCCAATAGCTGAGAATTACTTTTACTTTTGCTTTTTTTCACTTTTGTTCTCTAGAACTTGTATTTCATAAACACACACTCACAGCCAACTTATGCTAATTGTGCAAAGCTGAATTTTAAGTTAATGCGACATCAAAAAAAATAAATAATAAAATAAAATAAAATACCTGGCCGCAAAGCGCAAAACGTCGCTTGAGAGAAAAATTAACATATTTATGCGATTTATGCGAGCGCCTCTTCATTTTAATATCAAATCGCTGAATCGCTGAATCGCAGAGTCGTTCAATCAAAGATGGTTTTCCTGCACAGTGGCAAGTGCTAATTTCTGATCCACCTGCCGGTTGCTCGGTCGAGTTGAAGTGGTTTCCAACTGGCACCCGGCAGTTCGCGCTTAGAACTTGGATGGTTCGTGTTCGCTCATAGTCAAGGACTGTTTGTAAATGAAATTTGTAGAATTTGCTTCCGCTTTGGCCATTTATTGTAATTTTTTTATTATTATTGCCAAGCATGTAGCTAGTATGACCAAAACCAGTTATTAGACTTGGTTCGATACCCATAATTCTTGGTATTTATAAATTACATTTTTTCATTCCATGACTGGCCAATCATAATGATAATGTTAATGATGATGATGATGATGATGCTGATAATGTAACTGGGGGTAATCCAACTGATAATTCAATGGCAATTAGCTGAGCAATTTGTTTCTTTTTTTTCGTTCAGTTGAAGTTTATGTAAAATTGAAATGTGAAGAGAAAATATTTTAAACAATAAATTTTTATTTATTTGGACTTATATCTTATATCTTTGTAGTTTTTAAATAAAATAAAAAAAATCAACTAAATTGAAAAATTAGAAAAAAAATCTATGTAAAATATTTAAAATAAATAATAAGTAAATAAAAAAAAAAAACAAAAATAAGAAATTAAAAGTAAAAAAATAATCGACAAAATACTTGTAAAATATTTTAATTAAATAATAGGTAAAAAAAAAATAAAAAAAAAATTATAAAAAAATATTAGAATACAAAATCTATGTAAAATATTTTGAATAAATAATAAGTAAAAAATAAAATAAACAAAAATTAAAAATAAAAAATAAAAAAAATTGGAATACAAAATCTATGTAAAATATTTTGAATAAATAATAAGTAAAAAAAAAAAAAAATAGAAATATTGAAAGAATCGAAAAAATTCTATGTAAAATATTTAAAGTAAATATTTATTATAAAAAAAATAATAAATATAAAAACAAAAAAGTAATTAAAAAAAAAAAAATAAATAAAAAATTCAAAGCAATAGAAAATAATTGAAGTATCTAAATTGATTACAGTCAGATTAAGATCACTGAATATTACTCAACAAATGAGGCAGCTCTTTAGTCTTTAACAAATTAGCCAATAAAATAATATTAAAAAATAAAATTTGTTAAAAATATTCAATTTGTTAAGCAGATTTCGATCCCAGAGGATACTATTTAAATATACAACTCAACAGATGAGACAGCTTTTTAGCCGTTAACAAATTAAGCAATATATCTTTTATGTTAATAATGTCATAATTCATGGTTAAGCAGAAATTTTGTCTACGACAACTGTGCGTTCATTGAACGTTGCGCAAAAGAGCATAAAAAATAATATAAAATGTATAAATCAGGCAAAAGAAGATCGAGCGACATATATAACTCAAAGAACAATACGCAAATTAATCAGACGCCCCCACGGTCTGCATGGCACAGCCTCATTCCGTTTTCTCCGCAAAAATGCGACAGTTAAAGCGTTTGCATTGCAGTGAGCATTGGTGTCACATAAATTTTATTGCGTATACGCAGCGTTGCAGCCGTATGTCTAAATGGTCAACAGCAGACAACACTGGCGCACATGATGTTTAATATTTATTTGCCCGGCCCCAATGATGACGTTGTGGCGGCCACTTTGCCTAGTCCGGCGACAGCTGCCGGGTGTCGCGTTCAATTTTCATGGCGCTGGCACAATGACAAATTACAAGTTGAAAGTTGACTGAACTTTGGCCACTGTGATTTTCCTTTCATTTTTTGCCACTGCTCCCTACGACCCACCATGCTGCTGCAGCCGGAGATGTCTTCTGTTTGCTGTCACCTCTTATTTGCGATCTGAACCGCTGTCCAATCTCTCGCGCAGCCTATGAAATTGATGAGACTCTTGTTGTTCTGGCAAATGAGGCGCAGATAAGCGTCAACTTTGACGCCCTCTTCTTAGGCTATAGATTCTTTATTTTATTTATTTTTACATTTGCTTATCAACACACAGACCAAATTTAGCTGCGTGATGTCTTTGATTGTTGTTTTCTTGTTTTTCTACCCATTTGAACCCAACAAGAAGTTTCTGCGCCCTCGCCCCATTTATTTGCTATTGATTTAGTTTCAAAACTGACTTTATCAAAGTTGCATATTGTATTGAAGATTAGGATAAAGCCGGAAATAAATTTCTTGCTCGTTTGTGTTAGGCTTTGAATCAATCTACGAGCTGGAGGCTGGGTCTGCTAGCTTGGGTAGGAAAGTCTATGAATCTGGGGTACGTTTAGAAATTTAGTTTTTGAACTTTGTTTTCCTAGAAATCAAATAGATTTTGTGCAGAGATCTGATGATTAAAGTCTTAATATATAAATATAATTATATATTTTAGATTAATTTTTCATTTTTTTTATTTACCAGAATTATGTCATTTGACTTACTTAAATTTTTATAAAAAATTTTATCATTAATTTTTAAACGAATCTATAAATTTATTATGACTTAAGTTATAAATAAAATCAATAACTTTATAAATCATTTCATTTATTTAATAATATTTTATTATTATTTTTCATATGTTAATATAGTTATTTTTTAGCTCTTTAGCTCTTGAGTCAACATACATATATCTACACATTATATACATTATACATATATCTATAACTATATACTCATATATCCCTAGATAATTGGCTTTCATAAAAACTACTTCTAATTAGTTTCTCGAAAGCTTCACAAATCTAATTATAGCTGAATGTAAAACGCATAAATTTCCATAAATCCTTGATGAATATTCTTGCCAACTTCGAATCCTCTGAGCATATGTATGTATGCACACATGTACATATATCTAGTCACGTATGTATGTGGTGCAGTTGCTATGTGAAACCCATGCACTCGTCTAATGCCACTTCTGCTGATTTTACCTCAATCAAAGCAAATCCTCAGTGAGTGGCGGCGGTATTTGCTGCATTTCAATTGCATTTCCACTTTCCTCCAGGCTCATTAGACTTGCATATGCTTGGATTTACCATAGGTACGTCTGGGTTTCCCTTTGACGGCATACATACCGGCCGAATCCCCAGTGTCAATAGAGAAACAGCTTCTGCTCCACATTTTGGTGCTTAACTTTCGTTTTTCGTTTTCTATCTATCTCTGCTCTTCTGTGTTTTGTGTTTGTCTATGTTATACAAACTCTTATTCGACATATGCAACATTTCCTGTTTGGGAACATGCCATTCAGTTGGTCTTTAGCTTTTAGCTTTTTGGTATTTTTGCTAATCTGCAAAGATTTTCTAGCAAAAGCTGCCGCATCATTCATTAAAATCAAATCTGGTAAACAAAAAAACAAAAATAAATAAAGAATTCTAGTTTCGTTATTTCTAAAAAAAAGAAGAAATAAATAAAAAACTGAGCGCAGAGACAACGATTATTGAAATGGCAAAAGGAAGACCTTGATCTTTAGATTATCACATCAATAAATGGTAATTTTTGTTGTTGCCTCACGAGTGCGCAGCTTTGTCGTCTTCTTTGGTACGTTTCGTGTTTGTGTCTTTGGCGTGAAAGAAACGAAAACGAAATTGAAATTCTAACTCTGACAAACAGCAGCCAGCCAGCCATTCAGCAGCTACTTCGACATCGGCAGCGACAGCGACATCAACGTACTCAAACTGGTGGAACCAGTCAAACAGCCATCCGAGTCGAACCAAAAGAACTTCTTGAACTAATTAAGAGTTGCCAAGCGCAAATAACAAATATTTTCATGTTTACCTTAATAACTGCGTCTCGCGCTTTTTTTCTTTCGTATTGCAGCTCTATAAAAAAAAATAAATAATTTCCCTGTTGTTAGCCAAAAACACTGATGGAAATTGCCGTACGAGTGCGATTACGTGATTGCATAAAAAACCATAAAAAGCGATTTGAACTTGAAAACACAGGGAACGTCATGCAATTGAAACAAAGTAAAAACAACATTAGCCAACACAAACACACACACACACACACGTAGTAAGCTTTTTATACTCTGCCTATGTTTGTTTGATTTTTATTTTTTAACAAAAAACTGCCGACTAATCGGAAAAGTGATTTTGACAGGTCGTATACGTATTTAAATATGATTTTTAGGAATAATTACGTGCAGCGAATGCCTTTTAATATGCCTAAAGTCCATTAACATTTTGAACAAGAATTAATATGTTATATTATTTATTAACATAAACATATACTCATATATGTGTTAATATCATAATCTAATATATATGTCTTAAAGAAATATTGAATCTATGCTTCTTAGAACCTTCTGCTAAAGGCTTCTCACTTTTAATCAAATTGATTTTTGTTTAAATAAAAAGCTGTTAGATCCCATTTTTACTAGATAAGATTTTATTAAAAAAATTATTTAACATCATTTAATTAAGTTTCAGCGTTTGGAAGTAAAAAACTTGCTCACTTCAAAGCGTAAAAAAATAAAAATAAATAAATAAAAAATAAAATAAATTAAAAAAAAAATCTTTGAATTATTGAATTTTTTAACTTCTGTTAATTTTTATTTATTTATTTTTTTATTAATCTCTGTTTTTAAACAATAAATTCATTAAATCTAAACCTCAACATTTTCATTGCAGTAAATCTTATATAATTATTTTAAAATAAATATAAATGTAATAAATAAATTAATAATATTCTATCACAATGTTAGAGTGTTTTCTTGTCGTTTACACTTTTGAAAATCTGTGGCGCATGTTAACAAGTAAATCATTTGAAATAAAACGTACTAACCATAAAATTGTTACAATGGCGACCCCAGCACATTAGCAGCAGCAACAACAGCAGCTACAGCAGCAGCAGCAGCAGCAGCAGCAACAGCAACAACGATAACAATGTAAAACAAACAGATTAAATTGAATGGCAGCAGGCCGAAAGAGTAGAGAGCAACAACTACAACGAGAACAACATTAAATATAATACGAGTCTGAAAACGCTTACCAATTACGTTCATAGCCACAAAACACACAAATGTTGTTCTGGTTGCATTGACTTGTGGTTAAAAATTGCATTTAGCACTCAAGAAAAAAATATAATAAAATAAAATATATAAATATAATAAAATAATAATAACAGATAATAATATCTATAATAAAATATAAAAATGTATACGAGAACATATTAGAAATATTACAAATATTTAAAAATAAAATAATGTTAAGTTAATCTTGATCAGGCATGCGGAAAATATATATAATGCTATTAAGTAAAATAGAAATTGAAATGAAGATAAGCTGGAGCTGGCTGCGATATTGCGTTAGCTCATCTATATATTAACCCAAAAGTACAAAGAAAGCAAATCTAAAGTCTTGGAGGTACTTAAAAAAAAATAAATAAAGATAATAGTTGATAAATAGTTTTCATAATTTCAGAAAAATTATTTGAAAATTTTCATTTTCATTATCATTTTGATTTTCATTAAAAATGTAAAATCAAGCTGTACTGGTTTTGATAAAATGAATGGCAGAAGGAGGCGTGGCAGAGTCCATAAAGTATATAAGCTTGATAAGGCCAACGAGCTGCATCGGCTTCGCTCAATTCCTCCTGCTGTCTGCCTAGATATCTTCATATCCACTCAGCGGCTATTTAACAAAGATTTTGCAATGAAAACTTAAACAGCTGCTGCTACCATTACTTATTCTCTTCTAATCTTATGGCTAGCTATAAAAATCTTCATGTCATTGTGCCATTAGGGGACTTAAGTACCGCTTGTCGTTGGGCGAGCGTGTCTTAAATTTGGCCGTACTCAGTTAGCTCAATTTAATGCCAACAATTAGCAATACAATTCGGCAACAATTGAAAGTAAATTGATTCTGAAGGACAGTTTATGTTATTGTTGGAGGAGGCGAGCAGGAGGAATTCTTCGCACAGAATCCACTTGACAATGACAATTATTAAGGGACTCGGACTGTTATCCCTTCGAGTGCAGACACACCCACTCAATGAGGGATAATTGTGCGTTACGCATACGCCTGCGTGAGTTTGATTTTATTGCCACAGCCCGAGGCGAAAGCCAATTTGTGCGGCCAAGCAATTTGGGCTAAGGAAGCCAAACAACAACAACGAGGAAAAAAAAAAGGAAAATACAAAAAGAAAAAAACACAAACTAAAGATAATTTTGGGCACATGGAAAGTTTTTGTGAGGCTGCAAGCACAGGCGGAGGTGGACAAGGAGGAGCTGTAGCAGCAGCAGCAGCAGGAACTGGGCATCATTCATTAATGCGCCCTTGTCATGGCCAGAATGGTGGGCCAAGCCTCCTGGCCATGTGCCATATGTGCGCGAAACACATGATCATCGGCCGATACTGTCGACATAATTGATTTTGATGGTCGACAATCCTAATTAGGTTTGGCCTCGGCCATTATACGATTTCCTCATTTTAATCAGCGATTCAATGGTTAACATTTGTATGGCAAATGATGTTAGAATAATTGAACACTTATGCAATTAACGCGAGCCTCTAGCGCCCCAATGGGCCGAGCATATTGAACGGTGCTTGATAGGTTATCGGTTGTCGTTCCGTGTCAAATTTCAGCTCATACCATTCAAAGCAAAAGGCCTGTGCTCTCAGCCACACCAGTAATCTGAGCGGAAATCCCCGTTTCACCAAAAAGTCCAGGGTAGCGTACATTGTCTCGGAGGAGGGGGTGCGGGTGCGTGTCAGTATACGAAGTTTCTCTGGCAAATAGTTGCAAATTTTACAATTACTAGATACTACAATTATATTCAAGTAATACTTACTGACATACTTGCGATAATTTTGATTGAATTCACAGGTATAGGTTACGAGACAGCCTTCAGGGTCGTAATACAGAATGCTCTTATTAAGGTATTCTGTACCATGAACTTACATTGACCGACAGCACGCAACAAACTAGATTTCAATATACTCACGTGAGGCCTTCAGATTGTGCGAGGTGCACCTGCGCTGATAGTCTGAAATGGGCATCGGAGTAGTGGCAAAGGCAAACCAGACGCCCAGTAACTAAGATTTTAAAGAAATATATTTAAAAAAGACAATCATTTTGAATAACTGAACATACTGTGCTCTTCCATATATTCGTTCGAATTTTCATGGGAGGACAAGCGTCAACAATGAGAAATGGATCCATGTAGTTAGCAGATAAATCAGCCATCGCTAAAGACGACACTCTGAACAGCAAAAGCAGCACGAAGCTGGGGAAAAAGTAAGTAGAAAATTGAATAAAATAATTATAATATATATATAAATATTTCGTACACTTTGTAGCGAGTCATGTTGACTGTTGGCGTTTTCCCTTAGAACTGAAATCACTTCGATTGCAGCAATTCCATTAAAACAGTTGCAAGTCCATCAACAGCTGCATTCGAACGATAGCAACGTTAAAAAAAATATATAATATTTTCAAAGTATTGAATATCTGAAAAGGCTTCCATTATGATTACCTAGACTCTCAAATAATATAAATAAAAGTATTATATTATTATTGCAAATATTTGCTGCACAAATTGGCCAACTGTTGGTGGGTTGCTCAAGGTTTTCATGATTTTAAGGAAAAACATTTAATCGATTTTCTATTTCTCTGCCTCTGGCCATAACTCATTGAAAATTGGAATTCACTTGCAGGTGATCTCCAGACTAGATTCATTTACTCTTTTATATTTTATAAACTTCTACAGATATTCAGACATTGATATTTTTCTTACGTCTCTGATTATTAAATAATTTTTTCTTTTCTTTTTTGTAATTTAGAAGTAATCAATTATTATTATATTTACACATTGGAAATGGGAAATTGTTCTTTTTCATTTACTCCCATCAAAGATTATAAAAAATTCTTTATAAATATTTCTTGCTTTTTTTTTTTGCTATTTTTTTGTTGCTTATAATCAAAGATTATTAAAAATTCTTTATAAATTTTTTTTTTTTTTTTTAATTATATTTTTAATTTTTTATTATAATATGCACATTTTTTTGCTTATTATATTTAGCTCCATTCTTACTCTAATTTAATTTATTTTATTGTTATTTTTCTCTCACATTGCTGACTTATTTTTTTAGGCAATTTCGCTCAACAATTATGCACGTAACCTTTCCTATATGTATGTCTTTCAAATCGCTCGACATTTGATGATTTATTCAATTTGTGCTATGAAGCGTAAACTTTTTGTTTACTTGCTGGCAACACGTTCAACATTTGCTCGTTGTTGTTGTTGTTGCTGTTGCTGTTGCTGTTCTATGGCAGCGGAAGTATGCTGTGTGCTGTGTGTGAACCTAACGCAACGAGTCGTGCCACTCGTTGCCCTCTGGCCTCTGTCCTCTGTGTTTTTTTTTTTGCTTTAAATGATTTAATGCCACAAGCCGCATGCCCCATGCCCCATGCGCCATGCTCCACGCTGACGTTGGCAGTTTTGCTGCATATCTTTGAGCGTGTCATCACGTGAACATTTGTGTCTGCTAACCATCGTTTCAGCTAGATTATCTATTGGGAAATTCACTGTTCAGTACGCGCTATTTGCTGTGTTATTGCCAATTCATTACCAAGGCTGTTGTTGTGAGATGCCGCTGAGTCTCGATTGGCAGATAATGTGAAGAGAAGGAAACAAATGGAAAAATACCAAGAGGAATCAAAGTAGCTGAAGCTGTATATGTAATCAATGCTATTCAAAAATTCTTTTTATTTATTTGAATTTCTTTTTATTAAAAATTTATAATATATTTTTAAATAAAATCTTCAGCTCCGACTGTAGCTGCAACAATATCGAAATTTTTACTCTTATCACTAGAAATAAATTTTAAAATTATTATCTGCGCAGCATCTGAACTAAAGAACTCTCACAGCTAAGCCTTAGGTTTAGCTATGCTTACAGAAGTATTTGAATAATATTTATTCAATATTTTCAGCTATTCAGCAGCTTCAGTTAAAGTTCTTTTATTCTGCTTATTATTTCATTTATTTAAATCTTTGATTTACAATTAAATATTCAATGGACCACAATTATGTCTCTTCAAAAAAATAAATTTAATTTAATTGCAATGAAATTTGAATTGGCAAAAACTCTCTGCTCTCTCTGCTGCATATTGTGACAGTTGTGTAATTAAGTATTTGTTTGTTATGATTGCAAAAGCAAAAAGAATGAAAAACAATTTGTAATTACTGCTGTTGACTTTTCCTGTTGATGCTGTGCTGCGCCAACTTTGCTACAGATAAAAAGACACAAATTATTGCACTTTTCAGCTTCATTTGGCCAAGACTTTTACGACTGTTTTGCCAAGTTTCTCAGTGATATTATAAGCTAATTGCCATTTCTTTATTTGCTTTTCATTTTTTTTCTTTTCTTTTTTGCTTTCATTTGACAAATTTGTTGAGAAGTTCTTAAGTATGGCATACTATTAAGTGGACAAAGGTGTTGTGCTCTATTAAATGCTAGGGATTGTAGCCTGGCGGAAAAGGGGGGAAAGACCAAAGATTTTGAGTTGGATTTAAGAGAGGAAAATTTGATTTTTATAAAAATAGAATAATAAATTATAGAATTACGTTGAAATTGTTGGTTATTCCGTGAACTTGGATATATTAGGTTGGGAATAGAAGTAATTTTATTGTGATTAAGGTAGGTGAAAGTGTTTGATGCACCTATAGTCAGTTCGTGTATTTATTGTGTTGGGCGGCATTACTGCTTAGTGGCTAACAAGTATCCTTAGGCTGCGTCTCAGCTTCGAATGAGGAGAACCTGCTAGTTGGAGCCCTTATATATGTATAGTCAAGGTCTGCAAATAAGTGTGCATTGCTCTGAGAGCAACCGAGCGCATCAACGAATGCATCAACGAGTTCATTCGCGATCCGCCAAACTTTTTTTCGTCAGCATAAAACTCTTTGAGTTACCTACACACGCACTCAACCTTATTATGAGAGCATTAATCGCATCAAACGACTCCCTTCGAGAGAAGAGCGCGACCCGAACGCAAGGCGCTCAACCGAAGCCCGAAACGAAAAGAACCGAAGGCTTTTGCTTAGAGCGAGAACGTATGAGTATAAGTTAATCTCTCGAAGAGAGCTTTTACTGTTATTTTTAAGAGGCAAATATGAGTGCACTGAGATGCAATTTTACTCTATGCTTAACTCTGACAATTGAAAGAGAACTTTAATGTTAGTTGGTGTTCACTAGGCTAGTTTTAGAGATCAAAAGAGACTTAAATTATATGCTCGTCTTTTTAAATGTTTAGTTACTAAAATACGCCCATTGACGGTATGGTTAATGAGAACCTTATATATAGTAAAAATACTATAATATATTTTATAATTATAGAGCTTGGATTAACAAGTTTTACAGATTGGCAAGCGAGCTAATGAAACTAGCAATTATATGGTTCGTTAAAGGGGGCGTGGCAAGAAGGCAATAAATATATATATATATATATATCAAATATATATACATAATATAATATATTTTATTTGTATTACTGAATAAATTTAGCTGCACTTAGTCATAATAAAATACAATATAATATTTATATAATATTATTTTTTTTTTATTGCTGCATAAATTTAGCTGCTTTTCAGCAATCAACGAGTATTGAGTAGCTTGAATGCTTGTTTGGCATTAATTACCTCAGCTCAACTTCTTTACAAAAGGCGTCTTAAATACTTTTGTTTGCCTTCTCTACTCTTTTATTACAAATAATTAAAGGAGTCCGATCTATTGCTCATTTGACATATTGACTGTCTTGTAAATTGCATTTTAGCTCTTTTCATTTTCGACTTTTCTCTTTGTTGTTTGCACAATTTCCATCAATTTTCATCAGCTCTGTCAGCTACTTTCCTACTTAGTTACTTGACTACTTAAAGCAGCATCAATTTTTAGAACTTTGCGGACAGCGTGAGCTGTGCAACATTTGGACAAATTGCAATGACAAAGTGCGGGCCAATATGTGTTGTTGGCCATATAAATTTCATTTTCGCCAGTTAAATTAATTACTGTCAACACATGCGAGGCGGCAGTAATAACAGCAGCAGCAGCAGCAACTGACAGAGACGAGAAACTAAAGCAGGCCAAGCTAAAGTCCAACAAAGTTGATGAAGAAGGAGAAGACTGGGCGTGGCAGACGGGGGCGAGACAGCGTCGAAGCGTTGAGCGTGTAGCGAGCATAAACACAAAGTCATAAAGTTTTTACATAAAAGCATTTAATTTTATTGCATTTTTGGGCAGCCGCCAATGGCGCAGGTCGTCCGCCAATGAGACGGCACAGAACTGGGGCGAGCAGCTGGTTATTGGGTCTACGGCATGGTCTACTGGCCGGATGGATGGAATGGAATGGAATGAAATGGGGGGCCAACTTAATTTGGTGCAAATCAAGCAAAACTGCAACAGCAGCCGTCAAGTTCGCAACTTGCTCGTTGCAGCCCGGTAGCTCAGCACAATGAAATGCGAACTTTTGTTAATGCGGTGCCGCTCTGCTCTAAAAGCTGACTCACTGGCACACTGACTCCCCGACAGACGTTCTCGCATAGCTCATGTGTGCTGCTGGCTGACGTCAGCACAAAGGCATGTATCTGTACTAGTCTCAACATGCATCCTAGCCAAAGCGAAAAGAAATCTCTTTAGCATTTTGTTTAGACATCTTTTGAAATACGTCGACGGAATACTTGAAATGGAAACCCAGCGAGTGAAAAATGTGCCGCGCAAAGTTTGTTTTTCTTTTTTTGTTCCCCCCATTTGTTCTTGTTCTCTCCCTATATATATATTATATATACTTTGGCATACATGTAAATTCGGATTATGCGAAATGCGAAAATATGCAATGCGTATACGTAATGTGCATTCGCATCAACAAGTGAAACAGTTTCTACGTCTACGACTGCAGCGAACGGAAAACATTTTTGACCAAATAAATTTTAATGCTTAATGTTTTCTTTCAACTGTGCCAGGGCAAAACATTAAATGTTACTTAAGTATGTGTGTATATAAATATATTTATATATTCTATTGTAAATTAGTTCACTGAAATTATTAAAATATTTTTTTTTTTGCTCCAAGTCGCTAAAAATAAAAAATTTGACTTTTAGCTAGTTTTTGCTTTAAGTATTTATTATTTTATTATTATTATTTTTTTCAAATTTAGAGTTGCTGTAGAAAAAATAAAAAATTTATAAAAACTAAAAAATGTGTGAATAATAATAAAAAATATTTTAATGAATATTGATATTGAAATTAAATAATTTAATATAAATAAAAAATAAAAAATTTATTAAAGTAAAAAATATGTGAATAAAAAAATTATTTTAATGAATATTGATATTGAAAATAAATAATTTAATATAAAAAAAAAATGAAAAATTTATTAAAGTAAAAAAATATGTGAATAATAAAAAATATTTTAATGAATATTGATAAAAAATAAAAAATAAAAAAATAAATATAAATTTAATATAATGATAATATTAACTGCTTAACATTGGCAAAGGATAACATTTTGTAGTTTTGTCTATAATTAAAACATTGTAAGATATTTATAAAAAGATTTTTATTGTTTATTTACTTTTTATTCAAAATTTTCTCTTTGAAAGTTAAGACACTTCTACGTGTGCTTTTAACACTTTTCAATGCACTTTTGCTACTCAGAAGTGGATAAAAGTAAAACGGCTCAAAGGCATCAACAGCTTTTTCAGACGCTGAAAGCCATTGAGCTCACATTTTATTCTTGAAATTCGGGGACAAAAAGAGTTGTGAACTGTAGAGCGAATGACCTATTAATTCGATCTATTAAATGCTCGAAAACTCTCCAGTGTGAGCCAATATACTATGTGAGCTCCCATTGTCTTCGTGAAGCATGATTCGTCTTTCGGCATTTGACTTTTGCTTGATTCTCTGAAAACTTCGGGAGAGCTAATAGTTATGTACTCTGCATTGAGTGCTTTAAGTTTCCCAGTGATGCAGTGGCGACGTGACCAGAATTTTTGTATGAGAAGATATATTAAATGTTGCTTATATTGTATGAAGTAGTAAGTTCTTTGTTGACATTTGTATATTATCAGAACTTATATTTATTCCATTTATTTTGTATTAAATATTTATTTTTATTTTTGTATACAATTTTAATAAAATACTATTTATATTTTTACTTTATTAATTTTTTATACTTTCTTGCGTAATCTCAACATACTTTTTTCACTCTCCCCTTTCGAGCAAATTAAAATATTTTTCTTGTTTTCAGTAAGTTTCTGGTTGAGCTGACCATCTGTGGCAATGCTAAAAATCGCATTCTTATGGCTGCTAGTGACTTTTATGGAATTCAGCAATAAAAACACTTTCATATAGCAGCAGCAGCAGCAACTGTCGAAGAAGCATATGCCTTGGGTCGTCGCAGCTCAGGCACAGACAACGCCCAAGCTGGGCTGGTTTTTTCTTTCTCTCTGTTTTCAAGAATGTTCGTCCAAAGATCTTTGCCTCGATAGAGGAATAAAAGAAGAGCGTGTCGGCGGCATCGATGTCGGAGGTGGAGGTGGATTATGTAGGTAGTACATGGCCCATGGCATATGTCTGGCATGCTCATTAGGGGACACAGCGTGGCGTGGCTAATGTGGCAACAAGCGACTGGCTGGGGAGCGGCCTGAGTCAGGAGACAGGGGCGGGAGACAGAGCAATTGTAGCTGGAGCTGCCCTCTGGGTCTGATGATTTTCATTTGACTTTGCTGGCGCTGATATTTTTTTGTTTTTTTGTTGCTTTACCGGCCTTGTCAACATATTCGTTTCAGGGGCACACTTTCAACTTTTATTCTCGCTTTTATTGTTTTGTTTTCACTGCGGTGGCCGTCGGCCATGTCATTGCTGTTGTTGCCTTTGCTTGGGGTAATTCAATTTTCTGTCACAGTTTCCATTTGTGCAAATTTCAAATATATTTTTCCATAGGCCGACTCGAAGGCAAGTCGATGGCTGCAATGGTCGTCCTGGCATCAGTTCATGCACAATTTGTTTGGCTTTTATTTTTATTTTGCCGCATTGTTAAATTTTCCTTGGCATTGGCCACGTTTTTACTGCCGAAAAAAGGCCAACGCACATTTAATGTAACTGCCAGATGAGTCAATTTACCCACCCAGGGCAGCGCTTAGGGTTGTGCGTGCGAATCTAACAGCTTTAGCTACTGCTTAGTTCACTGACAGCTGCTAAGCTAAGCCGAACATTTTAACAGAGCGTCTACAGTTGCTAAGAGAGCGCAAGTTAACAGCAACCGACACGCCATGGCTCTCTTTACATTTTTGATGGCGCTCTTTGTGACGCTTGCCGCGCTGCTCTGCTCAGCATTATACTTAACAGATGCTGTTAAGACCATGTACAGTTAACAGAGCTGGACCTTAAGCTTCGCTTATGCCGGCCCGATAAGCGTGCGTCAAATTGCGTAGAAAATTTTAATTTTCCCTAGAGTAACATTTGCCTGCAATAGGCTGGCGTAGCATATTTCGTCTTCTTCTTTTCTCGTGTGTGACTGTTAGGTTTTTGTGGCACGTGAAAATTGCGTGTAAATTGGCTATCCTATGGGCAGCTGCTGCTGTTAGTCCAATTGCAATTTTCGCACATACCTGGCCAAAAAAAGAAAACAAACTGAAAAGATGGCTATAAACGGCATTGTCGCATCAATCACTTTAATTATGGCTGCTATAAACTGCATGAGTTGCTGACAGATCGCAATGACGATGTTATTGACCCTGACGCTAGCTGGGGGCCAGCAGCAGCAGCAGCTGCCCTATTTATAAATCTTGTTTTTGGACATACTAAATCTAAGTGCTGAAATTGCTGCGACAGAGATTTTGAGGGTCTTTTCACCATTATGAAGCCAAAATACAAATGATTTGCAGTTTGCGTTCTGTTTGCCACATTGCGAGCTCTTTTGTTCCTCGATTAGAACATTCATTTATTTCAATTGCAATTCCATTTTACCCTGTAAACAAGGGTGAGCTATTTATTACTTGGGGAGGATTTCAATATAGCTGCAGCTTAAGTTTGCACTGTTTATTATGTGATTATATGGACTTGGCATTCGTACAACTTTCTTAGATTTGCTTTTCTTTATTTGGAATTTATGATTAAAGGAATTTTTCATATTTAGAAATTCGTATTTTATAATACTTATAATTGGATTGATATTGTATAAAATGAAATTGCTAAAGATGAATAATATAAATTGTTTATCTATATCATTATTATTATTTTATTTTATTTTATTTTATTTTTTATTAGAGTAATGTTTTATATTTGATTTAATATGCTAAAAATAATGTGAACATATATTAAAAATATTTTTCATATATAGTGTTAAAAAAAAAAGATATTCTTCTATATGAAATTATTTAATATTAATGAAAAATGTTTAAAAATATTTTATATACAACTTCCAATAATTTAAAACAAAAAATTAAAATGCCAAACATTTATTAAAAATATACTTTATTTATTAAAATATATAAAATATATTTTATCTTTACATATAATATGAAGATATATGGCCAACAACTTGTTAGCTCCTTAAAGGGTATTTAATTGTTCTTGTACAAACTTTTCGCCTTTTCGAAACTTAGTTTTATGTATAAATTTTACAAGCATCTGCATACATGTGTCTTTGGAATCTTTTTGCTGTTTCTTCGTCAGTCTGTGTAAACAAATGGCCATTGCATCTATTTTGTTTGTATTTTGCTGTTGCCTTTTTCTTTTGGCAACCATTCAAAATGCACATTGCTAAATGGCAAACAATTATTTGATATTTGATGTTCGTTCGAATGTTCCAGCTGTGGCAAGCATCTGCAATACGCTGCGTATACGTTACGAATGTGCCAAAGGCAGCAACAACAACAGCAAAAAAGAACATAAAGTACAAGAATTTTGTAGCTGAAAAGAAGGCATGCTACTAAAAAAAAAAGAATATAAATGTTTTACATTCATATATCCTGACCCGTTCACTGTGCGGCTTTGCAATTTTTATCCTTGTGATACATTCGACAATTGTTTGTTTTTTCTTCACTGTATATTTGGCTGTTTGGTTATTTCGTGCACGTGTTGTTGTTTCACCTGCTTGTTGACCATCATCCAAAAGTGATTTAGTATTTTCGTGTGGTTGGTTAGTCCACGACGACAAAACAGTTGAATGTTTGATTTATTGTGGTTAGCTAGTATGAGAGTATTTTTCGATAAGCACAAAAAGAAAATATGTACGTATATATGACCGCCAGCGAATGTAGGCAAAGGGAAATGGCATTAAAGGTAAGTTGGTTGGGCAGCGATTGGATTTATAATTCAAGATTTAATGTCGAGCTATGCTAAAGTAAAGGCAAAGAGGCTAGTCTATCCTTCTGTGTATTACAGATATTAATCAGTTGATAAATGATTGAGATCGTCAGTCATTTAGTCACTCAATCAGCCAATCATTCAATCATCTGTCGGGTAGTTCATTCATTTAGTCAATTCAGTCTAAAGTAAGTTTATCAAGCAGTTACTACTGTTTGAATGTAGGTTAGTGTGTTAATCAATCATTCATCAGTCAATCATTCAGTTGGCCTCAAGTGTGCTAGCCAATCAAGTCAGTCAGCTAATCAATCTCCCAGTCCATCAGTCTTCAGTCATTCTGCTTGTTGTTCAGTTATCATGAGAGTTATAAATCAATCAAACAGCTAGCACATCAGCTAATCAGTCAGCATTAGCTAGAAAAAAGTTAGAATTAGTTAGTGAATTAGCTAGAAATAGTTAGAGCATCAGTCATATAGCCTTGAAATTATGATAGATTAATTAGTTAGCCAATCAGGCCGACAGTCAGTCTACAATTTAACAAGCTAGTCAATCAGTCTCTGAGTCGCTCAATCAATCAATGAGTTATGTCGACAATCAGTTCCAATATGTTTAATAATGATCTGTTAGCTTGTCAATCAATTAACTAGTATATCAGTTGGCCAGTCCACCTGGCAGTTAATTCATAGCCCTCTAGTCCCCTAGTCAAGCAGTCAATCAATTTATTTATTAGCCAATCAATCAACCTAATAGTCAATCAATCAGTGAGTCAATTGATCAATCATTCCGTGTCTCTCAGCTTGCCTAGAAATATAGCATGGTAAATACACATTCTTCTTCTTTGTATTAGTAACAATAGATATATAATTATGGGTATTTAAGCAGCTACCTTTGCCTGGGATAACAAAAATGTCTTTTCATACGCTGTCAAATAGTTCAAGTGTTCTTGTAAGGGTTGTATTCAGCGGCAGCAACGGCAGGCAAAAAAGTGTAACAAGTTTCTGGGGCGTGCTTGCTGAGGTGTGTGTGGGTGTGTGTGTGTGGGGTGTGCTTGTGTGTATTTGAGTGTGTGATTGTGTTAATGACAAGTGTTTTCGTGCTCTTTTCGTATGTGCCGCGTAATGACAAGGATGTCGATGAGTATAATGACAACATCAATGCTGCTGTTGATGATGGCTGACTCTCTATGGACGAGGCAACGACGATGGGCGATTCTAAGAAGCAAGCAGGATACAAAGAGTGAGAAGAAGGCAGAGACAGAGTGAGAAAGAGACGGTCTGCTGGGCTGCATGAATGGAGCACTTGGAATCGCTTGTCACGGGCGCCAGCTTAAAGTGCTTGTTAGGCGCTTTTCTTATTGTTGCTGCTGCTGCTGTTGCTGCTGCTGTTGCTGCCACTTTCTATTTTTTCCCCATTCGTTTGCACCATTGAAGATGCTGTCAATGCGAAATTGAGCTTCCAGCATAAACACGTTGTCAAATGATACGCGTGAGTGCTCACGCACGCACGTACACACCAACACACACACACACATAGAGAGATGTCCTTTGAATCAGACCCACTGAGGGTGTGACAGGTTAGCTGTTAATATTGTTGTGCCCAACTATTGACGTGAAGGTAGACTGTGCATGTGTAGCCAGCTGTGTTTGTAATTTATCGTTGATTTATTTCATATAATTTATATGTATTACAATTATTTGGCTACTTAGCTGCTCTAGCATGGGGTATGCACAAAGCGAAGTTGTTTATGATGCGAAATGTATTATATATAAAGAGAGATATGCGTGTAAGGGTTCATAAAATGCGCAGATTTCAATTTTTCATATCATTCCAGATATAGCTAAGATTTACCTGCAATTTTATAAGTTTATATGTAGGGTATCTTCTAGTTGCATTTACTCTCTCTCATTTATTTATTTATTTAAGTTGTTTTTTGCTCACTAGAGGGCGCCACTTTTGGCAATATTTTGCTGTTAGCAACATCTCTTTGGTCTAGTCGGAGGGGCATGCCCCATGCTATTTATTCTTCCTTTTCACGCACATCACGTTGCAAAGCTAAGACGTCTTGAGCCCCTTAGGTGATTTTCAAGATTCTTTGTGGCAGCCGTCGCGACTGTTGGGACCCAAAAACTAATTTAATGAAAAAAGTGTGAGTATGATATGTTGCTACATAGATATATAAAGTTATATGTTTGTGAGTTTAGTTTGCCTGAAAATTTAATACCTTAAAGAAAGAAAACAAAGAATGAAAAACTTCCGCTTCATTTATGCCTATAAAACTCTGCATAAATTCTATTTATTTTGTGAAATACTTGTTGGGCATACTTTAAGCTATTTAAACGACATTAATCGCCTCGAACAAATTGTTGAACAAACGAATGAAGCATTTGAAGAGTGATTTTTCATATTTAGCTGGGAGGATAATTTCCATGCCAAGATGTTAATAGGAAGCACTTAAGCGGCGCACAACTGAAGCTCAAGTAGCGCAAAATTCATTTGAAATGCAAATGAGAAAATTTCCTAATTGAAAACTTTTTGGGCCACTGAGGCGGGGCTGCAGCAGCAGCAGCAACATCGCAACAGTTAGAACAGTCGGCAACTGCTTTGTCGGCATCGCTGCTGGAGCTTAAAGTGTTAACTCAGCGGCTGCCAATACAGACGCGAGAGATGCGCTTTTAATTAGGCCCTGGGTAAAGAAACCAGGAGAAGCAACAGTGGGCTTTGCGAATGAAAGTTAAATCCACAACAACAAACACTAAATAGGCGAACGTGCGGAAATGCTAATTGAAATCTGTCTGTGTCTTGAAATAGTTGCGACTGCGTGGGGAATGGCAAATGGATGAGCAGGAGGCGAGAGGTGAAAGCGTAGAGGAGGCTGACACAGCTCGAGTCAGAGAGCGCCTCAAATGGAGGTTAGAAGTCAGCCAGCGGACTCTGCATTACGAGAGGCAACTTAAGCCAACGCCATTGAGTAGTAGCATCTAGCAGAACCGGGTCAAGGCTGGCTGCGTCATCGACATCGTCACCAAGTCTGATTGCCAGCTTGCCACAAATGTTGCACAACGGGTTTACGTTCATCTCACTCGTGCAACAACTACAAATTTGTCTATTTAGCCAAGGAAAAATACTCTGTGATACAAAGAAATACTGTGAGAAACCCACAGAAATAGATGAATGCGAGAAAATTACATATTACGTATTTCTTGTATAAATGAATACTTTGTAAACTTTGTAACTTTCAAGTTTCTTTACTTAACTAATTTGAGCCAAGTTAACAGTAAAGAGAATTTTCTCGCTTATTGAGAGTTATGTATAAGTGATAATGATTGATATAATAACATTAATTTATTTAATGCAAATGCTGAATATTTTAGGTCTGAAAACATTTTATAATATGAATGAATTATTATATGAAATATTCTAAACTATCGATTAGAAGTAAATATGATCGAAATCCATAAAGACAGCAAGCGGGGTAACAATTTCTCTACATGTTCCTCAGTAAACTTGTTGTCATATCTTATAATTATAATATTAAAAGCCTAATCTCATTCAATGGGGGTTTGTAAAATTAGTTTTATCGATGCTAAACTAATATGCTAACAATCGATAGTTAGTTTGTTGATCTATTAAAGTATAGTAAATACTCTGGAAATCATATAATTTGGCATAATTTATAAACTAAAAGTTGCGCGTGTCTACGTGCAAATAATAATATTTAAAACGTAACATTAAAGTTATCGATAACCGATAGGTATACTTGTTGAAGCAGTCATTAAAGTAAGTCGCCTTTAAATGAAAACTTTCTGATATTCTGCTTAATTAAAACAAGTTATTGCAAGTTCATTCAACTCTTTATTGTATATCGATTTTTATCGATTATTGCACAAACACAACTACCTGTAATCAGTTGCTGTCAGACACTTAAGTACTTCAAAAAATAAACAGCCCTTTTAATCACAACTCTTGCATACAAATTGCACTTATCCCACCTGACACCTGACACCTGACACTGAAGCGTTAAGGTCAATGTAAGTCCGGCATTAAAAACTTTGAAAGTGCTGCAGCCGAAACAGAGAACAGCGCTCAGGGCCCTAAAAAGTGTTGAGGCAGCTGTGTTAAACCTTTGAACCCAGCGCGCTGCGCCACGAGTACTTGCTAACACAGCAATAATAACAAGTGCAACAACACGGACCACAAAATTAAGAGATTAATCCGAGACAAGCAAATGCGAAAAACCAACGATAAACAAGTCGAGATGCGGACAAGAGAATGTTGATGAATAAAAAAAACACTGAAAATGAAGCAAAACAAAAGCAGAATCAAATATATATGTATTACTTACATGCGCCTTAGTATTTGTTTCTTTTTGATTGTTTTTGTTTTTTGGGCTCGCAATAAGGTCTTATAATTTATGGAAGGCAAAACTTGAACTTCAGCCTGTCAACACCTCGAAGTGGTGGCTGCCTTCAAGATGTTGTGCGATAGCCGAGACGTTAACATCGACATCTCAGCCTCTGCCCGACTGCTGCTAATTACCAGCATCAATTACGTTACTCATACGCAGTGTTGACGCTGCTGCTACTGCTGCTGCTGCTGCTGCTGCTGCTGCTGGTTGGCCTTACGTCAGTTTGTGAAAAACTAATGTGCTAGCGCGACATTGCAAGAAAATGCAGTTTCACTTGATGCCGCCAACTAGAGATTCATTAAGCAACAAAGTTGAACTGCTAAATGCAGCGCCCGATTTGCAGTTCGCCATGGAAACGAAACGGGACGATGCAACTGACAGCAGTAAATAATTGCCACCCGGCTATTCGGCGAGTTGTGCATTATGTCATTCCACAGCGCTCGACTTCTCCAAAAAGCAAAATGCAAACAATCGTAAAAAATTACAATTTATTATAATTTATATTCTGCAATATTTATTTTATTTTTTCTCAATAAATATTTGCTGTAAAAACTAATAGATTTGGGGGAAAATTGTAATATTGAAGTACATTATTCATTTCGATATCTTATATATTATATTTGTACTTGAACTAGAGTATATTTAAATTAACTACTTTATTTTTAAATATTTATAGTATTATTGAGTATTTTGTGTGTATATATAATCTATAAATAAATTCATAATTAATCTAAAAATTTTGCAATTAATTTTTATATATTATTTTTACTTTTATATTTAATTTATTTATTTTTTATTTATTTATTTATTCATTTTTCTATTTATTATTTATTTATTTACTCATTTATTTATTAGTATTTATTTATTTATTTATTTATTTATTTATTTATTTATTTATTTATTTATTTATTTATTTATTTATTTATTATTTATTATTTATTATTTATTATTTATTATTTATTATTTTTATTTATTTATTATTTATTTATTTACTTATTTATTTATATATTTTTTTAATTCTTACGTATTATATTTTCGAATTAAATATGACATAAAATATTTTAAATTCGCATAGATTACTATTGAGATATATAAATATTCATCTGCTCTAGCATTAAGTTTCTATGAATAAAGAAAATATGCTAGGGAAGAATTGCAGTAAAATCAACAAATAGTTTGTATATATTTAATAAATAATTATATGTAATTATTAGCTGTCAACCTACTAGGCAATGTAGTATTACCTTAAATTAAAAATAATAATATTTGTATTACAATATATAATACAAATTATAAAATATAATTTATATTAAATTATATGATATAATAATAGTCATAAAATATAATAAAAAAATAAATAAATAATAAATAATAATAATAATAAATATTTAAGTTCATAATATTTGACTGATATCATATTCCAAATTTGAATTTTACTTCAATAAATACTTCAGCTACTTCAGTATCTTCTGCTTCCACTTAGAAATCCCAAGCTTAATTTTATGCACTAAGTTAACAATAAAGAAAAAAAAGAAAAAAAATCCCATTTCGTATATTTAATATTTGAGAATGGACAAATTACATATTAGTTTATATACACTGAGCTGGCAGTGAGTATCATTATCATTAGCAGCATCTGTGCATGGCCTGCAATAACACAGACAGCAGCAAGAGAACAAAAACTAAATAATAATAATAATAAAAAAAGGGGTAAAAAAGCGCTCAACATTCGAGCAGTCGCTCTATACGTGCGGTTGTCGTTGACTTTGACCTTGTCGTGCAGTGTATTTTATATATATTTTTTCTGTTTCGATTTTCTATGCCCGCTACAGATGCACGATGACATTGATGTAAAAAACAAACAAACAGAAAAAAAACCACAAAAGCTGATGATGCTTCCTGAACCTCTAATGATCGCTCCACATGCTCTATATGCACACTCTGACTGAAATGGGGAAACGATCTTCTCTGATAGCTGTGCCATTACGTACTTGGTAACATAATCATAATCATACGCATCGTGGTACCGCGGCGCTATTACTATTATTATTATTATTATTATTATTATTATTATTTATATTGGGTCACATGGAATTGCATTTCCTTATGGGCGACTCACAAAGCGTGCGCTGAGTGCGCGCTATTTTCACTAATCTCGTCAAAGCAACAACAACGAGTATAAAAACAACAAATGCGAAAAAAAAAAACAAGAACATTAACTAAGCAGCGCATGGCGTAAAAACAATTTCAAGGCCATTGACACAGTTCAAGCGAGAAGAGGCGAGCCAAGAGGGCGGCGCAGCAGGAAGAGGGGCAACAGCAGCGGGGAATGAAGGGCATTCGAGTGCATATTGGAGGAGCTTGGCTGCTGCGATAAACCATGCAGCTGCCAGTGCCCGCAGCCCCCAGTTTCTCAGCCTCCCAGCCGCGAGTCGTCGCCAACCCATTTGCCAGTCTCGTTCTTGCTTAGTTTCTAACAAGTAGACGAAGTGCAAATGTTTAGGTTTTTTTTTTTATATTTTATAGCTACAGTCAATATACAAATGTGCGCACACACACGCACACAGATACAGATACAGATACAGTCGCTATCAATATATACAGACTGTCGTGAAAGACGCAGTTAAACTGCAAATGATTTGAGCCGACTTTCATGAGTTAGCATCTGATATACTATATATGAAACATCACCTAAATTCATTAACAAATTACATACTTTGCCTCATATTTCTTTATCGACTCAATAAATTTCATTCGATTTGCATTTCTGTTGTCTGTTTTCTTGTCTTTGACTAATGCTTCCAGCAAATATACAAAAACTTTTTCAATAAATAATTTATAAATTAATCAATTGCTGTGCTTGTGTTTTTGGATGCGCTGCAAAAGTTGATTGAACTTGTAAAACACGAAGCTCATTTAAACAAGAAAAAAATGTATATAAAAGTATAAACAACAACAACAGCAGCAGCAGCAGCAGCAGCAGCAACAGGATAGCCTGAAACCAGACCAGATCGTACCATCGTATTCTGTATAAGCCAACGACATATAAACAATTTATCAGAAATAAATTGGTTAACAGGTAAAATAAGCAAATTAAGCGCAGAGTTCGATAAATGCTTAATGCACACACATACACACACACACACACATTTACATATGTATATATGCTCATATTATTGTTTTTGTGAAATTGTTGACTCGCTTTAAAGAGTTGGGCAGAGGTTAGTAAACAAATAATGTATAAACAAATTATAAATGTAAATTTCAAATAGCAAATTTCATTCAAATTGTTGCAGCTCATTTAATGATTATGCGTGTGGGTTTGGCTTATGCACTTATTTAATTGTTGAAAACATAATCGATCTCATTAGTTAAATAATACTATTTTGATAAAGCTAAACTATTTTGCAATATTTTGTGTTTTATAGAGGAATTCAATTAAATTTAATTGGCAATTATAAAAAAAATGCCTAGAGATGCAATTATAGAGTTAATTATATTATATTAATAATTTCTTTTTTTTTCTTTTTTGCTTTATTTTATTCTATTTTATTAAATTTTTTTTTATATTTGTTTTATTTAGTTTAATTTCTTTTTTTGTAGCAACATATTTTCAAATATCTAAAATTTAATATAAAATATATATCAAATATGTATAACAAATTCATAGACTTTAGCTGTTAAAACATACTTAAATAAATGAGGCTTAAATTGCTTGAAATTAATTGTAGGGAAACGAGCAAAATTATTGATTATTGAGAGTGAGCAAAAAAGGTTAATAAATGATGTAAGGATGTTAAAGTCAAGGTTTTTAGGTCAGCTGCTCACTCAATTACATTTCGTTTAGTTAATTAGTAAATTTCATTAGCATTTGCTAAGCGCTGTAATTAATATAAATATTAAATTTCAGACAAATGTTTATTCAATTTATGTAATTAAATCAAATCAATAGAGAGCCCAACTAAGTGGATCCTCATCAAATCCATGTCAATAAATAGATAGACAGCGAATACTCATCAAATATATATACACATATATATTTGTGAGGCCGGGCAGGCCTCTTTCTCTCATTTATATACATTTAAAATAAATTTTGAATTCTAAATTGTCATTAAATACTTTATGGTTTTATCTAATTTAACAGCTTGCAATTGCCTACTTCACATTGTCTAGATTGAGACTTCTTCAGCAACTTGGGCTTAGACAATTGGTACATCGGTCTCTTTTATCATTTTGGATTTTATTGCAACTGCTAAAAAGTCATTCTTGAAATATGTCACTTTCTTTATAGACATGTCAAAAATCTGCTTGGTTTGAAGGTCAAATTTAGGAGCCTGAAATTTAGCTTATACTTCTACTTCTGCTTCAGTTTCAGCCACAGCTCTCGCTCCCGCTTCAGCTTCAGCTCCAACTGCTGCTTCCAGCTACAGCTTCAGCATCGACTTCAGTTACAGGTAAGCCGCTGACTTTGGCATCATTTGCGTCATGCAGTTGCCGACTGTCGCATCCCCTTCGGCTGGCATCATTTCATTTGCAATT
The DNA here is from genome assembly GCA_035045845.1 of Drosophila buzzatii. NCBI lineage: Eukaryota > Metazoa > Arthropoda > Insecta > Diptera > Drosophilidae > Drosophila > Drosophila buzzatii. The sequence goes on from JAWNOS010000180.1 coordinate 837,488, forward strand.
TATTGAAACGAAGTTGACCTTGAATTTGGCTAAAGTCTTTTAACTTTTATACGCTTTCGGCTCTTGTGACTGTTGGCTGCGTTTTTTCTTTTTCTTCTTTCAGATACCCTGCAGCTTGATTGAGGGTATGTTGAAATGCAGCAGTAGTTGATGAATTGAATGAGAGAGGGTCTTAATACTGTTACAGATGCAATTTACATTGTAATCATGGATAATATTCTATACTGAATTCTTACGATACTGATAAAAATTCTTATTCTTAACACATATCAACATCTATATCTATCTCCAGGGTATTTTGATAGTCAATCACTCATATCTCATATCATATAATGACTCGATTTATTTTTTCTTGTGTTAAATGCGTCGCTGCCGTCTGCTGATGATTCTTGCTCTTACTGTTGATTACTTTAACGATGATGTCCATAAAATGTATTTCAAGCTCGCAACATTTTCGGCAGCTTGTGCGAGGTTCGTGGGCAGCAGGTTTCACATTCAAGAATGAAACGAGAAAAAAAGGCGAATAAAGATACGTATTCAAAACAAGAAATCGAGCAAAAAGCAAATTAATTTTTTTCAAGCTAAAATGCAACAAGTGGCAGCTGCCCTGGCCTATGCCTTGCTCGGTGCACATTGAGCAAAAACCTATTCGATTAGCTATTCTCTCACTCTCAGTCTCTCTCTCACTCGCACTCTCTCTCTCTCTCTCTGTCAGTTTGCTTGTGTCAATCTAATATTAATCAGCTGCTGCCCACACACAAAATGATGACGTTTTTAAATCGTATATTTTGTTATATTATTAAAATACTTTTTTCATGCTTCTCTTTCTCTTTCTTTTGCTTTTCTATTCTCTACGCTACGTTTTGTGTGTGTGTTTCGCTTGCTTTGTTGTTTCCGTGCAGTGAACTTGCTACTATTTGATTATACACACACACCTACACACACCTACACACACCAACACACACCTACACACACACACATGTATATTTAGTAATAGGAGCATGCACACTCCGGCTCAGCTGAATAGTTTGAATACAGCTGAAAATTCAAATATTTTTAATTATAATCAAATAAAAATATCTGCGTGAATGAAAAACGTGAATATTATTAATTTTAATTTTTTTTTACTATTTACACACACTCTTATATGTTAAATTTATTTATATTTATATCAGTTTAAGTAGTTGTCTATATAGTTTTTTTTTTTTTTTGTCTATTTGTGCGCTCCACTCAAAATGTTTGCTCATTTATTTGCTCACAGCTTTATTTATCTGTTTAGGAGGTCATTGTCATGGAATTTGTTTATTTTTGTTTCACTCGCCGTTTAGAACGCTTTGAATAATATACATACATATATATATCCATCTAAATATAAATCTATAATATATTTCTACACATATTTATATGTATTTGCAATTAGACTGGCCACAAATTTTTACCTCTCGCAAATATGTGTCACAGACACGCAAAAATTTTGTGTTTTGTTCTAATTAAATTATTTATATTAATAAAACGGAAGTTTCCATTGCTTGCAAAATGCTAAGTGGGCTATTAATATTAATACAAATTAGAACATAATTTTCCACAGGTGTTTCATATGAATTAGTAATCATCAAGCATTTTACATCTTAGCATGTCATAAATTATTCTATTTAAGCTGATTCTTAGCTCCCATTTTAAGCAGCACAAAAATAAAAGTCTTTAAGCTATTAGTTACTCAAAGCCGATCAATAGAACAATAATATTGAGAGAATCCCATTGAAAGAACTCTGAAAAAGTCGTTTAATTAAGCAGTTAATGCTTTAGACTCGACTCGACAACTGTCAGCGCTTGTTAAGAAGAAACTTTTTGTGCACTCACAAAAAACAAAACTTTGTCATTTACCTTTATTTATTTCACCTTTTCGGTTCACTCAACTGCAGCTATAAGTCACAAAGAAACAGATACGGAAATCAAATAAAAGCGACAGAAAACGGGAGGGAAAAAAGATAACATAAAAAAAAGAAAGCGAAAAACATTTTCTAAGTGACAAAAGGGGAAAATCTGTGATCTGTGACAAGGCATACGAACTGCATTTTCCATCAATGTCACAAAGTCGGCGACAGTTCTCAGAGCTTTCCATTTTACATATTTTCCGCTGTCTCAGGCACGACTATATATCAGCATTATCATTATTGGCAATAATTTTGCAACAAGTATCTGATATAAAGATAAAGATATATGTGTTTGCATACAACTGCATATATATCTCTCGTTTCTTGTCATGCATTCTTAACAGCATTGGCATTAAGTTGCCAATGATTAATTTTCACATTGTTCTACGGCTAAAGTCGCATCTGTTGATGCGGCAATAACCTCGCAGACGGTCAGAACAGGCGGTTGGCCATCTGGTGACATGACCAAGCCAACCACCCACCCAATATAATGCAATAAGCCTCAATTAAATGCAAATTTATTGTAGGCTGCGCCAACAACTGTCTCCAAGTTAATTTATATCGAAATGTATATATATATGTATATATTGTATATGCATGCTGCTTTACAGAAAAATTTATCTGCTTAAATATCATTAAGAACTGCACGCATTTCATGCAAGTTTTACATTCAGTCCTGAAGGGCAAATATTGAGCTATTTTTGGCTGCTTTCAGTTCTTATAAACAATATATACTATATGAATATATGAAATTCATTATGTAACGGCAATTTTTATTGAAAATTCTTATATTTTAATATTATTAGATATATCAACTATAATATATTATATCTAATAATAAATCTATGTCATATGAGATAAGATCGAGGTTTACAATAAGGTAGTTGAAAATTGTTTTTCTTTTCTTTTCTTTGTTTTTGCATAAACTCTTAAGCTTTTAACCATTTTTATAAGGCATAATATTTCCAGATGAAGTCTTAAGTTTAGTCTATATCTTAGAGATATAATTCTAATTCTTTGGCTAATATTTAGAAATTCTAAATGAAACTTAAATGAATGAAATTCTATTAAGCTACACAAACACCTTAAGAGTGTTTTCTCTCTTGAAGCATTTAGCATAGCTTAAATAGAAATTTGTAATGTATAAAACTTATAAACATCAAATACTGACTTTTGCTTCCCAATGCAAATGGCTAAACAATTTTTAGATCTAAAAAAAACCCCAACGTTGTCTTGGAAATATGAGATGCTTACAGTTTATTATTTTTATTATCGCTTCACGCAAAACTTCTTTTATTTACGGCATAGCTAGAGACTCGAGTGGGATGAGCTACAATTTGTGGCCTGCTAACCGTTTCCAGCACTTGACTTGGGTTATCAACAACAGCAGCAGCAGCAGCAGGAGCAGCCCGAGTAGAAGTCACTTTCATCAAGTCGAACTTGTGCGTCCCTTCTCACAAGGCTTGTTATTGCTGGCGACCCATATTGATTTACATATGTATTTGCAAACACACACACAGACAGACAGAGGAAGAGGAAGATAGAGAGACAAATATGAAGAGCCTGCTTATAAGGCTTATGTTGAGAAAACGTCAACGAAAGCAGCTTCTGGGCAAACTGTTTACTTTGGCTAAACGTACAGAACCAGCAAATATTTGGGCTATGACTCAGCAAATGGCAGCAGGCAGCAGGCAGCATTCAGTAGTTTAGGCCAGAGACCCTCAAATATACTTAAATTCAATTTTGATGACTCTCTGTGTGAAGAGCAAAGTGTAGCTGAGTGCCAAGTGCTATCTGTGTGTGTGTGTGTGTGTGTGTGTGTGCACTTGACTAAACTGCTCGTATTGCATTTAGCCCAGTGCCTTGCCCTGATCCAAAGACGGCCAAAACCGGTTTCAAGCTACCTTTATTAGTGCAGTATATATGAATATAGATATATATGCGATCGCATCTAATATCAAGTTCAAGGTCGCGCGCTGTAAACGTGTAGCGCTGGCAACGTTTTCAATCAATTTTCAAAGAGCTCTTCCCCCCTCTCTCTCACTCTTGCTGTAATTATTGCTTTTCAAAATGTATCTGCCAGTTGCGCTTGATGAGTTGGCCAGAGCTAGAGTCAGAGCCAGAGCCATTAGGTTCTCACGAATACGCCCACACACACACACACACAGAAATGCCATCGACTGTGCATACGCCCCGTGTGTCGCTCTGTCTCTGTCTCTCTGTCTGTGTTTGGCTGGCAGGAACTGTGTAATAGCCATAAACAGGTGACTAATCGTGGCAAATTGTTGGCTCGTAATTGGAAGCTGCATATTCTATGTCAGTTTGGTGCCAGCCCGTTCCAAATGACTCAGTTGCAGTTCCAGCGAACTCCAGAACCAGAAGAAATGAACACCAAACAAACTCTCGTATTACTCATACGCAGCGTATGGCCCAAAGTTGCTCAAATTGTTTTCTAACGAACAAGTGCACTACTTTAACCAACGTGTGTGCATTTTCTATCTCCCACACACACACACACACGCAATTTCACTTACAGCAAAATTGTAAACTGTTAAAAAGGGTTTTTGTTTTTGTGGCTTGCATGAAACATGGACATAGATTATATATTCACATGAAGTGTGTTAAATAAATTGCATAAAATATATTCTATATGCGTCAACAGCTAGCTTAAATTCATTTGCCAACAATTTGACAGTCATCAGCAGCTCTATTTGCACAGCAGCTACACAAAATGTATCTGAACAGACATCTGTCTCTCTCTCTCTCTCTCCCTTGCTCTCTCTGTCTGTTTGCTTCAAATGTATCTTCGGTGGCCAACTGTTATCTGCTGGCAATGGTCGGACAGCTTTTTCGCAATTGTACTTCATTTGAACCTAATTTGTATGCAACACACACACACACGCACAAACACACGCACACACACGTCGAGTGACTCGAAAATAAAATGCAACAGCTGAGAATGTTGAAACAATTCAAGACAAATAATTATTTTCCATTTAAATGTTGTCAATAAATGTAATTTAAAGTTAAGTCAATTGCATAAAATTGCTGCGCCACACAGGCAGCTGCATTAGATAAAATTACTTCCCTTTAATGACCAGTCGAACGATCTAATGAAATAGAGGAGCTAAGCGAAAGCAGCTGGAATTAGGTGTAAGGTGTGAGCTTAAGTAAGAGTTTTAAAATATCTATAAAATGTGAATATTATAATTATAGAAGAAAAGATTAGTTAATCTAACAATTCATGGCCAATTGCTTTGGCCTTTTCAGCAGCCCGAAAACAGCTAAAGCCAAATGTATATTAGCTTGAAAGTTACGCTGCATTGCAACAGAAAGTTGTCTTTTGTTAAAGCCGCATATAAAGAACAAACACGCTGCACACAAACAAACACACACACATACACATGTGAGTCGAACAAGTGAGGAAAATGTGGAAAAACCACAAACGAACGCTGACTAAAAGCCAATTGTATTTATGCAGCGCGCATATTTTCCTTTGTCTGTTTGTGTATGTGTGTGTGTGTACATTTGTATGTGTGTCCTTGTGTGTACTTAAATTCCCATAGTTCAACTTTGTGCGCAAACTTTACAAAAAAAAAAAAATAAAATAAAAAAAATAAATAAAACCGAACTTTTTAGTTGAGTGAACTGCATTGGAGATGTGCGATGGGTGAAGCGCTCAGCTCCTGCCTATTTAGGCATTTAATAATAAAAATAAATAGTAAATAAATAATACTAATAATAATTATAAATTAAATGAATATTTTTCGATATCAGATATAGAGTGGAAAAACAGCCATAATTATTTTTGATTATAATTTAAATATTATTTTATATTAATATAATATATTTTATATTAATACAGTTTAGCTTTTAATTTATCTGAGTTTTTCTTAAACAAATGTGAGAATACATTATAAAAAAAAAATATTAAAAAAATAATAATAATAATAATAATAATAATAATAATAATAATAATAATAATAATAATAATAATAATAATAATAATAATAATAATAATACTAATATTAATAATATTAATAATATTAATAATAATAATATTAATAATAATCAGTCAAGGCACAGCGTCGTCTTTCCATGTCTTCATTTCTCTTCAAATTCTCTTCAATTGCAAAAAACATGAAGTTATAGGACGGACAGATCTGAGTAATGCGCCATCTGTAGCATCATATGTTTATGCCTATTGTATTTGGCCAAAAATTTGATAAAGTTCCTTTGCATAATTTTGTGGAATAGGCACACAAATCTAAGGCAAACCAAAACACGAGTAGGCAAAGCTGCTGTCAAAAATGTACTGAATATTCTATGAGAACGAGCTGGTCGACATATTTAAGGGACATGAGCAAAAGGCTGCAGAACAATCGAAAATCGAATATGCGTAACCCGCGGGACAACAAAATGTGCGTTACTTTTTGAGCAGACTTCGTACAAGGAAATGTAAGGCGCTTGAAGTGTTTGTTATTCAATGCAAAAATTGGCTATATTATATACATGAAAAATAACAAATAAATATATATAAATAATAATAAATAAACAATTTCGCGCTGATTTAAAAACAAATTCTGAGAATTAAAATCACAAAAATTTATATATACATAATAAATAATTGATAGCAATACAACTCAGATTGAATGAAAATGCAAAATAATATAATTTTAATCAGTAAAATAAGACTAACAAAATTAAAAAAAAAAAAAGTCCATTAAAAAAATGACAAAAATATTGCAGTAGCAAAACAAATTACTTCAAATAATAAATCTATAACAATTGCATAAATAATAAAAAAAAAAAACTAATATAAATATTTAACATCTGTGTGGAAAAACTATATTTAAATAATAATCTATATTACAAAATTGTAAAAAAAAAAAAATAAATAAATAAATAAAATAAAATAAAAATAAACTGTATTTAAATATCAATCAAGTTATTAGAAATCAAAATAAATAAATTACTATATAAATATAATACTATATAATAAATACATTACTATATTTACTTAAACCATCAATTGTGTCCACATAAATATTCCTACATTAAACTCAAACTCAAAATACTTGGCTTTGCATTTCACACATAGTCTAAGCACTTACAACCTGGTAGACAAATGTTTGAGTACAAACTACTTGATGCTTGTGTTCTCTCATGTGTAAGGTTTCATTTAGCTGAGAATAAATGGCCACGAGTTGATATGGAACTTTTTACAGATCGTTTGGGCTACGCCTTCTGGTTGCTGTGAACAGCTGTTGTTGGAATGTTTGTTTGCCTTTGGTTTGCTAGTTAGCTTGTTCAGTTCGCTTACAATGCGAATATTTTCACCAAACACACGAATACACAGACACACACACACACACATGTGCCTCGTTTATTGGTATGGGTGACCATGAAATATTCAGACAACGAACGCTTCCACTCAGTCGATTCCGGTCTCTTTGTGGACCTGGCTGCGACGCAGATTGACGCTTCATTACAAGCAGCGTGTGTTATGCAATCTTGGCCCAGAGCAGAGCACACACACACAAAGTATCTCTCTCTCTCTCTCTCTCTGTGTGTGTGTGTGTGAGAGATAATTTGACGATGAGGCGTGCTAACATGTGCCCGCGGCCTGGGCTTAGTGTCCGACTCTGTGCACAGCCATTGGATGGCTGCTTTTCATCATGCAGCGAGTGCATGTGAGATCATCAGGCGGCTAACAAAAATTCTACGTTCTGTATTCGCCCCGTGGAACGGGCCGACAATTGTTGCTGTTGTTGTTACTGCTGCTGCGCTGCCCGTTGGCTGCGAAGCGTAAATTGCAATTATTTCACATGACATGACTTTGGCATCAGCAGCAGCAGCAACAGCAGCCATAGCCACAGCCACAGCCGCAGCCACAGCGACTGCTCTGCCGTCAGGTGCTGAAGTTTCTATTTAGCTCCCCCCCTTCGCTCAGACCCACAACAGCACTTCACAAATGTGCAAAAAAGTTGGACCTTGGGGTTAGCGCGACTAATGCGCGACAATTGTTGTAGCTGTTAGCAACAACTGCACAGAAACCAAATCAAATCACACACACTAAGGCACACACTCACGCACACACTCGCATGAACGCCAAAAACTCTTTGCCGCAGACTTCTGATGTTAAGACGAGCATGAAAATTTGCATAAAAATATATATGCATACGTATATATCTTTTGCACTTGTGCGCTAAACGAAACAAAGATTCACGTTTGCCTGGGACGGGTATAAACGACTGGCGAATGCTGCTGCATTAGAGAGAGTTATAAAGCAGTTGAACTTGAGTTAATTTCTGTAAATAATTGCAAATTATATTAGAAAATTGTTTTTCTTGGCACTCAGCTTTCAATCGGGTATGAACGATTGTCTGAGAGCTATGCAATAAGAACTAGAAATACTTTTTTTGTCAGATGAAAACTTAAGAGAAGTTCATGTTAATTGAAAATTTAACATTATGTTAAAAACAAATTATTAAAAATTTATGAAATTTCATTTAAATTATTAATTTAGGTACTGATGACTATATAATAATACTCGATCGCGTAATGTAAGAGATCGCGCAATATAAAGATCGCAGAAAAAAGAGTCTCTGCAAAATGTATTTTTAAAAGTAAATCAGTCTTAGTGCATTTTTAATTTCATATTAGAAAATAATAATGAATTTGATAAGTAAGGCAGCTATAAAGGTCTGCCGAATACTCGCTTTTAGTTTAGTAAGAAATTTAAATTACATTATCTGATCTGAAAGAGAGACGATCAATTATGAAGTTTAAAGAACGATCTGAAAGAGAGACGATCCCTTATGAAGTTTAAAGAATATAAATAAATTATATATTTTAAATAAAATATGAATACAAATTTAAATGAATTTTATTTAAAACATTTTCTTAAACTAAGTTAAGTACAGATTTTTATTATTTCAGAATGCTTTTTGGCTGAATTATAAATAAGGGAACTAAAATGGAAAATCTCTTTCAATATAAGAGATTTTTGAATAGAAATCTATAATAGTAATTCTTTGCTTAACTCTTCATCAACAATACTTAAGCTGTTGAGCATGCATTAGTAACATACAAATATACCCTATTTATATTGTAATTGAAGCCAAACAAAAGCTGAGCCATAGACAAATCTCATTTGTCACACCTTATAGGGCAAGCAATAAATTAAGTTATTCAAACAATTTATTATAATCAGACAAGCACGTTTCTTAATATTCAGATAGCGCACTAATACGCCCATTTGCAATAGCTGTGGATGGTATTTAACAACTGCTGCGTGGTGCCAAGAAATGTTTTCCAGCTTCTCGCACAACCGGGCAAGCAAGATCCGAAACCGAAATTGTTGAAGAACATCCAACGTTGGCGACTCAACCTCGCTTACCCTTGATCTCGTGCTTATTTCGGCAGTCGAGCGATACGAAATAAATAAATAAATAATGAAATACACAGCCCATAGCCAGCAAAAGAATTTCTTGTTTTGTTGCTATTTTCGCGTTTAATTATTTTCTTGTTTTTATTCTGTTTTTCAGTTTGGTCTGGCGGCATTGCCTGTGCCGTAAATGGGTGGGCGAACCAAGTTGGTCTCTGAAGAGCAACGATGCGATCGTATCGATCGTATCGATCGCTGTTGCCCAGTCTGGCACAAAGATTAAGTAATTGAGAGCCCGCAATGAAAATGTGTGAACAATTACAAGACGTGCTGCAATGCAGCTGTGACTTAAAGAAGACAAGAGTAGCAGCAGCAGGAGAGCAATAGGAGTGCACTTAGCAGAGTGATATGAATGGCAAGGAGAGATGCAGTAGCATCTGTCTCATCATTGTTAATCAGATTGTAATAGCTGATAATATATGCATTTATTTGTAGGAAATGGCAAAAACATGTTTCATTTATAAATTTGAATTAAAATTGAAATTTTATGTTTCATGAACAAGTTTTTGTTTTGCTTAAGATATTTTGAGAATGTGGAATTTGTTATCAAAGTTTTCGCAGGTGTATAGTATAATGTCTATTATAATTTTGTAATTATACATATGGCATATATTAAAATTTTAATAATGCTATAGTTGCATGCCTAAAGAATAATATGGGTATTTCGTGTGATTTCTGCATAATAATAACATATGTTATTAATAACATGTGCATATTGCAGTCATCTTTATTTTTTCCAATGTATGTTAAGTGCATGTTAATTTCAGATTGTACTCAATATTACTTAAATTTATTTCTACTATAATTTTATTTTGACAAAGAAAATCTTTAGTTGTAAACGAATTTAGAGCGCCTTTGGCTTAGCTTTGATCTATAATAACATATGTTATATTCTGTTATTAATAACAATGCATATTACAGAAACTTTTTCTCTACATAATGTTAAATGTATGTAAATTTCGCAAATAGTTTAACAAAGTAGTTAGAAAGATTAACAAATTTGTTCGTTTTAAGCAAATTTATAGAGAATGTTGATCTTAGCTATTATTTCGTTTTATTTTTACATAAATCTATTATTCATAGTTCACAGCTTTCATAACTACAGCCATATCCATATTAATATATATAATCATTTATATTATATATATAATATATTTATTTAATCATTCCGTTATGTCCATGATCACGTCTCTTTACCCACTTTTCAGTGTCTCTCAAATAATATTGATTACAATTGCATTGACCGAAATATATTTCACTTTCAGCCAAAGCCTTTAGCTCTCTTTGCTGCATTTTACAAATTTATGTTGAGCAATTCTTTGTATCTGCCTCTCTTGCTCTACCTCCCTCCCTTCCTCCTGCTCTCTCACATTACAAATGTCAACTGAAATGGAGACAGATTTTTCGAGTCTTTACTTTGATTCTTACTGAACCACACGCACAGCTGCTGCACAGCTCGTACTTGGGTTCCAATTGTGCGATTAATTCATTTCGTACGCTTTTATTTATTGCACTTAATTTAATATAAGCAGCCCAAAAACCAATTTTATGGCTACATATTTTAACACACGCACACATGAAATAAAATAAAACAAAATAAAAGAGCGGACAACAACGAAATATAAAAATTGGTTTCATTTTCATTTCATTTTGCCAGTTGCTTGACAGCTGGCCAGGCTGTTAAGTTCTCGTATTTATCGTATAGTGCTATATACATATATACAAACATATCTGTACATAAGTGTGTGCGTATATATCGCATTTCGTTTACCAGTTTTGGGTTTTTCAAGTACAAACCACAAGACGAATTTGGTCATTTAAAATTGCGGCGCTGTCTTGGTCTTGGTCTGCCCGCTGATGGATGGATGGCTGAGATGGTTGGCAGAGATGGTTGGCTGACTGGCTGAATGGACGGACGGGTACTTGGATGGTTGGCTAGATGTTTGGTCTGGCCTGCTGTTTACAATTGTCGTCATTGTCAACGTGTTTTACCTCTCTTGACGGGGCGTTGCCAGCAGCAGCAGCAACAGCAACAACTATAAGCAGAGCTTTGTCTTCGACAGCCGCTGCAAATGACCCATTTAACGGGCCAGTGCACAAGCAGCCGCCTTGGCTCTCGGTTAGCCGTTTAGCTAACTTGGCTTAAACCAATTGGGAACGTGGGAGATTCGGTGGCTCAAGTACACGCGTCTCAGCATGAACTTGAAAGCTGCAGCTTCGATTGATTAGAGCTCAGCTGCAATAATTACATCGATCTAAGCCGAAGCACTTAAATGCAAATGCAAATCTCAAATGAAGTGTGAACTGCAGCTAGTCCACAACAGTTTTTTTTATTCCTATATGTAGGTAATTACAGTATCGCCATTAAAGGCACGTTTCATGTGCGCCGACAAGTGCTGCTGCGCTGAGTAATCAATCAATCTACCTTTTGGGCCAAAGTTGACGAGATCAGCTCTTGCAGTCAATTTTCTAGTTGGCTGACTGAGAATCTGATTTGCCCGACCCATGGCTGCAATGATTTAATGACATGGCTTATTACTCACTTTATGCTAAATTGTTTTGCAAGAAAGCCAAATGATCAATTTGCATTTGCATTTATTGGCCGGTATATGCGCTGTAAATGCCGAGAGCTGCCAAATGGGGTATACAGGGCTGATGATATGCCAGAAGATGACTGAAGATATCCTTGAACAAGCTATAAATACAATGATATTATACATTTAATCTAGTTCGCGTAATTATAAGTAATCTTTATTTAAAAATGGTTGTGTTTTTAAAGATCTCTTCGTATATGTAAGATATATATAAGAATGAAAACATATATTGAACGAGATTTATTCAACAAGTCTCGCTTATTTTTATATTTTACTTCCGGTTAAGCATAATTGATTTGAGTTACTTTTGTAGCGCCCATGTAGGTACTCAAGTCTCACTCACTTATGCCAACGAGCTTATCCATTTTGAATTCTCTATTCATTTTTGACAGCTTTCAGCTTGAACATGTTTTGGCTCATCTTCAACTTGTGTCTTCTCCAAATAGTGAAGCGAAGAATCTTAAAGAATTTGTTGACCAAAAACAGCTGACTAATCATGGCAAATCTTTGTATGCTGCAGAACTAACCCTTTGTGACTTTTTCTTCCAAATGAAACTGAAGAGATCTCTCTAAAGACCACTCTATGCTGTGATCAAGAACATAAATTCCAACTGAAAGAGCTCACAAAAGACTTCAAAAAAATTACAAATCAAAAACTACAAGAGAAGAAAAAAGCGCTAACTGAAGTGAATAATATTTGACTTTTAAATGAACAGCAGGAGTTTGGGCTATTAGGATTCTGTATATCTTCTCATTTTAATTTTCTATTATTATTTGTGAGACTATAGACCTATATTTCCTATTACCTCACATATAATGTTTAAGAGACAACAGATAATAGAGAACAGAAATAATCATATTCTACTTTTCCTGTTAGCAGAGTAACTTCAAGTCGCAAATTTCGGCATGCAGAACTCTCTCACTTGACTTTGCTGCCAGCAAGTGGCTTGCATTTGGTGTAATTTATGTCAATCATTTGTTGCTGCTGCTGTCTGCGCATTAGAATATAAGACGACCATTTGTTCATAAGCACAATAACATTAGCGCCAGCTTGTTTGGTTGCCCACGCCCGGAGCGTCGTCTCGGGGTCTTCGTTGCCATATCGGCTTGAGCCATCGCAGTTAGTTGAACAAATCCATGTAAATAAATGAATTTATTCATATTTGCCAAGTTTTCTGCATTGGGCATTAGCTACTTTGAGAGTTGAGTTCTGATGAAGAACTTTGCTCCTTTGTTAGCTTTGCAAGCAGAACTCCTTTGTTTAACCACTGGCGCATGGCTCGTAAATCATGTGCTGAACATAAAGACCATAATACAGTGTGGCTGACGCAAGCAATGGACCAAGCTCTCAGCCATCATTAACAACGAAAAACTGATCAACAACAGCACTAACAGCGCCAGCAGCAGCATTAGCCGTCAATTATGCAAACGGCAAAGTGTGAAAATGTTTTCAAACTGTCCGCACATCACGGCTAAGCACTTTGTATCTGTATCTGTATCTGTGTAGCTGTATATCTGTAGCTATTAACTGGTAACTCGCTGACTGACTGACTGATATCTTTTAGTATGTGTAGCAGCAGCTGTCTAAAGCAAATAAAATTTGCACGATTTTTTATTTTTTATTTTTTTGTAAGTTAGGAGTGCGAGCAGTATCTATATCTCTATCTGTATCTGCATCTGTACATGTATCCGCTGGCATTGAGTGTGTGCTGCTCTGACTCAATATGCCTACGATTTGTGTGCATTGTGTTGTTGTATTTGCATTGGTAATTTGTGTATGCACTTGAAATCGGCTCGCACTGCAATTACTCGCAAATGCAGCGCACTTTTTTTGTCTGTTTTTTTTTTTTTCGTCGTTTTGTTGTTCGATGGAAATGCCAACAGCTTTTGCCGGAGCTGAGTTGAACTTGAAATGCCAGCAGTTAGGACGACAGCGGCTATGTGGCGATATCTATCAAAGTTTCAACCTGCTAATTTGTATGTCAACTGTGCGTTTGGCGCGCCCACAAATGTGCCGCCCACTTGACCGCCTCTCGCTCCCAGCGCTCGGCGACGAGTTTTGGCTTTTGAAATTTTCGCGTGCAAACAGAGTGAGAGAGAGAGATAGAACAACTTGACATGCAATTGCCAGCAACTGTCATGCGGTTGCCAATTGAAGCCCCAGCTACAACCTTGTAATAGTCATCAATGTTGTTGCTGTTGTTGCTCTTCAAACACCAAATGAATTTCCCATGCGCCAGTTTCAAGTTTCAAACAAATATTGCGCATACGCCGCGCTGTCCAGCAGTATTTTTTCTTTCATTAGAAATGTTTCTTAGCCGAACGCTGCCTGGGGCAACCTGGGGCTTTAGATCTCCTTGTTGACGTTGTTGGCCATGCTGAAGCTCAAAGTCTTAATTCCAACTTGAGTGTGGAAACGAAAGGCAAACCAAAAAGCTGACCAAACCGCAATCGTCTGTTTCCTGGTTGACCTTGTGCAGTTATTAAAATTTCCATCCGAAGATTGTGCCGGCGATGGCAAGACGCGTCCAATTCCAATTCCTTGGCACCAGTTGACCTTCGACGGTTGCTTCTTAATCATGCATATGGAAACTGGATGAGTCGAGTAGCAGGCGGCATAAAATTAAACACTTGAATCGTGGCTGCCATGGCGACAATAATGAACAATGATGAACTCGATTAAAGAGGGACCTATGCCAAACCAGTTGACGCCAAGGCTCAGTCCAAACCAGAGTAATTCACATGCATTATGTGGATGTTACTCTGTTGCCCTGTTGCCGTTAACGTGTCGGCTCAGAGCATCAACTGTGGTGTTGCCAAAAGTCGCTCAACATCTTTGCCGCTGCCGCTGTTGCTGCTGCTGTTGCAACATTGGCCGGCGACATTCTCGTTTTGCCACTTTGGGATTAAGCTTGAAATATGTATTCATAATAAAGAAAGTTGTTTTTGTTTTTTTATTTTTGTATATGTTTATTATTCTTCTTTTGCAACTGCGCTGTCTGCATACACTAGCAGCTGCAGAGCAAAAAGAGTTGCATTTTTTAATTAAAAATAAACATATAGAAAAAATATATATATATATATTTTTAAGTATTTACTATTTACTTTTGTAATAATAATTTAATTTCAAAAATTTTTAATATTAAATATAATAAATTAAAAAAGAAAATAATAATAATAAAAATATTTAATAATAAGGATATATATTGTTAAGCATTTAAAATACATTTATGTAATACAAATTTATTTAAAAGTCATAAAATTAGGAATTATTATATATAATAAATTTTAAAAATTTTAAATAAAAATTCATAATAATAAAATATTTATTTTTAAACATATACAATTTACTTATGCAATCAAAATTGAATAACAAATCAATTTTAAAAATATTTTACACAATAAATTTTAAAAAATTAAGAAATATGTTTATTAATAAAACATATTAAGCATTTAAAATTCTCTTATATATGTAATCATAATTATTTTATATATTAATTATTTAAAAATTAATTTATGATTCCTTTGATAGACACAGACTGATTGAGCTTTAGGTTGACTAATGGAGGTCCATGATTGACAGATTTATTTATAAATTTAAAAAAAAAAACTTGACACTCAACAAATTGTGAGTACTCCACGTTAGGGTATTATAATTAAGCAACGCGCCTCTGCTATGCAAGTCTGGCCAAAGAGTATCGAATAGTGAGTTTTGTCAAGTGGCTTGTGGATATTCTGCTTTCAGCATAAATAGCTTGACCAAGGTCAAGAAGGTCCCACAACCAGTTCAGAGTAAAGCCAAGCGATGGCATTATATTTCATTGGGCTTCCGTCGATTGTCCTTTGCCTCGGTCCACTCAATGGTCAATAACTTTCTTTGTGTCGCCAGATGGCCAAATGAGGGTTTATCTTTTCCAGCTTTGGCTTAATAACAATTCAGAGAACGCATCCACAAGAATCATCTGGGATGCCCACTGCTGCTGCTGCTGCTGCGTCATTTGTTTTGTTGCTAATGCCAACTTCTCGTATTTCATAAATTTCATTGATTACCATATCTCTATGCCTTAGCCAGCTTCCTAGCTTGTTAGCAACATGGCAACTGTTGCGGCTTCTTCCTACACAGAAGATTGAATTTTAGATGTATATATTTCAATAAGTACCTTTGAATGTTTGTGTTCGTTCAGCTGTAAGACTCTCACTCTCTCTCTCTCTCTCTCTCTCTCTCTCTCTCTCTCTCTCTCTCTCTCTCTGTTTATTGATATGTTGGCCATAGCAATTTGTGCAATGATTTGGTAATTATTAGAGCCCTGCTTGAAATTCGATTGATTGGATGAATTTGATGAAATAAAGCAAATTACAGATAATTATGTTAAACAGTTGTAGGTTCGAAGAGCACAGAACTTTCTTTTGAAGAAAACAAATTTATTAAAATATAAATATAAAATATGTAGAATATTTTTTTAACATATTAAGTCTGTAAATAAATATATTATTAAATAAATTATTGAAAAATCAATGTAAAATAAAAGATATAAAATGTTAATACAATTATTGAACAATGAATTAAAAAATTAGTATAAACAAAGCATTTATAAATAATATATAAAAATATTTTTAAATTATTAAAAAATGTATATTAAATACATTAAGTATCTATTTGAGAATAAAAGTAATCAGTGTCACTTCCAAAATCTCTTAGATAATAGACAACATTTTCTATAGTAATTAAGAAATAATTCCTTAAGAAATTCAAATTCAATGTGAATTGCATTTATTCTTTAGCCGCAAACAGATAAGCGAATGCAAAAGTAAATTAGAAATAATTATTCAATCGCTCAATTCACTTCCTAAGCTCCACGAAATCTCCCGTCTAATTGTAATTTTAGCTTAAACAATGGAACCATGGAAAAATTCCCCTTCCCGCTCAAACAATTTCGAAACTGCGACTCAACGAACGGAGTCGGAGAGCATCAGCGAAATGCATTGTTGGCGAACTTTGCTTAAATAACCAAATTTCGCATAACTCAAAACTGAAATCCACTTAGAAGTCCAAACGAAGCAAAAAAAATTACAAAAAAAAAAAGGAAAAAAAACTAAGGCTTAGTCTGTAGCGCGGCTTTAGAGTGAGATGATTGTGCTAGGGGGCGGTTGTACGGTGACGGTTGGCGGAGACCACTAAAAAAGTCACATGATTTAGCTGCGGTCAAATGGGCAAAAGTGCGACGATGGGGGCAGCAAAAGTTTCCGCACAGCAAGAACAAAAGCAACAACAGCTATAGCAGCAGCAGCAGCAGCACAACGACAACAACAACAACAGCTATAGGCTATGGCAAAAGCAATAGCAACAAAAGTTATTGCAAAACAGAAACGAAACGAAACGAAACAGAAACTGAAATAAATGCTCGTACATTAGAAGCTGTTGTACATTAATAGACGACGAGCGGGCGACTATGGAAAATAAATCTTAACTGCGCCATAAGACGTCGACGACGCGACGGAGACGCGTCGCTGTAATGGAGAAGCAGCCGTCTTCGCTGCTGCTGCCGCCACCGCCACCGTCGCCGTCGCCGTTGCTGTCGCCATCATCATCGTCGCTGTGTTAGCCTCGGCTTATCTGAGCAACGCGGCGCTGCGCTGCGCTACTCTGCTCTTCTCTTCTCTCCTCTGTTCTTCACTCCATCTCTCTCTTCACACCAACACATGTGCGCGAGTGTGTGTGTTGTTCTAATGAAGAGGATGATAATGAAATGTGCTTGTTGCTGGCGAATTACTGCTGCCCCTGCACCAAGTCCAGCCATACGCCGCAATTCCACAGTTCTAACAGTTCCACAGTCCGCAGTTCGCAGTTCGCGTTCCCCGCAACCCGTTCATTTTTGCAAATTGTTTCGCTGCACTTGCAGAGCATCTTGTAGGCCAATGCCGTTACTGCTGATACCCTACTTAGTTTGATCATAAATACATGTAGTATGTACATATATGAAATAAGAAATTTAATGTTTTCACAACTATGAATTTTACAACAATAATAAACATTGTTTTTAATAATAAATAAAATAATTTAAATAAATTTAATAATTTAATTTATACAAAAGTTTTATAATCAATATGCCCTTGCTGCCTGCAGAAGTAGATAAAGAAGAGAGCAAGAAGAGAGATTGAGAAAGTTGGGCAATTTAATTTGGGGAATTTAATTTAGAACCAGTTTATAAAGGGAATTTTGTTCAGATTACATGCAATTAAATCCTTGAAATGGGTATTTCTTAAAACCTTGATAACTTTTGTTATTTTCTATATTTAATTAAAAACATATTGTTGTTGCTGTTATTATTATTGTTAGATGAGCGCTCGCTGCTGTCGATTTCTTCTTTTTTTACATATTTCGTTTCGTTTCGTCAATTTCGATCCCAAGTTTGCGTGTTGCTGTTCCCGGGTGATTTTGCATTCGCTATTCTCGCTTGTTCTTATTGCAGTTGTTGTTGTTGTTGTTTTTTTTTCCAACCCAGCAGCATTTCAAGGTCTTTGCATTATTTGCTATTGCCAAGTTTTGCACTCGCCAATGTGCAGGCAGCAACAGTTGTTGTTGCTGTTGTTGTTGTTTTTTTTCCACTCGTTCGTTTTCTGCATCATCTCTCACAGCAATGAGAAGTTTTTACGAAAATTTCTTCGTCCATCGCCAGTTGCTGTAGTTTTTGCTCTTTTCCACTTGACTGACAATTTGATTGGCAGTTTGCATTTGTTGCTGTTGTTGCTATTGCTATTCCTATTGCTGTTGCTGTTGCTGCTGCTTTTACAGCCCGGCAATTATATTTAATTTTATTATTGAAGATTGCAGCGAGATTTTCGCCTCAAGGTCAGGCGTGTAAATCTTTACCAGACAGCGCTGAGAATAGTCCGGGCCTCGATCACGTAAGCAAAAACTTTTTTTTTCATGCTAGTCGCCATTATTGTTGTTGTTGTTGTTTTTGTTATTTCCAGCTAGCAGTTTCTCAGTGAAAATTGTCGGTGATCATTTGCCATCAGCTCCGCTGTTGCTGCCGCTGCCGCTGTCGCTGTCTCTGTCGCCATCCGCTGCCCGCGTCGCCGCCGCCATAGGCGTTGCCAACGTTCTCGATGTTTTCGATGTTTCATTGTCGAGGCTTTTAATGGGCCTAACAGTTGTAGTTGTTGTTGTCAAAATTGTGCTGCTGCTATTGTTGCTACTGAAATAATTTCAAGTGCATTTTGTAAATTTTCGCTGGTATTTGCTGGCATTTTGTCTAGTGCAGCTGCGCCAAGATTTTTATAGCATTTCCTATTGGAAATGTTTTGTCATTAAATTGCTGCCATTATTGGTTGTTGCTCGAAAGGACATACAAACACACATATACATATGTACATACATATGTATGTTGTGCATTTGCCACCCGGAAAAGTCATTGCAGTTGAAGGTTTCC
Organism: Drosophila buzzatii; assembly: GCA_035045845.1. Classification (NCBI taxonomy): domain Eukaryota; kingdom Metazoa; phylum Arthropoda; class Insecta; order Diptera; family Drosophilidae; genus Drosophila; species Drosophila buzzatii. Next base: position 856,899 of record JAWNOS010000180.1, read on the forward strand.
CTTCATCTCCAGGGTATTGCCTTGTGTCTGCGTAATTGAGCAGATACAATAAATACGCATACGCAATAATGACTTTCAATGGGAATTTATGACACTGAGCGTATACACTATAAGAGATTACGTATACGTGTGATTAAGTATACGCGCTCTTAGTTAATCATTGTTCAGTATTACATATTAAAGTTCTCTATGAAAAAGGTAGTTAGAAAAGAAAATATTCTAAATGAACTCTGCTTCGGCCAAGTTTCCAAATAGATCTTCTTAAAACTAGTTTTATTTATATACATATTTATATAGTTTTTCTGTATTGCATTTGTGCAGCCATAATTTAGTTTAAAAGTGTTTTTCCCTCATTCTCGTTTAGTTTTATTGTTTACACTCATAAATATTAATAAGCAATATTATAATAAGATTCTTCTTCTTCTTCTTGTGCTGGACTTATGCAATGCCTCTGCCCTTGCCACTGACAAACAACTTAAGCGTACGCTCCACACATACAAATACAAATAAATATATACAAATATAAGCATATATACGTATATATATTTGTATGGCACTGCTGATTACAATGCTGTGCCAATCTTTAGAGTCAGAACACATGGAGCACACGCTATACTCTTAACTATCCGTAATTGTTATATTTTTCGAGCAAATTACGCTCAGAGATTCGTGTCACTGCGTTGCCGTTGCTCTTGTTGTTGTTGTTGTTGCTGTTGTTGTGGGTTACAGCACACTCTGCACTATTGCTCTCCAGTTAGCTGGCAATATAATACAAATACACACATATGTATATATGTATGTACATCTGTCAAGGTTACGCATACGCCACGTATGCAATGCGAGCGCAATGTCTAAACAAATAGACGAGGCGCAAGGCAACGCAATGCAAACAGAGACGGACATGGACACTTGTGCTATGGCCTCTCTCTCTCTCGGCTAGATGCACGCCACACACACACACACACACACACACACACACATGCATTTAGATATTTATTTATGTGTGCCTGTGTGTGTGTGAGTGTGTGGAATACAAATTGTGAGTTAGAGAGCGCGCGCGAGGCGTGAGCGGAAGCAGTTGCGTTTAAGCAAGTGTCAAAAGTCTCGTAAGCCTCGGCCACATTGATGATCGACAGCTCGTTTATTAAATTCTCACAACGTTCGCAGCTCTCTCGCATTCGCACTCGCCCTCTCCCTCACTCACACTCTCCTTCTGCCGCTCCCTCTCACTCTCTCGTCTGCCTTTCAGCTGCCACTGCTTGGCATATGTCGCACTAATTGGCACACTTGAGAGCGAAAAAAAAAAACATTTTCACAAGAACTAATAAATGCAACAGAGTAGGCCACGCCCGACTACACTCAGCCACATCTCAGGCATCGTTCGGCTCTGGCTGCCTGTGCTCTGCCACCCAACCACAGCCCACAGCTTCTTGTGGAGTTTTTGTTTGCTTCGTTGGTGGTCACAAGGGTTGCCATAAAGACCATCATTATGCGCTGCAATGCTAAGAGTTGCTACAACGTTGCTTGAGTGATTACAGGGTATACGAAAAGGAATATGTAGAGAATGTTCTGAAATTATTATGTAATAATCATGAAATATAATTATAAGTATGATATTTCTATCTCTATCTCTATTTTTATCTCTATCTCTATCTCTATCTCTATCTCTATCTCTATCTCTATCTCTATCTCTATCTCTATCTCTATCTCTATCTTTATCCCTCTCCCTATCTCTACCTCTACCTCTACCTCTACCTCTACATCTACCTCTACCTCTACCTCTACCTCTACCTCTACCTCTACCTCTACCTCTACCTCTACCTCTACCTCTACCTCTACCTCTACCTCTACCTCTACCTCTACCTCTACCTCTACCTCTATCTCTATCTCTATCTCCATCTTCCTTACAGTCTCATTAAAGAGAAAACTCTTTCGGAATCACTCTCATGCAGAGTATTTCCGCTTTGCCTTGGCTGGGTTCATTTTTCATTTTGCCACTTTGAAACTTTGTGGCCAAGTTGTTGGTCTGTGGCTTGCCAAGTTTTTTACAGCTCGACTGAGAGGAATGGCTTGTGCTTCCGCAAAAACTGTGTAAGCTACTTGCAGCAAATATATATTAAAAACTTATGGCTGCTGCTTCAGTCGCCCAGTTGCTCGGTTGCCCAGACGCTGCACTCCAGATTGAGTGGAGCTCTGTGGCAGCTGGTTTCCGTGCGGATTCTCTGGGAAAGGTGATAAATTGTTATGATCCTTGTGCGAGGCGTTCAACTGATTTTAATTGCTGGCACTTCTCTTGTTTTGGGCAGCGACAAAGGTGAATGTTAATTAAGCCGTTGGCCAAACCAAGAATTTGTTAGCAATCAAAGCGCTGCGCGTGTGTGCAATCAATCAGGCGAGGAAGGGGGAGCTGTTGGCCAGCTAATGTTCAGCTGACGATTGGCAAAGTCCCAGTCGGAGTCTGGTTCGTTACTGCACAAGAATTTTAAATTGTTATGCAAATTTCAGCTGCACTACCTGCCGCCAGCTTCTGTCCACAATAGCCAATGTCGCCTGTGCCTGCTTCTCTCTCGCTCGCTCTGCCTGTGTGTGGGTGCGTGGTCTTTTTGGTGAAAGGCTCGGGGGAGAGCTGGGTTGAAGAGGCATAAGCCAATCAGTCGCCTGCACACGTTGGCGAGAACAAAAGCGCCAGCAAACGCCATAATTCAAGTGGCCGCAGCGATTTCATGCCTGATTTCAATTATCAATACGCGCCATCGACATTCGATTGCAGAGACTGACGTCCAGCCAATCGAACAATGGGCACAAATCATTTCATATGCCGAGCGTGTGGTCTCTCATCCCAAAGTGCTGCTGCCCCGCCCCTCTGCCCCCCTCTCTGGCCATCATGCTATTGGTCTGGCTTGTGGCCCGACAGCAGAAAACCTGCTGAAACACTGAAAATTCGGCTTCAGAAATGCAATATTTTATTTTAGAGCAGACGTTGATATCGTTTTTTTCACTTGTTATTTTTTTATTATTAAATATTTTCTTTTCTTTTATTTTTTTGTGGGCCAACAATCCGTTTTGTTTTGTCAACTGTCAGCGCTGATGAATTTAATAATTTAAAGCGCCAAAAAGAGCAGACAAGCTTCAAGCACGGGTATTATCATCATCATCGCCATCGTCATTATCGACATCATCATCATCATCATCATCATCGGCAGCGGCATCCGCTATCGATGTTGAACATGACACAAAAGCTGCAGTTCGCCGATGGGCTTTGAATAAAAAATGCGAGTACTTATATATAGCAAACGATTTGCAAACGATTTGATTGATCCAGCAACAACAACAACAGCAACAACAATCAAAAAATCTGCGTATCGCGATTGCCACTAGAGGGCGTGGCACTTGCAGATGCATTGAATGTTAAGCGATTTAAACGATTCCAATCAAATGGTTTGTCAAATTCTCGCTGCCAGCAGCAACAGCAATTTGACAAGCGACAATTGTTTTCGATATGCTATCCAAATATATAGACGTATATATAAATAAATATGATATATGTGTATTAAGTCCCAAATGCGATGCATTTATATTTGATTGTGTTATAAATTATGATCAAATCAATCAAATGCGTCAAAGAAACGATTTTTTTTATTGGATTTCTTTTGTTAGAGTTTAGCTGTAGACAAATGAATTAATTTAAAAAAGTTGGGAAAATAAATGATGATAAAAAAATATATATATCAAATAATAAAAATAAATGTATATGAAAATAAATATTTAGAAAATACAAAATTAAAATATTAATTTAATTATTATATGCATTTAAAATTAAATGTAAAAATATTTGAAATATATATTGAAAATTATAAGAAATATGTAATTATTAAAAAAATTAAAAATTATTTTTAAAAAATTCGTAATTGTTAACAACATTCTGTTATTAAAAAAAATTGAGAAAATATTAATATATTTAATTAAAATTACAGTTAATAAATATGATTTCATATTTTTTGTAGTTTCAGTTTTTATGTGGCCATTTGATTTTTGTAAAATATTATTAATATTATTTTAACAATTTATTTAACAAAGTTTTATGTTTTCTTTGAATTCGAATTTTCTGCATTAATGTATTTATTAAAATACTTCGATATACCTGGATAAATAGTATTTAATTTATTAATAATGTTTTCTCTGGAAATCGAAAACTTATCAAATTAAGCGAAAGAATATTGTAGTTGAGCACATAATGAATGCACATAATGAGTGCACAGTACTGAATGCATAAATATAATTTATAGGTAGGCCAATCCATTGTAATGGAAGAGGTCGATGATTAAGCAACTGTCAAACTTAAGGCTAGCTTTGCATGAGCACTGAATGCCTATACTTTAATTTATCATGCTGACAGTTAAAAAATAAATAAGAATGATTTATACAAATATATATTTCCTTTTAAGCATTAATAACAATGAAAATATATTATATATGGAACATCATTTAATGCTGCCTGATTACAGTGGGCGTATCCAAAAATTCTAAACATTTTATAAGACAAGGGTAAACGCAATTAATATTAAATATTTCGAGTCTGTTCTTGGAGACAAATGATGAAGAGACGAAGGCAGAGGCAGAAGATAAATGTGCAGATAAAAAGAGAAAAGAGGTAATATCAATAAACTCTATTAAATTGATAAATGAGTATAATTGAAAATGATAATCTATTTTTTATATATTTTATATTCATGGAGTGAAAAGAGTATACAAGTAATATAACGTACTATAAAATATTTCTGACTCATCTTCATCATAATAAATTAAACCAAATTATCTTTAAGGCATCTAGAACAGCGAACAGTAGCAGAGAACTACCTTTACCACATGCGGACTAGACAACATTAAAATTAGTATAAAAAGAACGTAGATTGAAATATAAGCTCTGTCCAGATTTGCTAGTCTAGCAGTCTCCAGTCTAACACCATAATTAGGTATGATTCACCCGCATGCTGTGCTCTATGTTTAAATGTAAATGCACAAAATTGTGTAGAAAACAAAATTAAAATTCTTTGCGATTGAGAAGCGATTAGTAAATCATTTATTGCCCTCATGAGGTCAACAGCGCATGAGGGAGAGTGAGGTGGCAGCGGGTCTGGGCTGACAAAAACAGAAAACCCGAAAACAATAATAAGTAATGCCAAACACATAACCGGGAACTACACAAACATTCGATTTCATTGCCGCTTCCTAGAAAAAAGAGAAGAAAAAAAAAACGTATACGAGCCACCGACTGTGGGGGAAATCGTCACCGGTTCTTGGTCACCGAGCCCATAACAAGAAACGTTTCTTAGAACTTGAGTCTACATTGAAACCTGGCATAAATAAATAAATAACAGCGAAGGCAAAAGCCAAGAACTAGCTGCAAGCTGGTCTACAGAGGCGTGCCGAGGGGCGTGGATAGAAAGAAATATGTAAATTATCGAACGTATTAATTCAAAGTTCAAGTCGCACGTTTTATGTGTGAAACAGGCGAGCGTAAACAACGCATAGAATACGCAACAACAACAATAACAACAACGTAAACAAATTGTCAAAAAAAAAGCGGAGAGGCGAAACCGGAGAATGAAACGTCAACTTTTGATTTCGTTTCAGCGACAGCGAAACTGATTTTGATTTCGAGCATGAAAAAAAAAAAGAAAAAAATAAAAGTGTGATTAGACTGGGGTGTGAGTGACCAAGAAATACCCTGTAAATAGTAAGTAATAGAGCTTATGGAGTGTTATGTGAGCTAGGAAAAGCAAGTGGAATTCCTTGGATTTTAATATGGCAAAAAAAAGGGAAAAAGACAACAACTTCAGAGAAAGCATCGTATTAGAAATATTTTAGAGTTGTATATCAAATATAAAAAATATAATATATTATTATTATATATTTATATTATGAAATATTGATTTACATTTGATATATAATTTATTTATGTATGAGTATATATATTTTTATATCTATTAAAAATAAATTAATAACAAAACTCGATATTTATCGAAATAGTCAACCTGTTTTGTAATAAGCTTGACCTTAATCTTCAGGAATCTACGCCAGACACAGTCAAACCCATCATACTCCCTCTCCCTCACTCCCTCCCTCTCTCTCAATAAGCACAGGGTATTCGAAAATAAAAAAACATTCACTTTCTATGCGACTATGATAGACCTGTGCTACGCGAGCCGACAATTGTTGCTATTTTTATAGCTTCTGGGCATTGCTAATTGCGTAGGCGCTGCCCGGCATGACCAAGTAGACAGAGAGTAGAACAAGTGAGAGAGAGAGAGAGAGAGAGAGAGGAGAGAGGGGGATTGGGAAGTGAAGGGAGCTTGCCTGCAACCCCGCCCCTTTAGCAATCTTTGTTGGAGCAACAGATCTGGCCGGTTGTAGGTGAAGGTCACAGCAATGTTTTTGTTCTGTTTGCCTTTGAAATGTTATTTTCAGCTTTGGCTTTTGCCTGGCACAAATTCAGGCAAATAGAGTTGGAGAAAATACGAAATTGAAATTCCGCAAGAAACAGACAGACAGTTAAATGAAACATAGATTTAATTAAGAAATCTGAAGAAACTAGCAAGAGGGATTTATAATTATTTTATTTAATCAGTTTCATTTGGAATTTATGAAATGAGAAGAAGGTATATTAATTTCTATATAAAGAATATCATATCATATAATATGTATTTATATTTTATAAATAAACATATATATATTATATCATTTAGAGATCAAATTAAAAACCAAATAATTTAAATGATAAAAAAATTTGTGAAAATAAAAAAATCAAACATCTCCATTATTTAGCAGTCTCTCGCGGTCCCTTAAATATTTGTTATATATAATTCAGTTGGTCTCTGATATTGTTGTGCGTGTTTTTTCTCATGAAGATCCAGCAGCTAGTTCATATCAAAAATTTAAACAAAATATATGTAAGCAATAAGAAATACAAGAGACTCGAAAGAAAATGCCAACTGCAAATTGTATAGTATTAAAACGTTGCTGCCATACCTAAGTGCTTTTAATGTTTATTAATTATGCAATTAAATGTTGCTGGTCATTTAATTGTTTAATATATATGTATATAAAAAATAGAGAAGCTTTTGTTGCCGCATTTTGTTGCTGCTGCGAGTACGCTCGCTTCCCGCCGTCTTTCAAATGACGCTCTAATGCGCATTTAATTTGACACTTTTGGCCTGACTTTTGGCCGCTTTGGGGCTGTGTGTGAGGAGTGACTCGTGTCGAATGGTCGGGCCGGGTTCCAAGTCGATTGCCGCTCTTAGCCAGCAAATTATGTCAGCTAATTATTTAGTTAACATCATCAAACAGCGGCCACAAAATGACAACAACAACAACAACAACAAAATGCTCCAAACGCCAAACAATTGTGCGCAATTTTTCTATTCATTGAGTGGAAATTGTTTTTGTTGAACGCTTTTTCAGCTATCTATCTGTCTCTCTGTGTGTGTGTGCTTTTTTCTTCTCTCTCTAGGTGCTAGCCACACACACACACACGCACACAAGTTATATCGTGTGTGTTTATATGTATATAATTTTCAAGACCCTGAGGCGTGCGCGGTACCAAGGTCAAAGTATTTAGCATTAGTTAGATGGCTCTCCAACTGCTCCGTTGTGCATTTGAAAAGCACGAAGCGGCACGGAAGACGTCACCAGCAATAGAAACAGTAACAGCAGCAACAACAGCAGCAGCAGCAACAACAACTTGAGTACCAGCAGCAGCAGCGGCAGCAGCAGCAGCAACGGCACAAAGAAGTTTAGATTCTTGCTTTGTATTTGTATCTGTATCTTTGTTTGGTGCGTTCTGGTTCTGAAGCTCATTTGGTTTCGTTTTATGATACTCTGCATAGGACAGGGTTATAATGAATTTGTGATGAAGTCAAATTATCATTGCTTGAGTAATGAATCTATACAATTAATATTGTTGCTGGTTTAGTTTGTATATTAAAAAACACTAGAAGTAATTTGCTTTAGTTTAGCTTAGCTTCTACTGCAGTTGCCAGCATTGACTGGATAGACTTTCCTTGAAAAGCGTTGCAGATTTAAAAAAAATTGTGTAAAAAAATTGTATTTTTAATTATTGAAATTATTTAGTATAAGTTTATTAAGAACTTTTTCTGCGAGTCGCTACTATTTGATCATTACATTCAAAAGCAAGCCCAAATTGCATAAATGTTAATAACAGAGTATTGCACTGTTAATGGCAGAAGCAAGACTGTTATTGAGAGGAGATATAAAAAGTATGTTTTTATTGTCTCGTATATGAACAATCCAAGTCTTTGATTCTATTCCTAAATTTACACATGTATTTATATATATTTAAATATATGTATATAGATATAACAGTATTTTGTGTGCAATTTTGATGATTTGATCTGACATTGCAATATATAAAGAGAGCCGTGAGAAGTGCGCGTTAAGATGCTTGCTCTTGCAGCCTTTCATCGCGCTCTTTCACTTCTCTTAAATGCAATTCAGTAATGCAAGTACCTAAATAATAGCTGAATCAATGCTGCAATCTTTTTATAAATTAATTCTTAAATGGAATAAATTTAAAGTATTTAAATTTTATTATTTAAATTTTTTATCTAAGATCAATAGCTCAACTCTTGGACAATATAAAAGTGCTTGCAATAATTGCAATAAATAAATCTCTATACAAGTTAGAAGTTCGATTTTAAAGAATTATGTGGTAAATGGTAAATTACAATGAATTTAAGATATGCAAATAAAATCCCAAAAGTAAATTCTAAGTTTGCATGCTTATATAGTAAGTTCATTTATATTTATCTATAATAGGTATGCTTTTAAGCTAAAATCAAATCGAGAATTGCTAGAATCAATGCGACACACACAGCTAAACTCTTATTTCTCTCTCTTTGGCAAGAGTATTAAGTCTTCGGCTAGCCTTTAGCTGCATAATGCGATGCACTCGAGGTAAAGATCAAATTTTGCGAGCTTTCAATTTATTTGAGCATATTCTGTAGCACAAACCACACAGAGTCTCACAAGTACACCCACTTGCCAAGTAGTGTATTGCATATTCGGCTTCAGATTAGTTATTTGTACTTTTTGGGCTGAGCCCAGGCAAATACGAATTCCAAAGTTGCTGCTAAGCTGTCGTACCCCAAGGCCATATAAATTATGATAATCATAAGAATTACTTGCCGCTGTCGCATACAATTTTACGTCGTGGTATCGCAGCCGTAGCACCATCCCCATTGTCCACCCCCGTGCACGCACACACACACACACACGCACACACATGCTTCAGCTGACTTTGTTACGTAACAAATATGGCAAAAGCTTAATAAAATAGTATGTGAGAATTTTCAATAAAACACAATACCCATCGTTCGGTCATGAGCTTCGAATACTTAAGGTTCCCTTTACGTGCCCCACTCGAAATTTACATTTACGAGCCGACATAGCCGCGATTTAATTTCGCCTCGCGATACTCAATGTGGCTTATTTATGCCCAGACGGCGCTTTCTTTCTTTGGCTTTAAAATTGATGAATGTTCTTCAATGGATGTGTGGGGGTTGGACTCAAGTCTCAAGTCTCAAGTCTGGGGCTTGGCAGCTCCACATGAAATATGTTTGGCAAATATCCTGAACAAGCCAGCGAAATGCATTTTGATGAGCATTAAGCTTTCAAATCGCGCTACCGATAAGCCAACGATACAATACACGCATTATTTATGGACTGCTAAGAAAGCAGAGTCACAATATTGGATTTTAAATCAATATGGAAGCATAATATATTAGAGCTCTGCGTATGTGAATGTGCGCAGACACATTTGCTTAGAGAGCTGAGCTGAGCTGAGCTGCGCTTTCGTTGAGTGCTGTTTGCATTTGGTTAATAAATATTCAATATATTATTTTAAGATCATTGAATGACATTAGCATCTTCTGTGCTAGCAGATTAGAAGGACAAATATGTAAGAACTATTTCTGTATTAACTTCAGCCAATTTGTAGTTTTCATTAACTTGATTAGTTTGTTCTTTAAGTCTTGTTGAAGGGTTTTAATCAGGAGCGAGTGCTCTAGTCGAAAGTGCTCGACTAGAATTTACTATGAATCTTGAGCAATTTCTAATAATGTTAATAATTAATTTTTAATAATACTTAATAATAATAATAATTAATAATTATTATTATTTTTATTGCTTATTATTGCTTGGGATTGCGGAAGGGTTGGGCTAAAGGATTTTTATTATTTATTGAATAACTTTTATTCAAGTTAGAATTTATTATTATATTTTTGGTTGTTTCTTTTCTTCTTTTGTTTTTTTGTTTTTTTTTTTTAATAATAAATAAAAATTGATATAAAATATCGAATAAAACACAATAATAAATATGTTTATACGTAAATTATATTATATCAAGAACAGTTTGTAAAGCATAATATATAATACATAATAATAATAAAAAATAAAAATAAAAATAATAATAAGAATAATAATAAAAAAAAATAATAATAATAATAATAATAATAGTAATAATAATAATAATTATAATAATAATAATAATAATAATAATAATAATAATAATAATAATAATAATAATAATAATAATAATAATAACACACATGACATTGGATCCATATAGGATAATTGATTATTATTTATCACGGCTCATCTTACTTACTGAAGGAGCAGCTAAAATTTTAAAATTTTCCCAACTGTTTGAAGAATAAAAAGTTTTCATTAGAAAAATTCTGTTTGTATTATTATTTTCTTTACTAATTGAAAACAGCATAAACAGGCCTATCTCTACTTTATATAAGTTTCTAGTTACTTTTAGTGCACTTTGGCTTTTTCTGCGAAATTGCAACTGATTTGTTGCCTCGCATAGTTTTCCATATTGTAGGACTCATCAGCAGTGGACTTTGCAGCGTTGCCCCGCTCTTATCATCTAACTGCGCAACCCACACACAAAACAGTTCGTCAGTCTTGGATATGCATGAATCACTTCCCGTTTCCACATAGCTCACTCACACACACACACACACACACTCACATTAATATACTCTTCAATTTTTGCCTAGCTATCTAAATGTTTCATTTATATATATTTCACTCAACTCTTTGTTTTCTGTATAGCAAAAAAATGCCTTGCTCTATGCGCTTTTTTTTAATATATAGAAAGAGACGCATAGGGAGAGGGAGAGTGAGAGATACAAATGCATAAACAGTTGCAGATACACATACATGGATACATCTACACACACGTACCTTTGTCTTCTTCATTAACAATGCTCTTGGCCGCTGTCTGGGTCTGTGGCTTTGTTTGCACATTGACACAGGTGAAACTAATTAGGCCACAAAACCCAGCTCATTTCTGTTTTATTTGTTAACCAACAAAGCAAAAAAAAAATATATTTAAAAAACACAGCAGTAACAAAACAGCAACAACAAAAATGTACAACAATTAAAAGAAGAACAGGCTGCTGAACTCATTTTCGCAAACAAGCTCAGGCCTAGGCGCAAAAAGAAACAGGTTACCAAAAAATTCAAGCATTCAGCTACATTTTACAATTGGCCAACAGCTGCTTCTTCTTCACTTGTTAAACAAAATTCAACTTTTTAAAATTTTGTGAACTTCAAGTCGTTGAACTTTTCATATGTGCAGGAAAGTAAGTAAGATATACATATATTATGAGCAAAATTTTCACCAAGCAGCCAAGAAAATGGAAAACTGTGTGAGTTGACGATGCGTAGATGCCCTAGAGTTACTGTTTGTCTTATAAGCTATATTAACTGATTTGCATGAGTTGGACAACTATTAGTAAGTTATTTTAATTATATATTTCAGGCTGAGTATAAACTTTGTATATGATTTCAATTGATAACTTTTTAATGCTTTATTTCAGAGATGGTAAAAGTAGAAATTCTTCATTATTATTTCCATACAGTTCTAAGGATTTAAGATTTTTTTTGTCTATACTATGACAAGTCTTTATAAAAATATTTATGAAAGTGTTGGACTTTGCTGGTGAATTTAATTGATATTTTTAAATACATGTCGAGCGCATTAATGATATACATATACTATCAATAATAAGCATAAAATTGTAGACATTAGGCATTTAGGTATATTTGTACATTATCAATTGAAAACTTATTTTTTAATATATGCATAAAGTCAGAATCTCAAAAAATATTCGAGAACTATAAAATTTTGTAATCATACACTGCGGGTCTTCGGTTAGACGCACTGCATTTTTCCTTAATATTTGCTTTATAACTTTTTTCATTTGGATAACAATTTTAAAAAAATTTAAAAACACCGAAATCTTCGTTATTCGATGAATCTTCAAATATACAATTACAAAAAAAAAACATGTAATTTTCCAAAATATCTGATTTTTTTATTCACTAGAATAGAAGCACTTTAACTAATTAATTTTTTTTTTAAATGGAACTTTACTTAAAGTATTACTTTTAATAATAAGTAAAAAATAAAAAACAATATCAGTAATGAGTACTGCCTCCTTTATTCAAAATAACGTGATAGTCCGATCGTTCATGGAGTGATACAGTGAGTTAATGTAACTCAGCGAAATCTCGCTCCAAGCAAGTTTAATTGCAGTGATTCTTTTCTTCGTATTGTTTACCCCCTTCAAATACTTTTCTTGAAAGCCAAGAGACATTCATTAAGCTCAATTATTATCATTAATAAATAAATTTTGCATTTGATATCTTCATTTAATAGATATGAGAGCAATTATTTTTAATTTAAAAATTTTTTATATGTTTGCATTACAATAATAGAAAATTTTAATAATTATTTTGGCTGCAATGAGACTATGAATTAAAGAATAACCTTGGCATAAGTAAATATTTATATATCTATATGGAAATCAAACTAAAATCTCATCTGCTACTAACTAATATCCAAATGAGAATACAAATTTTTTATTTGCTAGCTTGTAATACCCAATTTAAAATTTATTATTTATTTAGATTTATATAAGCCAATAAACAAAGCGCATGCAAAAATGTTAATATTATAGTTTAAAAATAATATTTTTCTTAAAAATATAGTATATAAAATATTAAAATATTAAAATAATTATTTATGTATTTTAATATGCATGCAAAATTGTTTATATATTTCGCACTAAAGAATAACAAACCGCATCAGAAAATTCGCATACTCTCTGGGGCGTCAAGTGCTGCCTGAATTGACCCAAATTTCTTGGGGCGGGCTAACTGAGCGTATGCGTAATAACATTTTAGTTTCGCTAGTTTTCGCTTTCGAGCGCGCAAATCAGCCTAACAGCAGCAGCAACAACAGCTGCAAATGGGGAGTCCGTGAATCAGAGACGCTGGAAAACGTGCCTATGCGAAATGAGTTTCGTTTGCAAAGGCGCGCGTGAAAAATTCATTAAAAAGCCGCCGTTCGCCCTTTTAATGTTTTTTCCATTTTTTTTGTGTGAATTTTTTGTGTTTTTAATTTCATTTCAACTTTGGTGTGAATATGGAAAGAAAATTGTGAAAAGCATACTTTGTTTCTTGCCTAAATGTTGCTTATTAAAATTGAGCGGAATTTAATAAGCGTCGCTTTATGCAGCCGAGAGCTTTTCATTTCGTTCAAAGTATGCGCGACTAGTTGGCCATTTTCTAGCCACAAAATGGCCGAGAGACTGCACTTTTTTTGTTAGTTGCTGCGAATTATGAAATCCAAATGGGGGGCTCTTATACAAGAGCCGCTCGGCCTCCGCTGCGTCGCTGTCTGCAGAGCGTTGCAAAAAAATGCAGCAAAAGTCACGTTTCGCAGTTGCACACATGTATGTGTGTGCGTGTGAGTGTGCGTGTGTGTGTGTATAGCCAAATGTTGGCTATAAAGCTGTTGCCATTTGTAAATATGAATACCTTTTAATTTTGCTTTTTTTGTTTTCTTCTTTTTAGCTGTTTAGCATGCGGCGCAGCAAATGGCACATTTAAGAGCATAATTAAGCTGTAGATTAGCTGAGATAATGGGCAGCTATAAGTGCGAGCTGTTCTAGATATATGAGCGCTGTATGTACGAACCTAGGCTAGTCGAAGTCAATGAGGTGCTTAGAAGGAGTTGTGGAATAGAGTGTGGAATAGTGATGTAGCTTGAAGAGTCTGCCACTGCCTGAGCTTTTCTTTTGGCAACTGCAGAGCTCTGTTAGCTTTTTACACAGAATTATGTGTTGATTTGGGCTTTTAAGGAAATGAATTTGTGTTGGTGATTCTTTAAGAGTCAGAAATTAGGAATTAATTTTTTATAATTTTCCTTGTCAATATATATTCCTTTTTTGTTTTTTTTTTTTATTTAATATATTGTTACTTTTTTGATATATTTTATTAGAATTTTTATTTATTGATTTTATATTTTATTTACATATTAACATATAGTTTTTCCTAAATATTTTAATATATTCTCTTAAACACTTTAAAGTCAGAGTTAAAGCCTAAAAAAATCCAACAACAATTTTCTTACATTTTTATTTGTGTTTGGAAAACTTGTGTGCTTTATCTTAGTCAAATCATAGCAACAATAAATTAACATTTTTTTTCACCGAATTCCTAATTTTTTGAAGCAAAATAAACCGTCTGGCGGCTAGACAGCAATATATATGTACATAAAATAAAGCGATTTATATTTGCAGGTCTTCAATTTGCTCTATCTAATTTGCCTTTGCTTACTTTGTCAGCCAGAAATGGTTAAATATTAATTTCAAGCTACGTCACCTTTTGTCTACATAAACCGTAGCAAAATTTACATTTCAATTATGCTTGCCAAAATATATACAACTTAGAGCCCAAGACAAATACATGCCTAGTTCACAGACGACTCTCTCTCTCTCTCTCTCGCTCTCTGTGTGTGTTAGTCGGAAAATTTCAGCAGAAACAAAATAAGCGAAATGTCTAGCCAGCTGCGCCTTAACTGGTGCCCAAACGAAGGAACAGCAGCAGCAGGAAAAGATACAGATAGAAGGACTACAGTCCTGGGCTTGTTTTAGCATTTTCATAACCTTGTCAGCTTGATATGCGCATAAATTTAAAGCTCTGCACATGGTTTATTTAAATGCCACCCGCAGCACGTAAAATTCCTAAAAACTGCCCTGGTGCTAGAGCGGGAGAGAGAGAGAGAGAGAGACAGACAGTCTCTGTGCTGGGCTCCTTGGTTTATAGGCCTCCAGGAAGTAGGCATAGTAAATTTATCATGAAGTTGGCCATAAATTCACATAGGCTGTTGTTGGCTGTACCTACTGCACTGCGAGTGCAAATACATAGCCAGGCCGAATGCTCAAATGTCTTCATATGAGAGCAGTAGAAGCAGCAGGAGAAGCAGCAGCAGCAGCAGCAGCAGCAGCAGCAGGCCGGTTGTCCAACTCTTCTTGTACCTTCAATTCCTGTCTAAATAAATATTTTATAGTTGAACTGTGCAAACATGGAAGTGATATATGTATATATCTCTATTAAAATGAAGTTATTTAGTAGAATTCAAGAAATATTTGCTAAAAGTCTTTTGTTAGCTTTGTAGGTGGGTAAAAGAGTTAAAAATGGCAAATGAAGATTGCAAATTTTCAACTTAATTTTAAGGCAATGAATTGTGCTGATTAAAAAAATTAAAATTTTATTTTATACATAAAGAAAGTCGGATAGCGCCAAGTCATAAAATATAGTGATTGCAGAAGCTTAAAATTCTTTTAAGAAAAATTTATATATTAAATTAAATTGGGCAACAAAAAGAGCTTGATTTTTTTGTTAGCTCTAGTTATTTATTTAATTTTTATACGTAAAATAAAAATATATATACAATTTCTTAAATAAAAATTTAAAAAAAGGGCTGCTAATATTTTAAATTAATATTTTTTCTGCAAAAATCACAGAATCAATAAATATTAATATAAGAAAAAATAATCATACAAATAAATTGCATTCAGAATATATACAAAATAAAAAATAAAAAAAAAAAATTAAAAAAAAAACAAAATAAGTAGAACAAAATAAATACATATAAATATGTCGTATCGTTGTGACATTATGACGTTCTGTTAGTTATTATAGATTGACAGTTGCAGTAGCATTAAAGAGAAACTGACAACTAGCGCTAAGCGAATGAGTTAGCATTTTAGTGACAATTAAAGGATGTGTCATTAGGAAAGAGATAACAATAGGTTTTACTGAACGTCGTCTCAGATGTCGCAGAGTGAGAGCGAGAGGGCTTCGCACAGAGTTGCTATGATATTGATGAACGAGAATATGCAACCAAGAGGCAGTTTGACATGAGAGCTGAAAAAGGGCACTTAATCATAGTTGGCTGAGAAAGCAAGACGTTTGGTGATAGAAAAATATATTGGAAATATATAATTAATTTAATAGTATAAGTGAAAGATTAAAAACTGAATATATGCAGTAAGTATAATAAAAACATCAAATAATTATTAAGTAGAATAATAAACTTGATTGATTAATCTAAATTTAAAAAAAAATGTTAATTTGTAAAATTTGTTTTTCCAATCAACAAAAATTATGTTCGAAACACAAATTTTAAGTAAACAGAAACTATTTCAACTTGAGTTGAGTGAATCATAATCATTCTGATAATACATAATATTATAACTAATAATGTATATAATATATAAATTCATAAATTTGACAAACTTTCAAACAAGCAAACAGCCAGAAAGGTTGTCAAATTGATTGCAATCTCTCGAGTCTTTAGTCTTTACCTATGTATAGGCAAAAAGTAATTAGACTTGGCTATATACAGTTTGCTTCTACTCGCTTTGATCTTCCGCATTCACGAAATATTTGCTCCACTTCTGGCCCATGGCGGCACATGCCAGACAAATCGCGTGGCGACTTGCGGTTGCTCTTTAACTCTGAAAAGCTGCCTCAATTATTTCAGCTGCAGCTTTGCCTGCTTTGGCATTCTTCGGCTCAGTGTTCTGGGTTGAGTTTTGACCTCAGCAGAGCTGGCAGCATAAATTACAAAGAACTGAAAGTGAATGCCATCCACTGCGGTGACAACATCAACCGTACCAGCGGCGGCAGCAGCAGCAGCAGCTGAAATGGCTCTAAATTTATGCTAAGCAAATGCAATCGGCCCACAAGTTGTGCCGCCAAGGCGTCGCAAACGCAAACGTAAACGGCGATAGATAGACGGACTGATACATTTCCCAAGAACTCACCGGGGCGACCGACACTGAAGATAAAAGAAACGACAACGACAACGACAAAACAGCAGCAGCAACAAGCGTGATTTAAACCAAGGAATACCCTGTAAGTGAGTTGGGAGTGAAAAAGTTCTTCAATGAAGCTGTACAGACTCATACCTTAATTATAATGAAAATAGTTGCATAAAAATCAATTTAAAAGAGCAACAAAGACGGAGGAGCAATGATAAATAGGCACAGAGATTGAGCGACAGAGAAACATAGATATTAAATGGTGAATAGAGACAGAGGGAGAGAAAAACAGACAGACAGGGAAAACAAGGTAATGAAATAGATAGTGAAAGATAGATATATATTAATAAAGACAGACAAAGAGAGCGAGCGAGAAAGAGAGAGGAGAATTTAAAGATAAATAGAAAGAGAAAGATCGTGACAAAGTGGATGAAAGAGTGAAGGAGAGAAACACAAATACAGAGATAGAGAGAGAGAGAGAGAGAGAGAAAAGTTAAGAAATATACAGCGAATGAGAGAGACAGCATGAGAATGAGATTTAGAGACAAAAAGCACAAATAAGAGCAAGTAAGACGAAAAGATACAGAGCGATAGGAATAGAAAGATTGAGATAAAAGGACTGAGAGGTATGAGCAATAAGAACAAACGTAAGAGAAAGAAAAACAACGGAAAGATACAGAGAATGAGAAGACGAAGGTAAAAAGAGAGAGTAGAGAGAGTGATACAAAGAATGAGGAAGACAGAAAGAGAATGATTTTGATAGTAAGTGCAATAGAGTAGAATGAGAGAAAAAACTAGAGAGACAAGGAAAGAAAGCGATAATAAGATAGAGAGAGAGAGAGATAGAAAGAGAGAGATAGAAAGAGAGATATAGAAAGAGAGAGATAAAAAGAGAGAGAGAGAGAGCAGGAGAGGCAGGGGGCGAGAGTGCGCGTAAGGTAGATTGATATATGCAGAGATAAGTAAATACATTAATACAGACAAGACGCAAGGTCAGATGATATTTATCTACATAAACAATTAAAAATCTCATGTTACCTCAAATATAACAACAATATACTCCACGCCTGTCCACTCCCATCGAGTACAGGGTATGGGAGGAAAAAGAAAAACAAAAAATAAATGAAATTGAAAGCAAAAGCAAAAGCAGAAGCAGAAGCCGCAACAGCGACAGCAAAATCAAAAGTCAAAAGTTTAAAGGCATGCCTTAACATAGCTACCCCATGCACATGGCTTATATATAAGTGTGTTACTTTGCGTGCGTGTGTGTGTGTGTGTGGCATGCCGTTGCGTATCTGTCAGATACAAGTATCTGTGCGATCTGTCTGTTGGTCTGCCTGGCTGCGTCTGGGCCGCAGCACGCGCCCAATGATTTTATCAATGTCAACTGCAGTCGTCATCGCCTCGGTCTTGGTCCATCTGATGCGATGCTTGTAATTGTCGCGGCACGCAAATTAAGAGCTGCAACTGGCAACAGGCGACTGGGCGTGAGCAGCACGTAAAACCAATGAACGAACGCGCCAGCTCGCATCCAATAGATACTTGCGATTTCACCCAGAGTTGTCCTCAAAAACGTACGCAGGATGCGCGCGCCATGGTCGATGACAATGATAATGCCTGATAATATAATAAGATGATAATGATGATGATGATGATGATGTAAGAAGCGTGACACTTGAGCAAATATTTAAGTGTATCTCGAGATTGGGCGAACTCTCGGATGCCTCGCAATCCGTTATGTCGTAGGGCCAAAGAGAATTTGCGCAACTTTCTACTTTTCACTTTTCATTTATGAGTTATTGTCCAAGTCTCAGTGTGTGTGTGTGTGTCTGTGTGTGTGTGACATCATCATCATTGTGCCTGCCATTTGAGGTCCGGTAGCTGACTTCTGGACCCTGCCGGCAGCCAAGTCAAGTGTCAGAAAAGTGAAAACTGTGTGTTTATTGTGGCTGCTGCCGTCGCGTCGCGACGCGTCGCCTGCTTTTTGTTTATTTTTCTTCAACTTTTTCTTTTTGGCGATCCAATTTCAAGTGGCCTGGCTGTTTATTTATTATTGTGGCCCGCTGCAACTGCAGCTGTTGGCATAACAAATGCCCCCTCGCTGCCGTCGCCCTTCAAGCCAATTGTTAACAACTGGGCGCGTCTCAAGCCGAAACATCAACAGCAACAACATCGGCAGTAACTGTTACAGCAACTGCCACAGCAACAGCAACAGAAAGTTAGCCAAGTACTTGCAGACGAACCTAAAAAATATTATATATATATATATAGCATATACATATACAAAATAAGTGAATGAAGTCATTTGCTGAGCTGCAAGTACCTGCCACAAATTCGCGCAAAGCTCATGAAATTGTTTGCCTTTGCATTTGTTAGAGATTATTTGAGCATGTCATTAAAATAATTAAAAAATATGCATAAATATTTGAGCTGATATGCAGTTTGGGAGTGCCCTTAATGCTGTTCTAAGGCAATGCACTGCCGAGCCAAGCTTTGTCTTTATTAAATGAACTAAAGAATTTAATTAATTAAAAAAAAAATATATAAAATAAATCATTTTAATGAAGTCTTCCATCAGAATTATTTATGAGTAAATTTATTATTTTTATTTAATTAATATAAAATATTGTAGTGTAATATTAATAAATTTATTACTACAGAATTTAATTAAATTAAAATATATAGAAAATAAATCATTTTAATGAGGTCAGAACTAAATATAAATAAATAAATTTTGTTTAAATTATTTTAAAATACTTTATTGTAATATTATTTATTTTATTACTAAAGAAATTAATAAATTACATATTACAATAATAATAAATAATTTTAATGAAGTCTTTCCAACAGAATAGAACGATATTATATTTAAATAAATTTATTCAAACACATAAAAAATATTTTTTGTATTGCATTTTGTTAATAATTAATTTATTATACAAAAATAATCATTTATTTATTAAGAGAGAATTTAAAAAATTAAAAAGATAATGAACCAATCAGTTTAATGAAGTAAATCTGAATTAATTATATTTAAATTAATATATTTAAAAATTTTAATAATGAAACAAATTTAATAACGAATCAGAAAATTAAATAAAAAAAAATAATAATAAATATATTTTAGACATCTACGCATATTTGTTTCAATCTATAAATAATGTGCATAATAATCTATCTGAAATATTAATATTTTGGCATGCTCTAAACATTAAATTTTAGGAAACCTCTGCAGCCTATCATATTAAGCAGAATCAATCAAGTCAGCTTCGACACGAGCTGAAGCTGCCGACAACAATCAACATGAATACATATATATCCAAGCCCTGTAAGAAATTCCTAGAAAGAAAGCTCACAACGCATTAAATTACATTTAAATCAGATTTTGCAGGCTTTCCCTTCCATTCCTTGCTAAAACTTGCATTTGATATTAGTATTTTCTCTCATATGTATGTGTTAATCTATAGAGAGCTTGAGTAGTCCACGTGTCCACTTGTAATTCCCATGAAAATTGTTTCTGCCGCTTGGCTATTCCCTGAGCTCAAGCTGGTCAATATAATTTACTTAAAAGAAAACACAAATAAATAAATATAAAACCACAAAAACTCACATCAAGAAGTTAATACGAAAAAAAAAACTAAGCAAAGGAATGCCCCAGGGCAGCAAAAGTGCCACACCCACTTCTCCCCCAGCCGCCCCCTTACCGAAAACCTTTTCGCAGTAGAAAATGTCTCAATTTTGCGCTTGGTATAGCAGCAAAGCCAGCGTCAAATAATAAACACATAAAAGTAAATAAAAAAATACTAAAAAAAAAAAATACAAATAAATAAAATGGAAAAGGAATACCCTCAATTGGCAATAGCAAATAAAAAGACGCATTTCTTTAGATTTCTGCCAGAACAGCAATAAAGTCGAAAAGCAGTTTATCAAATTTCCACGCACATAGCCAGCCATAGGCCTGACGCGGCCAATTGAGGGCGGCCGGAGTTGGCAAAAAGTCTGTCCAAAAACCGACAAACAACAACAACAGCAGCAGCAGCAGCAGGCGAAGATTTGTTGAGACGTGTGTCGCTGGCGTCTGGACAAACAAAGCTTTACTTGCCACAAGCCGTGACTTGGCCACAGTTGTGCCAAAAAAAAAAAATCAGAGTGAAAAGCAGATGAGGCGAGAGAGGGAGAGAGAGAGAGGGGAGTGGCAGGGAGACTCGACCATTGACAATAGCGTAATGAAAAAAGCGTTAAGTGTCTTAATTTTTCTTGTTGCTCCAGGGGCGAGCATCTTTGGCCGCCGTCGTCGTTTTGTGCTTAGTAAAAATAAAACGCATGACAGGCAATTTTCACCAAAGTTTTCCCTTCGCTTTTTGCTTTTAAGAACTGTTAACGAGCCGTGGGCCATGGCCACGGGCCGTGTTGTGCGGGCCAATAGAGCCAACTCAACTCCAATGAGCCGCACAAATGAACAAAAGTGGTCAACGCGCGCGTTTGTGGTCAACTCTGTTCGAAAACCCTCCAATTCTACACGCTCTCTTCACCCCCCCGCTGCTATCCCCCACACGCGTTCACTCTGATGTTGACATTTGTGTCACCCAAAAGCCATTTGCCACTCGCATTTCTGTGGCGGCAACGTTGGCGGCATCCATTTTTGTGGTGTCCGCTAAAATATGCCGCATGTGAGTTATCTGTATTACATTCCGTTTGTGGAATTTATGCTACGCTTCAAGTGGACACACACAGGGAATTATCGGCAGCTGCAGGTGGGATTAAGCTGTAAATGAAATTCGCTTATTATTGATTTAAGTTGACAATACGATGAAGAGCAAGAATTCGCGCATTTGGATAATGCTTGAAAGCGCACAACTGTTACTGAAGGGCATTTCCATAGTTGATTTTGTTAGTATGTTTTACTAGTATGTTATTATTAACTGAAAATTCATATCTTTTACTCTCTATCTCTCTCTTTTTCTCTTTCTCTCTCTCACTCCCTCTTATATATACCTGTGGTTTATCGCTTCTATACGAATTTTAGCCTTTCCCAAACTGCCTCAATTTCCCAATTTTATACTATTCACCACAAAGTCACAACTCTGTTTATCTCTCTATATCTTCATGGATCTCTTTCTTTCTCTCTCTATCTATCCCTCTTTTTTTCGCATTCTATCATTCTTTCAGTTTCTGTCTCTATCTCTGTCTTTCTGTATCCTTTATATCTTTTCTATCTCTATGTGTTTCTCCCTTCTTCTCTCTCTCTCTCTCTATCTATCTCTATGCGTCACTCTGTCTATATCTCTGCCTTTCTGTATCCTTGTGACACATCACAGAGTCACAACTCTAATTATCTCTCTATATCTTCATGATTCTCTCTCTCTTTCTGTCTCTCTCTCCTTCTCTATCTCTCTTTTTCGCATTCTATCATGCTTTCACTTTTTCTCCCTCTCTATGCAGCCCTTACTCTCTCTATGCTTCCCTCTCTCACTATCTCTGCCTTTCTGTGCCGTTTATGTCTTTTCTATCTCTATGTGTTTCTAACTCCATCTCTCTCTATCTTTCTCTAACTATATCCGTCTCTATCCTTCAATCTGTGTCTCTGTAGCTTACTGCATCTCATTGTGTCTATATTTTTCTCTTTCTATTAGTATCTGTTTGTCTCTCTCTTGCTACATCTGTTTCTTTCTATTTATTTCTATCTGTGTATCGCTGTCTATATTAGTCTCTCCCTCAGTCTCACCGTATCTCACTCTGTCATCGTCTCTCTATCTTTCGCTGTCTCTCTCTATCTCTTTCTCTCTCTCTCTATCTATCTCTCTCTCTGTCTCTCTCCATCTCTTCCTTTTTTTCCTGTTCTACTAACTTTTTCTCTCGCCACCCTTCACTCATGATACAACAACATGTCACATAGACCCATTTATATATATAGAGTTTTATTAGAAATTTCCGCTTCTGGCTAATAGCTAAAAGCCAAAGTCATGAATTTTTAATTTGGCCCGAATTAATCTCTGGCCAAATCACTTACCCCCACTTGGGCAGCTCTGTGTGGAGCAGCAGCAGCCCTTAAGCTGAACTGGCTTAGACTTGTGTACAAATATTGTAAATTCGATTGAACTTGGTGCATTGCAATTTGACAGCGCACAGAGAAACGATATTTGTATTGACTTGATATTCGAGCAGAGAATACAAACTGGACGAATTAGCACTCGACTATCTAAAGGGGAGAATGATGAACTGTGTATTGATTGTCAGGCTCATATCATATCTGTATAAAAGCTTGTCTCTCCAAAGCGAATTCTAATAAGAATAATATAATAAGAAAACTTTTAAGCCAGCCAAAAACACGCTTAGCATAAAGAGAAACAAAAGAGAAACAAAGCGTTATAATTAACACATTTGATAAGGAAAATAGTTAGGGCACAAATTACATGTCTGCTTCATACGCACTTGCAATTACATAACAGAACTCGTTGCAGTTGCTGTTGCATCTTCTCCTGCTGCTGTTGCTGCTGCTGCTGTTGCTGCATCTAATTATGCGAATTCATTTAAGCGCACAGTTTTGTGCACGCAAATTAGGTCAGATTTAACATATATATACATATATGTATATATATGTATATATATGTATATTTATGCATTAGAAGTCGATGGTGCAGAGGCGTTGGCAGAAAGGGGCGCCAAGGGTGGCGAATGTGAATATGATGCCAAGGGGCAGCAGTGCAACTCAAAGGAAGCTGCAAGCAGCTGAACTCTGAAGCGTTTTTAATGGTGATTACAAGTGCCGCACACACACACACACACACACAGTCAAGCACACACACACACACATACAATGGCAAAAAATTATTAGAAAATTGCATTCGACGACGACGACGACGGCGACTACGACGACGACGACCTCGTTTCGGCTGCTTCGCAGTTGCCCTCGCCACGATAAGCACTGAAAAAAAAACTACATACATATATATTTGTATATATATGCAGTTGAGGCGGTGTATGGCAATCGCTGGGCAGGCAGCAAAGCGCAGCAGCAGCAGCAGCAGCAGCAGCAGGCGTAGCAATTTGAAAGAATTTCAAATACTCTGATAACAGCGAGCGAAGGCGTCAAATGTCTCAATAGACAAACTGACACTCGAGCACGCAAAGCAAGCTGAGCATGTGTGTGTGTGTGTGTGCTTAGTACTTATGTAGTACATTCAATGAAGCGTGGAACGAGCAATCCATCGAGTTGCTGTTGCTGTTATTGCTGCTGCTGTTGCTGTGGCTGTTGCTGTTGCTGTTGCTGTTGCTTTTGCTGCTTTTCTATGATGAGCTCTTCAATTACACAAGCACGCAAGCGTCGGCGCTGCCATCATTTAATGGAATTAGTACAATGACAATTGGCCAAAGCCCAAAGACGAAGAACGTCCAGGCAATAGAAATAAATTGAATAAATGCGCGCTGCACAGCAGCAGCAGCAGCGACAGCAGCAGCAGCGGCAGCGGCAGCGGCAGCGACAGTAGCGGCAGCAGCATCATCAAAGATGAGACTAGTTGAATACGCAGAAGAAGCTCTGAAAAACGAGGTCGTCGCCGTTGCCGCTGATAATTTTGGTCAGATAGCATGAAACACGCAGCTCAGACAACTGGAGATCAGAAGCAGCAGCAGCAGCAACAGCAACAACGGCAACGACAGCAACAGCAACAGCAACAACAGCAACAGCTCACTCATAGATATATAGTCAACAATTCCAAGTGCCATTCCCATATTCCAGTTAACAACAAAGGCCCGTGTCGATGACAATTAGCGATTGGGAGCTGCGCCAACAGTTTGACCCAAACATTCAACAGGGGGCACACCTTCGACTATTGACGACATGGCGAGAGCGATGGCAAAATATGTAGAGCATGCAGCGTTGCCATAAATTAAATTTAACACCAGATCGGCTGGCAACGATAGCAGCGCAGCACAGAGCAGCGCTTCCTCTCCATGGCGACACATTTCTAATGGCAAGTGAAGCTCACACAAAACAGCAATCAACAATGCGAAACTTAACGCTTCACTGCAACCAGGCAGTCACCCAGTCATCCAGTCAGTCAGTCAGTCAGTCAGCCAACCAATCTAGCTACCTATCTAGCTACCTACCCAATTCCAATTCCCCAATCCGTATCCCAATACCAATCCAAAGCTGGCAGCTTTAATTAAATGTTGCCTCTGCGCTACAGATGCGCACATTAAAAGCTTATTTCGCAATCTGTGCTGCAGACAATGATTCATTTGTTACCTGCGCAAGGTGAAAAACAATGCACAAGCAATTTGCAACGGTAAAAGTATTGAGAATATAAGTACAAGTGATATATCTGATCTAATCGGGTGTGCATGACTACTAAATACCTTTTTTCAGATTATGAAAGCATTCTCTGTTTGAATTTATAATTTATTCTTTGATATTTAATGACAATTGGATGGGGAAACAGTTTTTTCTAAAGACTGGATTGAAACTATGAAAAAGATTATATTCAGATTAATGGATTTTTTTTTAAATTTATTTTTAATGAAATATTTCGTTTAAAAAGCAATTTCTTAAATTAAATTTGAATTTGCATTTGAAAAATATTTTTTTTAAATTAATAATCTGAATGCATTAAGCATATTTATATATTATATAAATAAAAATATTTATTCAATATAAATCCATCAATCTATGCAGCCTTGAGTATAAATATCGCTATAAATTTTTCTATAAATTTCTTTAATTATTTCTCGATTTATCTTCTGTTAAAAATCTGTGTAAACTAACAATCAGCTGCTACTCAAAGACAGTAGCCCGCTTGGGGAAGTAGTTAGTCTTACTCTGTCACTCAGTCATTCTGTCAGCCTATCATTCACTCTGTCTAACTGTCAATTCGCCTCTCTGTCAGTCGGTCGGCAAGCGCTTGGCGTTGTTCTACGCTCAAGGAAAGTCCATCAAAAGTGCCCCCCAATCGAAATATCATTTTGCGCTAAACGCGTTAAAAATAACAAATATATAAATATATATGTATATATAAAGAAACCAGAAAAACGAAACAAGTGAGTAAAATGAAAACGAGTTGCAAATGCACTTACAAAGCTTGAAGACAAAGATACAAATTGAAATTATAAAATTTAAATATATTTAAATACATTTCTTATATAATTTAAGAAAATCAAAAGCTTATGTAATTAAAATAAAATATTTTAAGCTACGTTAAAAGTTAAGAAAAGAAAAAGCTAATGTAATTAAACGAAAATATTTTAAGCTCTGCCCAAGCTATGTGATAAAGATCTTTGGGGCTTGCATAGAGTATAACAAAAAGTACTTCAAAGACATATAGATATGTATATATACCCTGCCTTTGACTCCGTCATAGATAGCATCGTAATGTATCGCTTTGCGCTTTGAATGACGCGTATCATTGGCAATTAAATTAAACATATACACAGCCACAAATACAAACAAACAAACAAGCAAGCACACAGAAGCTCTCTTTCTCTCTCTCACACACACACACACAGATAGATTTTACAATGTCAAGCGCTGTGCGCTACATAAGTATCTACAACTACTATGCGTATCTTGAAGTGTGCAAGCAAATGTATCTGTGTATCTCTCTCACTCTCTCTCCCCCTCTCTCTCTCCCTCTATTCGTGCGATTTTTCGCCAGTGACATTTTAATTGCTGTTATGTTTTATTGATATTCAAAAACTACAATTGCTAATTGTTTTATTGTTCATTTTTCAAATGCTATTTATTTGCCATCTGAGTGGCAGCTTAATAACCAATTTTTTAATACACACGCCATTATAGCCACTTCATTAGCCAGTGGCTAGTTGTAAATGCAATGCGAATATCGATTTGCCAATCTATTATATTTATGTTTTTAATGAAATTACTTATTAAAACGATATTAGAATATTTCGATGAGTTTAAATTGTTAATTAACGTGCATTATATGTTGCAGTGTTATAGACACTGTTATATAATTTGTAAGTGTTGCCTAATCAGTGTTTAGTATGGTTTCAGCTTGTTTGAGTTTTAACAATAATCCTAATTGCATTCAATAGCTGTATTCAGTATTTTAAGTACATTAAATCTATTCAAGTTTGATTGAAAATTCCATTTTAATTGAGTTCTTGCGCTTATGAGCTGGTCAAACATTTTAAATAACTCGAATCCCAATTACGTAGTTTATTATTGAATTAAAATTGACGCGCAGCTGCTGCTGCTGCTGCTGCTGCAGTTGGTATTGCTGCTGGTAAACACTTGAACTGTCAACGCCAACTAGTAACTGGCGAACGGATGGACTGACGGATGTACAGACAGATAGATAGACGAACGAACGAACTGCTTTCAGCTGCGACTATTTCTTCTTGGGCCGCTCCACTTTGGACAGTTGCCGCCGTTGTTATTCTCGCTGCCGGAACGTGCACAACAACTAAAAAAAAATAAAAATGGACGTCATCAGCTCAATGGTTATGGCATTTCCGCACCTGACGTCCCCCGCCAATGGCCGACAGCAAAGGCAGCCGCAGAGCCCAGAGGCAACGACAACAAAATGGTTTGTCCATCTGTCTATCAGTCCGTCCCGACTCTTCTTCGTCTGAAGTGCGTGCTTGAGTTTGGTTTTTTGCCTTGCGCTTTGGCATGCTCATACTTCTGCTTCTGCTTCTGCCGCTTCTTCATCGTCTTCGTTTTGCGCTGCCAATGCCTGCGCGACGTCTTCGTTGGCTTCTTTTGCTGCCGATTTGCTTTGGTCTCTTGCATTTTGCGTTACGTTCTTTCATTTTTGCTTGTGCAATATACACACGCACACACCCTCATATACATACAAACACGCTGTCATACCTACATATACATATGTATATACATATACAAGCACACAGCAAGATATACAAACGTAATTTCTATGGCACTTGTCCATGCTGCCACTTGTCTTCCACTTTATGTGGTTGACGTCGCTCCGCTGCTGCTGCCTGCTGCCTTTGCCTCTGCCTATGCCACGCCGCTGGCGCCGCCCTCATTGACTGGTAACTAACCAAACACCTCGGTCACCCTTTCCCATCTACTCTCTTTCTCCACAAACGAAGAGCCTAAAAAAAAGACAAACAACGGTTTTTTTCATTAACACGCCGAACATTAAATTCTCTCGCTCTCGCTTTGCACTTGAATACAAAATAATTATGTCGTAATATTTATTAATACATATTTTTGATTACTTTATTATTTTATTTAAGATTTCGAGTTTATTTACTGCCTTGCGGTTCTTCTTTAACATTAACTTTTCATCTATTTGTTACGAACGGCATGCATTTGCTGTGCTACTCGCTTCAATTGTTAGTGTATTGCGTATAGAGAGACAGACACTTCAATTGATTATTGTCCGTCGCTGGTTTTTGCTGTTGCTGCTTTTGTGCAAATGATTTACATTTCGTGCTTCACATAGTTGTTCTTGTTATTCTGCTTCTTGTCTTCGCCTCTTCATGTACTTCTTGTTCTGCCTCTCTCTCCTTGGTTGGTCTTTGGTATTCGCAAACCTGAGCGCAGCTTTGGCTTTTGTTGTCATTTGCACTTTTGATTTCATTTGAAGTTTTTCGTTTTCGCTTTTGCTTTTATTGCTGTTCATCTTGCCGTTGTTGCTGTTGTTGTTGTGGCTCATTTGTTATTTTCTTCAGTTTTGTTTGAGTTGTCGCTGTGCATTCTGCGAGCCACTCATTCTATGCTGTCTGTCAAAAAAAGAAGAAAGAAGAATAAGAAGCAAATACATATAAGAGAAGGTAGCATCAGTTATTGCTAATCATTTGTATAAGAGCGGGGGGTTAGGATTTGTGTGTTTGGCCTTTTGTGTCGGGGGGCACACACAATTCTCAGCCCACACAAAGACGTCGCTGCTGCTGCTGCTGCTGCTGTGGCTACGGCTGCTGATGATGATGATGATCATCCAGCCATTATTGTTGGCGGTTCTCGCTCCCTCTCTCTCTCTCTCTCTTTTTCTTGCTCTCACTCAATGGTTGGCTGCTGGTTCTATGACTATTCAAAGCACGTCAAAACCGCACAGCGTACACAGATTAATTACGGCACCAGCTTTGGGAGCGACTTGGATCTGCCGGGGAGGTCGCCAGCTAAGTCGCCATGAAGTGCATTTCATTTATTTTATAAATTATCGCCACGAATTGTTCATGTGAAACGGCAACAACAACAACAACAACAACTTGGCGAGCTTTTCCAGCAACCGTCCAGGGGTAGATCTGACAATAACAACTATTTGAGACAATATGGCTCTGCGCACCGCAGCAACTGGCCGACCTCCCTCCACACACTCCCCAGTGTCCACAACTATTGCCCCGCCTCAGTGGCTAGTCGGTACCAAAGCCGCCCACATTTAAGTCCGCCATCTTTTTGCTTCCGCCGTTTGCCTCGTGCATCTTAATTACTTTTGTTTTTTCTGCTACTTCTTCTTCTCGTTCGTCTTTCCCCTGATGCTCTCACTAGTACAGCTCTTCCTCTCTCACGCTTGCTCCCGTGCTGTTTGTATGTGTTTGCGACTGCTGAAAATTTCAACAACCCAACGAAATTCAATGAAAAATACTTATTCAAATGGCAGCAGCGACTACTGAGGCAGCAAAGAAGGCTGTAAACGAGCTAACACACAAGCAGCAGATACAACAACGACAACAACAACAGCAACAACAATAACAATCGCAGATACATTTGTGTTGGTTTTTGTCGAACGCTTCGCTGGCTGCTTTGCACTTGAGATTCTTATCGTTGGCTGGCCCAAGTTGATTTTGATCTTTACAATGCATTATGCAAACAGAGAGTGCGATAGACGAAACTGTGAATGTGAATGGGAATGGAAATGAGAGAGAGTGCGAGAGCAAGCACATTTACAAGCATACATACATATACACTGATGACACTTGCTCTTTCTCTCATAATAGTTGCGATAGCATTTAACTTTCAAAGTCTTTGTTGTGGTCGCTGATGCTGTTGTTGTTGTTGCTGCTGCTGCTGCTGCTGTGATGATTGTTTTTGAAGAACAATTCCATTTGAGCAGCGCGCCGCCAGGGAGCGCATTAGATTGGGCCAGATACATAAATCGCAAAAAAAAGCACGTAAAATAAAAAGAAGTCCAACTGGTACAGAGGGGAGAGTCTGAAGTGCACAGTGCTTAAGTCTCATTAGAGATACTTTAGTGTCAAGCCGGTTCGACTCCAGAGTCCGAGTCCGCGTCCAAGTCGCAATGATGGCCTGACCTCGCTTTGACTTGGGTTTTATAAAAGACGCAGATTAGTAATGCCCTCAAGAGTCCACATCTAAGTGTGTGCATTAGTGTGTGTGTGTGTGTGTGGACTGTAATGCGCGCGTGTGTGTATGTGTGTGGACTGTAATGTGTGTAAGTAGCAGCATAAAAGTGTCAGCTTTGAGATTTAAGAAAGCAGCTCAGCGCAAAGAGGCGCAAGAAAAAACCAGCGTTAAATTAGTGGCAATTGTGCGCGACATGAAGTAGCCGCCGACAGCCACTGTAGAGAGTGCTTACACACACACACACACACATGCACACATAGATGCTTACTCTCTCACTCACACAGATAACGTACTCGTTACTATTTATTTAGTTGGCATACATATGTAGTGGCTGCCTCCGCCTCTGCCGCTGCTCCCGCTACCACTGCTGACTGGGGCGTGGCAAGCAGCGCGCACAGGAATTGTGTAACTGTAACATCAAGTGGTGGACGCCATTGTAAATGGCCAGCGATTTGTGTGGCCAAAAGGAAGTTGCACCATCGCCTCGAACTGAGCTCGAGCATGCGGCAGACATTTAAACGGGACGACGCAACACAAGCACTCAAGCGACATTAGGCAGCTCTAACTCTAGCAGCCATAGCCGGAGGGCGAACGCACACAGCTCCAGCAACTTGAATCAATAGCCATGGCCATAAAGTCATTTCTATGTAGTCCAAATAAATGTGTCTGTCTTTGTGCAGAAAAAGTGCAGTCCTTAAGGCAAGTGTAAGCTTCATTTGGCAAATGTTAATAATAATTGTAATAGCCCGCAATAATAGTTTATAATGTTCATTCGATGTTGCTTAAAGTGGTGCCAATCACTTGACTGTGCGCAGTGAGTTGGAATTACAAGCAATTGTTAGAGTGTAGGATTCGTTAACTCTTGATAGTCGAGCTAAATGTAATGGAAATGAAAATTATATTTAAATTAATATAAAATAGAGATATTTAGTAGATAGATAGAGAGATACATAAATAGATAGATAAACAGATAGATAGTTAGATAGATAGTTGGATAGATATACAGATTAATAGATAGATATATAGATATAGTATATAAATAGATAGTTTGATATACATATAATACTTTTTATATGTCTCAAATATATATAGATATAGTAGATCGATAGATAGTTTGATATA
Organism: Drosophila buzzatii; assembly: GCA_035045845.1. Classification (NCBI taxonomy): domain Eukaryota; kingdom Metazoa; phylum Arthropoda; class Insecta; order Diptera; family Drosophilidae; genus Drosophila; species Drosophila buzzatii. The sequence continues at coordinate 888,519 of JAWNOS010000180.1, forward strand.
TAATATTCTTTATAAGTCTCAAATAATTGGATTCAAACTATATCGAATATTATGGCTCATGGCTTGAAGCAAATGCCAGACAAGTCCATGATCATTTATCAAAAATTCTGTTGAACATTCATATATGTATAAATAATCTTAATAATAGGTTCAAGGAAAAGTCAAAAGTCTGTAAAATATATATTCTTATTCAAAATTTTGCATTTTTATAAATTTTATTCCTCGACATGAACTCATTCATTAAAATCTATAATTGACAAATTTTAAGAGTCATATATTTTTATTTACTTATTTTTTTTTGACATCAATGAAATCCTATACTGGATAGACATATATTTATATACATAAATAATAATAAAAAAATATATATTTTAATTTATTTATTTATTTTACATCAATTAAATCCTATATTGGATACACATTTATTTGTATAAATATTATACATAAATATTATCGATATATTTTATTTAAATAATAATATAATTTTTGATTTTGCTCGCATTGTATAATTCAACTCTTGCAGTAAATCTTAGAAATCGTCTTCTTCAACTATCTTCTCTTCAACATCTCTTTAAGCAAACATATATATCTATATATGCAACCACTGTGTCAACTGGCTGATTAGTTAGCTGCCTCGCCCACCTGCCCAACTGTCTGCCTGCTTATCTGCACTCCAGGTGCTCGTGATAGACAAGGTTCGGGGCTGTCGTTTGAGACAAGGCCTCTTTTACTATATTTGGACCACAAAACAAATTTATGGCTAATAGCAGACGGCCCTTTGCCTATGGACCTGCGCGAGCTTCGTGCAAGAGTGCCAAATGGCTGCTGCTATCTACATTTTGTTTTCTTTGCTCTTCTTCTTCTTTTGTTTTCTTTCTTTTTCGGGCTTTAGATTTGCAGCCGGCACCAGAGGCTTTGATAAGTTGTTGGACTGCTGTGCTCTGGCTTGGCCTGGTAGCGTTTCTTATCGCTGAACAGCCTCACAGATACACAATGCAAATATTGTATCAAATTGTAGCGCCTCGGCCGCTTATGAAACTGTCTAGAGAATCTTGACTATATGTATCTATATTTGTGTGTGTGTGTCTGCTGAAGAATGCCTTTTTGCATGACCCAAAAAGAAAACGAGCCAAAGTAGACAAATTAAACAAACGTTGGCCAGCAGACATAAAACAACGCCAACAAGTCGGACAGCGCCTTGAAGTGCTTCAATCCCTGCTGCCCACAACGCTGGCCATAGGCAGCCGCAACTTCTATTTCTGTGGCATCATCATCCCCATCGTCATCATCGCCATCATCATCATCTGCTGTTCTTCTGTAGTTGCTTGAGAGGCAGCTACTGATTGCTGCTGCGCCCGCCTGTTGCCCATTCGTGCCACTTGCCGTGGCTGCCTCTGCCGCAACGCACAAAAAGCAGGCCAACTAATAAAGCTGATGCACTCGCTCATAATGAACACACAATTGAGCATGGCCATGCCGACCTGCGATCAGCGTGCTAAGAACTGAAAGTCGCATGATATGTGACAAAGATATATACACATATTCAGATCGTATATATGTTTATATATGAGCATTTGCACAACTTGCGTATTGCAAAACTCATCAAGAATTTATTGAATTATTCTCTAATTTATATAAAAGCTGTGAATCACAAGAGATGGTACTTAGATATATACATATGTATGTATGTATGTGTACATAGTAGATATATATTTTCATCAATTTTGTATGCTTTCTTTCCCTTTGATGTTATATCCAAAATACGTATATATCGAAAATAGCTAGATATATATTATTTTATCATTTTTTAGCCCACTAACTATAACAGAATCATATTCAATAATTAGCTTAGCTAATTTGCATAGCTAATGCTAATATTAACTAAAAATAAATTCAAATTGAAGCAGTTTCTTTTATGGCTAAGTAAACTGGAGAAGAGCTGTCTTAGGCTTTAAATTTATTCTTTACCTTATTTAATGCAATATCACAAATTACATACCAGAACATGTAATTTAATTAAATAAGTTTATTTTATTTTTTTAACATTAATTGATTTTAATTTACATTTTATTTTAAATAATAATTTACATAAATTCATGCTTTTCTTCAAGATTTTTGTTTCTTTAATAAAATTTTAGTTAATTAATTTAACCTAATTAAATTCTAGTCATTCTAATTGTTTATCAATTTTCTGTATATTTTGTATTTTACTCTAATTTTAAAAAATTGTTTTATTTTAAACAAAGTTTTAATTCGTTTTATATAACTGAATGTATTATTAATACATATTTTTATTATTATATCATTTATTTATTATATATTATTATTATTATTATTATTATTATTATTATTATTATTATTATTATTATTATTATTATTATTATTATTATTATTATAATTATTATTATTATTATTATTATTCCATATTAATATTATTTTATTTATTTAAATTTTTTATACATTATTATTTTTATTTATTTATATTTCTTATTTTTTTTAATCCATATTTTTTTAAATTAAAATTTTTCTATATATTCATTTTTTTTTTCAATTTATTCATATTTTTTATTTATTTTTATTCCATATTTTTATTATTTTATTTATTTATTTTTTTAATTTTTCACTTTTTTCTATTTCTTATTTTTTTCATATTTAATTTCAATAAATTGTTCTTATTTTTAAATCATATTTATTTTTAATTATTTTCTGCAGCAAATTGCTTTATATTAAGTTTGTGCACACAATCAGAAGCCAATCAGCGAAACTTTAATTAAATTAAATTCTTTGCCATTTTGTTGTTGCTGTTTTCTCTTTCTCTTCTTCTTTTATTTTTCTTTTTCTTGGTTTTTTTTTAACATGCCAGCAGCTTTGCGAGCCTGCGTCAAGCCATAATTGAAGCAACAACATGTTGCACGGGCAAGGCGAGAGGGCCTTAACCACGTCGTCAGTTTCAGGCCTGCCACCCGCAAATAAAAGCATTAAATGCTTTGTTAGTGGCTTCATGGCCGCATGGCCTCATGCCACACACACGCACACAGACACCTTGCCTCGCTGCCATGGGGCAGGGTGGAGCGTGCAACGTGCCCTGGCCATTCATTTATTCACTCATTAAGCGGCTGCCATCACGGCTACAGCTGACGCCGCATAAGCTCGCTCCGCTCGCGTGGCAAGCAGCCACCAGAGTGGGTGTCGCCTCACACAATGAGCCGCCGGCTGTCGGGACATTTTGTGGCAGCAACATAATTTTTATTACATTGGCTGCGGCTTTTATGATTATTATTTTTTCGGATCTAGTATTAATTTCATATTTATGCAACATGCAGTAGTAAGTACCAAACTGTGGCAGCTGTGCTCGGAGTCTAGGCCTAAGTATGCTTTACCTTGTGCCCGACTAAGGCTTTGATGTGTGGCATTAATGTTGCGGAACAAATGAACTTTGCAGCGCATAAAAATCGACAGAGTAAAGCCCTCGTCACTGCCCCTTCGCGCACTCCCTTTCCGTTGAGAAAACCTTGAGCAAAGTTGGCATTTCTTCAAAGCGTCAAAGCGTCTGTCGAATTAACCTTGAAATGCGAATAACATTTTATCGAAGACTCGCGACGCATTTTAATTGAATTTAATTAACTTTTTACTACGACCGATACTTTGAATATGGGAAAGCAACGACGTCGATGACGACGACGACGACAAAGCTGAAGTTGACAATGAAGCCAGCGACGCATGCGCGCAGACTAATTGCTAAACGAGCGACCGCAGAAGACGCCAAAGCAACAACAAGTACTGAAGCAACAAAAACAACAACAACAACAACAACAACAAGACCGACAACAACAACAGCAGCAATTCTAACAATGGGAACCTGGACAATTGGTGGGCGGACAGACTTGAAACAATGGACTCTGCCCATGGCTATCCCAGCCAAATCGTGCCTAATTAAATAAGTACTTTGATGGCCACAGCCGCAGAGAGAGAGGGAGAGTGGAAGAGAGCATTGTAGATGGCTTAAATGCCAAATGATTGTTACTAAACACAGCCCAACAAACAATTAGCCACAAAGTTGTTGCATTTAAGAAAGAATTAAAAATAATAAAGAATATTTATTTGTGTATTTAGACATTTGCGTAGGCGAAATCAAACCCGGATTCTAATTTATTTATATTTAATTACTTATATTTAATTACATTACATTATTATTTTGAGATAAATGTATATAAAGAATGATTTTCATTAATCAACTCGGCACAGTCTCACTCTCTCTCTCTCTCTCTCTCTCTCACTCCCTCTTTGATTGCACTCTATCAATACAAAATGCATTTTAATTGTGAACAAATTAGTTCCGAAGTTGTTCAATCGCTTTATAATCCTTAGCTTTTGGCAAGCGCACAATTAGCCTAAAATGCTATCAAATAGCTCGAGTCGAGTATTATGATAGTGGGATCCGGTTGGCCTCACCCCGCCTTCCGACTCCTCACTATCAAATACAGATCCCCAGCTCAGCTCGTGCTGACAATCAGTGTGATTTATGGTTCACCCCAAAACTGCAGTCGAGTCAATATTTTAGTCCACTGCAGTGTGCTTATTCAATTTCAATGTGCCTGGAGAGCAGCCAGCTAGCGATACCCCTATTACAGGGAGGGGGAAGGGTGAGCAAACACACACACACACACATAGTGAGTTGACCTTTGTGGCCGATGCAAACAGCTCGAGTGGCGATAGTGGGGCGATGAACGTTCAGCCATGTGAAAGACAAACCAAATCGAAATGAATTAAGTTATGGTTATTGACATTTAATGCACACATTGGCTCAAGCTTAGAATCACATTTGGAATCCGAATACGAATACGAATACGAATACGAATACGAATACGAATACGAATACGAATACGAATACGTATACGAATCTGAATCCGAATCGAAGAACTCGAATTGGAACGTTGCCGCTGACAGATGAGCGTTGTCTGAAAGGGTTCTCTGGTTGGGCTTTGGGGTTGGGTTTATAGCTATGGAGCAGCAGCTATATACACATACTCATACACACGACACCTGGCATGTGAGTGTGTGTGTGTGTGTGTGTGCTGTCCGCAGGTAATTGTATTCGTTTACGTATTTGTAGACGACTGCTGCTGCTGCTGCTGCTGTTGCTGTAATCCAACTCTCTGTCTGCATTTCAGCACAGCTGCAATTGAGTGCTGTCGAATGACAGAAGAGACTTGTGTACGGCGCTTGCAAAGGTATTCAATTAAGGCAACCGAAGACTGGACGAATTATGAATGCAAGAAATTCTTAAAGCGTGTGCAATCAAGCCCAGCCAAATGTATGCATAGAATGTCAATTTAGTTAACCATGTATTGAACTTTGAGCAGCAAGAGTGGAATAATGAATTTAGATCAATGTGGAGGCTATTTTGGACATTGGCTCATGATTCTTATGAAGTGCATAGTGAGAGATATAGCGACTTGATGGGCGGCCTCTCAGAAATTCATTTATCATAATAAATAGCTCAACTAAATATTAGGAGTCACAGATTTAGCTCTTGTATCTTAAGTTGAGCCAAAGATTTAGCTCTTGTATGTTGACTTTGTGGTTTATAAGAATCGCCAGTCAGATTTTCTGTCCTTGTGTGAGAGCCCGTGTACTAAAAATGTTGTACTAAAGCTTTTATGTTGAAACTATTATTCGCGTAGTGAAAGTCTTAATTAATTGAACTAAAACTCTTGTGCTAAAATACTTGTGCTAATCCTTTTAGGCATTGTATATAAACTAAAGAGTTCAGAGCTTGCACAACAGATCTTGCATTAACGAAAGTGTACTAAAAGGTATGTACTAAAAGGCATGTACTAAAACTAATGTACTAAAAGGCACGCACTAAAAGGCATGCACTAAAAGGCATGTACTTAAAGGCGTGTACTAAAAGGCATGTACTAAAAGGCATGTACTTAAAGGCATGTACTAAAAGGCATGTACTAAAACGAATGTTTTAAAAGTATCAAACTAAACGGTATATGCTAAAAAGAGTAAATTTAAAGTATTATACCAAAGGGCTTGCACTAAAACGAGTGTACTAAAAGTATTGCAACGTATGCTAAAGCGAATGTACTAAAAGTAATGTACCAATAAATGGGTATACTCAAAATAATGTACTAAAATGAGTGTACTAATAGTAGTGTACTAAAGATCATGTAGTGTAGTGTAGTGTATTAAAATCATTACACAAAAACTACTGAACTAAATCTATTAAAGTAAAACTATACAACTAAAACTATTGCACTAAAACTATTGCACTAATACATTTGAGCTAAAACTTTTGTATTAAAAACGCCATTATTTTAGCCAAACTCTTAGCACGAGCTTCGTCTCTAGTACTAAAACTTTTTACTGAAACTAATCCACTAGAATTGTACCTTGCACTGGAGATTAAAGGCTTTTACCTAATAAGCAATAAAATTCTGAACATCTGTCTACAATATCATATGCCTTAGTAGATATCATATCTGTTAATAGATAGGTAGGTATAGGTAACAATAAGTAGAAACTGCCAAAAGGTATGGCGAGCAATATTGCTTATTTTTACAGAGTATCGAGGTTTGATACCTTTAACTGTTTTAATCGTATATCAAATCACATCATATGGCCCCAATAGACACAAGTGTTTGCAAATTAAGCAAAACAAAATCTAGATGTTCGAATTAGGTAGAAATTTATATGCCTGAAAAGTAAGCCATGCAAAAAGCTTATAAGTAAATAAAACTAAAAAAATTAAATTACATGAAATGTGAAATTAATTCATTAAAAAATATATTTAACATATTATTTTACAGCTGAAGCAGATTCACATTAAAATGATAAAATAAAATTTAGTATGACCACAAAATAATGTAAAAAAAATATAATATTAATAATAAGAATATTAATAGATATAATACAACAAAATAAAATACAAATATATATATATTTTTTTTTTAATATTTATGGATAAATAATGACATAGTATATTTAAAAATTTTTATTGTAATATATATCTATATATTTAAAAATATTTTTATTATCATTAAATATTTTTGTGATTAATTTTTGGAATTTAATTGTTTTTTTTTTTTTTTTTTTTTTTTTTTGTAATTCCTTGCTTATATTTTGTATTTCTTTTTTTTTTTTTTTTTGTTGAGAACTTAATTTTTTTCATAAATATATATTTATTTTTATTAAATATTTATTGACATATTTTTTGAGTGATTATTTTATCAAAATTTTCTAAATTTTTGTTGCATTTAAACTTACGAATTTTTATTTTCTCTACCACATTTTATTGAAATAGTTTTCTTATATTTTTTCAAAATTTCAAGAGTGAAATATTCAAATTTACAATTTACATAATGCACTCGAGCTAAGTAAAAGCCACAAGTGGCAGTTGCAACAGGCGCTAAAGGAGGCGCCGCAAAGCAACTTTGCAACTCTCCAGTATGCCAGAGCTTTTGCAAAAAGGGCAGACGAATTTAAGCGTGTAATAACTTTTAACGGGCGCCACAATCCTTGGGGACTTAGCTGCAGCTCAAGTTCAAAAACTATGTAGCATTGCGAGTCGGTATAAACGGGGCCGCAGAGACACAATCGAAGCAATAAAAACGAGACCAGGCGACCAAAAATTGAAATACCGCAGGTGACTGACGCATGCCACACACACAGACAAACACACGTAGTTTTTTCTGCAGTCATAATTTACATATTTTTTGCCCAACGACCTGAAAAGTAGCCTGAAAAAAAGACAACAAAAATAAAGAGAGATAAAAAAAAAAAATTTAACAACAAAAAAGCAAACAGAACTTTTTTAGCTTTTGTTTTGGGATGCACCTTTTTTTGTTCGGAGGAGGTTTGTTGAAATTGAAAACGGCGTTGATTATAATGTCAATACTCATAAAAAAATAAAAACAGTTCGCGACACACACACAGAGAGAGACAGACGCGGGCAGAGCGTGTAAAACTGACAGGCAAAAATATCTGCCTTATAGAGCTGGGATCTCGCTCGGCTCTTGGGTGCGGTCAAAATTGGGCTTATTTTGTTTTGCTTGCTTGCGATTTTTTCTCCCTCTCCCTCTGCTTCTTCTGCTTTGTTCTTCGTTTTTTGGTTCGTTTGAGATACAGATACAAATGCAAAGCAAATGTATGTTCCATGTTATTCATTGGCACTTTCATGGACATTACTAATGTTTTCTTTACCTCATCCATGCTATTGTTGTTGTTGTTGTTGTTTGCAGCTATTTTGGTGTGTTTCTTCTGTTGCCCTAACAAAGGGTATATTGATTTGGGGCAAGCTGATAAGGCAGAGTCGAGTTGTACATAGATGAGCCATCGCATTGAATCTAACGTTGCCTCACCGACTTTCAATTCAATGTGAAATACATTTCTTTGACTCTTGAGAAATATTCTCGCTTTGTCTTTATATATTTGACTTTACTTGATGGGATTTTCATTATTCTAGCGGGGGTTTTTCCAAAGGTTTATTTCTTTGCGTTGCTGCCTTTAGTTGTTGGTTATGAATGGAACAATTTTGCAAAGTGAAAACCCAAGATTAAGTATTAAGTGAATACAATAGTATTTATTAAATATATTATATATTAACATTTATTGCTTATATAACATTTATTGCTCAGCTAATGTATTCGGTTGAGATAAAGTGCATAAGTGTATAGATGTTTTGCTTTGTAAGAAATTTTTTGGTTTTAATTATTTTAAAGAATATTAAATTGATTTGTCTTTCTCTATCCTCTGCCTCTGTGTGTTACTTTGCGCTCTTATAAATCGAATTCTATTTAACCTAAAACTGAAATGAATCTTTAGCTTATTATGACTACATTTAATGAACTCCCAACCCACAGCAAGAGTATCAAATGTTCGTTAGCTTCAATAAAGGCTAGCAACAACTACCTGTTGTTGTTGTTGCTGTTGTCGCTGATGTCCTGCGGCTGTCTCGCTGTCGACTGTCTGTCCGGCCGTCCATCCTTCAGTTTGTCTGTTTACCTGCTCAAGCCAAGAACGAAGAGTCAAAAACTTAATGCGCTTTGGCATGCTTTTAGGCAATAATTCATGGATTAACGCCATTTGGCTTAAGCTGATTTCTTGGCCGCTTTTAGCGCATTTGATTTCTGGATGGAACCTCACCTTTTGGGTGCTGAGCATCTTTTATTTTCGGCATTCCTCGGACGTGACTAATCAACTTGCTTACCGTCCTTTGCTTTTTTGGGCAAACACTCGCCCATCTCTCCCTCTCCCCTCTCCCACTCTCTGGCTCTTTGTCTATCTCTGTCTGTCTTTGGTTCTCTAATGATCTCTCGTTCGCGATTTGTATGGCGATTTGTTGACCACAACAAATTGCATTCTGAGGCGCCCATAAATAACATTTGTAGCCGTTGTCCTTGTACCTGACTTTGGACCCGGCCAGCACGTGCTAAGTGCCAAGCTCTGTGCAGTTGCTCATGGCTCATTAATCAATATGCCAAGTGACACTGCATGAAAGGGACGGCAAGTGTGTGTGAAGTGCGAGATGGACATGCAGAGCTTTTGATTTATGCACTCGAACTTTTCCAGCATTAGCCGAAAACAAAAAAAAAACAAAAAACAAAAGAAGAATAAAATAAAATGATATGAAAATCAGCTTGAACAATTCATAACTTTTCCTTTTTTGAGGGGTAGTAAAACTTGCAGCCAGTTAAGATTGGGGTAAAAACCCAATCAGCTCCCTTGGCACTATAGCACCCTTGCCCCAAATTCTGCTCCATGGCGCAACATTATACGCTCGCTTTGTTTTGGTGCCGCGCCAGGCGAAGTCCTTTGAGTGGGGCAAGGACGGGACACAGCTGCCTTTTGTGGCTGACTGACGGGCTCCCAAGTGGTGGGGGTGCTGCTGTTGCTGTTGCTGTTGGCTTCCGCAGCGCGAATTTCCGGCCATTGTTTCTCAATGCTCCCAGATGCTCCTCGTCCTTATGGTCCGCAGTCGCCATTTTCTATTTAGCTTAAAAGTTTTATTTGCATTCAGCGCATTTAATAAGCGCTTACTGTACTTCATCTGCCATTGTTGCCTGTCACTGGCTTCGGTTGAATTTCTGTTGTGTGTTCCTGCCTCTGCTGCAATAGTTGCCACTCTCTCGTCTCTAGTGTAGCGTCTGGCTTTAATGAACAAAATCCGCTTGCGGCCGTCAAAACCAGTGATAAAGTTGTCACAAAGTGCAACTAATTATAACTGCCAGGCCATTAGCTGTGACAATTCCAGCTAATTTAATGAGACATTAAAATCGATGTAGCTAATCAAATGCATGAGCGCTTCATATGGTCATAACATAAGGTTGGGACAAATCAACAGAGCAACTGTTAACAGCGAACGCGCTATCTAACAGACGCACAGCAGCCGAATCAGCTAAACATACAATGTAGCTAGTTGTTATATGTATGAAACTTGGTTTTGGAGACGACGACGACGACGCCGGCTTAGCCTCTGGCTTTTTGCTTCGCTGCTTCGTTTGGCTCGTGCGCTCCGCACACTGTTAACGCTGGTTTAGTTAGTCACTGCTTAAGTAATCATAATGCCGCTCTTTGGCACACGAAGCTGTTAGTCACTGCTCAAGTAATCATCATGCCGCTCTTTGGCAGCGCACGAAGCTGTCTCGACGTCGCTGTTGCCGTCGCCGTCGCACACGAACCGTATTACATGTCGTTTGACTTCGGCTTCGGCTGCTGTTGCTGTGGTTCGGCTGGCACATCTGGTTCGGCTAGTCGGCCAGCCAGTGCTTCAGTTCTTCAGTAGCCAACAGCGCAGCACGCGGATGCTACGCTTCGTTTTTTTCTTGTGGCCTGCGTTTACAAAAGCACAAGCAGCAGTAGTAGCGTGCTCTCTCTGGCTTTTGGCTCTTTAACTTTAAATTACACTCTCTGACGCTCTCACAGAACACACGCACACACACACGCCACACAGTCACACACACAAGCACAGTGACGACGAATGCTGCTGCTGTTGCTGTTGGCTGCTTCTGCTGCTGTTGTGTGTTCTTGAGTTGGCGCTGTTATTGTCGTTGTTGTTGTTGTGCGGTGGTCTCGGTCTCGGTCTCTGTTTCGGTTTCGGTTTCGTTTGTCTGCCTGCTGCTGCTGGTTTGATGGTTTGCGCGCTCCGCAGCGCCGTCCATATCGTCGCCGCTGTCGGCGTCATTATTGCTCTGCAGCTGCGTTCGTGCGCTTTTTGAAAATAGTTACAAGATGTTCATCGAAGTGAGCAGAACGCCGGAGCGGTGAATTGGACAAGAAAACAAAAAATAACAAAAGTCAACCGCCGTCAAAGATATCGCATGTGGTTGAACTGTAACTGAAAACTGAAATTCAATTTCAGACTGAAAAAGAATAAAAAAATGATAATAAGTGAACGCTGTTAAAATAAATAAAAACAAAATTATACAAATACAAATGCAAATACAAAGCACAAAGAGCACATGCTAAATCAGAACCAAGTTCCAAGTTCCAAAATAGATCCAAAATAAATACAAATACGTTTCGAAATTTGTGGCGCGAGTTTTTCAAGCATTTCCGAGCAAGAAATTACCAACAGCATCAGCTTTTAAGTCCATGTCCAAGTAAAGTGCAATCCATGCGGAGCTGCTGTTGTGTTATTTTTAAAACGCTGACCGCAGAAAATTTAACGCTAAAAATAAAACAGACCAAAAAATAAATAGAAAAAAAATAGATAAAATAACAAATACAAAATAAAAGCAAACAAAATACAAGAAAACAAAAATAATAGAAATATTATTGCAACGCGACGAGTTTTTCCTTTGGGCACTCGCTCTATCTCTATCCCACTCTCGCCCCCTCTCGCTCACCCTCTGTCTCACGCGGTCTCGCTCTGTAAAAATACCCACAAATGCAAAGGGTAAAAACTCGAAAGTGACAAACAACAACAACTGCAACATCAGCTACAGCAACAACAACAACATATCGGAAAATAAAATGAAAAGTGCGTGCAGCGGCATTTTCCACATGTGAGTGAAAAAATTTTTTTAGTTTCATTGCCCGACGCTAAAAATAACGCAGCAAACATTTTTGCTAGATTTTTTTAAAGACAGAGAGAAAAAGAAACAAATAAATGTAAATAAAAATAAGTTTGTAAAAAAATGCGAAAATAATCAACAAAATAAATGTTGAATGTGCCGAAGTGAAGTGCAAAATGCAAATTGATCAACAACACAAAATTTGGCATACAAACATCCAAATTTAACTAACACACAGGCAAAGAAATTCAAATAAAAAACATCAATAATCGAATTGCAAATTGAGTTGAAATAAATTGAAATTGCAAAAGTTTTTCTGCTGCAAGGGAAAAGATTCTTTTCATTTTCATCTTCTACTTTCGTGCAACCTCTCGGCTTTCGGTTACTTTGGAAGACAATTCTTGGATAACACACACACACACACACGCACACACACACAGCTATACATATGCATATATATGTATATGTATATCCAATTGCTGACAGTTTTCTGCATTAGTTTCACATTAAACTGCAGCGTGTGACAACTTCTTGGATTCTTTTGCATAGACGAACGAACGAACGAACCAAAAAGAAAAAAAAACTTTTTTGTTTCTGCGTTTCTTCTGCTTCTTCTTCCACTTCTTCTTTTCTTGTTGTTGTAATGCGGAATATTTTGGATACATTTGCTGTGGCAGTTGAAGGGTAAGAACCTTTTGTTAGAGCTGCTTAAGAAGGCGCGTAATTTATGGTTCTCAGTGCCATTTATTTAAATTTTAAGTTCTGCGTGGCAAACAAGGAATAAATTACGTATACGCTATGACGCATACGCAGAGTTGGCCATTTTGATCAATGCTGGATTATAGAGCAAAAAAATTGAAAATTGAAGTTTATGCAATTTTTTTTTATATAATTTATAAATTAATTTTTTGTCTTACGCTTGTACTATCAATTATTTTTTTCTTAATTTTTTTTCGCGTAGAAAACATTTTTTTTTAAGACATTTAATAAATGTATGAATGTAGAAATAATAATTTAAATATTAATTTTTTCTACATTATTTTTATATAAATTGAGGCCAACTATGATTTTAGTTATTGCTGAAATGAACTTGAGTTTTCATTAAATTTTTAAAAATATTTTTTAGCACAAAATCTTTTGCTAAAAAAACCAACTAAATATTTAAAAATTTATTTTTCTTTATTTGTAATCAAATAAAATTGCACTAAAAATTAAAAAATTTTGTAAAAAAAATAAGTTTACAATTTAGTTGGTATTTTTTAAATGTTATACTGAAAATAATTATGTAAGAACACAGCAAACTTCATTTGATGTAATATATACATTTATTTGTATATGTATAAAAAATAAACTTTTTGTGCATATGCAAAAATCTGTATTAAGTATACGCAACGTTAAATAATAAATTTGTGTAATTAAAGCTAAGAATTATAAATACATGTTGGGCTTCACGCCAATTTGATTGAGCGCTGTAAGAAAACATTTATAACTAATTAATATTATTAGAAGTACTTCTTGGAAGTAGCTTTTCCAGCTAAGAACGTAGAACAACAAAAGCTTGTACAGAATGAGAGTAAAGCAAGACGAGGAGGCAAAGGTAGAGCGGTGCATGTAACAAAGAAAGCAGCAAGAAACACGTATGTGCATGCACACGCGTGTGTATGTTTGTGTGTGTGTGTATAAATATAATGCTGCTTAGCAAAGTGCTTTGGCCATATCTCATTACAAGCCCAAGGATCATTGTAATCATCATCAAGACTTTTGTCTCGAATGCAGCACAAAGAAAAAAAAAAAAAAACATGACGAAAAAAGAGGGGGAAAAATACAACGAAATGAGAAATATATAAAAAGAACTTTTTCTCATTATCAAGAAGCAAGTGTTTTAAACTTTGTTGCCTTGAGAATGGATAGACGCAGCAGCAGTGGGTGAGGAGAGAGAGAGAGAGAGAGAGATGAGCTCACGCTCTCCCTCCACTGACTGGGCTGTCATTCAGGCAGTCAGTCAGGGCCATGGATATGGCCAGCTGGTCAGTCAACGTTTGGGGCGGCACGGTTCTTCAGACTTCAGTCAAGCGTCAAAAACGTGGGCCATAAAAAGCGCTGACAATTTTTACATCTGTCATAAATTGCGCGACACTCGTAAATCTATTTTCTGCATTTTATTTGTTTATTTGAAAACACAAATACGAACAGCAACGAGCACAATGCCAGTCGGCGGCAAGTGGGCGCCTGATTGATGTGACAATTCCTTAATTAATTTCGGAAGCAAAGATGCGCTTCGAACGCATTTAATAAGCAGATCAACAGCTGTACGAGAATTCTCTCGCTCTTAAGGGTAATACATCAAAGTGAATTTAATGGCAGTTTATTCACATTCATTAGGGGCATTCCCCTGAGTAGACAAACATGCATATATACTATACCTATCTATCTATATATAAATATATATTTAATTTAGTTATTTTCCCACGCCAAGTATTTTGGCAATTATCAGTTGAAGCTACAGAATTCACTGATAAGCATGTAAACAGTAAATCTCTCTCTCTCTCTCTCTCATCTCTCTCTCTCTCTCTGTGTGTGTGTGGGGAGTTCACTGACTTTATCTTTATCATTGCGCTCTGCTGAGTATTCAAACATTTGGCTTAACATTCTTCTTTTCTTTTTTGAGACTGCGCTCTTCGCTGAGCTTTTGATAAGCGCAAGACGAAATAACGAAAGAAAACCTTTTACAAATCAAAAACATTTGCAATCTTTATTATGACAGTTAGGTTGAGCTACAGGAATGTGAATGTGAGTGTGCAGACTGCCTCGCTTTGTTTGTTTTCCCTCTCCATTCTGTCTGTCCTCAATCGGGCTAAGTAAATATGCAGTTGCAGGTGGTTGTCGGGCATTCAAAATTCGAAATTATGCCAATGCACGCACAGATCAGATGTTGAAAGAAAGCAAATTTTCAGAAGTTATCTATATGCTTTGCCGTCCACTTTGATAAGTTTGTCTAACATTTACAATCGATATTTATCGTTAGCAATGCTTATTCAAAATTGTTAATCTAGAAAGAAATCAGAGAACTCTTAAACTCGCTCAATTTGTTGCTAAATTATGTGAATTCTTGTATTTATTTTAAAATTTAAATAAATATTATGAATTCTTACAATTTATCGAAAGCAAAGCGATATTTATCTATGTCAATTCTACATCAATCGACGGGGAATTTTATTTTATAAGGCATAACTTCTATTGCACGAGAATTTCGTATCCAGATTTAAGCATTATAAATATTAAAACAGAAATTTTTATTTTATTGGTTTTTTTTTTAAATAAAAGAAATCTATATTTATCTATTAGTTTCAAAGCTGGGTTTCAATATGCCTAAATTTCTGCTCAAGATGAACATTCTCATTTTTCTGAATTTTTTTTATTAATAATTTATTATATTTACAATTTATAATTTATATTTTATAATAATTATTATTCATTTTTATTTTTATTTTATTTTTTTATTGCCTAAATTTCTGCTCAAGATAAGCATTCTCATTTTTCTGAATTTTTTTAATGTTCATATAATTTATTATATTCACAATATTTTATATTTTATAATTATTATTATTCATTTTTATTTTTATTTTATTTTTAAAATATTATTTAAATTTAGCTAATTTTTCATGGAAACTTTACAAATATATTTACCATATCCAATTGCCTGCTTTGAGTATAACATTCTGTAACAGTGCAATCAATGTTAAGTATGTAGATTACAGAATGTCATAACAAATGTTAAGTCACATAAATATGCATATAATTGCACTTCCATATAATTTGGCTTGCTGCATGGCCCAATTCGATCGCACAAAAGAATGAGGAAGAGTAAGATAGGAAGGGAGAGAGAGAGAGAGAGAGCAAGCGTCTGTAGGAGTCAGAGTGAGAGAGTAAATGTTGCTTGTTAGCATACAGAAATATTTGTATCTTAAATATGCAGAAAATATTGCATCTTTTGGCTGCTTCGACTGTTGCTGTTGTTGTTGCTGCTGCTGGGGCTGCTGCCGGCACTTGTGCCGCCCACCCAATTAGCTTTTTGGCTGGTCTTTTTGTGAACTGCAGTAAATAAGCAAAAACCAAAAATTGTGCGCCATATTTCGCAGCCAACGCACATAAATAAGCTTTAGTCCAAAGCCAACTTGGCCGAGGTTGCTGTAGATGGATACAACGTGATGTTGTTATTCTTTTGCTGCCGTTGCCGCTGCCGCAGCGGCTGCTTGTTCTTCCACTGCCGTTGGGTGGCAGCCACCAAAAGTAGCTGGCAAATGGCCAAAAAGGCATGGCCAAATGTGCCGCCGCTGCTGCTGCTGCTGCTGCTGCCATCTTTGAATTTGTTTTCAGTCTTGGCTACTGTTGAGGCCAATTGCGCTGCCGCTGTACTTGAAGATGGGATCCTCGAGTAGCAGCAGCAGCAGCAGCAGCCGCACTAATAAATAATTTTAATTGTATACACATTGCTAGTTGCTGTTGTTATTGTTGTTGTTGTTGCTGCTCCACTTTATTGCACAAAAGGCGGTCAAGAATATGCCAAAGATACCGCCAGCAACAACATTTGCAACAAATTCTCATTGTTTTACTCTAACACACACACGCACACTTATTTTAGCTACAAATTGAAAAACGTGTTCAACGACCAATTGGGCCCCAAGCTATGTGTGTGTGTGTGTGCGTGTTATCGGTCTCTGACGTGGCTCAAGCCCTCCAGTTGCCAATTGGCAATTGCCATTTGGGGTTTCGGTTTCAGTTTCAGTTTCTCTTGGCTTTTGCTTTTGCAGTTATGGTCATGTTTACAGGGCAAACTTTTTGGATGTGCTGATAAGCCAGCTATGATGAGTCTTCCAGCTTGTTTGACTCATCGAACACGTCTTGAATACATAAGACCCGCGCCACAGTGCGTCTGCCTGCTCCTCAGGTGTATACCTGTTATGCTGGCATAGAGATAGACAACGCTGTTGCTGACCAATTGCTAGCATATTGCGCATACGCCTCGTTAAACGTCGCCTTCATTTCTGCTTTCTGCTGTCTTGGTCACGTCTTTAGCATGCACTTTGCGCCTGCATTTGCCCCATTCGCTGCTGTCTCAGCTACTGCTGCTGCTGCCGCTGGCTGGCGCACACTGCATTGGGACGTGCGAATCGGAGACTAAAACCAAGCGAAACTATTTACTAAGTGAGGTGCTCTGATTTCAAATGTGCACTTAACAACATTATGCCAGACAAGCTCATAAATATATATACACATATATAAATATATATGTATGTGCTCTTATTTACAAAGTACCTGGAAATTCTATATTAGTCAATGCATATTTCAGGTTTAACGCGAGTTCATAGTGCAGCTTGAAGAATAGTTGGAAGAAATATTTGATTATATAATCATTTTAAAAAGAAAAATAAAAAACAAACAAACAAATAAATGAATAATTTAATAACAAAAAATAAATAAATAATAAACAAAAATATATAAATTAATTAATAATTAAATAAACTAATAAAATTATGAACAAATCAATATATTATTTAATTATTAATTAATACATATAATATAATAAGAATAAAAACTAAATAGAAATTTAAAATTATTAAATAATATATTTAATAAGTAATATTTATTTGTTATATGAAAATATAGAAAAATACAAATGCATAAAAATAAAATAAAAATAAAAATGAATACAAATAAATAAATTAATTAAAAAGGATATTTATAGCTTAATTTTAGTTATAATAATAATAATAATGAGCATAAATATGGTATACATAAAGCAATAAATAGACATAAATATAATAGTGTTAAATAATTATACATAAAAGTAAAAAATAAAAATCATCAATGATAAACAATTATTACACAAGAAAAAATACAATTAAATAATTTAATAAAAAATTGTATGATAAATAATAATATTGCAATAATATGAATAAAAGAAAAATGTAACAAAAGAAAATATAATATATTATAAAAAATAAAATAAAAATGTTAAAATCAATGCTAATAATTATGATTTAAAAAATACCAATATTGGCAACAAATAATACTAGAATAATACTAGAAAAATAAGTAGACAAATATGCATCTTTTAAAAAAAATACTATTTATAATAACCATAATCAATGAATAGCAGTAATAATTACTATGTTAATTTCTCTAAATATAGCTCTGCATGAGGTTTTTCATTCACGTTTTATATGAACATGAAAATTAGATATATATTTATACAGCACTCGCAAATCGAATTAAAAATTGAGCTGAAATAGAATTCTTATTATTAGTTAGATCATATAAATCTATTTTTAAATGAACAATAATTAAAACATTTAGTGCAAAGCCAAAATTCATTAGCATGCAAATGAATGATTTATAATTGATATAATATAGTATATTTAGTTTCAGCAATATTTTATTGTTTGTATAATATTTTTATTCAATTTAAAAACAATTTTTCTCGTATGCAATTACAGTATATTATATTACTGTCTGTAAAAAGAAAACAAATGTTTGCGAAATGCATTTTTTTGTACCAGAGTTCGTTATGTAGGCACTTGAAGGCGCTTTTCGCTTTTCGCTTGCCCTTGCAACGCACAACGTCTTGCCTCTCCCTCTCGCCCTTGCTCACACTCTCTCGCTGCCGCCGCCTGACTGCTGCAGCGACAGTGGCGACAGCGTCGTCGGCATTTATTGTTGCTTGTTATTGCTGCTGCTGCTGCGGCTGCCAGTTGTTGTTGGTATTGCAGTGAGCTCAATGCGCTCGATATCTGCTGCCAATACACACACAGATGGACACACCCACACAAACACACACACACACACACACATACAGCAATGTAGGTGCGTTGTATTTATGCGCCTCAATTCTGGGCCAAGGTAGTTTTTATCTTTCTACTCTTTTCGCTGCTCACTATTGTTGCTGTTGTTGTTGTAGTCTTGTTTGCTTGCTTATTTGTTATTGTTGTAATTGCAATCCTTGAAATTGTGTTTTCACACACACACACACACACACGCATACTCACGCAATTACAAACGCAAATAAGGCAATGGGCACATTTTTGACCGCTATTTATGCTGTCACGTCTTCATCCGCCTGCAACACACAGTGAGTGAGAGAGAGAGAGAGGGCAGATGAAGAACCTTGTCTACCTGCCTCTCTTGCTCTCCTGCCTGCCTGCCTGCCTGCCTTGGCTCTCTCCCCTCAAGCATTCACAACTTTTATTTCGCTGTTGCTGTTGTTGTTCTTTTTCACATTTATTTATTTAATTTTCGTTTTCGTTTTTATTTGTTATTGTTGCTTTTATCTGCACGTTTCTTCTCTATTAGTCACATTTTTTTCGGCGCTTTCTGTTTACGAAACAAAACACAAATTGGATGTGTATACAAATTATATATATATATATATCTATATTGTATATGTAAAGTACACACACACATGTGTATCTGTGTGTATTGCTGTGCAATCTTGTGGGCTCAATAATTTCCACTTATAAGATGTGTACTTTACAGCACACATGATATCATGCCCGACTGTTTATAGTTAGTTTTAACTGTTATATGATACTGGAAATACATGTGTGTGTGTGTCTGTGTATATAGATACTTCCAAGAGTATTATCATAAAAGCGTATCATGATGACTTCCTAATAAACATATATGAATGTAAATGAAGAGTTTGTTTTAGACAAGTCTTATCGGCCTTCACAGACAAGGGACAAACTTCTAATAGAAATTAATAGAAAAAATAAAAAATAAAAAAATTTAAAATATATATATAAAAATTAATATATACATACACATATATTATATATTAAAATATCCAAAAAAAAAGCTTTTAAATTATATAAATTACCAAAATAATTATAAAAGTAATAAAAAAGTAATAAAATAAGTACATATACTTTAAATAAATAAATAAATATAAAATAATACCAAGCATATTATAAAATAAAAATAAACCTAAAATACATATATAAATATATTTATTTTTATTTATTTATTTATTTATTTTTTTTTTGTAAAAGTTTTCAATATTAAAACATTTTTAGTTTTACGAAATTTATTCATGTAAAAACTGTTGCTAAATGTGTTAGCTTCATTTTTCTTATTATTAAATTAAACTAAAATTCAGATATGCACTTTTAACACTAACTACAATTATTATAAAAATGAAATTGTATGTAAACCTTTATTAGCATCCCTTGTTGGCTATGCAATAAATATGAAATGAGTTTGGATTTTAGCCGTAGCTGCCGCACAACATTTAGTTAGCCTTTGATGTCCAGATATGCATTTAAAATATTTACACATTGAATTTCAATTCGGATTGAAGCATGCCAGACAATTTTCCTATTGGAAATTGAAAATGTTGCCCATTTAAATTTTTGATGGCGCTCGCTCTGGTTTTATTTGAAGATGCCTGCTGCGAATTTCCATTACAACAATTGCCACTTGCAACAATTGGTTGCCAAGTCAAATGAATACAATTGCCATGCCCCTGCCCCCTGCTCCCCGCCCCCTTCCACACGCTCTACCCTTATTCTTCGCTCTTTTGCCCGTCCTCACACAGCTTTATGCCATTTGTTCTGCCACGCCCCCTCCCCACGTGTCCCTCCCCGCTTTATGCTTTGCCAGCCGACTACTGTCAATGCCATTGATTTGAGTGTGCGACTTATGTTTGCCAGCTGAACGCCTTTCAGCTCCGACTCCTCACGCCTCGCTCCAGTCTCAGCCTTATTTGTGCTGTTGCCCTTGCTGCATATCCTCTAGTCCTCTTAGTCCTTTGGGTCTGCTTTACACTCAGTTCTCTTACAGTTGCTGGGAAATCAATGGCTTTTCCTTGCCCTCGTCTGTTCAGCCACAGCGTTGCCTTTGTCTCTGCCACTAGTTCCATGCCACAGACGTCACTCACACACACACACACACGCACATATATGTGCTGCCTGCATCCTGGCTAAAAGTGCAAAGAAAAATGTTCGCTGTGCAAACTTTGTTGCCAGCTTGTTTTACTTAAATTTGTATTTGCCACGTACGTTTTGCAGTTAGCTCTGCTCCTCTACCTCCTCTACCTCCTCCCTCATCGTTCTTTAGTTTTTCACAATTTTATAAGCCCAACTTACTTATCCAACCTGCCAGCCCGTTAAAAGTCTAGTTATTTCTTAGTTTCATTGTGTTGGCCTTAACAAGTTGCCCGAACTTTTTCAAGAGCTATTTCTCCACTCCTTTAGCTATACTATGTACTACGCTTATACGGCTTTTGTATAGCTGCGGCATCCGAAGCTTTGCTTATGCAACATCCATGTGAAATGAATCTTGATGCTCATGCATATACGCATAATCAATAGCTTTATCTCGTTCTATCTCCATTTCGCTCTTCCTCTCTTCTCATTTCTCTTTATGCATCTAGACCATCTCTCAGTGCTATGTTTGTTTGTAGATCTGGCTAGAGTCCCTGGGGGCCTTGTTTAGATTTATTGCTTTTTCGTTTTATTCTCGGGGCTCTTTTCACTTGATAATTGATGAATGTTGTGAGTGCTGCATGCGCACTCACACACACACTGACACTCACACATATATAACAAAGAGGACTCCACTTTTCATAGCTGTATTCGAGTTTTGCTTTGGGCATTTGTTTATTTGCATGACAAATGCTCAGAGATCAGCCAAAAAATAAACAATGACATGTCAATCAGTGATTCAATTAAGTCAAGTGCAGCATACACGCGCGCCATGTTTAATGCCAGTCGAGAAATCATTTGCTTCAGCTTCAATTGCGTTCATTTTGAAGCACAGGCCACAGACCAGAGCACGCAATGCCGCAAGGACACGGCAGGACGATAAAATGTCTGGCAAGGAAGACGTGCCAAAACGCCAGCTAAGTAGGCAACGACAACGGCAACAGAAAATCAAAACCTGTCACAAAATAAATGTCAACAAACAAAGAATGTAAAACAACAATTAAAAAGTGCTGCAGTTGTCAAAGCACGACTAAAAGATATCCTAGAAAATAACATAAGAAATATATATAGCAGAGCTATGTTTGATTTAGAATACTAATATATAACAAAATTGAATTATTGAATATTAAATGCGCTGTAGAGTTTAAGACAAAAGCTGCAATAAAAAAAAAAAAAAAAAAAAAAAAAACATAATATATAGAATATAAAATAAAAAAACATTGAAATATAATAAATGCAAATATAAAATACGATATATAAATTCTGTAACATTATTCAAAAATACCATTTTGAATATACGAAAAATCCAAAATTAAATATTTGAAATATGAAAAAATATATATTAAATACGTAATATTAAGAAATTAACATTGAAATATAAAAAAGGAAAAAAATAATTATTAATAAAATAAAGAATTTCTAAATGTTAATTAAATGAAATGTAAAATAAAAAAAAAAAAAAAAAAACAGTATAAAATAAATTTAAAAAATATCAAATATGTGTATAATAAAATCTTTTAAATATGAAATACATATTATATAAAATGAAATAAAGCAGAGTAAATTAAATATGATTATGATATACATTAAAAAATATAAAAAAATATAAATAAAAATTAAAAAATATTTATAAAATTAAAAATGAAATATGCATATAAAAATGAATAAATTAAATATGATTATGATATACATTAAAAAATAAAAAAAATATAAATAAAAATTAAAAAATATTTATAAAATTAAAAATGAAATATGCATATAAAAATGAATCATGCAAAATTAAAAAATATAAAAAAATAATCATTTTAAAATATGATAAAATACAACAATAAATTATATAATAAATATATGAATAAATAAAAATAAAAATAAATATATAAAATATTAAAAAAATATAAATAAAATATAAATAAATAAAATACATATAAAAATATAAAGAATCTTAAGCTAGGCAAGCAGAAACATTGAAAATATTCGTTGTCAATTCCATGCCACACTAGTACTAAGAGCAAAGCTCTAGGCAGAATTTAATATTCACTTCATTAGTGTCAATTCAGCTGCTCACATCCTTTCACTTGCTGATTACAGGGTATTTCGAGCTAACAACAACAAAAACAACTGTGGGATAATTTAATAAAGCCGGCAAACAAATATCTCAAGGGGGCGCCACAGTGCAAAGACGTAGACAGTTGTTTATAGTTGTGTGTGTGTGCGAGTGTGTGTGTGCGAGTGTGTGTGTGAAAGTATGTGTTACTGCGTAAATGATTGTCGGCGCCTGCTGATGACAAGTGTTGCGTGTTTTGAATATAGGACTAGGGTACTTGAGCCCACTTACACACTCATATACGCTCATACACACACATACGCACACGCACACGAAAAATACACGCACTCAGATTGTCAGACAAGGCTTGTATGAAGCACGCCCTTCTAATGACAGAGCTGGCGAACTTCTCAAGTTGGGGCTTGATTATGATGTGATATAATGTAATACTTGGCGGGGTTATTTGTCAACGCAAAGTGTCACTTCAGCCAAATAAAAAAAAACCAGAGAGAAGGTTATATATGAGCCTTGAGGCAAAAGCAACAATTGTCACAGAATTTCTTATGACTTTAGCCGTATGTGATTTGCACAAAGATTAGCTGAAGCTGTCTAAGTAGTTCAGGCATTTCTTTAACTCAAATAAGGCTTAAAGCTTACAATTCATTTGCCCATTTTCAGTATCGCATTCATTTCCCCTCAATGAATAGGCATTCAATGTTTCACGCTGGCTTTCAATAGAATTTTGGACCTCCTCCTTGAAAAAAACACGCCTCATTTGTTGCGTATTCAAAAAGTACAGCGAGCACAGCGAGTATAGCGAGAGTTTTATCAGCTCTCGAACGCTATACAGTTGCGCTGCCATCAATCATCTGGCTAACATGGCGCACGCCCACCGCCCAATCGCTTCGATGTTCCAATCAAAACAGCAAATGTGTCGAACAACAACATATGCAACAAGTAAGAAAGCTGTAGTCGAGACTGCTCGATTACGAAATCCCCTGAGCCCTTCTTCGAACGAATAATATTCCAAGAATTATTCGATTCATTTCTGCACGCATGCAAAACCACCCGCACACATAAACGCTGATCTCCGCTTATATACATGTATGTGTGTATGCATGTGTGTAAGCATTGCAAGCGTCTTGCTGTCTCTCTCTGCCTTTGTTGCTGCGCCGCATGGGTTTTGATGAGAAAACTTTGATGATTAATAATTCTGTTTCTAGATGGACAATCGTATTGATATCTTCAGATTATGATTATGATATTAATAAATATATGCTAAACCAAACTGCATGTCTCTAGTATTTGAAATGATTTTTTTTCATATTTGGGGGTGGTGGGGCGAAGTGGGGACCGTAATCCAAAATCTGACAAAAATCGAAATTGTATTAAATTAGTATCTATATATATGCAGAAGACTTGGAGACTCTAACTCTAAAGATGAATTAGCTAGAATTTTATAACTGGTTCCCGATAAATTCGTTTATCGATAACTTTTCAAATATACAAGTTATCGGATTTCTGAAACAAACTCGTACTGCGCGTGCAATATACGGACCTAACACAAAAAGAATGAACTCTCTAGCTTTTGTATCTTCGGAAATCGACGCGTTCATACATACGGACGGACGGACGGACGGACGGACGGACGGACGGACGGACGGACGGACGGACGGACAGACGGACATGGCTATATCAACTTTTCTCGTCACCCTGATCAAGAATATATATACTTTATGGGGTCTGCCACGCCTCCTTCTGCCTGTTACATACTTTTAACAAAACCATTATACCCTGATTTCCCATTTTCAATGGGCTCAGGGTATAAAAAGGACAGCCCAATCTAAGGTTATGGCCGGCATATGTACACCGTGCGCCTAAAAGGCTGCAGCAATTTCGTTGATTAGTCCGGTGTCTGCGGGAATTTCGCTTCGTTTCGTTTCTTGCCAAACTTCTCTGGCTCCTCACCTCGCTGCCTCATCAGCTCTCTGTCTCACTCTGCCTTGCTGCTGGCTATTGCCACACATAAAAACTAAACGCCCTACACACACTCGCACACACGCATGCACATAATTGATACACAGACATACACGCACACACTCGCACACTCACAGTAACAGCAAACGACGCTTACGAAGTTTTTCTCGCTTTGCAATTCCCTTTTTTTATACACTGAGCAAATACCTGAGCTATTTGGGCAAGGTTTTTTTCTGAGCGTATTTTATAAATTATATATAAATTTTAATTTATTTTTACATATTTTTTTTATATGTATTTTTTACAATTTTAAACATGTATTTTTTAAATAAATAATTTGTATTAAATTAAATTTATGGAATTTAAAATATTTATTTTTATTATATTTTTCGCAGAAGCAAATCTTTTTGTGAACAATTTTAAGTGCAAAAGAAATCTAAAAAAAAAATAAAAAATAAATAAAGAAAATAAAGAAAATGTTTAGCAAAATTTGATATGCATATTGCAAAAACATTTCAAATCGATTAAGTAAAAGCCCGCAAACCATTTTATCAGCGAAACATGCCATCAATTTATTTAATTTTATTTTTATTAGTTTGAAACTGAGCTAGGCTTGTTGCTTATGCTAGCGACAGCTTGTTATTTGTCAATCAATCAAACAATTTACTTTGATGCTGAGTTTTAAATTATGCCTAAAAAGAATTACAAAAATATGAAATGAATAAACTAAAAGTCTTTTAGCTTTTATAAAAATTCTAATTTAAATATCTAATATAATTTTCATGCAACAAATAATATGCATTAATAATATTTTCTTTTCATATATTACTTAAAAATTAACTAAACATTTATGCATTTTTTAAAAGTGTTTTTTAGATATACTATTATTTTATTTTTATTTTATTTTTTTTTTTTAAATTAATTTCTTTTTATTTTATTTTTTTTTTCATGCATTTAAATAAATTAAAATATTTTAGCTATGTTTTTTACGAATATTTTGAATTTAATATTGCTTAAAAATTAACTAAAGAAATATGCATATTTTTTTAGGACTATTTTTTTTTAGACATATATTATATATTAAATATTTTTAAATTAAATTTTTTTCTATAAATATATAAATTTTTTTTTTATGTTTTAACTACATTTTTAAGAATATTTTTAATTTTATTTATTTATTTTATTTTATTATTATTATTTTTTTTTTGTATATGTTAAAAGTTAAATGAATCTTTGCATATGCATATCACGCTTTGCGCACATTTAAAATTCTGTATTAAAATGAAAATTAGAATACTTTTATATTTTGATTTTGATATTAAAGTAAAGTTCATAACTTTTATGAGCTACTCGTCAAAGTAAAAGCGCATTCATATTTCGCATATTTTTGACTGTGCTCTGGGCGTGTGGCTGACTGTGTGTGCGGCTGGCTGCTGGCTTTTATGATTACTAAACAGGCCTTAATGCACACATACACATACATACACATATATACGTGTGTATATATATTATTTGTGTACTGGCAGCATCGCAACCTTCTTTAGCTGGCTGCCCTTAGCTGTTGGGCACCTTTTTTGGCACAGGTGCACACTGATATATGGCAGGGGCCAAAGTCGTTTCGAGCTGGGGTCCTCTGATATATGTTGGCCACGTGGCAGGCCGTGCTGGCATGTTACAGCCAAGATACCATCGCCGAAAAGACCACACACTGCCACCACCAGCACCACCGGCACCACCAGAGCCACAGCCACAGCCACAGCCACAGCCACCCTTGCTGGCCACCTTGTTATTTTGGCAGTCGCGCATTTGAGTTTCTAATCAAGGTTATTTTATGCCTGCCAAGCGCGTTCTTAATGCCCAAATTACATTTTTAGTTATCGTTCTTGGCTCTGTGGCTCTTCTGCTCTGCTCTGTTCAGTTCAGTTCAGCTCAGTTCTGTTGGCCTTGCCTTTATGTGGGTGTTTTGCGGCTGTCATTTGGCATGCTGCTCTTCTTAACATTTTGTTGGGCAATCTAAGCGGCATTTTGGCAACGCGTCGTATGCGTGATAAATTCAAGTCGCTTTCGCTTTATCCCTAATGCGGCATGTTTAGACATTTGCAAGCAGTGAAGAGAGAGAGAGGGGGAGGGAGAGGGAGAGGCAGAGAGTTTTTGTGGCCGCCAGCTAATTGGACTCGTGCATCCGGTGGCTCTACAATACAATAACAAAAGCCAATGACAATTGTGTGTGTCTGTGCCAAGACAGGATCCATTATCGTTACAGTCAGAGCAAAGGCGTGTCTCTGCTGCTGTTTGCCTTGACTTGTTGGCTGCTTTAACTGTTGGCTGCATATGCAGCATCAATTGAGCCAAAAAAAAAAGCAACATGATAATCATAATGAACACGAACATTATTGCGATGTCTGTTGTTATTGTTGTGTCACATGCAAATCGCTTGCCCAACCAATTAGTTTTCACAGTTGCATTAAAAGTGACATCAAACACATGCATATTTATATATATATATACATGTCTGCATGTGTGTGTGTGTGTGGCTGTTTGTGTCCTGTTTAATGGACTCGACTGGATGATGCTATTCATCATCAATCAATACAACGATTGCGCCGTCGCTGTATTCGGGTCAAAAGAGTTTGTCAAACGAGCGACGCTGCATTGACTGTCTATATGGCTGTGTATATGTGCGTATCTGTGTGTGTGTGTGTGTGTGTGTATCTGTGTGTTTATTTGTATATCTGTGCAGAGCACTTAATGCGGCCATAAGCAAGGATACGAATACATGACAACATGCATATCTGGGCCATTGGCATTAAGTGCTTGTCAATTTGCATTGATTTGACACTTTTTTTTCTCTCGAATATACAAAAGATGCATTTAAAAGCGCTTGAATATGTTAAAAAGGGCATAGTAATGTTAAGGACTGCAAGATACACGCTAGTTTAAATGGATGTTTAGGAATGGGTGTACGTAGTGTAGCCTATTCAAAAGAAGGTTTAGATATAGATATGTAGATATATATCTATAAGAGACTCAATACTTAAAAGCTAAAAAATAAATGTATTAAGCAGATATTTAAGAGTTCATTTATTTGCTTGTTAAAAAAATATTTTAAAAAAAAAATAAAAAATATATAAAAAATATATCAAAAATAAATATACATAAAAAAATATATATAAATTATATAAAAATTCTTTATGTTAATACAAAAATAGATTAAATGCCGAAAAAAAAAACTTTCGTAGGCTTAAAAGTCAGAAATGTCTCGACAAATCTAAAGAGAAATCAACACATTATAAATATTTAACGAATAAAAATCCCTTGTCTAGAATTTTAACTCTCAATCTTAATAAATATGATTTTTTTAAATGAATAAAAACCTTAAAGAAATCATATAATTTGCACAAAAACAATTTCGCCCTTTCAGTAAACTTTTCACTTAATATAAAATTTTGATCTGCTTATCTACTATCTTTGCAGCTGACATGTTCAAGGGCAGCGCAGAGTCAAACACTTTATGTTTTCGGTAAGTGCAGTCCGATAGATATTGAATAAATAAATAATAAATAAACAGAGAAAGTCGTTAAAAGTGAAATGTGCCCAAACAATTTAAACTTTTGCGGCAGCCAAAAGACGCGACTCGGCCGGGTGCTCGTAAATGTTTGCGGCTGCTTTGCCACACACATACACACACACACGCACACACACACAGGCAGTTACAAACTCTTAAATAGCTAATCAAAAATACATACACAAACACCCACGCAGAAGGCGCTGACAGTGTAGAAAAGCCGGGCATATGAGGCAAATTCATATGCACATATACAAGCTTATATAAAAGAGCTCGAAAGGTTTTGCCGCTGTCAAAGCAAATACAATTTGGCAAACGCTTTTGCAGCATATATACACATATGTGTACGTATATATATCTTTATGTATGTGTGTGTGTGTGTCTGCGTATTAATTTGATAAAGTTTATTAGACACGGAAACCGAGCGTAACCCAAGTCCTTAAATTAATCATACGCCATGTCAGGCGACAGTCTATATACATACATCTTTGTAGTATATATGTATTTCAAATTATATTCACTCCACATGGCAATTTGATTAAATTTAGGACCGTTTTGAAGAACTTTAAGCATTTAGCTGGCTTTGGCCTGGTTGTTGTTGTTGTTGCTGAATTTGTTAAGAGCAGAGCCATGCGCCTAAATTGTCATTAGTTCAAATCACATGTCATTGACAGCTCAAGTTGACCTCAAACTCAAACAGGGTCTATATGGACAATATACAAAGGGTATATGGTAATATGTGAACGAGTGCACAAGCGGAGTCGCAAGGTATGCATACACTGAGCGAAAAAGGGGTAAATGAGTATTGGTAAATGTTTAAAATCAATTTCGAGTAGCAAATTTTCAAATTTGTATAATAATTTTTTTTTTACAAATTTAAAAAAAAAAAAATTATATACAAAATATTTTTAATAAACTTAAAATATATAAAGATAATATTATTTATTAATTATAAAAAATGATATCAAATTTAAAATTGAAATAGAAATACAAATTGCAATAGAATTTTGAATTTAAATTCAAATAGAACTAGAAATTGCAATAAAATTTTTAATTTTGTATATGAAGAATTTTCATTTCATTTTAATTATTTAATATCATTTAAATTCTTTTTTTCTGTATAAAATTAAAAAAAAAAATGTAACGTAATTTAAATAAATATCTTATAATCAAGTAATTTAAATTAAATAAACAAAATTTTAAAAATTAAATGAAAGAAAATTAAATATTGTGTCGGAATACAGTTAATAAAATTTGATTTATATTTTCTTTTTTTTTTCTTGACTCTAGAGCGCATGCTTAAATTTACCTTATGATTATTTTCTTATATATTCATATATATTTTTTTTTAGATTTTATTATACATTTTTAGTTACAAAAATGTTTAATAAAATTTTATTTCTATTATTTTTTTCTTATTTATTTTTTTATTATTATTATTTATTATTTTTTATTATTATTATTTTTTTTTTTTTAATTTTATATTTTTAGTTTAAATTATTGCTTAAAAATATTTGAAAAATATTGTGCATATTTATTTATGAATTTAATAAATTTACAAACAACCAAAATTTACTACAAACAATATTTCTATGTTCCACATTTAACATTATGCGAGATTCTTTGACTGTATGTGGCGCTACATATAAATATTTATACCCACATGTATATTTATATGTGTATGTATATATGTCAAGCGCTTTGTTCCAAGTGTGAACTATTGTTGTTTGTGTGTTTGCTTGTTCGTTGGGCGCTTAAATGTTTGCCAACGTGTCAGGCTGCTGTCAGTGGCAGTTGCCTCTTGTCGTCCTGCTCCTGCTCCTGCTCATGCTATGCCAAATGCCACATATGGTGGCGTCTGTTTTATGACAGTTCATTGATATTCATTCGAAAACGTGGCTGTGTGTGTGTGTGTGTTTAACCCTTTTGTGCCTCACTTGACTGCCGCTTAAATTGCCTTCAATGTGGTTGCTAGACAACAAATGTGAGCCGCCCAGGAAATTCAATTAAAAATCGCAAATGACATTGAGAGCGCCTGCAATGTATGTGTGTGTGCGTGCCCACAAATCGGCTTACGTCGTACGTAGTCCTACGTCCATAGCACTGGCTGGCAAATGTGCTCAAGTGCCAGCAGCTGGCAAAGTCAATCACAAGTTTGATTTCCTGTGCCGTGCTCGCACTCTTTTGCATACTTTTTATTGCATACTTTGCTGCGCTTTGCAGCGCTTCCTCTGGCCGCACAATCAATATGGCCAGCAGATTCGTTATAGATTCATGTCGGGCATCCATCCGTACTTTCTTTCTTTACTTATTTCTTTTTTGTGTGCCCAGAATCCATTTTTGTCTTTTTCTCTTCTTTCTTTTGTTGTTTGCCATGCATATGACGGGGCGTGTGCACTTTTTATGCGCATCTTCAGCGGCTGCTGTTGCTTCTTCCTCTTCTTCTTCCTCTGCTGGGCTGCAAGTTTTTGTTGCGGCAGCTGTTTGGCATTTTCTATTCATTTGCTGATTTTTCTGCATTTTTTCTGTGGCAGTTGGCAAACTCTTGACGGAAATAATGTTTTATATCTATCTGCTTTGGCTCACTCAACTCGTTTGGCTTTAAAGTTCAAGTGTTTTGGGGCGCAAAGTTCTATGAAAACAAAAAACCAAAGCTCACCAAATCTCATCAATTTTTCAATGCACACCTGAGAGCGCTGGAGCAACAACGGCAGCAGCAGCAACAGCAGCAACGGCAGTATCAACAACAAAATTAGCCAAGTTTTCTGGCCAAGTTCCAAGCGAAGCGTAAATTTCATCCAGCCTACAAAATACATTGATATACATCTCTCTCTTTCTCTCTCTCGTTCTCTCCCTCTCTCCTCTCTACAACTTTGCCCTGACAGCAAGACACTTAATCCGCACGTTTACACCTCAACGCACACACACAAAGTCCATAGCAAAAGGGGCGGCTGGTTAAGGGGCTGCGGCTGAAGTCGCAATAAATTCGTGTATCTACTTAATAATTAACTGGCAAAAGTTTTTGGCACCACAACAAAAGAGCCCAAAGGCAGCCCCATAACAATATGAGCCCAGACAGCACCCAGTGACAGGGGCTAGCATTTAATCACAAAAGGCGGGGAGTTCTTTGACGTGATAAACATATTCACAATAGTTCAGCAGATCCTAAAAGAACAACTTTAATGTGCAAGGCAGCTGACATAGAAGATGGTCGAGATCTCACTATCTCGCCCTCTCCCACTCTCTCTCTATTAAGTCTGTTTGTGTAATGGATAACAAGCTCTTTAAGTAATTGATGGAGGTTGAGCTATTGATACTGTGAAATCTTACTGTTTAGCTTAACAATTTTTGTTAATTTTTAAAGCTTCTTTCGTCAAGCAAAAATGTTTAAATAATTGATGATATATTTACTTATCGATAACTGACAAGCGCTGACAGATAACGATAACGATAAAGCTTTGACAGATTTTAGGTTAGAAATTTCTAATATCAAAGCTGAGTTGACAGCGGATGAAGATGAAAGTATTTGAAGTAGAGATGACAGAAGATGCTGTGTATATGATAGTAATTATTAAAGGGGGCGTGGCAAATCTATATCTATCTATATGCTATATATGCTTCAGACTCGACTTACTCATATGTGACTTGAATCAAGCTAAAGGCCACAGCTGCAGTTCTAGTTAGCTTTGATTTTAAATATTAGTAAATTATTATTATAAATAAATTAAATTATTAAATAAATAAATACAATACCTGAATATAATTAAACATTATTATATTACCATAAATAGAACAAGAATGTCTCTATATCTCACCTGCTAGAAAGTTTTTCTTGTTAACACAAACCCAACTTAAAGACTTTATAAAGACTTCAACATGGCCAGATCCTCATGAGAGCAAAGTAAAGTTCTCCAAATGAATTGAGTTTGGGATACGCAATAGCTGGCGAGACGATTACTAGCAAAATGTAGCAATGTTTTAATTGCACTTGAACTCCACCTGGAGTTGGACAATCAGCCTGGCCCTGGCACTGGTCTGGCCCCAACGAGCCCACGGCTCGACCCTCAGCAGTTCAGGTTAATTTGCTCAGCGCTGATGTTGTTCCACTTGCTCATTAATTATAGCTAAGTCGCTGCCCTAATGATTTACCTGCAGATGTTGTTGTTGTTGTTGTTGTTGTTGTCAGTGCTGTTGCAAGTTTTTGCGTTTTATTATTTCTTGATTTCATTGCGCTGAGTGTGTTGACTCGACTGCGACCAGTCTGTTATCCTTGCCGCTGTCCGTTGTCCTCGCCGCTTATAAATGCTTTGTAATCAAATACGCGCGCAGCAGAAACTTTTCTTTTATTTTAATTTTTCTTCGCTTTGTTTTTTTTTCTTCTGCTTTTTTGCTGCTTAGCGCACGCTATTTGACCGTTGAATTTTCTTCTTTATTTTATTTGGCTTTTTTTTTTCATTACGCCTACCAACCACGCCCTCTTATTGCGCATTTAATTAAGCAAATAGCAGCAGCAGCTGAGCTCGGCATTTTCTTTCACTTTTCTTTTCAGCTTTCCTTCACTTTTTTTTCCTTTCTTTTCTTTTTGACTTTTTTATGCGCTGGCTCTTTGATGCCTATTCTTTGGGGTTTCGCACTTGTTGCCCCATTTTGTTGCCCATTTTGTGGCATATTTTTGCGGCGATTTGTGTGCGCTTCTCATTTTGCTTTGATAAATTAATTTTATTGCGCGCCACGCTAAAGCTAAGCTTAAGCTTAATGAAAACTATTTGCAGTCGCACCAAAGGAATTTTAGCTTTAAAATGGCTAGACTTGGCTATACTTTAATTACGAGAGCTTTCTAAATTTATATTTAATTTATTCAATCTCAACCTGGCCAAACTTTTTTTGTACTGAAATTTTAAATCGTTTTTAGCCAAAGGCAAAGCGCTTGCGTCTCTATTTTACTATAAATATTCACTTTATTTTCTTGTAGTAAAAAGTAAAAAATATTTTAGCTTGAAAATACATTTTAAAGTAATTTTTCTTACTCTTGTTTCCAATTTTGTAGTGAAATTAAATATATATAAAATACATTAAAAATTTATATTAAAAAAAAAAAAATAATAATAATATATTTAAATTAATCTAATTCTCACTCTTATGAATATTAACATTATATTGTATTTAAAAAAAAAAATATATATATATATATAAATATAAATATATATATATGTATATACAAAAAAAAAAAAAATTATAAAAATATAATATAATAAAACATTTATAAATAATCTATTTAGTTTCACGCTCTGTGTTCAAATTGCAGATATATTTTTGGTAAGTCAAAGACTTACTATTCCTCTAAAAAAAATTCATAGACATGGCTTTGCTATGTCTAATTCAAAAGACTTTCCAAGTTAACTCTTTATTCACCTCCAAGCTCTCAATTATGTTTCACGCTTTTGAGTGAGAAATTGAGCAGAGTAAAAAGCAAAGACTTGAGCCATATTGGCCTGTAAATATGTCTTTAAGAACTCAAGCAAACTTCGACTTGGCCAACTTATATAAGACTTACATAAATGTATAAATATATATATGTCTATATTAAAATTGCTAAACTTTGATTGTTTGCGTTTTCTTGTGCTTGTCATCAATATGTTTTCTAAACAGCTTAACCTTGTTTAAGCCGCTTGGGTCCTTATGTATTTGGCCCAAGAGAGTTTTGATATTGTTTGCTTGACAATTTTCCTGTTCCGCTGCAAAACAACACACACACAGAGATATACAAAGTCTGCAGCCTTCCACTTAGTTGCATGCCACAACACACACACACACACACATACAGAGAGAGACAGCTGTGGAGGCAACCCTTATGCGCATTCGCTGTTGCACATTGATTTCTTTTCTTTTGGCGCTACCTTCGGCAACTTGTCGCCTGTCGCCTTTCCACACGGCACAGCACTCACTGCCAATTTGCAACTAAATTGCAAAGCTGTCATTCGTGCAACCAACAGCAACAACAACTGCTGCAAATAAACTGACTCACGTTGCCAGCAACAATTTAATACGAAATATGCTACGCTGCGACGTGACAACTGGGAATTGGGAGCTGGCGAGCGAATTGAAGCGCTGCAAAAAGAGGACAAGCCATGAGTGAGCAGTGCCAAGGAGTGACAACAACGCCACACGGCAAATGTTTCCACGTAAAGGCATTTCAGCTTAACCAAATGCCATGGTCGAGTGCGCTGCCTGCATTGCTCCACTTATAACCTTTGCTCCGAGAGCCGCAGCGTAATTGAATTTTAATAAAATTGTAAACCAATTAACTGAGTGAGTTTGCAATCATTTGCAACAATTAATAATGCATTAAGGCGTGTGAGAGCCAGAGTGGGAGTGAGCGAGAGAGTGTGTGCGTGACAGGAGCGACTTGAGCCTAAATGTCAAGATTGCAAACTGCAGCAGCAGCAGCAGCAGCGACTGCAGCAAAGCAAACGAGACAAGGCAACAAGGTCGCCATGCACGGCCAAAGACAACTTAATTAACCTCGACCTTCGCGGCCAGGCAGGCGGCCAATACTGACGCTGACGTCAGGCACCGTCACCGTCACCGTCGCCGTCACCAACGCCAGTCGCGGCCCCCGTTTAGCCAAACAAGCCACGTTCAATGCCGCAAGCCGTGGCTGCCCGTCCAGGCCTGGTCAGCACACTGGATGGCCATCGCCACATTAAGACATCAATAATAATAATAAAAAAAAATAGTTAATAATGCGTGTGCGTGTGCAATGTAAATATGAACATAAAAAATGACTGCGCGCTGCGCTGTGCTAATTGCCAATTCACTAAAGCGACCAATTGGCCGTGCTCGGGCCTGAATCGTCACAGCGAATTGTAGATTTTGCGCATGCGCAGCGTCAATGCGTCGTGCGATCTGTTTGTTGCGCTCTTTGCCGGTCCTCAGCACACTCTTTGCGCGCCGGCAATGCGCAAAACCCGTTTGGCAGCCTCTCTCAATGTTGCACAAGTGACGGCAGCTGCTGCTGCTGCTGCTGCTGTTGCCATTGCAGTTTCAAGAACCGGGTCAAGGTTGCTGCAGCGATCACAGCTAGCGGCAAAGTCAGCGGCGACGTCGCTGTCGACGTTGACGTTGACGCTGACGTCGCTTTCGCCTTGTTCGCTTTACATTGAAAGTCAAGTTCGTGCACATGTTTGATTGGCATTGGACATGATGCAGATAGAGGCTTGCATAGCTCTTGGCGCGCTGGACAACTGTTGTCGCGGCAGCGAACATGTTTGATAAGCGGACAACATGTTCGATGCAGACAAATGGGAATAAATGAAAGAGTGGTATATACATATATATATACATTACCTATCCATGGATCTGCTGCTGGCACTGGCAACGGCGCCTGCTCAGCCATTAATCAAGCGCCAGCAAAAGAAATTAAAAGTTCAACTCGCTTGCCATTGATGGTCGCTTGACTGCATGGCAACATTATACAAAATATATATACATATATATCTCAAAATATATCAAGTACATATAAATAATGCTATTTATATAGATTTATTATGTTATGCCATTAATTTGCATGTGCAACATATAAAAGCTCTGAGAGCTGCATAAAAAAACAATTTTCATTTAATTGAAATTCTTTATTTTTTATATAGAAATATTTATTTTTTTTTGTCATGCATTTGGTGCAATTTATCATGCGAGTGCTGCGCAGGTTCATGAAATATATAAAATTACATTTATTATTGAAGCATGAAATTGTTCAATTAAATCAAAGTAGAGAGAGAAAGAAAGAGAGAGTTAGACAGAGAAAGACAGAGCAAGAGATACAAAAGAGATTATGTTAAAAGTGCAAAAAAGTCAATTAAATAACGAAAAAAATAAATTAAAATAAAAAAATAAATAAATAAGAAAAAATAAATAATAATAAAAAAAAAAAATAAATGAGAAAAAAAACAGTTTGATATGTTAATAACAGCTTAAATTCAATTTTATTTGTATTATTATTATTATTATTTTTTTTATTATTTACTTGTCACAAAATTAAATACTTAACAAACTTTCTTTATAGGCCTTTTATTACATTTTATTATTAAATAAAAATCAACGAGTTTAATTAACTTTTGAATTAATGGCCTTTGGCTATTTCCATGCTAATTTATTTTGCCAATATTTATATACACTATTTATACATTCGAGTTAAAATTCTTACTTTAGGCAGTTAACATTTTTATTATTCATATATTTATAGCGAGTCAACAAAGCGGCTGTCGCTCAAAGCGCTTTTCAAAGTCAGCAGAGCACCCCATTTGGCCATGTGCACGGCATGCCATATACTCTATAAGCTATATATATTCATATATATACCCTATACGCACAGCAGTCTGGTTATTTTTTTTCGCTATAGAATTAGCTGTCTAGCACACATCTGTTGATTTAGATGGAACACACAGCGATTTGTCGCTGTGACGACCCTGAAAATGCAATGAATGAGAGAGCTAGCTATAAAGTTAGAGTAAATGAGAGAGAGAGAGAGAGAGAGAGTGGGTGAGGGAGAGCACAGCTTGACAGCCTCGCTGCGCATCGACAGCTCACTGCTGTTGCTGTCTTCCACGGGCTGTGCTTCTGCGTTGTTGTGGCTATGACTGCGGCACATTAATAGCCAAGTGCAACCACATTTCCAAAAAAAAAAAAGAAAACAATGCCAAACAGCGTCTCGAATTACTTGGATGCGGTGCAGTGGCGGATTACGCTTCGCTGATAAGCCAAAGCAAGCTTGCGAGAACAAGAAACTATGACTAAGACGCACAGCGATTCATGCCACAAAGTTACTTCGATACTTGGCGAGCTGCTGGCTCGTCGAGCAGCGCAAATCAATTGTCACAAGGTTAGCAATGGACACAGTGAAATAACACACAAGCGAAGCGTAAACCAAAAGCCAAAACGCTGCGCCGCTGATCTTGAACCAATTGCAATTTGTTAAATGCTGCCAGGGTCACAGCAGCCAGCCAAAGATATAAATATATACACATAAAATAATTTATATAGTTCATATAGATAGGCTGTATCCATGGCATGCCATGACATTGATCTGATCAGCGTTTGCCCTCAATTAATGTGCGTATGCGTAATGCACTTGAACTTGTGCCTCGCCGCTGCATTTGTCGCAATAGCAATAACAATTGCAATTGCCATTACAATTGCATGTGCATTTGCAGTTGCCGTTGCAGTCGCTGGCCATGCGGCGTATGCGCAATATTGCGCTCACACTTTACCTTATTTGCACATTGCGCATACGCAACGCTGTGCGCTGACCTTACAAGCGCGCCTAATTAGACCTGGTCAGCCAGCTCCGTCTGTCCACTCAAGTACAGTCGACTTCTCGGCTTACTGTTTGATTATCAATTAGCCAAACTGGCCGCTGGCAAAACGTCGCGAATGATGCGCGTTTTCCAGCTGCCCCGCCCTCCCCTCGCTATACACTATGCGCCCGTATTGCGACAAATCAAGCCAATGTCAAACAACACTCACACACACACACACACACACGCATATACATGCACACTTTTGCTTTGTATCATGCGACATTCGTGACTTTTGCATCTATTGAGCAAGCAGCAAATTCTTGTTCTCTTTTTACATACTCATTCTCGCTCTTGGTCGCTCTCTTTCTCTCTCTGTGTGCGTCGCTCTCTTTGTGCGGATTTTTATCGCTCTGCTTGCAGCGGCAAGTTGCGTGCTGAACGATCACATACACACACATACACACTATATGTTGTTATGTATACATACATATAATAACATTACATTTACTCTATATATAGTTGCTTTACGGGCAGAGCTTAGTCATACAGCATATATCTATATATCTGTATTACATATATTTCTGCACAGCAGGCACGTTTTATTAATAATAAAAATTAATTAATTGATAAATTCATTTCATTTACTTCTTTATTAGATTTTAACACATTTAATTATAGGTAATTATAAATAAAAAATAATAATAATAATAATAATCATAATAAAGGATTTCTTCAATAGAAAATAAAAATACTTTTAAGAGTTCACAGTCAGTTGTAATATACAGTTTTTTAGCTGTCCAAGAAATGATCTTTGTAAGAGATATATTATATAAATATATATTAGATATATTATATAAATAATGATTCACTCATTGTGAAAAATCTCGTCATTCAAATAGTTCAGACTTAGGCTCTGCTATAATAATAACAAATATGAATCTTTATTTCGCCAGAGCTTCGATGATGCAATAAACACTCCGTTGGCGTGACAAAGTAAGAGAATAAAGAGAATAAAATTGTATAAAAAATTTTACTTTATTGTAATTGTAAAACTTCTCTTACTTAATAATTTGTAGTTTATATTTTGTTCTTTATAACTTTCTCTGATAGCAGACAATGCTGCGAAAATTATTAAATTATATTTATAAATGCAATCAAACTAGTTTTTGTCTGTGCAGACATTGTTACGCCATTACTGTAATTGTATTCGTATTTAAGAGAGTTATTAAAAGATGCTCTTCCTGAACTAATTAACGGTTGTTTATGTGTTTGTAGGTGTAAGAGCGCGGCACTTACATTATGCTCTCCATTTATGTTTTTATTCCATTTGAAAGTCGAGGCGGTCGCTCGCGCCAGACCTGACTGAAGAAGCCGTGAGTTGCTGTTTTATTTAATAGTTTATCAATATCCAATTGAAATAAGAGTTTTATTTTAGCAGAAATATAGAAATTGCATATAAAAAACGAATGTCTGCCCAAGCTGCTTATGTTAAGCTCATCAATGTGAATTGCTTCTCTTGTTGACTATCAAATTGATTTATTGCATTAATTTATCTAAATCATTTGATGCAAATGCACGTAACATACATGAGACAAATGAATCCTTAAAATTCTCTAGCAAAATGTAAGCACACATATTTAAATTTCTTAAAAAATTCTAAAAAAAATACCACAAATTAAATTTCAACTCAGTTGCTCTTTGTATGCATATATATATTAATATAAATATCTAAAAACTTTGTTCAAAGCGCAGCGAGTGAAAAAAAAAAAAATTATTTAAAGGAGTCAGTGCTCAAAGGACACAATCAGCAGCGGGCACGTGCCACCCCAGAAATTCTTTAACATATATATATATTTTTTTTATATATGTATATGTATGTATAATTTTTTTCTCGCAACTTCTTGGAAAACTGTCGTCTGACAGATTTTTGCTGACAGCTGTTTGCATTTGTTGCATTTTCGCCATAAATTGGAGTCTGGCCAAAGGCGTTGGCCATAAAAAAAAAATTGGTTGAATATTTGGTTTATTGCGTTGCTGAAATAATTGCAATTTATGACGTTGAAGTTTGCCAGCAATCGACGCGTGGCATCAGCACTCGTAAATAACAACAACAACAACAGCAACAAGATTCAACCGCTGGAATATTTAATAAACAAAACTTGCGCTAATCATTAAATTATGATTAATGTGCCGACAATTTTGGCAGCCAGCCGACAAAAGCAAAAAAAAAGAAACGAGCGACGAACGTGCCCCGACAAGTGTCGGCATCGAGTTTTTTCTTTTCTTTTGCTGCTGTTGCTGCAGACAGCAGCTGAGACTTTAGATGGGGCTGACGAGGCTGAGCAGTCCTTGCAGCATGCTCGCATCTCGCTCGAGCTCAGGCATTGGGCATCTTCTGACAATGAATCTTGCCAAATAGTTCAAGATGAATTGCACAAAAAAAAAAAGTGCTGAGCAAATATGAATATATATTTGATATATCTCTATATATATATTTATATATACATGTACTGTATTTGTAGATAAGCAACATATTTGTGCGCACTTAAAGTCAGATTTGGTCTGTACTCGAGCATCGTTTAAGTGTTGAATTGAATTGTTGTCGAGTTGCCCATTTCAGCACCCTTTAAGGCTAAGATGCTTGACTTAATGTTATTGGCAAAGAGTTTAAGCCGTAAATGTTTGCTTATTTATGTCCGGAAAGATTAAACTTATTTAGGTGAATTTTAAGAATTTTAGTTGAAGCTTTAAATTTATTTTTTTTATAATATAAATTTACTTTAGATTTTTTGTAAATTTATATTTTATACTTCATTTTTTATTATTTTTTTTTTATTTTTATTTTTTTTTGTTTTTGTTTTTTTTTTTTTTTTGTGTTTATTATTAAGTGTAGAAACGGTACAATCAGACGTAGTACTTTAACAACATATTTATATATAGTAATTATTTGTTGGCTTTAATTTGCATCTTGTTCAAATATTACAAATTTGTTTAAAGAAATTTAGAAAAATTTATTTACTGATTATTACTATATTTTTATCTAAATTATCAAAATTATATAGTTCTAAATTGAAGAGGCGCAGCTATGAATATATAAAGTTAAGAATATTAAAATAAAAATTAATTTTATAAATTAATTAATAAATATTTAAAATGTAAATAAAGCTAAAAGAAAAAACAGATAAAAGAAAAAATTAAATAAAAATATATAAAATCTTTGTTATCATAATTATAAAAGAAATATATATTTATATAAAAACTTTTTTTTTATGATTATATATATATGTATCTAAATGTAGCTGCTCAAAAATACAAATATTTTATATTTTTTTTTTTATTACAATTTTTGTGCTTTATTTCCCTTCATTATTTTTCTTTAATATATACCTTTAATATCTATCATATATTCGCTTTTCAACTGTCACATTTTTATTTATATTGGATTTTTGTTATGTTTTGAGTAAATTACTTATACCGCATCTAATTTATGTCATTATTTTATCACCTCAATCTATTTGAACTATTTTCAAGCTAACTTTACTCTTGCTTTTGACAAGTCTAGACAGATTTAGCTTTACTGACTTCAAATTGAAATTCAGCACATAAAATCTACTTAAGAAAATTATAATTTTCATTCTCAATTATAAGCTTTTCAGATTCTCAATATTGACTTTTAGCCTTTTATAGCTAAAACGAGATTGCTTTAATACTTGCAGTCATAGAAAGAGTCTCATTCTAGCTATATGCCTATGCAGACATGAGTCTCGTATCCATAACTAATATTAGAAGCCTTTGGCTGATTAAGTCTGCTACAATAATATAAATCTTGAAGCTTAAATAATCAGAGTTATTACAATTCTTGCCACAGTTGTAAATAGTTGGCATAAGCTAATAAAAATTCATCATAATTGAGCATTTCAAAGCTCAGCATTCAGAGCTGTTCAGTAACTCTTTTGATTAAAGACGACAGTGTGAAATCATTTCAGCCTCTTTGCACCTTTTGTGGCCACATCTTCAAGGCTCACTCAAGAAGCACAGATTTGATAAACAGAAATCTCAACGATTTAGACCTTGACTTTTTTTCTAATTGAATAAATTTTGCAGTTTATAAGGAGCATAAATAAATTACAAGTTGGCTCTTTCCTATGCACAAGCAGCTGCTGTTGTCCCTGCCACAGACGCATAAAGCACATCTATTGGCATATACATATATATTATGCCGTTTCTAGCCAAGTTGAATGTCGCTGTGACCGGTAGTCAAAGTCAGCTTATTAAATATTAAAGCACTATGTATATGACTGGGGAGCGTTAAATCCTGTGGCTGTCAAGGCACGCAGCAAACTCAATTCAATAGACTGTCACACATCCTGTCAGCCCAGCTCAGCTCCTCAAGGTGCGGCTGCTGTGGCGGCAACTGCTGCTGCTGCTGCTGCTGCCACCTGCAGCTGAATTCAATTTTTGTGCTGCTTGCAACTTACTTACCAACTTTGCTTTAGCTTTGTGCGCGTCGCAAATGGAATAAAGCCAGGCGAAGGACGACGAAGCAGCAGAGCGAAAGTGCAAGATAGACAAGGCAGCTGAGAGAGTGAGCGAGAGAGCGAGTGTGTTAGAGAGGGAGCTGC
Organism: Drosophila buzzatii; assembly: GCA_035045845.1. Lineage (NCBI taxonomy): Eukaryota > Metazoa > Arthropoda > Insecta > Diptera > Drosophilidae > Drosophila > Drosophila buzzatii. The sequence continues at coordinate 931,027 of JAWNOS010000180.1, forward strand.
AAAAACTACCAGAGGCATTGCTTGTTGTTGCTTGCACCTGCAGCTGGTTTGCTTTACTTTGTCACGGATATGTTTTCTTTAGACTTTCCATGTCAGCGGCCGCACATGACATGGGCTTTCTAAGTGTGTGTGTTAGGCAATGCTGCTGTCTCACTCTCACACTCTCTCACTTTCTTATATATATATGTGCGTGTGTGTGTGAAACATGCCGGAAGTTAAATAGGAAATTTTATATGCTTTTATAACTGTGAACGTGTTTACAAGGCCGCCCTCTGCCTTTGAAGCAACCAAAGCTGAAACCAATATACATATATGTATATATGTATATATATATTTACCTGTAGCAGCTGTACAGGTGTTCACTGGCTGTTGCCTAGCAGCGCCAACTTGTTCACTCGCCTGGCCTGATGAAGTGTCTTTTGGGGGCTTTTGTGGCTTTGCCTGCGACGTACTTCAAACGTTGATTACCTGACTGGCTGACTGACTTGGGCGTGCATGCCCAAAAAAATGATAGAGAGAATAGAATGAAAACCAGCCAGAAAATTAATCAAATTTATCCAGTCAAGGATGTTTTTGTAAAAGACAAAAGAACAATGTTTTCAACTATGATTTATTTTTGCAAATTTATATAATTTATGCGCATAATTTAATTCATTTAATTTTTGCTGGCCCTGTTCAAATGTGGTAAATAAACAGAAGTAGTTGTAAATATTTCGGTATTTGTATATATTTAAAATTTGTTGTCATGATTGTGTGCTTAGCCCAGAGCTCAGCTGCTAAGTCCACAATGCTTAACAAAATTTGAATATCTTTCATTTATAGAACTAGAAGTTTTAGCTTAGATTATTTAGTTGACTTTGGATTAATGCAAATGCTACTTTTAAATAATATTTGTAAAAAACTGCGCTGCTTACGAAAGCCAGCCCAGACCACGCTGTCATCTCAATTAAGCTCGCATATCAAACTTAATTTAATTTTCATATTACTCTGGCTCTTACTCTACTTGAAACTTAATGTGAACAGCATATATCAAACATTTCAAAGTTGTTGATGTTTGCGTAGCATATTTTGTGGGGCATAAAGCGAGCGAAGGCAGCGCGGCGCATATGTTGATTTGAAATTGTGTTAGCATAAATAAAGTGCGAACACACACACACACTCACACACACACACGCACTGATATGAGCATAGCAATAAAGTAGGTCAGGTATATCTATATAATCATAAAGTTATGCATCGCTCTATACCCAATTAATTGCTTTTAAATTAATAATAATCCCATGCATCGAGCAATGAAGCAATTGCCGCTTGGCACTTGACTATGTAATCAATACCAGTCAATGCCTGTGCATAGCTCCCATGTCTGGGACTGGCCTGTGGCAATCATATCCGTTGCAAGTGCAACAAAATTTAGTGTGCATTTGTGCAGCTTCATTACGCTGCAATCATTTACATGCGCCGGCTAACAACATTTCCTACACACACACACACAGACATTGGCCAGCTCCTGTTGCTGGTGAGTGGCCCAGCTCACATGCCTCACATGTTGCACTCGAGCAACTTGGCTGTGGCCAAATCGAGCGGCTTTATTTACCCCAGAGAGAGGCGGGCAGAGAGGCAGACAGACAGAGAGAGAGATGGCACAAACGAAGCAACAAGCAAACAAACAAGTTGAGCTTTGGCAGTAGTTGGACATGCACATCACACACACACACACACAAAGACAGCTATACTCTCACTCACACACTCACAGTTACCGCATTTGAGTGTAGCATAGTTTTCAGCGCCGTCAACTGGGCAAGTGTTTGATTAGAAAAGTTTTCGTTGCTCGGGTTTTACGGCCAAAACTTTCAGCCAAGATTTGGCTAAAAACTTGTCTTGCTTTCATAGCCCAATATTTGTACAAGCTACGTGTCCGGCCAACTCTCACGTGTGCCGCCTAATTGGTATTAAAAACCAACTAGACTAACTGCCGTAAATAGTATATCTATATCAATGACACGTTTCTGCACCCATTTAAATTGTCTGCATTTATTTGCGTGTTGATTTTCGATTTGTATATGCATAGATATAGATATATTTGTCTGGCAAGTAAATATATCATATAGCTAACACACACACGCACAGTCTCTAAGCTCTTTCGCCATCTCTGTGTGACAATTTTGTGAAAATGCTCGAGTCGAAGCATGTCAAGCGTCTGCTTGTGTCTGCCACTCGCTGTGCGTTTTGCCTGCTTCCTGTGGCATGTCCGTGGTCCTGCTCCTAGTCCATGGCCCGACCCTGTGGCCCCGTTGTCCTTGCCCGCACGTTTAGCTTCATGCTTCAGACTAAAACGTATAAAAATGCATGACCGCAACACATTTTTCAGCTGGCCATTCAGTAAACCCTTCCATCAGCTCACACACACACACAGACAGCTCTGCCTCTAAAGTGTTAAAATGTTGATTGTCCTTTTTTTTTTTTGCCTCTATATGAATGTGCCTCTATAACAGTGCCCCATGTGTAAATGTGTGTGCTTGTGTGTGAGTGTAGGCTGGCTAAGTGTTTGTGCTTTGCAACGCCTCAGTCTCGGATATACGGGTATCTCTGACACTCTGAGCACCACCACCACCACCAGCACCACCAGCACCACCACCGCCCGGCGTACCCGTACGCTGTGTTAGTCTCGTGCGTGTCGCAAATAAATTTTTAAGTAGCATTTGTGTTGATTGCGTTGAAAGAGGACACGAATTTAACTTTATGCCCGCCAGTTCGCCACACTCTTCGGTGCGGCTTTTTTGTTAAGGGTTCTTGAATTTAACATTTATCAAGTGGATTTTCTTTTTTGCTGCTTGGTTAACAAATTAAGTACTATAAACGACGGCGGAATTTTGAAATCTGACTCGGAATCGAATCAGTGAAGATTTATTGAAAATAAATAAAAGTAGCAGAAAAACAATTTAAGCCCAAATGGGCGTCATATAAAAAATTTCAATTCAATTAAATATAAGCTTTTAGTCTAGCGAAAGGATTAAGTGAAATGTTTTATTCAATTAACAAAAAATGCTCAAAAAGTTAAGCAAGAATTAATAAATGAAATTTAAAACAATTACTGCAAGTTAAGGAATATTTAATATTTTTAAAAAATTAATTATAAACAATTTTAAATTATATTTACTTAAATATTCGATTTAATTTCCTATTAACTACTTTAACAGCTGCTCTTAGCATCCAATGTTAATTAACAGTGCTCGTTAACAGCAGCATCAGCATCAATAGCAGCAGTAGCAGCGGTCGGGCAGTTGCTCTCTTAAGAGAGCCTGCAGTGTTAACATAACAGGCGTCATCTGCAGTTTAACACAACAGCAACGGTTGGCAAAGAGGTCCAACTAACAGCAGCACGATAAACAAACAGCAGAATCACCATGGCGGCCACTTCTTTGCGTCAACTGCGCTCAGTTGTTGTTGGACCGCAAGAGCGTTTCGTTGTGTGACGGCAGTAACCATTCGGCGACGAAAGCTATAAGCGATAGAACAGAAAACCGAAACAGAACGGAAAGCGAGAGCAAAGAGAGCGTGCGTTAAAGAGAGACAGTGTTGTACACAGTGCATAGCAGCGGCTAGAGCAGGCAAGCGTTAGCATGAGTTCATTTTTTTATATTTTAAACAAAGCAAATCTCGGGCCTGTTGAAAGCGGCGACAGTCAGCACGAGTGCGCGCATGTGTGTGTGAGTGAACTGCCGCAAGCTTTGTTAGCTGCCATATGCACTTATGAGTGTGTGTGAGTGCAGACAATGCATGAGCGGTGCATCAGTAGCTCTGCCCATGGGCAGTCTGTTAATGTGCATGCGGGCGTAGAATGCTGCTGCTGCTGCTGCTGCGGCTACTGCTATTGTTGTTGTTATTGCTGGCTGCACCTTGTGGCCGCCAGCAACAACAATTTATGCTGCCGCCGGACATGTGCAGACATTGTTGTTGCCGAGCTGTTGTTGGCGGTTGCATGTTGGTTTTCTACTTCTGCTGCTGCTGCTGCTTCTTCATTTTTTTATTATGATTTAACCGTTAGTCAAAACGTTTTTTAACAGCTCCTAGACTGTCGAAGTTCTGCTCGGACAACAGACAACGTATGCTGACATGCTCGCAGCATGTTCGCATGTGTGTGTGTGTGTGTGTGTGTATGCGTGTGGTAATTAAGGATGTGTATGTGTGTGAGCCTGTCTCTTTTTTTTAGCCTCTGCCAACATGGCGTATGAGTAATGGCCACGACAACATCAGCGGCTGTACGTTCGCACACACACACACAGACACACATTCAAATATATCTGTGGGTGGGCAGGCTTTGAATTGTTATTCATGGACATGGCACAGCAGGTGGATGGAGCTGCGTTGGCAGCTCCTGGCCAAACATATGCCAACATATGTTAATGCTGACAGCCCGCCCAGCGTGTGCGGGACAGAAGGGAGCCAAAAACTCTTGTAACAGAGATATTGCAACTGTATTTTCCTAATTGCAATGTTTAGGCAGAGTCTGCTGTTATTTTTATTTTTTTTTTTTCTTAGAATTTTTCTTCTTGTCATTTTTTTTTTTTTTTGCAAGTTTAATTCAAAAACGGAAGTTACGCGCTCAAGCTTCGGCCAACTTTTAAGATATGCCAACAGCAACAAGAACAATTCGGAATATTCTCTTTAGCACAGACGTGATGCCATTCAGTTTTAGGGTGCGAGGCGTAGATTAGAAACCAAATGCCAAAATGTTTTTCAGCTCAACGCAAAAATGTCAATTTCCCAGACATGTTGCAAATAGGGAGAGAAACGCCGACAAAAAATAAAGAAAATCAATGTAGGGCAAAAGCATTCAAGAATTTCTTAAAAATAAGTTCGTGTCTAGGGTGTTGACGTTTAAGAAAATACAGTTATCATATGGCCAAAAAGGAAATAAGTGAAAAGCAACAAAGCAACAAAAACACTTTAAATTTTACGTTTGCCTCTTCGATGGCTACGTGACAAATCTTTATTTAATATCCAAAAATGGGAAATAAACTTTGACTTTGACATTTGTGGCGATTTATGTGCAGGCAAAGGCGAGCCCAGTTCCGCCTCCTGCTTGCCGTTTTGTCTGCCACATAATTTGATAAACTCTGGCAACGCTCAAGTTTTGCTTAAGTGTCGAAAAGTTGAAAAAGTGAAAAAGAGGGCAACTAAAATTTCATGAATTTGTATTGTTTTACGACCATGGCCCAAAAAGAAAAGTTTTGACTGCCAAGCGTTTTAGTTTTGTAAATCTTTGACTAATTTATGCCATAGTCGCAACATAAAATTGTCCAAAATGAGGCATCATCTGAAATGGCAAAGTCACAAAACTTATGCTGTCATGCAGCAGCCACGCTAGAGACGTAGCATGCGCTACGTTCGCCCCAGGCACTTAAATGTAAAATGCACTGGAGCATATTAAGTATACATATGCGTAGGCGTATGTCTCTATTCCATTTTGTTTTATTTAACTGTGAGTAGAGCTGCTCAGCATTTCACAGCTAAATTCATGAGCTGAAAAGCGACTTGTGGCATTCTACTCAAATTTATCTTAAAGTTTACTTCAAAGAGGCGCAGATAAGATAGCGCCTTTTTTTTGGCAAAAAATCTAGTCTTTATCTTAGAAATATCTAAGGCAAATAAATAATGGTTTATTATTGTAGACATGTACAATTATATATTTAAAAAAAAATAGTTGAACAAATTATATTTAATAAAATATTAAATTTAAACAAATTTATTAACTGATTCTTGAGCTTCAATTTAAATTGCCTATGCTGAAGAGAAACTTTCATTGAACCCAAAACATTCAGAAAATTTATGCAAATATATATATATATATGAAATATTTATGAAATTTTAATAAAATATACACAGTAGAAAGGCATTGTTTGTGTATTACCTGCGGGCAACTTGCGCATCAAACCTTTCTCGTCTCAAAGGCATAGCAAAGCAAAAGCTGCTCAAAGCCAAAGTGAATTGATTTTAAGTTTTTGTTTATTTTTACACATTCCCTACTTAAAAAAAAAATAAAATAATAAAAGTAATAAAAGCGTGAATCAGATATTTATGATAATAAATATTTATGCTTAACATAATATTTTAAATAAAAAGAAAATAGACAAAAATAAAAATATATATAGGTATAAAATAAAAAATAAAAAACTTCTATTAAAATCTTTTGTTATTTATTGGACAAACGAGCTAAACATCTAATATAAGAAAACCATTATTATGAAATAAAATGTATTTGATATTTATAAATTATTTTATTTTTATTATTATTTTAATTTTTTATATATTTATATATTAATATATTGATATATTTGTTTTATTAAATTACATTCTATCTCGAACAAAATACTCTGCTGTCTTATACCTTAAACTTTTATCTGCGTATATAATATTTGCTTTTAAAATATTTGAAATAAGACAAACTTAATCAAGTTCCAAATGCTACAGTGCTCTGCGAGTAAAGTATAAAATGCAATTTGCTTTGTTGCAGCGCATTAAATTTTCCAATTAACAACTGCTGCTGCTGCTGCCGCTGCTGCTGATGGTACTGCTGCCGCTGGCTATTTGAAAAAGTTATTTAAAAAACTTTTAGCACACTAACTACTTAAGGCACAAAGAGCAACAAACAAATTGATGATGAATAAAAACATTTCGTAGTGCAGCAAACAGCATTTTGCCGAGGGTCGACAGCTGAATCGAAAAGAGTTTTCGTATTGCAGTTGCCAGTGCCAATGCCATTGCTATTGCTAGTGCCATGGCTGCTAATTTGTAGCCAACACATTTTTAATTTGGTGCCAGCCGGATACAAAGCCACAGCGTAGAGCAAACAAAAACAAAAAAAAAAAACAATTGAGGATGCACGGAACAGCAGTTTGTCCGTGTGCATCCTGCTTGCCTAATTTGGCTTAAAGGCCAACGGTTTTTTTTTTTTGTTCTTGTCAACATAAATTAGCATAAATTTCATATTTATATCTTTGGCACTTGCTGAATGCAGCGCAACAGAAATTGAATTTTAATGAAATGCAAAAGTCACCAAGATAAAGGCAGTTACGCCCATCAATCAAACGGGCATTTTGCTAACACTAAGACCGAAACGAAACGAAACGCAACGTTTTCTCACTCATTAAAAGCCAGCGGGTAACAGTCAACACGGCAAGGAAAAAAAAACAGAAAAGGGATAAGCGGCACGCTAAAAAAGGCGAAATAAGCAAAAGATGTAGAAGTAACACGAAACGGAACAGGACAAACAGGACGACGTGCTAAGCCCAAGGCAAGATTAATTAAGTCTGCGCAGGCAGGAATAAAAAGTCGGCAGAAGCAACAGCAAGACAACAATTAGAGCAGGAGTGACTGACTAGCAAATACCCTGCCATTGGGTATAGTTAAGCAAATTGTGTGTGAGCATAAAATGAGAGTTAATTCTAGATATTTTTAAAAAATATAATTTAGACTCTTAGCAAATGAAATTTGAGAGAAAATGCTGAATATTCTCTTGCTATACTCTCAATTATTTATCTATATATTTTTATTTTCTATCATAGTCTCATTTATATTTCTCAACTTTCGTTAAATCTCATTGAAACTTTATTTGTTGACATGCTATATATATCGAGCAGCTATAGCCCAAAGCTAATACCCTACTCATACATATACACACATATATTATCTATATTATATATACTCGATAAAATTCCTGCCACTATAAATAACACATTTATTGATACAACGATTAGAACGTTTATGCAGACAAATGAGTCGAGCAATAGACAGACACAAATTTCTTATAGACACATCAACAGCTTCCACGCACACACACACACATTATGCACTCTCACTTAATGCATTTCTAATGTGTAAAGGGTACAAGGAACAAACAAACAAACAGTCGCTGTGGCAGCGGATGCTGCGACGTGTTGCGACGCGACGTCCGCGACCAAGTGCGTGTTAATGTTTCGTACTCTTTTCTTTGCATACTTTTAGGCGTCGCGTGAAAAAATTAAAATTTCAAAGCGCCAGAGCAGCTGCGGCGGCTGCTGCAGCACGTGTCCGTGCACATGTGTGGGTGTGTGTGTGTGAGGGTGTGTCGTTATGCGTGCTCGTGTGTGTGTGTGTGTGTGTGTTGAGTATTTACTCGGGCAAGAAATACAGAAAGCAGCAACAACAAACAAAACATAAACAAAGGCAAATAAGCAGGAAGCCTTGTCGTTGCCTACTCATAATAAGCATATTTTAAATGAGTCTAACGCAAGGCGTCAACAATGCTAAGGGATACGACACCCCTGCAGCGCCGACTACCCCAACCCACACGCGTCGACTGTAATGCCAAACTGTGACTGTGATCACGAGATTCGTGAATTTTAAATGAAATATTAAAATGAAATATTATATTTATATATATTATGTGACATTATTTAAGAATTTCATTATAATCATATCTATTTAGATTTCATATTGTTAAATATATTTCTGCTAAATAATCTATCAAACTATATTAGGCTTCGATTGCATCATTTTAATCCTTCAACTGCTTTCTTTACTTCTTAGGTTATTGAATTTCAGGAAAAGTATTTACTTTTCTGCCTCATTATTTTTTTTTTTAAACTTAAATAATTTTTAATAATTGCATCTTTGATTCTTCTAAATAGTCAGCCATATATTATAAATAATTATTCAGTTGTAAATAAAAATGTGATTTGCTCGTGACTTTTTTGGCATTCCTGAGACGCAAACACTTTGCCTCCACTAATGAGCTTCTCATCTTGAGCATAAACATAATCAGAGCCGAAAAAAAAGAGGAAAAATAATTGAGTTTTGCGTCTACAACAAAACACATTTGGCTGTACAATTGATTCAATAAAAAGCATTTAATATGCATATAAACATAAATGGCAAAAAACTCACAATAATATAAATATTATTTAAAAGGATGTTCGAAAAGGATAATGCGCACTTGACATGCGAGTGGCTTGCGGCCCAGTTGATTGTCAGCACATTTTGCCTAGCTGTGCGCTCATGCAGAATGAACCGGCGCGGCGCTGCTGCTGACCTTCCTCAGCATAAACTTTAAAAGGCCACAGCATCAATGGGCCAATCCGGGTTTTATTCTGGTGTTCTTCCTTATGTATATGTATGTAGACATTGGCATTTCCGGCTGGCAGCCAAGCAGCTCCAATTAGCCCTTAAATGGATTTGTGTAACACATTTGGGAACCCGAACCCAACTACAATACATTTGCCCTGGAGATTTGTGGCTGTAACGGCAGCTTCTTGCGCCGCTCGCTTCGCTGGCTCTCAAATTTACATCGCTTGCAGAATTTATTGTGCCCACATTCCATTCATTTACAACTTCAGCAGCATCAGCAGCAAACCCAACAGCAACAGCAACAGCAACAACAGCGTCAGCTTCGGTTTTTCGGCCCATTGTCGCATTGTCGCAGGCCGCCAGCGACACATACATTTCATTTTAATATCCTTTATTCGTACGAAACGAATGCGACACACACACACACACACACACAGGCAAACAGCAATAGCCAAGCAATGCTCAGTCCATGCTGATCATTCGGGCGAGTCGCTGTTTCTGTTGTTGCTGCTGTTATTCCAATGTGCCGGAACATTAAGCGTTGAAATATTTATGAGCACACAGACACACGCGCACTCAAGTGTGTGTGTGTGTGCGTGTCCTTAATGAGTGTTTGCAGTGTACCGAAAATCTGCATTTAAGACGGCTTTAAGTCTTAATGGCACATTTCAAATGCACTCGCAGACATCATTCCACTTTTTATAGCATACTTTTCAGGGGCGCGCTCAAAATATTTAACGACAAGCTCTCTGCTGCTGTGGCGGAGTATACAACACAGCTGTTAATGCGGAATTATATAAATAGCATATGAACATATTTAATAGAAGACTTAATCAAGCACTTCCAATAAAAACTAATAAACATTTTCTCATTTTCTTCTCTTGCAGTTAAACATTCATTAGGAGACCAACAAACAAATATCAAACACACACGCAAGTAAACACACACACGCACACACGCACACAGTTACAATTTGCACTCGCTTAGACAGAGTGCAGCAGCATGGATCTGCCGTCGATGGTGCAGCGCTCGGGCGATACGCTAATCGTGCGCAGCGTTGTCAGCGGCAATCAGTTGTACATGGAGCAGGGCCACAAGGGCAGCAGCAACAGCAACAGCGGCAATTCGCACAGCAGCAGCAATACGACGCCGACGCTGGACACAGTCACGAACACAGCGCCCGTAGAGGCAAGTGCGCTGGAGCAACAATTGGACAGATATCGCTTGCAGCAACTGTTGCAGCAGCAGCAACAGCAGCAACAGCAGCAGCAGCAGCAACAGCAGGCAGCAGCTGCAGCAGCAGCTGTTGTTAACAGCGTGCAACAGCAGCAACAACAGAAACAACTGCATCAGCAACAGCAACAGCAGCAACAGCAACAGCACGTGGTGCTCTCCATGGATGCCAAGGAGGAGGGTCTGCCCCAGTGCAAGATCAAGCGCAACTACAGCTGCAACCATTGCGCCTACTTCACGCAGAATCCGCGCTATCATTTGACGCATCTGCGCGACGTGCACGGCGAGAAGATTGTGATAAACAAGTGCAAGCTCTGCCTGTATGCCTCCCGCCACTTCCAGAAGCTGGTGCGCCACATGAAGATGGTGCACGGCTGCACCGACGGCATACCCAGCGGCCATGGCCAGGCACGCGGCAAGCGTGGCATGAGCCGTGAGGCGCGCAAGCGTCGCCTGGAGGAGAGCGTCGGCGTCATGGGCGGCCAGTCGATGGCCATGTCGGTGCCAGACATGCCCACGCTGGAGCAAGTGAAGCGCGAGCTGCAGCTGCAGGAGCAGAAGCTGCAGCGCGACATCGAGGCCTACAAGCAGCGACAGCGCGAGGAGCAGCAGCAGCGTGAGCAGCAACTGGAGCTGGTGTCCAACTATGGTCGGCAATTGCAGGCGACGCTGCGCGACCTGGACTTGCACGAATCATTCGATCATCAGTCATCGCCGGCGGAACCACCGACGCCTTCGCCCAGCGGCTCGGCCACACCGCCGCCAGCGCTGTCCTCCGGCGGCGAGGAGCCACAGAATCGTCTGCTCAAGTGCAGCGCCTGCGAATTCACCACGCTCTATCGCACCCAGCTGCGCGCCCACGAGCTGGCCGAGCATGGCAAGACCAAGTTCTTCCGCTGCGACAAGTGCAGCTATGTGACGCACATCAAGGCGCGCTTCAGCAAGCACGTCAAATACCATTCGATGCCCATGATCAAGTGCGTCACGTGCGACTTCCGCACGCCCTATAAATGGAACCTGGACAGGCATATGAAGAATCATGGTGGCGCCGGAGCCTTCAAGTGCGCCGCCTGCGATTTCACGGCCGACATCAAACAGTCGCTGACCGTCCACGAGATGAATCATCATGTGCCGCCCGTGGGCAATGCGGGCTCCATCTGGCCACGTCGCCAGAACAAGGTGGGCGCCAGCGAGATGTGTGACTACTTTCTCAGCGACTCCACCGAGCTGGAGGATCAGTATAACAATAACAACCTGGACGATGATCTGGAGGATGTCGATGGCGGCGCCTTGAGCGGCGAGGAGCACTATGGCAAGCGCAGCAAATACGACGATGACGAGGAGCCCACGGATCTCTCCCAGAAGGGTGGCTGCTCCTCAGACACATCCAGCGTCGGCACAGCCACGCCGCGTACCCTGCGTCCGGTGCCCAATCTAATACCCATCACAAAGAGTTCCAAGGAGTAAGTACTGAACCCATTTGAACTAAGAGCTGGCTAGAGATAGAGATAGATAGAGCTAGATCGGACTCTAGATCTTAATCTTGTTAGGGATTTTCTCTGATTATCCTTGGCGCTTACTCCCTCACACTGAGTACTTTACCTTACTCATTCTACAAAGGATTCTTTAGATATATCTAGACTATAGACTCTAGTTCTTGATCAAGTCAAAGATTTTCAATAGTTTTTCTTCTATAAATACTTTCGCCTAATCTCCTTAGAGCTGACTCCCTTTCTCTGAGGTGTTTACCTCCCTGCATACATATAGAAGAAGTTGCTTTAGATATGTCTAGACTCTAGACTCTTTCTTTCAATCGTCTTTCCTCTGTAACAACATTTTCTTAACCTTAAGCTTCCTCCTGCATTTTCCAGCGTGCTGAACCTTTCCAAGGATACGAATGCCTCACGCAGCTCGCTCACAGAGATAGCCTCAAAATTCTTTAATGAGAAGGAAATCTCCGAGATGTTGGACAAGTCGGATGTGCCGCAGCTATCGCCCGCCACGACCATCGCCTCGATGGGCTCGTCGCGCAGTCTGCTGGCCAAGAAGGGCGGCGGCTCGTTCTTCGATAAGCTAAAGACGGGCGCGCAGCACGATAATCTGATCTGTCAGTGTGGCCATGTGGCCAAGTGTCTATCCGAATCGATTATACACGGCAAGAGCTGTCAGTCCTCGGCTGTGGTCGTCGATGAAGATGATGTGGCCTTGCATGAGGATGATGCCGACGATCGTCTGGAGATCGATGAGGATGACGACGATCGTCAATCGCATTCGGCTCTCAACTTGAGTGTTTCGGGCTCGACACGCTGTCAGCACTGTCGCCATCGCTGCAAATCGTCCACGGATCTGCTGCATCACCTGACCCAATGTGCCGAGGTCATACGCTGTGCGAATGAAATGTACGATTCGAATTCCGGTGAAAGCTGCGAGCGTCGTAACGATCCGCACGTCCTGCAGCAGCAGGCGGCGGTGCAGCAGCAACGCGTCTGTATTTGGAACAAGGCGGCCAAGGAAATTGCCGCTGCAGTGGTGCAGCAGGACAAGGCCAATCTGTTGACCAAGTCGCCGAGCAGTCAAGTGGCCAGCAATGAGGAGAATAGCTATTACGGCGTGGAAACAGCGCCCGGTTATGGTGAGGTAAGTACAAAACTACATACACACACACACATCCGCCTTTACACACCCACACACACACACACACACACAGCGCGAGACTTTGCAATCCACGCACGACAAATGCGTCAAAATGAAATTTGACTCTCTCATGCACTGCAGGTAACCAAAAAGATGACGCCCGAGGAGGAGGCAGCCAACTCATCGCTGAAGAAGGTCTACAAGTGCCCGCACTGCAGCTTCTGGGCATCGACAGCATCGCGTTTCCATGTCCACATCGTTGGGCACTTGAATAAGAAGCCATTCGAATGCTCGCTCTGCTCGTATCGCTCCAACTGGCGCTGGGACATTACCAAGCACATTCGGCTGAAGACGATCCGCGATCCCTCGCACAAGACGGCCAAGGTGCTGATGAACGATGAGACGGGCCGGCGCAACTATACCAAGTACAACAAGTACATCACACTGATGAAGGTCACCGAGGAGGATGGCGATCCCAAGCTAATGAAGTCGGGCGAAATGACACCCAATCAGGTGGCCTCCTTGGCCTTCCTCAAGGACTACCAGAAGGTGGGCGTTGGCACTGGCCACGATATCACGCTGGAGCCCGTGACGGCCAATAAATCAAATGCCCTGGACGATGCAGCGCTGGCGGACAATCTAATACGCTTGCCCCTGCTGGCGACCATGATGAATGCAGCGATGGCCACACAGCAGCATCATCAGCATCAGCAGCTCGAACAGCAGCAGCAGCAGCAGGAGCAGCAACATCACTCGGCCATGATAACACCCTCGGTGACCATATCGCCAGTGAAGCGCACACATCAAACGCCGCCCGGCAAGCCCACCGATGATCTCATCACCGAGGTGCATCAGGAGGGCAGCGAGAAGAAGACCTTCTACAGATGTCGCAAGTGCAACTTTAGGTGAGACTGCAAATAGTTTTTCGACAGAGTCGAGACTAATGCAACTTCGTTGCTTCATTTCTGTTGCAGACATCACAATCGGGACGCTGTGCTGGCCCATGTCAAGATTCACTATCAGGAGTCCAGCTACCCAAAGTCCAATGCCGCTCTGAGCAGCACCGCGCCGCTGCAGGTGTCCGTTAGCTCCAATCAGCAGCAGCTCTACATGAACAAAGTATTTGCCGCCATGTGCCTATCGCAGACGTCGCCCACGACGGGCAACGGCTCGGCAGGCAGCGGTCCGCAGTCGCAGCAGCAGCAGCAGCAGCAGCAACATTCCCTCATTTCAGCTGGACTGCTGCAGCGTGCCATACAGAAGGCACAGCATTCGCCAACGCCCAATGCAAACGCGCTCAGTGGTCTGGCCCTGGCGTTGGCCAGTGGCAAGACGAGCACACCCAAAGCCAATGCCGCCTCCATATTAGAGCACGGTGAGCAGAAAGCGAGTCAAAATGAGGCAAGTGCCGACAGTCTGACGTCGCCCACAATCACCAGCAGTAGCAATAGCACAGCTAGATCACTGCAAGATCTGCTCACATCACCACGCAATCGACACGGTCTACACTATGGTGCTGGTGCTTGCTCAGCAGTGGCCGCGGCTGCAGCCACTAATCCTAATACTTCAGCTAACAGTAACTCAATTCTGGTTATGGGTAATGGCAGCATCGGATTCCGTTTGGATGCGGCTGGCCAAAAGAAATCATCGAGCGACGTTGCATCATCCAATACACCCACCACCACAACCAACTCAACCACCACGAACAATGCATCGCCTATGCCAGTAACTACCACTCCTACTCCTATATCTTCTTCTTCTACTGCTAATTCTACTTCTACATCATTTCCAACTGGTGCTAAGTCCTTGGTTCATATGCTGAGTAATACTAATCACAATAATAGCACCACATCCAATCTCATTGATCCATCTCATGCCCATAACCAACAACAACCACAACAACCACAACAACAACAACTCATCGCTGGTGATGGTTACTATACACAGGCAACGGGTCTAACCCATGGCCATATACACGCTACTAATCTCAAATCCAACCCAGCCATGTCAATGTCGTCGTCGTCATCGTCGTCGCTATCGGCATCGGCATCGGCATCGGCATCGGCATCGTCCTCATCAGCATCGCCGGCGTCTGTAGCGTCATCGCCGCCGCCATCCTCAGCATTGGCGTACTTGCCACAGAGCATGCCCGGCCAGGGGACACGTTTCCATAGCCATAGTCCAGGTAGTCCCAGTCTGTTAACGATGAACGATACGGATCGACGCGATCCGTCGCCATATCGTTGTGGCCACTGCCATCAGGTGTCGAATTGGAAGCATGTGATCCAGGTATTTGTTTAAATGCATTTTACAGTTTGTGTTTTGTCCCATTCAAAACGAAACGAGTCCCAAAAAAAAAAAAAAAACGCAAGAAAAACCCAATAAACAAACGCTATTCGCCAAGAACTCAACATAGAGAGAATTGTCCGCCAATCAACGTTTTTCAACACTAGACAGCAGATTAGTTGAATAAAAACCAGTGTTAGTTACTTTAATGCTGTAAGAAATGGGCAGCACTGGCCTGACTGGCATTTAAAAAAAAATAAATAAATAAATATAAAAAAAAAATATTTATATAAAGATTAGCAAATATAACAATCGGAAAGCTTAGCTAGATGATATTTTTTTTGTTTAGATTTTTATACAAATTTTTGTCCGTCACTGAAGCAGCCGCAATCAAAATTTAGCTAGCGACATCTGTGCATCTGTGCATCTGTTCCCCGTCCCCTGCTCAGCAACTCATCTCTGTCTGTAGTCCCTAAGTAACGCTGGTAAATATGCAAACAAAATTTACTTTTGTTTTTATAATTTCCTTTATACGAACAGCAACAACAAAAACTCTAATGCTAAATGTTAAATGTGTGGTGTCTGGGTTTTTGCTTCTATTATATCTTTCAATCATTTTTTTTTTTATCTTTGGTTTATTTTGTATGTTTCTTTAGCTGTACATTTACGTCTATTTATAAGAACTCATTGGTGATAGTTTTGCTTGCTCTCGCAACTAATGTAAAATACATTTACCGATTCAAACCATATCCTAAAAAAACAAAAAACAAAAACAAATATCATGCAACAAGCTAACCCCCCCAAAATGCAGGGGGCCTACTTAAGAAATCATACGGTGCGCGTGTTTCGTTTGGGTTCCCCATACAAAATACACACAAAACATAATACACATACACAAAATACACATTTAAAGACTTTTAAGAAAGGGTATTTGCCAGTTGAAGCAACTATCATTTTTTTATATATTTTTTTTATTATTTTTTTTTTAATATGTCTTGAAGCCATCGCAGTTTATTTGAGTGCTCTGCTCTGCCGGAAGCCTTACAAAAATAATTTCCACAGTTCAACTGCAGCATATTGATTGATTAAAGTCAATAATAATATTCTAGATTTTAAATACTTGATTCCCATAGAATGAGTTTCCAGATTATTAAATTTTTAGATTTTTAAAATATATTTATAATGAAGCTTGGCTAAACTATTTTAAATTCATTTTGATTCAAATCTTTCAGTTCTGTAATTCTGAACATATATTAGGGAATTTTAAATATCCTCTAAATATTCCCAGTAAATGCTCAGCTTAAGCATTATTAATTCTTACATTATAGTTGCTAAAGTTTCGCAACTCTGCAGCAAAGAACATTAATTATTATATTAATAATATTCTCTTTACTCTACCTTCTACTATATTCCCACAATATATTTACAAAATGCATTTCTTGAGTTGAGCTTTTCAACTCTAGCAGTTGGGAAAAAGTAGGGAATTTTGCAAGCCTTAAAAATATTCCCAGTATTATTCTCACATGTTGCTGCAACTACTAAATGCCCAAACACACTCACACACACTCACACACAAATACTCTCTCACACACACACACACACATAAATACGCTGGCAAACACTTATTTAATTACCTAAAAAATTCGCTAATTTGTGCATATTTTGTGCCTTCTGCTTCTTCTCATTTACAGCGGCACTGTCGCTTAAAGCATTCCGGGGATATTCGGATCGAGACCCTTGAGCGCAGCAACAACAACGGCAGCGCTGTGCCCATTTACCGTCCGCAGGGCGCCGGCGCCAGCAACGAGTCCCAAGCCCACAACTACAACAACAACAACAACAACAAGCCCAGCCAGATCAACAACAACAACAACAGCAACAGTATCAGCAGTCTGCTCAGCAGCAAGCAACTGGAGCAGCTGCTCCACTCGCCCCTCCCCGCCAGCACCGCTGCCGCGGTGAATGCAGCCAACACGCAGCAGGATCTGGAGGTGGCCGCTGCCTGCTGGGCCGCTGCCTATAAGGCGGCCAATGCCATGGCCAGCGGCAGCGCCGAGGAGCTCGTTCAGTTGCAGCAGAACGATCAAATCGAGATCACGCGCCTGCCCTCAGCTGCTGCCCTCAACAGTGCACAGGAGCTGCTGTCCAACAACAACAACAACAACAACAACAACAATACGAAGAGCAAGCAACAAAAGTGTCCCGTCTGTCCGTACATCTCGGAGAGCAAGTCCCAGATGAACTATCACGTCTCGCTGCACAAGCCCACGCAGTACGAGTGCCAGCTGTGCACCTTTGTCTGCGCCAAGAAGCAACATCTCAGCAGCCACATGCGCAGCGTGCATCAGCAGCAGCTGGGCGCCGCAGCTGCCGCTGGGGCTGGGCTTGACTTCAGTGTGGCACTGCAGCTGGCAGCCGCCAAGCAGGTGCAACAGCTGCCGGTTACAGCGCCGCTGGCCATCGATCTGAGTCAAATGCAGCTAGAGGAGAGCTGTGCTACGGAGATGCAAGCGCAGCAGCTGCCGCCGGAATACCAATACAAACTCATCAGCTACTGTCCGCGCTGTCCAGCTCGCTTTGCCCAGAAGCACAACGATGAGCGCAATGCCAAGCTAGAGCTGGAGCAGCACTTGGCTGCGCATGCGCCCAGCGAGCAGGAGACGGATGAGTCGCACATCTGCACGTACTGTGAGTATCGTGCTGGGGCCGAGACACTGCTGCAGTTGCATCGGGCGGTGCACATGTCGCACTACCAGGAGAAGTGTCAGGAGCTCTACAGGAACTGCAAAGAGGATGTTGCCTATCCGGCGCCCAAGCTGCTGCAAATCAGCGGACCCGAGACCATTTGGGTGGTGGACAATGAGCTGGGCACCCAGCTGTTGCATCAGAGTGCCTTCGGCTCGTCCAGCAACATGGGCGGCAGCAGCAGCTATGACGGTCAAAATTCGCTGCTGAAGAAGCAACTGGAGTCTGGTGGCGGCGCTGCAGTGGTGCGTGAGGCGACGCCACCCAAGGTCAAGGAGGCCGAAGAGGAGGCGGATGAGGAGGGTCACAGCAGCTCGACGCCCTCGACGAGCGCTTCGGTGGCCAGCAGTGATCTGGCCGCTGATGCCAGCAGCGATGCTGGCTCCCTGGATATGCCTCAGTCTGCGCCGACGCCGCTGCGCTGCCAGCACTGTCCCTTCGAGACGCTGCAGCATGAGGAACTGCAGCAGCATATGCAGAAGCATGCCTGCATCAATGAGCCCAGCGCGGAGGCAATGCAGTGCGCTCACTGCGACTACAATGCCATGGATGAAGCGGAGCTGGACGAGCACACAGCGGTGCATTTCAATGCCAGCGAGAAGCTGAAGTCCGTGGACTTTTTCACCTGCTACGATAAGCTAGAGATCAGCGTGGAGCAGGACGCCCAACAGTCCCAGACGGCGGACAAAGAACAGACGGAGCATAATAACAACCAGGACAATGTACTCAATGCCAATGTACAGCAGCAGGAGGCAGATGCCGAGCAGACTGAGCAGCAGCAGGAGCCGGAAACAAAGCCCAGCACCAAGCTCATTCTCTACAAGAACGATGGCGAGCTGAGCGTGAAGCCACCCACCATGGATGAGGATAAGCAGCGCGTGGAGAATATCAGCGATCGCCTGAGGCGTCGCAGCCTGCGTGGTAATGCAGCAGCTGCCACGCCCACAACGGGGTCAGAGCCATGCGCGGAGGCAGCTGATAAAATGATTCTGGTCAATGCCAAGACGGGCAAAGTCATTTACCGCAAGTAGGCGTGGCCGGGACCAAAATTTAACTATTATTATTGTATTTGACGTATTGCATAAACGTTTATGTTATTATTATTATTATTAATATTATTATTATCATTATTATTATTTTTATTATTATTATTTTGATTATTTGAATTAATTCTTTTTGGGGCTTGTTAATGTTTCTTTGTTTTGTTTTTAATTGGGTAATTAGTTGTCGAATTTTGTTTTAAGCACCAATTATTGTTTAATTGTTACTAACAAGAGAAAAGAAAAAACACACACACACATACACAGATGGACATGTTCCTGCACTCTTAAATCTAACTCTAAGTTGTTTCATAAAAAAAAAAAAATAATTAAAGCATTACTTTCTAAAGAAAAATATTTAATTTAACCAGTGGCTAAAAATATATTAGCAACTGTTTATATATTTTCCAAAATTGTAAAGAAAATTTCCATTTCATATATGATCAAAAATTATATATATAAAAAACCTAGCTCTAAGGCAAGATCCAAAAGCGTTTCAGAGAAATCCAAACTGGTTCATGACAAAATCAAAAAAAAAAACAAAACAAAAAAAGTTTAAACTAAAAACAAATTCAAAATTCGTCTTGCAAACAATTTGTCTTTGAATGGGAACTGTGATTATTGAATATTGTAAATTAAAAACAACAACAAAAAAGAGAAAAATTTAATTTAAAAAATACAAATTATCATTCAATGAATATGGTACTAAATATAAATATAAATAAAACTATAAACATATTTACAAGAGCTGCTAAAAAAAAACAAGAGAAAACAAATTAAAATTGATTAACAATAAAATAATTCAAAAATTTGCAATATTTGCAATTTACAATATTTTTGCAGCAAACACACACACACACACACACATACATATATACACATATTCAATAAGTACTATAGTTATTAATTTATAGTTAAAATTTAAAGTTTCAAATGGGTTTGTTTAACTATATACAAACAATGTTTATGTCGCGCAGTGTAAACTGTGCAACAGCAAAAAATATATATATACTAAAAGAAATCAGCAAAAGTTATCATAAAATCTAAGGAAATGAAATGAACACATGTGGAATAGCGGGGCCATATTTAAATAGTTTAAAGAAATGAAACATTTAAACAAAACAAAACAAAACAAAATAAAATAAAGAAAATATGCAAATATAAGTAAAAACAAAACAGAAATAGCAGATTATACAGAAACTTAATTGAATTAATTGAACGCAACCGCCTTTGATATACATATACATGTATATATGTACGTATATACATATATCTATATCTTTATTGAAATAGTCTTTAACAATGAAATACGTCTAATTAGTTTAGTGTAAATAACTTAGTTTTTGTTTACTATGCACAGACACACACATACACAAACATTTATGGCATAAATTTAAACAATGAAAATGTACAAAAAAACAACAATTGTTAATAAATAAAAAAAAAAAAGAAAATCAAATAATAAAAAAAAATACACAAGTTGCATTTACAACAAATTTTACAGCTTTTATTTAGTTTGATTTCCAAGAATGTCTTTGAACTGTTACCAATTTCCATACAAACTTTTGTCATAGAAACTTCTGAACTGTATTCAATGAAACTGTAAATGCGCATTGATCAAATATATTTTCAATTAAATACAATTATGAAATGAACATAAAAGGATTTCATTAATAAACGTATATGTTTTTAAATAATTATACATTTTTTTAATTGAGCCCAATTTGAAAGTCCAAATTTGAATTTACAACGGATAATTGAGTTTGTCATTTGGACACACTGAATGAAATGGGCAGCACTGGCTATGCCATCAGTGTAAATAGTATTTAAAGCATGTTTGAACTAAATATATAACAAAGAATTATTATTATATATGAAATCTCTAAAACAGAGTTGGCTCTGAATAGTTTACAAAAATTGAGCGTATTCTGGGTGCCACAGCTTTGCTGTAATTTCATTCCAGTTTTGTACTCCGTTGTGTGCACAGCAAAATTTCTTTACATCGTTTTGGATCTCGTTTCATGTTGGGTTGAGATTCAGGTGAATATAATTTTAACATATTCGTAAATATATATAATGTATATATAATATTTTATTTTAAAGGAGCCGCCAACTAATTTTGGTTATCAACTTTGGCGCTGGTGTTACACTTCGGAACGCAAAGTTGGAAACAATAAAGAAACCCTTTTGGCAATTTTCGCACCTATTTCCGTAAGCTTTTAAAATGTGCTGGCATCCGGGCGGCTGTTGCGGCATACCCGCTGGAATTCAGTGCACAAACTTTTGTTTTAACTACTGGACTGGTTGTCCCACAACTCCCTGCTGCCGTACCAGCTGCGTGCCACCCTGTCCGCCGTATCGTGGTTGCTGCGGTGGTCCGCGGTGCGGCTCTTGTTAGCAACGGGCTTAGAAGGAAATCAGGTCTGAAACGCCATGGAGAAACAACAAGATGAACAACAACAGCAAGATACATATTATCAACATCAAGTCGTCTATAGTAAAAATATCCAAAATTTAATGTTTATAACTTTATTTTGAGAATATATAACAAAGAAAAAAATCGTTGCCTTTTTCTTATTTTGCATACTTTCTTAGATAATATTTTATGCCTTTTAATTTAAAAAATTTATTAGTTGAAAAGAATAAATCATAGTTGCCTTTGACAAATCTAAAAATTACATTAAAAGATTATTTCCGTTACTGATATTCGTACAATTTGTTTCTTAAGAAGGTATGTATGTATAAAATATACATATATAATATAAAGTTATACTATTTAAACACGTATATATATAAAGTATATCGAAAGTTTTTAAGCACCAAAGAAAAAACTATAAGCAAGTTGGCAGCGCCATATAGTTATGTTTTCTAATATAATTAATCGATATATTTATCGGAATGGCAATGCCAGATTTGCTCCACAACTGATTTGTTTGCAATAAAAATTTTGTTAGGACGCGTTACACCTGCCGCACATGGATACGAAGTCCAATGATGACTCTGGTGGCAGTGATTCCCTGGACAAATCAATGCAAAGAAAGTGTGTAATGGTTGAGACAAGCGCCACAACAACGGAGCCCGCAGCAGAGACAGACAGCTGCAGCAGGGATTCCGCTGCACTAAGAGAGTCGCCACCTGGCGAACCAAAGACTGATGTGTCCAGCGCTGAGTCGACCGTTGGTGAAAATTCGGCAACCCTTAAAACTAGTACCACCAGCAGTAGCAATACAACGGCGGCTAGTGCCGCATTTGAAACGAAAGTAAAACTCATTTCCCAAAACCTTAAAGAGACAACGCTGGCAGAAACAGAGGCCGAGGCCTCCACATCGAACACATCGAGCGACGTCGCTGATGGCCAGCTGATAGATGATATTGTGGAGCAACATAGTAATACAGACAGTTCCGAGCATCGCGTGAAAAAGGTGCGATTCCATCCAGACGTCAAAGCAAATGATGGCGGCAATCGTGTTAAGAAGAAAATACGCTCGACGCGTACCAGCGCCAGTAAGGCGAATCTGAGCTGTGATGGCATGGATATGGAAGACGATAATGAAGAGTGCGACGATGAAGGCCATGATGAGGAGGAAGAAGAGGAATTTAACTTGGCCAAGACAATTGCCGAAGCGGATGACTACTTAAAGCAGCATCCACTGACATTTGTTAGGCGTGTTGAACAAAATGGCGAGCGACTCCGTGATGGGCTGCTTAATATTGAGGATATGCCTCAGCTGGTTGAACGCGAGGTGAAAGCTGAGAAGCACAACGAAGATGATTTCTACAAAAAATGCAAGCCGGAGAACGGCATAGAGAGAATTCTAGGCAAGGAGACGAAAGCGGGCAAGGTAAGTTTTCTATTAAACAATATTCATTTTAATTCTTAAATTATTTTGCTTATTTTATTAAATTTGTAGGTTGAGTATTTGCTGCGATATGAAAATCAAGGTGGTCTTTTTTGGGAATCAGAGGACTATATACGACGCATGTGTCCAAATCTCTTAAAAGCCTATGAGAAGAATCGGGAACGAAGGCAACAACGTTTAGTAAGTGCTCCAGGCTAATTAAATGTTATTATTAATCTAAATAAATCATAATTTTCATATTTCAGATGCATCATGTTGCCAAGCGTCAAAGCCTGCGTCAGCGATATACGGATTTCTAGTAACATAAATACACATAGCTTTTAGGATTCGAATTAGGTTCCGCAAATAACTGTAACATTTTTGTAATATGGAGTAAATGATTTTCTTTTGTTGAACAAAACTGTCGAATTGTTTGTCATCGTAGATGTGGGAATATCGATAGAAGATGCATGCGCTATCGATTTCTTTCAAAGACAAATTTTCGTTTGTTTTTAAGCTTATTGATTCATTCATTTATATATAGAATATAATATTTCATATTTATTTTCTTGTCATGTGCTACTTATGTATATGATTTTCGCTTGTGAGAAATTAAATTGACGCATTTGACCGTTGCCATTCAGCTGTCAACGTGAGCAAAAAACATTAAATATCGATGGATATGGTGTGTTATCGGTAAGTAGGTCTGCCGATACAACATCAACAATCCTAGTTCTAGTTTGACGGACGCAGTGTCTAAAAATTAAAAGTAGAAATAATTTGAGAAAAGCCGTGTGCAAACGTGGTCAATAATTTAGCACACGCGCTTCTAATAACGCATTGTGATTGTTAAGCCATAAATAGGATAAATTCGCCAGAAACCTGTAAGCATTGGCATTACGGCGGGGCCAAAAAGGTATTCTGCGAGAACAAAAGAGAAATTTTTGTGCGTGTCACCGTCCGTCATTCGCCCATCCCCTCTCAAAGGCCAACTAGCGTTGCGATCAGCAACGGGTACAAACGGTAAACGTTGCCAGTGGTCCAACGAAATGCAATAGACTTTGCCCGCATTTTGCGATTTTCATGAATTTCTCATTGTGACGGCAGGTGAAAGTACCATTACAGGTAAGCAGAAGCTAGTGCGTATATCTGTTTTTCTGTTGCTCAGCGAGCTGGCCACAAAATGCGCAGATAACATTTACTGCCAAAAATAAAATAATTGGCAACCAGGAATTGAAAACAATTTGTAAGAAATCTGTGGGCTGCGTAGGAGACATGAAATAGATATACAAATCATCAATGTTATCAACTCGTTAATTTGATTTTCGACACCAAAAATTCGTCATCTTGTTTACGTATTTCGGATAAACCTTTGATGCGTTTTGATGATATTAATAAAAGTATGTTAGGTTATGGTATATGATAGTTGATTATAACTAGTCTACGCTAATTTATTAGTTTTCCAATTGAAATCACAGACTTGCCACAATGATAGGGATATTTAGGTATTTTTTAATTAGGCATTAATTAGGTATTTAAATAATTGCATATACTATAGACTTCCCATTTTTGTCATGCCATTTTGTCAACAAAGCCCTTGTCAGAAATAATATTCAGCTGTTTGGCCTTTTTAAAGATTTAATTGCGCAACATGCTTAAAATCGAACCAATTTCAATTGCGTATGGATATTAAAAGGAATTAGCAAATATGTTGGTCTTGCTGTTTCAATCTGTTATCGATATTTGTATGCTTGTTACTTGTTTTGATATCGTTCACTGCACTTGCAGCTGCAGTTGTTGTAGTTGTTGCTACGCTGCCAGACAATCAGATAACGTTCGCCTTAGCTCTGCGACTCTATAAATAGTCGCTGCATGTTCGATATAGTTGTCTTCCTTTGAGGCTTTTGTCATAGGTCAAAAATGGACTAGTGCGTAGTTAATCTTAATATCACAAAGAACTCTTGTCGGCAATTGGATGCTGCGCAGACGAACGACAACGAATCATTGTCTTTTCGTGAACTTGACGTTGACCGCTGGATTTTGTTTATTTGTTAAATGCGCGTGGCAATTCACTCAATCGGCAGTCATTCTCTCACGATCATTCTCTCACTCTCTCCCTCTCTTTCGCCGTCTCTCATTCTGGGTCGTTTCATTGTTTGGTTCGTTAACCTAGAGGAACTACGCAACAAGCAAACATACGGGAACTGCCAGGTTACAGCCAAAGTGTTCAACTGAACAAGCAACATGCCGGAAGAGGAGCCACCACAGAAACCTATGGATGAACAGCAAGAGCAGCCACTGTCACCCAATGCCAGGGAAGGAAATGCAGAGGAGCAGATGCCGTTGTCGTTGACGCAAAATGAATCGTCTACAGACTACGTTGTAGCGGAGCTATCCGCAGAAGAGGTGAGCCAATAAAACGATATTTCGAATCTCATCTCTGTTAAGATAACGTTTGCCCATTTATTTGTAGATGCGTGCTCGTCGGCTACGTACTTTGGCGGCTCGTAGTAGCGTCCTGAGCGTTTCTAATGTTGTCGCCCCGTTGGCAGACGAGAAACCACCACGAATTCAAGCAAACGTTCCTAGTGAATCACGTTTGGTGCGCGAGGTGTCTGCCGGCTCGAGCAGCACGGATACAACAAATACATTGATCGACAAGGAGCCCATAACATGGTCAGAGCTTGGCAACAAGTCAGATACGGATGTGGAAATGAAATCGGTGGTATCGACGCCGATACAGGATGTTGAGATGACTAATGCACATTCCATCTGCGGACCCAAAGCCACGCTACTTAACTCGGAAGCCAAGTCACAGAAAGTAGTGTCCAAGATTGATTCGTCACTTCTAAAGAACGCCGATGAGCGCAACGAACAAATGCTGTCGAGGCTATTGAATGCCACATGGAATGAATTCGGCAGTGGCTCTATCATTTGTGCACAAACTGCCAGTTTTCTGGAAATTCATCCCGAACTACGTTTCGAATTCGAATCGATTATATCGAGCGTCTTATTGGAGACGGCATATAAATTCTACAACGATGAAGTGGTCGACAACCTCAAGGTAGAGGGCGACACGCCTCTATCCACTGGTGTGAGCGACGCCAATGGCGACGATAAGGAATTCTCGTCGGCCAAAAAGATCAAAAGCGACGACACTGAAGTCCAGGAAATACTGGCCAACGCGGTGGCCTCCAGTAGCGCCGCCGAAGAGGATCAGGGTGCCAGTGCCAGTGCGACGCCCAGCCAGACTGAGATAACATCCAGCGATACTGTCGTTTGCGTGGTGCCGCCTCCTTTGAATATAGTGACTACCTCCAAGCACAATGCCATGCTCCATTTGCTGCATTGCTATCAGAACTATCAAACCGAGTCAACCAGATCTAGAGCCAACGAAGTGGGCCAGACAGTCGACGATAGCACGAACAAAGCCTTAACATTAGCATTTACAAATATTATGCGGATCTCGGTGCTAGTTCTAACGGATCGCATCCAGCCAAACCTCAACTATCAGCTGGACCAGTCGACCTTGCTGGAGCTCATATATATGGATCATGTTAGCGAATCTTTCCTCATTGACCTGATAGCCGAAACGTATCAGCAACGTGAGACTTTCGACGCTATATTTGGCCAGTTGCTGCGCGGTCTGTTCAGTGGCATGCAACGCAACATATGTAGCTCAAAGATCAATACGCAGCAAATCGAATGGCTTTCCAAGCTGGTGGTCATCAAAGTGGGCAATGTACGACCCATTGCCGATTTGGTTGCTCGCCAACCAAACTATATACCGCCCATATGCACAAAGATACCGGGACGTGAAATTGTTAAGTGCAGCTTCCTGGGCCCTTTCCTGTCCGTCTCGCTCTTTGCCGAGGAGAATGTCAAGTTTGCTGAATTCACAACGAAAAACAAGCTTGAGGAAACTGGCATATCGCGGCTACGCTGGGTAAGACTCTTAATGTTTTCTTTATTCTCTTATATTTAGCTCTCTAAATGAATTTCTCTTCATGCAGGAACTGCACTCAATGCGCACTCACATGCACACAGTTTTCCACTCGCTGTGCGTTAATGGCAGTAGTCGTCCGAAGACTTTGGAGTACATTTCTCAAATTCTACGTCACAACGATCGTCGAGTGCAATTCGCCAGTGATGAAAAGCTACTCGCTCGCGATGGTTTCGTCATCAATCTGATGAACGTGCTGCAACAGTTGTCGGTTAAGATCAAATTGGACCGTATTGATCCGAATTTCCATTACTATAGCAATTCGCTGGTCAACATCGAACAGGATACGAAAATTCGTTACAGCGAGGAGGAGTACAAGAACTTTTTGGCAGCGAATTTTGCATCACCAGCAGTGAATGTGAATTTCCAGACACAATGCTGGTTCCTAACGCTGCAATCACATCATCTTGGCTATCTACCAGCGATTCAACGCTATCGTCAAAAGGTGCGCGCCATCAAGGAACTACAAAAACTAATTGACGAGCTGGATCGCACTAAACCCCATTGGGTGAACTCTCGTTATGCCAATCGCAACAACCAGTTCAAGGAGCGATGGGAAAAGCAACTGCGCAAACTTAACCGGTATGAAATGCATATATATTTATATACATTTGGTCGATTCTCTTCTTCCCATATTGAATTTTAAATTTTAAATGTACATATTTTCTTTTACAGCTCCAAGACTTGCAGTGAAATAACACTCCTTGATCCCGCGCTGCTGCAGCGCTGCACTGAATTTTATTCGACTGTGTGCGAGTTTATGCTTTATCAATTCGAGGGACGTCCAATTGAGGGTCCGTTCATCTCGAAGCTGCCCGTGCAGCAACTGAAACCGACTGACGCATTTTCCGCTCTGCCCGAGTGGTACATCGATGACATCGCCGAGTTTATATTGTTTGCCATGCAGCATGCCAATGTAGACATAAGGCAGGGCATTGATCATTCGATCATCACATGGTTGTTGACCTGCGTTTGTGCCTCGCATCTCATCAAGAATCCTTATGTAACTGCCAAACTGGTTGAGGTGATGTTTGTGTTCTCCCTAAAGCCAGCTAATTCGGTAAACACAGCGGTAAGTAAATGAAGGATGTATTTAAAATAGATATATAATAAGTTCCTTTTCTTATAGATGTGGAATCATGAGCTCGCCCAGAATGCGCTGGTTAGCGCGCTTATGCGATTTTATGTGGATGTAGAAACCACTGGCCAAAGCACTGAGTTTTACGATAAGTTTACTATAAGGTAAGTGCGAATAGATTACTTTGAGAACTTTACTTTAAGAATAATATATATTATTCTTTCAGATACCACATTAGTCATCTATTTAAATCCATGTGGGAGAATCCCATACACCGTCAGGCTGTTATCTGTGAGTCGCGACAGGGCAATCAGTTCGTGAAGTTTGTCAACATGCTGATGAACGATACAACATTCTTGCTCGACGAATGTCTAGAGAATCTTAAGCGTATACATCTAACACAGCAGCTAATGTCCGATGTGAAGAACTGGAGCGGAATGAGTGCCGAGCAGCAACAGAGTCGCCTCACCCAGCTGGCAACGGATGAACGCCAATGCCGTTCCTATTTAACATTAGCTCGCGAGACTGTTGATCTATTTCATTATTTGACCGTGAGTAAACAACGCTATTGTAATTGGACAATCATTGAAATTGATTATTATTGTAGAGCGACATCAAGGAGCCGTTTATGCGTCCCGAGCTGGTTGATCGTCTCAGCTCCATGCTAAACTTCAACCTAAAACAATTGGCTGGGCCCAAGTGCAACGATCTGAAAGTGAAGAACCCAACCAAATATGGCTGGGAGCCACGCAGTTTGTTGGCCCAAATCTTTGATATATATCTCCACTTGGACTGTGATAGATTCGCGCAGGCTTTGGCCGCTGACGAACGCTCATTCGACCTGCAAATTTGCAATGAGGCAGCGTCTCGCATTAAACGCCTTGCGATACGTTCCGTCGTGGAGGTAGAACGGTTCAAAGCGCTCACGCAGCGGGCTCACGAAATATATGGTATGCTCTTTGGATTATGCTTTCCTTAAATAAGACTCGCTTAATTGAATCTTTATCCATATCTATTTACAGTTTCAAACCAACAGACTGAAGATGAGTGCGCAGATGCGCCAGATGAGTTTAAGGATCCACTGATGGACACATTGATGTCGGATCCAGTTGTGCTACCCTCTGGCACGGTAATGGATCGTGCAATTATCACACGTCATCTGCTCAATAGCTGCACGGATCCGTTCAATCGGCAGCATCTTACTGAGGATATGCTGATTCCGAATATTGAACTGAAGCAGCGCATCGATGCATGGCGCAAGGAGCAGCGGGGCAAGCGAAATAATAGCTAAGACAACCAACCAGATCTTAAACGATAATCTACAATCTTACGTAGCTTAATGTGCAGTTTTAGTGTCTACCTATATCTGTATACAGATTTATATTATTATTATATGTATATGCGATTTATCAGCAACAAGAATTTAGTTTCACTTATTTTTCGGTTTCCATTTGGAGTAGTCGCAGTCGATTCTCAAATCCACCATATTATAAGCAAACAAAAAATATATTAATTTGCTGCTTTTCAGATTTCTCAAAACTTGTGTAAATGTTTAAAAATACAATAATTTTAATTATTTAAGTACATATTGAATATTGCTTAATTGATTGTTTTTGTATAATTTCATTTAGAAAAGAAAACTTGTTTCTGTAAAAATTCACGTTACAAATACTTCAGTTTATCGGATTGGGCTTGATATATATTTTTTTATTTTCATTTTCTTTTTTCTTTTTGCGAGACGAGCTGCGACTACTCCAAATGTTGATTAGGTGCCACAGCTTGGCTCGTGCTTAACAGAATTTGGAATTTAATTGCAACTGGAATTTACAATAAAGTTTTAATGAAGCGTATTTCTAATATAAATTATACATATACATAGTTTTATGTTCAGTTGTTTGTGTGTGTGTGAGGGCTTGTGTTTGTATTCATAATCATAACTGCATACATCTGTATTATTCGCTCAGTCTCAGATGGGTGCATGGCCTGGAGATTGATTGGATCGGACACGTGGTCAATTACCAGAAGGGACACCAGCCAATGTAGCACTGACAGAGGTTCTCATTGTTCGTCGCCTGCTGTATGAGGAGTTCCACCTGCTGCTGCTCGGTCATTTCGGGCATTTGGAAATCGGTGCCGGTTAGTTTCCGATTGACCCGCTGTATGACCATGCTGGCTTTGCTGTTGGTCACGTCGGCCACATTCGTGTAGCCACCGTGCAGCTGCTGAGTCTCATATGTTTTGGACTTCGCCACTGGATTGCCCTGCAGCAGCGACTCCTGCTCTATGGAGTTACTGGGACTGCCGCCGCTGGCACCGCCTGCGGTTGTTGTATCATTGCCCTTCTTGTCCACATCGAGCAGACGCCAGTTCAGCAGCGGATCGTAAACGAACGCCTCCAGCACAGCCATCAGCGAGTCCTTGTTTCGACGCAGCACCAACATGACACTCTCGCAGGTTCGCCTATAGGTGCCCTCAATGCCCGTGACCTCCATCGCCTTTATGAGCATGCGCGTCAGCCGGAAGGGTATCTTCTCGGGGAACTTCTCACGTGTCATGGCCACCTCGAAGCAATCGCCGAAATCAATATGCAATATCTTGCCACTCATACGATCCAGCATCAGATTGGAAGGATGCCGATCACCCAGACCAAGTATATAGCCCACCATGGACATGACGGCCAATGAGCGTGTGTAGTTGTTGCGTCGCTCGAACCACAGCTCCGACGACGGCGACTTCAGCCACAGCAGCTTGGCCAGATCGTCGCCCTGGGTCTGACTCAGGGCATACTCGAACACCTCGACCTTTTGCATGAGCGTCAGATGATCGTAGTCGGGCGCATAGTTCAGCATGGTGCGATGCTCCTGGTTGAGCGGCACCTTCTTCTTGTCGCGATAGTCGCGGATTAGCGTATGCAGCGTATCACAGTGCGGCACCCAGCCGATCAATCCAGAGTTTGTGCTTAGCGGGATGACGGCATAGCGCTGGATGGCCAGATTACGACGGAACGTGTCGGGATCGTCCAGTAGAAGCGTATTGACCAGCGAAAAGAGCTGCATTACGCGCTCATCCTGCCTCAGATCCTCGTGCCCCTTCAGCAAATACATGTAGTCCTTGCCGTTGGAGCCACGTATGCAGAGTTTGCGCGGCCGCTGCTTGGACGTGATCACCTGCAGATTGGTCTTGATGTGATTGATGCGTATCAGCTCCTGGCCGGGATTATAGGAACCGGGCACGGCCAGCTCCAAATTCTTGCAGGTCATCAGCTTGGGCGATACATAAGGCAATTCGAGCGATGTCAGCTGCGGTAGCTGGCGCGAAATCTTCTGAAACACATGATAGTAGATATCCCAGGCACGATCCAAATCCATGAGCACAGCCGACGTCTTATAGCGTTGCGTCCACTCATATGCCTCGGTCAGCTCGCGACCGTAGGCCTGTGAGAAGGAGGTTTCCTTGAGGGTCTGTGGTCCGCGATCCAGCATCGCATGTAATGGCTCCAGAATCTCAAACATGCCCTTCACATTACGATCTCCGAAGTAGAGACGACTGGCTTCCTCCAATCCCTCGTGCCACTGCTCATGCCAAAGGATGGCCACGCGTATCAGCTCCTCGCTGCACATGACCGCCTGCTCGACGAGCGTCGGCGAATGCTTTCGCATCGAGTCGAGGATCTTGAAGGCGGCCGTCTTACGTGCTAGCGAGGCGGACTTGGAGGCCACCGTCAGTGGATAGACAAGCGCCTGCGGATGATTCTTGCCAATGTCCATTAGCAGCTGATGGATGAGCTGACCCACCAGTTTGCGATGCGTGTCGATGCGTGCTATTAGCTGTGGAATCACCTGCAGCCACGTATTTATCTCGATCAGTTTCATGCCGGAGAAGAGCGCTTCATAGACCTCCGCATGATTGCCATAGTCAAACCAAAGCGTGAGCAGACGCAACGTATCCTGCAGCGAGTTGCCGCGGATGAGGCTGATGGAGCGGAAGAAGCCTTGCACCGCAGGCACCGCATACTGCTGTATGATTAGACGTTCGCTGTCCAGGACCAGGCCCATGGCTGCCGGCGATTGCTGACGTTGATTTTCCAGTTCCTGCTTCTGGGACTGCACCACCTTGAAGTTCATGTAGGCCCACAGATGCCAGGCCTTGTACCAATTGGGATCGTAGTCTGTCGCCTTCTCGAAGCACTCCAAGGCACCCTGCACTGCCTCCGGGTTGGGTCGGTTCTCGTGCAGCTTGTTCTGCCAGGTGGCCAGACGCAGATAGCAACGCGCCATCAGACGTTGATCCTGGGGCTTCTGTGCCTCCGGTGGCAGACAGTTCAACTGGGCGCTGTATGTGTTGACAAAGTCGCGCAGCTTCTTGTACGCCAGCTGCTTGGAGGAGGCAGCCAGATATTTGGTATAGGCATAGGTAACTTGCGGTTGATTGTATGGCAGTGGGTCATCGGGCGAGAGTGCCGGATCAGTGCCCAGCAGCATCACTAACGTCTTGTGTGACAAATTCAAAGAGCCGCTCTTGCGACACAGGCTGGCGTACTTGAGCCAGGTGTGTATATCCTCGTGTGGCTTCACAACCAGCGAGTGCACCTGGATGATGCGACGCCAGTCCTCGACCAAACGCTGGCCGCCCTGCAGGCGTTTCCACCACATGGCTTTGAGTGGTTCACGTCGATCCGGTATTAGTTTGTATTGTATCACCTCTTCCAGCTCAGCCAGCATTTGGACACACACCATCGCACCGTAGGCCCGTTCATAGGACTCCCCAGCCATGGAGGTCAGTTCGGTGTCCAGCAGATCGCGCGTCTCATCGATCAGACGCTGCGCCGTCTCGAAATCATCGTGGTGCACCGCAAGCACTGCACGATAGAAGCTGCCATCTTGAGTGTCCACGGGTATGCAGCGTACATATTCCTGCATACCTTCCCAATCCTTCAGGCCCCATGCGGCCACAGCAGCTAAGGGACTCGCACGCGCCTTAGCCTCCGCACTGAAGTTGGGCCATTCCTCTTTGCAGCGGTTGCTCAACTGCGACCAATCGCCTAGGGCCTCCAGGCAGCGCATATGGCCAAGCCTGGCCTCCAGATCGTTGGTATCGGCTTTCAGGTTGAGTTGGTAATGGTGCAACGCCTGTTCCCAGTTGTGCAGCTTCTCATACCAGCGACCATGGACGCTGCCCTCGTTGGCTGAGTTGCGATAGGTGGTGAGCAGACCTTCGGCTGCTTCGCGCTGCTGCAGCTTGTTATTGATATGGATGAGCGCCTCGAAGACATGCGGTTCCTGGCGCGGCACAAACTCTTCCTCCTTGTACCGCAAGGCCTTCGCATATGCTCGACAAGTCATCGCATGGGTACCCAGCAGCTGCGTTTCAATCGGTATCGGAGCACGATCACAGTGCTCCATGAACTCGGCCAAATTAAGAATGGTCTGTGTGATCTCTGGCATGTCTGTGACCTGAAGTGCCTGTATGAGCGACTGGGTTAGCTCGTTCCTATGCTCGGGCGACAATTCCGTCCAACAGGATATGAAAGCCGCATTAAATAAATCCCGCAACAGCGTATCATAATCCTGGGCCAGCACACAACAGGCGCGCAACGCATGCGACGGCGACTCCTTGAGCAGACCGATAGATAATCGTTTGAGCCATTCCATCCAGTCATCCTTGGAGACGCGTCGCGTCACCTGCCATGCGGTGCGCAGCGCATTCGTCGACACTTTCAGATTCTTGCTGCTGCTGTTGCTGTCCAGCACAAAGGGTTCATTGTACTTGGCCTGGCGCTGGCCAAAGTCGCCGCCGATGCCAAACCCGATGCCGGAGGCATCTGCCAAGGTGCTATTGGATTGAATGCGGTCGAGCAGTTTATCGTATTCTTCATCGACGATGCGATGCTTACTCATGGTACGCTGCACCATGGGCACAAACACCAGATATTTCTTGCCCAGCTGCTTGACCAAGGAACGCAGCGTTGTCATTGCCTGATCGCGCAGCTCCGGCTCCGTGTCCAGCACCCGCACTAATGGATGTATAATGCGCGAGGAGAAGTCCGTAAAGTCTAGCTGGCAGGCCAAATTGTTGATCGTCTCCATCGCCACGAGGGACACCTGCTGAGGCACATACGGCGAGTCAAAAAACTTGACAATGGGCGGCACAATCAGCGGC
Source organism: Drosophila buzzatii (assembly GCA_035045845.1). Taxonomy (NCBI): domain Eukaryota; kingdom Metazoa; phylum Arthropoda; class Insecta; order Diptera; family Drosophilidae; genus Drosophila; species Drosophila buzzatii. The sequence continues at coordinate 965,149 of JAWNOS010000180.1, forward strand.
AAATAATAGCCAAGCGTGCTGCCAAATTTCTGCAGCGCCTGCAGGAGTCGCCGCGTTACCATTCGATCCTTGGAGTTGTCATGCTGCAGCACACGCAAAATTTGCGGTATCAGCTGCGCCAGATAGTCGCGAAACTCACAGCCCAGGGCTACGGCAATCTGTTCGATCAGGTTGATGAGCGTCGAGTGCAGTGGCGTATTGATTGTCCAGAATTCCTTGATCAGCTTGAAGATGTCGTCCATGTAACTAATGATGTGCAGTTTGACAAAAGCAACTAGAATCGCCAATTGTTGGAAGAGGAACTCGCGCAGATTGTTATCCGCGGTGCGCACATTGTCCAGCAGATTGGGCAGCACTTGGGCCAGGTACGGCACACACTTGATGCCCAGCGTGTGGAAGATGAAGGTGACGGCCTGGACGACGCTTGTGTGGCGCGTGCTCAGCGTGGGATCACGCAGAATGCGCATTAGTGCAGCAATGGCCACCGCTGGATAATATTCATCCAGCGCATTGCCCATGTTCACAAGCAGCTCGGCTGTGGAAATATCCTGGCTCTCGTCTGCCTTGCCATCGGAGTAGGCAATCAGCACGTTATCCTTTTGGCTATCGATCAGGCCTTTATTCATCTTGTGCTTGTACGGATCCATGGCACCAAGTAAGCCCAGCACCCGTATCGTTTCGCGGCGTATGGAACGACGCTGCTCGGTCTTCAGGAAGTTGATCAGGATATCAATCAACACCGGATATTTGTGATAGGGGGTAACCACACGGCCTGTGGCACTGATCAGCTGTCCCAGCGTCCAGAGTGCAACGCCGCGCTTATCAGGACTGCCCGCGTCGCCAAGCATCTCGAGCAGTATGGAGAGTAGATCATCTGCCCACAGCTCCATTTCATTGGAGCCGCCATTGACCTCGGCTAGATCTCCGATCGTGCGCAGCACATTGAGCACGACACCAGGATTCGATTCCGGTTCATGTAGCTTGGGCACCAGCGCCTTCAGAATCGGATTCATGTAGGATGATATAAGACGCGGCGTGCTTATGACTAAATGATCCAGCATCCGTGCGCTTTGCTCCTTATTGCGACTCATGCCCGAGTACTTCAGGTCCGTGAGCAGCTCAATCATAGTGGTGCGGAGTTTGGGCATCACATAGGCGGGATTCATGGAGGATAGGCGCCCTATGGTGACCATGGCAAGTTCACGTATCTCGAAGATTTCGTCGTGCAGTGTTATGAACAGCGCATTCAATGATTCCGGCTGGGCCAGTTTGGCATCGAAAGTCTCATCCAGCGAACGAAGAATGCGTATGCGTACATTGTAATCCATGTCAGTGATGGCCACAGACAGCAGCCGTTCAATCACATGCGAGACGGTGTCGCTTAACGTCTTCGAGTTCTCCATGCTTTCCGATGATTGTACGGCAAGCTTTAGTAGCCGCGTACAAGTTTGCACCGCTTCCAGGCGAATTTGCTGCTGCTCGTGCACAATGAAATAATCCGCGCAGCTAAAACCAATAGAAATGAATTAATAAACATAAAAAAAATATTAATTAATGCACTCACCGTTGCACAAAGTCCAGCATATTCTGCTCCTCGAAGTTGAAAGTACCCAGTGTACGAAGAGCCAGCACAATTGTGGCGGTATCCACGGTCTGCAGCATCAGCGACGCATCAATTGTAATCGGCGGTATTGTGGCATATGGTATAGTCGCCGACTTGTTCATCAGCACCTGGAAGAGTACAACGATCAGGCCATTCGTGATGGCCGTCTTCAGCTGCGGCACATTTTCGGCCAATTCGCGCAGACAAACGGTCAGCGCTGGCGAGAGACCTGTGTGGAACATTTGCTCCAGGATTTCACGGACATCGTCAGCGATTTGCGATTTTACCGCATGGGCGAGCAGCGTAATGCAGGCAAAGACCGCTGCATCCACGGTCGATTTGCGTTTGTTGGCCAAATCCTTTGCGGGCAACGCCTGTTTAATGGTAGCCATAATGTTCTTCAAATGCTTCTCTATATCGCTCTCCACAGCGACGGCGATGTAGCCAATGGTAATATAGGCAACATTGCGGTCCTTCTCCTTGCCACGTAAAATGGCCATTAGATGAGTAACACAAGTCTCCAGATATTGGGCCACAAACACCTCGCGATTGAAGGCAGCCAAACGTGGCAGGATCTGAAGCAGAGCCTGCTGCACATAAGGCGATTTGGATGATCGCTGATCCAATACATTGTCGCAAATGGTTTTGTAGTGATTCTTAAGTATCTCGCTAGCGTAGGCAGAGTCCAACAAGTTGTGCTGTAAGCAAATGGACAAAATTCACTAGATGTAATGCTTATAACATAAATTAAAAAAATAAAAAAATAATGCATCAGTGACAGAAATTAAAAAATACCTCTCTTAAATTGATTACTTGCAATTTGATTAATATGGAATATGAATTCAGTTCTTACACTCGTCAGCTTGTTGCCAATGCCGTTGTGCTGCTCGCTCTCCATGTGCATCTGGGTGCTGCCCAGTTTGTCGACGAAAGGCACCTTGAGGCGTGGCACAATGGTGGTCAGTTGACTGCCAACTGATGAGGAGCTACTGGTGTCGAAGAACTTGTTGTGATGCGACTTGGGAAACAGCTTCTTGAGCGTTGTATATCGACGTTCCCAGCTCGCATTGGCACAGCGAAAGAGCTCATTGAAGACAATGAGGCCGCCATGTATGCGATCGTCTCGTGTCATGCCCTTTTGCTCCTTGCCCGGCTGTACATCGATGTTGAAGCTGTTGCTGGCCTCGTTATAACAGATCTTATACCATTGCGGCTCACTCGATTGTTTTGTGCTCTCTCGTTGCACTGTTACGACCAGAGCGGCACGCAGTGCCTCGCCTGCAGATTCACGAATCGCTGGTTTCGGATCAAAGATGGCATTGAAAATATGATCGAAAAACGTTAGAATTTGCTGATAGAAATACGTGGGCAACGCAATGGCCAGTTCACGTAGAATGAAGACGGCTGCATGACGGCGATACTATAGAAAACAAGGAAATATGAGATTAATTTATTATTATAACTCATATATTAATAGTTACGCACCTCCTGTCGATCGCCGCTGAGCATTTCAAATGCTTTCTTTATATCAAAATCGAATGATTCCGCGCCCTTTGACCCTGGCATATTGGCCAGCTTTACCAGTGAGCGAGCCGCAATTTCCATCACAGAGACATCGTTGATAAGCAACAGATCGCGTAAACGATTAAGGTAGGGTGAGATGCCTTTGCGTGTTATCAAGGCGTCACCGCTTATGAGGCACTCTACAAAAATAAAATATAAAAAAAAAAACAACATTAACTGAGGCCACAGCTTATATATGCCACAGAAAATTATTTACTCACTCATGGCCAGAGCACCACCCTTCTTCTCATTGATATCCGCTGCATTAACCATGTTGAAGATGTGATGGTCGAAGTCGTCGAAGAACTGCACCAGCTCCTCCTGCGACATTTCGCGCAGCTCCGTTTTGACATACAGGAAGAGATCCTGTGCCGCCTTGTTTTGGACATTGCGATTGCGGGACTTCAGTCCGTTAACGAACTGCTGCACAATCGAAGATGTTGACATGTTTACGTTCAATAGTATCTAGGGTCTGGGGAGTTCCCCAAGCGCCTGCAACTCTAAGCAGGTGCACCCACGTCCAGTCGAGACTTTGAGGTTATAATTCGCTTGCCCGGAGTCCGAATTTGTCTGGGCACGTCACGCAATATTCCACAGTTTGGGTTCGACACTTTCACATGTTTGTGTTATGCGTTGCAGTGCGACAAGCTTAATGGGTGTACTTTTTAAGATAAATATCGTTCTAAAATTCACTTGACCCCCTGTTTTCGCGAGAAGTTTGTTTTGCAGCCGAGAAGGTAGTAGAGATGTGAATGACTATTTTACTACCATCAAATGCACGATAGTCCTTATATCGATAAATGCATGTTTGGTTCACTACTTCGATAACAGTTTTGTATTTAGGGTGCCTTTACACGTAATAAAAATGTGCTGCACCGGGCGACTATAATCTTTAATTTCAAAAATATTTAAATACAAGAACTTCAATACACTACAAATTATTTTTACATATAAGAACAAACAAATCCTTTATTTTAAATGATTTTACATTAGCGTTGTCCCGTAATTTTTTCTCTTTCTTTTTTAATATCAATACTAAATATTAATGTTGATAATGGACAAATTAAAATAATATAAATATATTTTAAATAAATAGGGCTTTCTTGTGATAACTGCAAGCATTCTGTGCTAGTGATGTGCCACAGTATCGAGTGCCGATTAAAATTTTAGTGATACAATCGATCAGAATTTTCCTAATGTATTGGAAAACTTGAGGCGCTGCCAATCTAGATTAAAATAGAAACTCAGTCTGCTGAGAATTTTCATAAGAGCTAAAACAAATGTGAGTAAGGGCGATTTTCCAACTAGCAAAACTTATGAACTGACATTAAAAAAGAAGTAATGAATAGTTTAAAGTGCCTAGAAATATGCAAGGCTTCATGAAGTGATGAGAGTTACAGTTAAATTACAAAATAATAAAAACTGTTCATGTAAACTGTGGGTGGCAAATGTGAAATTTGTGTGGAAAAATCGATCGTTGGCTGCTGCTGCTGCTGCGGGGGTTTGAAGCTTTCACTGGGGGCTGCTTGGCAACTGCCCACAGCAGCGCCATCTAGTTTTTTTTCCTCTCATCATTTCATGTCACAAAAACAAGCGTGCAAAATGTATTTGTTTATAATGAAATGAAAAACAAAATATTTGTACTATCTTTATTTATTTATTTATTTTTTTACTTTTGATTGATGCTCAGCAAACGAATTTCGACCGTTGCAGTTGAACCGAACTCACCTCAAACATGTCTAACCTGAGGAAATTCAAAGACGAGGAGCGCGAGTCCGAATACGGTCGCGTGTACGCTGTCTCTGGTCCGGGTAAGACGTCACCTTTGTCCTTCACCTGCTGACCTCCCTATCTACATTTACATAATTTTTCTGCTCCCAACCCTTCTCCCTTTAGTCGTTACGGCTGAGTGCATGTCAGGCTCTGCCATGTACGAGCTGGTGCGTGTGGGCTACTATGAGCTGGTGGGCGAGATCATTCGCCTGGAAGGCGACATGGCCACCATTCAGGTGTACGAAGAAACCTCAGGTGTGACAGTTGGTGATCCGGTGCTGCGCACGGGCAAACCCTTGTCCGTGGAGCTAGGCCCTGGCATCATGGGTAGCATCTTTGACGGTATTCAGCGTCCGCTGCGGGACATTGGCATCATGACCAGCTCCATATATATACCCAAGGGTGTGAACACGCCCGCCTTGTCCCGTTCCGAAATGTGGGAGTTCAATCCCTTAAATGTGCGTGTTGGTTCCCACATCACGGGCGGAGATTTGTACGGCGTCGTGCATGAGAACACATTGGTCAAGCAGCGCATGCTTGTGGCACCGCGTGCTAAGGGCACAGTACGTTATATTGCCCCCGCGGGCAACTACAATCTGGAGGATGTTGTGCTGGAGACTGAATTCGACGGCGAGATCACGAAACATACGATGCTACAGGTATGGCCCGTGCGGCAGCCACGCCCCTGCACCGAAAAGTTGCCAGCCAATCATCCTCTCTTCACTGGACAACGTGTACTCGATTCGTTGTTCCCCTGCGTGCAGGGCGGCACCACAGCCATTCCCGGTGCCTTCGGCTGCGGCAAGACTGTCATCTCGCAGGTATGCCAATAGAGATAGATTAACTGTTGGAATCCCTGATCACTCTTATGCACTTCACAGGCCCTGTCCAAGTACTCCAACTCGGATGTCATCATATACGTCGGCTGCGGCGAGCGCGGCAATGAGATGTCCGAAGTATTGCGCGACTTCCCAGAACTGACTTGCGAAATCGACGGCGTCACCGAGTCCATCATGAAGCGCACAGCTCTGGTGGCCAATACCTCCAACATGCCTGTCGCTGCTCGTGAGGCTTCCATTTACACTGGCATCACGCTTTCCGAATATTTCCGCGATATGGGCTACAATGTGGCCATGATGGCCGATTCAACCTCCCGTTGGGCCGAGGCCCTTCGTGAGATCTCTGGTCGTCTGGCTGAGATGCCTGCCGATTCTGGCTACCCCGCCTATTTGGGTGCCCGTCTCGCCACTTTCTACGAACGCGCTGGTCGCGTCAAGTGCTTGGGCAATCCCGAGCGCGAGGGCTCCGTGTCGATTGTCGGCGCTGTCTCACCACCTGGTGGTGACTTCTCTGATCCCGTTACCTCAGCCACTCTGGGTATCGTGCAGGTGTTCTGGGGTCTCGACAAGAAGCTGGCCCAACGCAAACATTTCCCCTCAATCAACTGGCTCATTTCCTATTCCAAGTATATGCGTGCTCTGGACGAATACTATGACAAAAACTTCCCTGAATTTGTGCCACTGCGTACCAAGGTTAAGGAAATTCTGCAGGAGGAAGAGGATCTCTCTGAGATCGTGCAGTTGGTAGGCAAAGCGTCGCTGGCCGAGACCGATAAGGTTACCCTGGAGGTTGCCAAGCTGCTGAAGGACGATTTCTTGCAACAGAACTCCTACTCGCCATATGATCGTGTGTGTCCCTTCTATAAAACTGTCGGTATGTTGAGAAATATTCTCGCTTTTTACGAGACGGCGCGCCATGCCGTTGAGTCGACCGCCCAGTCGGACAACAAGATTACATGGAACACAATCAGGGAGTCAATGGGCGGTATAATGTATCAGCTGTCTTCAATGAAATTCAAGGTGAGCATTGCAGTTTGCTTGAGAAAGAATTTAAAATAATGTATTTCTCTACTTCACTCTCTGAAGGATCCTGTGAAAGATGGTGAGCAAAAGATTAAAGCAGACTACGATCAGCTATATGAGGATCTGCAGCAGGCCTTCCGGAATTTGGAGGACTAATCGCTCTAAGGCGACTGTGTACTTGCAGCAAAAACAAGGCAAACAAAACCAAGCAAAACCAAACAAAAACAAAATACCAAAAAGGAAAAATACCGAAAAAAAACCAAACGAAATAAGCAACCAAAGTTTAGGTTATTATTCGAATTCCCCCATCAAGCTAGTCATATATACATAATGCGTAATAAGATATTTGAATTCAATTTAATTATTAAGTTAAACAGTTTAGAAAAAAGGTTGCGTCAGGTAGGAGTAGAGTTTCACTTGATTTACTTCAAACAAAAGAAACAATGAACAATGTACACGACGACGAAGATTACAAGAAAAGAAGAGTTAGGAAAGACGAACAATAATTAGCCGATAGCGCAAAAACATATAAAAATGATATATATATAAAAAAAAGGAAAATGGAAAGGATGTTGTCCACTTAAACCAGCCATATAAATAACATACACATACATATGCATATATATTTAAATATATATATATATATATATGTTTATTAAATTATCTATGTTGATATATGTATACCTACATAATTATAATTCACTGCTATTTATTGTTAGTAAAAACAAATTCGTAAAGTTATCTAACTGTGTTCTCTACGTAACTGTAACTACAAACTACTAACAATTTATTTAATGTTTTTTGCCATTGCGTGTTACAACAAGTTAAATACAATACGAAATTATAATACTATCTATATTATAGACCTTTACAAATGCAATAATTACGTAGCCCCAAATTGAGAAATAACTTGTGTACATGTTACAAATGGAGCTATGCAAATAAAAATGTATTATGAATGTTAAAATTATACAAAGTCTTTTTATTAAAAGTACAAATTTGGTCCAAACAACACACATTTGTTGCATTTGAATTTCAATATTTTCGCGCCAATCGCACGCTTTTCAGCACTGCACTTCGTTTAACAGGAACAGCATTGGCGTTTGGTTAACATTGATGTTAACGTTACCGGTGAATGACAATCAGCCGTTCCCAGTGACGTGTTGCACTGTATTTCTAAATTAACTATAACTTTAAATATTGTTTAGTGTTTATATTATGGCACAGTTTGGTGGACCGAATGATTTTTACGCCTCCGGGCCATCAGCAGATGCTAGCTACAATTTCGATATGCCAGAATTTGGACAAGAACTGTAAGTTTCATGTGACACGCCATCTCTTTTCAATTTGTTTAGGAATTGTTTCTTATAATGTTTTCTTGTTTGTCACAGCAATTTCCAAACTTTCGACAACACACAGCCGACAGTGCCGCCAAACTATGATGCCACCTACAACCCACCTGCTCAAGGTCTTAGCGGCTTTTACGATCCAACCGCCTACACAGATAACAGCTTTGCTCAGGACAAATCCTTCAAGCAGACCAGTGCAGCCGGCGGAGCGGCTTCAGGAAACGCTTTCGAAGATGAGCCACCGCTCTTAGAGGGTAAGCTCTGTTAATACATGCTATTACATGTACATAATCTAAGCATATATTCTATATTTCAGAGCTGGGCATCAATCCAAATCATATATTTCAAAAGGTAAGCCTAGACTTTTACAATTATTAGCAATTTGAGGACAAAAAATCTTGGTAAATTGCATATTTAATGAGCGTCGTTCCTTTGGTGAGCTGCTGCTGTGGATTGCCTCATTTCTTTTGCATGCGCAATTACTTCACCTACTGCATTATTCTTCCTTTTGCTTTTACGCACTCCGCTTTTGTTTTCAGTTTTCTAATTTGTGCAGTTGGAATTGTGTGCGCCAGACAGAGTAAGAGTGAGAGAGTTGCGGAAAGGCGTCGTGATAGTTGAAGGGAGTGAGTGTGCGAAAGAAGGAGAGTGAGAGTGAGAGAGAGTGTGTTCACTTTAGGCCCAGCTTTTCTACCGCGACCAACTTCGCGTTGTCCCGCGCTCAGTTTTAATTGAAATTTAAATGTTTTGCATTTCGCTTTTGTATTTATTTATTGCACACTGCTTTTTTGCGCTTTGGTCGTTTGCGTTGTTGTTGCCCTGCACTTGTTGGCTTTTATTTTATTTTTATTTTTTAATTTTTTTTTGTTTTGTAGTTAATGAAGACATATTTTTTCATTGCTCTGTTGCCATTTTGTTTTGTTTTGTTGTGTGTTTTAAATAAATAAAACAACTTTTGTGTTTTTAATTAAACTTTTTCCTTCGTTTTGCTCTATGTAACTTTTCTCCACAATTTTGCCTTTTGTGGAAAATTGCGTTGTAGTTTTTTTTTTTTTTTTTTAATTTTGTTTGGAATTTATTACGTTTGTGTTAATTGAAAAATGAAAATGTTAATGAGTCCGTTGCCATCATAAAAATTAACTGAAATACTAATTAAATTGCATGAAAAAAAGCTGAATTAAATTGCGACAACAAATGAGCAGAGAACGAGGCCAAACTACAAATTAAAATAGAATTTAAAGCAGTCTTTTGGAAATCAAATCAGATTTATTTGTAATGCTTGAAACTGTTTTAAATTTTAAATGTAATTAAATTGAAGATGTATATTGTTTTTTTATTATTTATAATTTTTACTTTACAATTTTTTCAAATCTGAAAATAATAAAAAAAATTAGATAACTGTTTGAAGAAAAATCAGCTAAAAAACGTATTATTTTATGCTAACTGAAACTCGCTTAGCCCAATTTGGCTTAACAAAGATTAAAACGATGACGTTTTTGACTGGCTTAATTCCAATCTGAAATTATTATCAAACGTTCATCATATGCTTGAGGTTTTATCATACAAGTCAATAATTTAAGCAGATTTAAAAAAAGAGCAAGATAATAAACAAAAAAATGTTGCGATATATATATATATATTATTAATAAACCATGTATATAGGCATATAAATCAGAAATTAAAAAATGTTTACAATAAATTAGTTTTTACCTAATAAAGGATATAAAAGAGGATTGGTTAAAGGATTTCATGTTAAAGTCAACTGACCTGCCACAGGGTCACATGTGTGTGTGTGTGTTTGTTTTTTGTCTCTAGTAGAGAACGATTGTTTTTGGTTGGCCGTTGTTTCATTTATTTCTGGGCTCGTGGTCTAAATTCTCGTGCGTCAAACATGTTGACAGGGTCGTTCGGTGCTCTGGTTCGCTGACTGGTCAGCAATATCATTTATCATCAATTTCCATTTTTCAAATTTCACTGTGCGAGTGCACACACCCATATACAAATACATATACACACAGAGCAAATGTTCAAAAAGCGAAACTTAGGCTCCATTTTATGACTGTTTTGTGTGTGTGTGTGTGTGTGTGTGCGAACAAATGAATTGTGTCGTGTCCTGCCGCAGCCTGTGAATGATGATGGCGCTGTTCAGTTACGAAATCCTTCACTTGCTTCAATTTTAATACCATTGCCTTTGAATTACACAGTAACCCCTCTCCGTTTCATTTTAGACGCTGGCCGTATTGAATCCATTGCGCGGCACAGATCAGCAAATACTCCAGGACACGGACATGGCCGGGCCATTGGTATTCTGTTTGACACTCGGAGGCATTCTGCTGCTGGTGTGTAAATCCCACAAGTACTCGTAATTACATAGTGCCTATGTTTTCATTTGTTTGTTTTGTTACAGAGCGGAAAGGTTACCTTCTCATATATATATGGCATCGGCGTCATGGGCTGCATATTTTTCTACTGTCTGCTCTCGCTGATGGTCACACGGTCGCAAGTGACCTTCGGGGCGGTTGCCTCCGTGCTGGGCTATTGTCTGCTGCCCATGGTCGTGCTGTCGGGCATCAACATTTTAATCACCATTCAGTAAGTAATTGTTGACACAACTGGCTGGCTTTCAGCCATACGAACATAAACGCCCGCCCACCCACTCATCGGTCCATTCATCCATATTGAGAAACTCCGCCCATTTGCTGGCCCTTCTCGATTTGTATTTATGTTTTTAATTGAAAAGTTGCCAATGCATTGTGTGCCCGGCCGTAATTACAAACTTTGGTTAAGTCAGCCCAGCTGCGACTGCAGCACGTTCAACTACTTAGCCTTGTTTGATTATTGAAACTTGAAATATTTCTAGTTTGATTGCGATTACTTTAACGATTGTTTGCCCATTGAATCCAAGAGAGAGAGAGAGAGTTCATCATACAATTTAATATTGAGGATTAGATGTGAGCTTTTCTCTGTAGCATATATTTGTAGTCGAGCAAGAATACATATAGAAAATAGAGCAGCGGAGCGAGTTAAAGCAACTGCAGTGCACTGAAAATGAACAAGAGCGAGAGGATAAAAAAGTTAATTAGTGTAATAGTTTTTTTTAGCAGAGATAAAGTTAATTTAATTGCCACACAACTTTTGAATAAGTAAAATAGTTTCAGTTAGAGCATGGAAATCCTGTTGGTCTAACTGTGAATGTATGAGAATCGCAGAGTAGGGCATTTAAGGATGCCGACCGTTTCAATTACACTTGAAATCAGGTCTTTAGTTCTTTAGTTGGTCCGTGTAACTGTAGATAGTTACATTTGTGTAAAGACTTTATACATGTATTCTTATATACATATTCATATGCATACTTACATATATGTATTTACATACATGCATGTCTTCATACATACGTAGGTATATACCTATATTATATATAAATTTTTGCAGACATGTACATACATATAGATTCATATATAAAGCTTAGCTATATGTACATGCACGCATACGCATGCAAATTTGTGCATGCACAACATACATACTAACACGCATGTACATTCATATAATCACATTATAGTTTTTATGCATTCACCCACCACCCACCATGCACCATGCACCATTTTAGCTATCAAATGGATAATTTTGCATTACACATGTTAATAAACTTACACATTTTATGGTTTTTAGTTACATGCATTGTTACATTCCTTGACTTTTCTTAATTATCCGCATGTCGTGGCGTATGTAGAACACAGGTTTTTAATTCTGTAGCTGCATGGAAAAAAAAGTCAGGCAACTTAATTTGCGCTTTTAGTGCACTATGGGGGCCGAAAAAAAAAATGAATGAAAAAAATTGCCCAGCTATGCGCCGTTTAATTTTCGCGCCACTTTTGCAAGAGGCGAAAGCCACAAAAAACCGTAGCAGAGCGAAGCAAAGAGAGCTGAGTGTGTGTGTGTGCGTGTGCGTGAAAGACACAGTAAGCGGGTGATGTGCCGTGTCCGGATATCCACAGCTGGCCACGTATTTTCCTTTTCAAATATGTGTTCAGCACTTGGTGTATGTGTAGTCGCTAGTTTGCCTTTTGATACCCTGTACTTGAGGAAAGCGAGGGTAGTATTGAGTGCTTCTAAAGAACTAGATCAATTGTGTATGTAGAATTGTTTTTATTATGATATTCTTGAGATGTGAAATATGAAAGAGAATTCTCGCTATCACTATACATATGCTAAAAAATTAACTGATCTATTAAACTGTTATTCATCTTTCTGATTTCCTGTTACCAAAAAGGTTTTCTAAGAAATTTATAATTATCTATTTTCTGATGTCCTTATTTCGTAGCCTAAACTAGATTTGGTTTGTAGATACAGGGTATTTGCTAGTTAGTCAATTTCAAGACGATGACTATTAGTCTGCTTTATTTTTTTAATTTTTTTTTTTTTTTTTTGCCCTTGTGAAGAGCATCACGCAAATGTTGCGTGCGTTGTGCCAAAGCCCGTATGCAGCGGAGAAACCCTCTGCGTTTCCTACCTATATCTCATCCCCCCTCCCTAACCAGCAGCCAACAATCCTATCGAGCCTTTGGCCAGAATTCTGGCACGTCATAATTTCAATTGGCGCTCGCACGAAAAACAACTATTGCCCAAGCTTACTCGACACCAGCAGCGTTTTGTCTGCCAGAGCCATAGTCCCAGTTACCGCATCCCCTTTCCCGTTTCACTCCCCTTTTCCGTAGTGGGCTTTAATTTTTTTTTTCCTCTTTTTTTTGAGTTCTTTGCTGTAGGTGCCCAATTGCCATTTGGTTGGCCGTTTGCTTGCATTTTTTATTTGTTGGTTTTAAACGCCTGCACTTTGTGTGCATGTGTGTGTGTGTGTGTGAGGGGTTGTATATGTGTGTGTGGGTGTGTGTGCGTGGTTGTTGATGTTCATATACTTCTACTCGCGCGCAACGTCCAGCAAGTTTACAGTAAATATTTTTGCGATTTTTTTAGACAGACTTTTTAATTGAGTTTGTTTGGTGATGCAAAAGTGCACAAAAATTACACAGACAGCAGTTGGACGTGTTTGCCAAGGGTGTGTGTATGTGTGTATGAGGCTGTGCACGTCTATGTGTGTGTGTGTGTGTGTGTGGCTGCTCTTATAGCGCATTGGTTTGATTGGTTTTAGTTGCCAGGCCCTGCGCGCTATCCATTTAAGCTAAGCCAAATATCATTTGGTAGAATCGACAACAACGAGAATTGTCGAGAGAGAAATACAAAGAGAGGGAGAGCGAAAGAAACTTAAACAGAACAATATATAGGTCGGGGTTTAAGGTGACTAAGGTTATGTATATACACATGGTCAGATGAAAGCGAATTGCGACAGTTTTTTTGGGACCAGGTGACCCCAGGCGATGAGGCGACCGCAAAAAAATAAAATAAAACGAATATACAAAAAAAAAAAACTGAAAATGAAGCGAAAAAAAAGGCAATCCATTAAATGGAACAGTCAGACCTTTCCCACACACAAACACACACACGCCCACGCACACACACACTGAGCCTTGAACGCATGACAATTATTTATAGATTGTTATGCGGATTGTACAGTTTGTTGGCCAGATTATGCTAAAAAATAAAATATCAAGAGAAAAGTTTCTTCTGCTGAAAGCTAAATCAATTTTAACTGAGTTAAATGCCGAGCCAAAAGAAAAGTATTCAAAGTGATGAATTAATTCAGTTTATTCTTAGAAATTACACTTAACTTAATAATATATTTATTTTTATTTATAATGCAAAGCAATCAATTGAAAGCTTTTTCGAGAGCTTCATAAATGGCGCCTTTATATGGAATTGTATTTCCTGCTGATTTCTTCGAGTTGTCATACTGCTGCACAATCTGTTTGACATGTTAGCCAACTCCTCTTCATGACGAATGTCAGCTGTTAGTTGCTGAACGCTCAATCATGGTATATGAGTCGTATCTATCATAGCTCTATACAAGAATAGTATATGCTATTTGTAGACATACTTATGGCGATTACTGAGTCCAAAAGTATATAAGCATTTAGCTTTAATTTGCTTCGCGATAGCTGCGTTTCTCTCTTATGCCAACTACTTTACTCAATTTGAATACTGTATTAATATTCATCTTCCATTTTTGTCTATTGGAATTAAAATGTCTGCAATTAATCTGCATAAAATTCTTTTTCAACAAACTTCCTCTGTTATCGTTTTCTAATAAAGCTTTAATAGTTTAAATGTTTTATTAATATTTCATTTTTCTTAATCTTTATTTTGAATTTAGTAATTACTATTTCTTAAATATACAAAAATGAAGAACTGTATCAGGTTGATAAGAATTATGAAAATGATTAGGAATTAGTTCTTGATAGCGATAACTACTGATGAGAGCAAAGGGAGGGAGGCTTAGGAAATAGATTATACATTGTATTAATTTATTAAAATTATTAAATAAATATAATATATTTTAATATATTTATAAATTAAGAAGTGAGCTTAAACCTAATACTATATCAGGGGATCAGTTTACTATATAATATAATAAGTTAAAATTAGAGAAAAAAAATAATACAAATTATGAAATCTATTAGCAAAAGCAGACACTGATAATTCGACAATCATTTCGACAATCATTCAATCAACATTATCAGTATTCAATTAGAAGAAATATGCACGTAATATATTTGCTAATAACTCAAAGTGATCTGCTTTAGCTGTGATTAGGCTAGTTGGATGCTCTAAGCCCAATGCTCGAAGCTCTTGTGGGCTTAACTCAGATGTGAAGTGTATATAAATTTGCATTCTCTCTTTCTTCACGTAGACTTTGTAGTTGGACTGTGTTTGCACATCCTTTGCACAGCGCCTGCTGCCTTTGTTTGCCCTGCTCATTCATTCACAAAATACACACACACACACACACACACACGCATAGGCAGTGAACAGTACTTTTTTCTTCTCTTTTTTTCTTCTCTTTCGTTTTGTATGGCAAACACTCAGTCAGCCGTATACTCTATCCCGCTGCTCATGCATATGCATTGTTTATTGATTTTACCGCCAATGTTTCTCTTTGCATTTCTCTCAATTTTGCAGCTCCTCTTGCCTTGTCCTGCTTTGTACACTCACTCACTCACTCATTCACTGACTCACTCAGTCACTCACTCTATCTAAATCTCTTTGCGCTTTGCAGGGGCACACTCGGCCTAATTGTGAGCGGCATCGCCATATTCTGGTGCGCCATATCGGCCTCGAAACTATTCGCCACGGCATTCTCCATGGACCATCAACAGCTGCTGATTGCCTATCCGTGTGCGATGCTCTATGGAGGATTTGCGTTGATTACCATTTACTAGGCCGCCCCAAGGCAACCGTGTATGTGTGTATGTCTATGTGTGTGCCTGTGTGTCAGCTCTTGTCTGTGTGTATTGCAATATTGTGGCATGGTTTTAATTGTCCCTCACACAGACACACACTCACATACACACACACGCGCACACATACTCAGCCTATAGACATGATAATATTTTAAGAATATAAGCGCCGATTGCAGATTTGTTTTTCCATATGCTCTTCATTTTTTTTTACAACATGCTCGAGCTCTCGTAATAAATTTGATTGAGAGAGAAAGAGAAAGAGAGAGAGAGAAAAAGTAAAAAAAGAAAGAAAAAATTGTTAACAAATTGTAATTGGTTTTTTCCTTTTATTATTGACGGGGCTATCGGATCGGCAGGGCATCTTTTATACATATTAAAATTTTAATTTGCCGACATCCTGGCAAAAGGACACACAGACTGCTCAATGAAGTTTTAAAAGTGTGCAGCAAAAATAATAATAAAATAAATACAGCGAAATAAAACAAAAGTAAAGGTTTTGATAAATTCACATTTAATGGGCATCAATAAAAAAAATGTATGAGAAATCGAGTTCCACAATTTGGTTATAAATATTATATATGCATATATGCATCAACATATACATATATATTTATGTAAACACATTATATACATATTTTAAATAAAGTCTTACCATAAATATGCGAAATGCATTAATGGATTTTAATAATTAGCTTAGTACATTTCCGAATTCTTTTAAAAATATTTCATTTATATTAATCAACTTTAAGCTGCATTTCAATTGATGCAATTGCAGCTGAAATAATTTCATTCAAAAGTAATATGGCTTTTATAAAATTAATTTTAATTATGCATATTTTATTGATCTTCAATATATTTTTTTTAAATATTTTCATAAAAGAGTATTTTATTTGGGTTTGAAAATATGCATTGAATTGAAGGTATTTTATAAAGAAATAAATAAATATAAAGTTGAGCTTATATAAATTTGTAATCGATACCAAAGTCTATCCTATGTAATTCTGAGTTATTCAATGGGCGTTGGAAACGCTCTCTTCTGATTTAGTTAAATGAAATTAATTGTCTCTTTATAATATTTGTTGTTGATATTTCATTATCATATTTATGTTGATTTCTATCTGTCTATTCAATTGAAGGCAGCTCATCATAATTACCTGCTCATGAAGTTCTTCAATATCTAATATAGATAATATTTATATATATATAAATCATTTATTATTATTTTATTTTTTTTTATCAAATAATTGTCGTATGTTCTCTTCGCTCTTTCAAACACTTCAGTTCCTATGCACATAATCTTTTTTTTATTCAAACAAACATCAGCTATTGAGGGTAAATATTCGAATAGAAGAAGTTCCTGCCGTAATTAAGATACGAGCATTTTTCTTTTCTTCCTGTTTTTTTTTTGGTTTGTTGAATTTTCCGATTATAATCGGTATAATTTTTGGACAGATGTGAATGCGCTTGAATAATGCAAAGTGTTAATTGAATCTGTTAATGGGCGAAGCAAGTAACAAGCAATGGAAAAGAAGTTGAAGAGTATGCGCGACTAGTGTATACCCTGCTAGCACACCATATAGACATTCAATATAAATGTAAGCAACAATATAGATTATATATATCTGCATAAGTCTCGATTTACAAATGCAATCAAAATACAGGCAATTGGCTCAAATGGTAAGTGAGGCTTAGAGACAATTTTATAGAATTTTTATTGCTTTTATATAATGCACAGATATAATCCTCCTTAGATGTGCTGGCACAGGGTATATTTCTGGAAAAAAAAAGGGTCCGACTTAGCTATGCGCCCGCTTTGCCTGTTTACCATATGCAAATAAATCGGCCTTAGTCGCTTTCCCGGATTCATGTCCTTCTACTTGCCGCTCCTGCTTTGATTGTTGTTGCTGTTGCTGCTGCTGCTGTTGTTGTTGTTGCTGTTGTCGTCACATTTTCATATTACATAATTAGCGGCATTTGGGTTGGCTTTGCTTCTGGGGCTGCTTCAGTTTCAGCTTCTGCTTCGGCTTCGGCTCTTGCTTTGCTCCTTATGGCAGTCGCCTTGGCCGTCTCTGCATGAATAAATTGCAAAATGCGTAGCACACTTTGTGCTTTGCGCTTTTTGATTTCCGTTCGTTCCGTTCTCCCATCCCATGCCGCATTCCTCATTCTGCCCAGTCCGTGTCTCCGCCCACTTGCCGCCTATGCAAATTGTTGTAATTACTACAATTCGGTTGAGCATTTTTATGGTCGCTTGGCAAAAAAAAATAAGAAAGAAAATGTGGGAGAAATTTATATATATACATGTACATTTATATGTGTGTGTGTGAGTGTGTGTGTGCGGAAATATTTGTGCGCTAATTGCGTGGCGCGCATTTTGAAAGCGACGCCGGGTCGGGCCAGTGTAAAGGACATGACCAGAATTGGAGTGTGCTTAAGCGGCGTTCATCAAAGGCGCAGCTCGCCATTAGCGCCATTAATAAACACTCGTTAGCATCCGCTGCAGCAGCAACGGCAACAACGGCAACAGCGGCAAGCAGCTGCGCCCAAAGCTCACCTCTCGAATGTGTTGCTGATAATTAGAATTAGCGCATAATTAGCACATCCATCAGGTGGGTGGGAGAGCTGGAGATGAGCCTGGCTGGGTTTTTGGGCTGCTGTATAAGTGGGCTGCTGGCTTGCTTTGCTTTAAGTTTATTAGCTGCGCTCAATTTTGAATTAATAAGCAGCTCGGACTTGCTTGCGCTTGCTCGCTGCAAATCCTTGAATACAAAAAAACCTGCGCCACAATAGCGCGCGGCGAACGTTCATTTTGAAGCGTTAAGCCAACAATAGCAACACCTGCGTTCAAAAGCAGCTTAACAAATGCGCAGGCAGCAAAGGAAAAAAGAAGCGCAGAGGAGAGTAGAGGAGATGAGAAGCAGCAGGCGGAAGCAGCACAAAGCGTAGCATCAACGGATTGGGCGTGGCCACAACAAGAGTTATTACATTTTAGCTCTTGACGCAGCAGCAGCTTCTCTACAGCTGCATTTTAATAAATATGCAATATAAAAAAGAAAGAAAAGAGAGAGAGAGAGAGAGAGAAGAAGCAAAGGCAAGTATAAGTCTAAATATAAGCAAAGCGCAAAAGATAAACGAATAACAGAAAAAAAGCTCAACAACTCAAGCACAGTCAGCGACAAAGCCACCAAGCGTAAGTAAAAGAGTGTGTGTGTGTAAGAGAGAGGTAGAGTGAGCGAGTAGTAGAAACCGTTAAGGCCTTGCCAGCTGCGTCTAAGTTGTGCAGCCAATGCCAAAAGTGATGGCGTTAATTACGCTGCCTCCACGCAGCGCAATAGAAAACGTGATGGCAACGCTATTATGGATAAATGACATGCAATGAGTGTGAGGAGGAGAGTGGGAGAGAGAGTACTGTTTGAGAGAGGGACTGTGAGAGGGGTGGTGTTGGTTAGTCTGGCAGCGTTCTTTCATCTTGCAAGGCAAACCAAAGGCGCATCGTGTGCAGTTGCCACATTTTTAATTAGCGCGCTTAAAAGCGCATTGACTATGGGAAAGCGAAAGGCTGTCAGCTTGCCACAGTGCGTGTTTGTGTGCGTGTGTGTGTGTGTCAAGGTGTATTTTAAGTTCAAACTAACCAAACCACAACAGTTATAAAGGCGAAAGCGCAGACTCATTCATTTGGCTGCTAATTGAAATCAAATATAGGCGTCTTTAAGATTGTGTAAATAATATTTTGAGGCTTTATTTGTAAATTAAATATACAGAGATAGACAAATATAGGTTTGCAAGTTAAATGTGTGTTTAAATATTAAGTAATTATTATTTTAAATGTATGTTTGCTTTGTAACGATACGATTTGCCGCAGCTTATTAAGTTAAATAGTCGTATAATAAATTATTAATTTGCTCAGCAAGTATAATTATTATATTTCTTTCACTTTCCAAGCTAATAATTTAAGAGTGAATTAACTAGTATTTAAAATTATGTTTAATTTTCGTCCTTACTATACGTTTAAGTATCAGATATAATTAGCTACCAAGTTAGCAATTTTACATACAACTTGCCAAATTATATACTTGACAACTACTAACTAAGCATAAATATAGAATATGAAACAAATATGACGTGAATTGGTTAAATATTTGTTGATAGCTCTTTTTAATGCCAGGCACAACAGCTTGATACGATTGCCCAACAATGCTTTGGCCTGTGGCATTTTCACAGCTTTTTCATACTTTTCCTAATGATTATTATTTTTGGTTACAGGGTATACAAGAACACGCTTGCACTTGCTCACCCACGTATGTGTATGTCTGTGTGTGCTTGCCATAAGCTGTACCGAGTCGGCTGCGTAATCCCCACGGCGTTGACTTTTAGAAAAGCCAAACCAAATTGTTCGGTTCGCCTCATCCAAGGCAACCCAAAAACAGCAAAGCACCCAACCACCCAACCACCCAGCCATCCACATGCATCCGACGTTCGCTAAAAGCCAAATGTAACATTTATGGCTATGCTTCAAAATGGGCAGCCCACGAGGGAGAGAGCGAAAGAGAGAGCGAGAGGGAGATGGCGACTGCGAGGGGGCGGGGACAGCACGTTGATTGCTGGGGACACCGCTTATTGCATGCTTCCGGGCGCCGAGCCAAAGCCACAGCTATAAACGTATGTGGGGTAGGGAGGGAGGAAAGCTAGAGAATGTAGAAGTGGCAGCAGCAGGTAGCATTTTGGGGGCAGACCAGGTGAATTGGCTGTAACGTTACTTGGGCCATGCAAAAACCAATTAGCTGGCTACGCTGCTCGAGAGACGACGCAACGCCGCAACGCCGCAGCGTCGCAGCGACAAGGAACTGGCTTGGGATAGCAAAAACAAAGCTCTTGAATTGAAGGCCCAGCAGGAGCAAAAATGTGTGCTAAGCATGTTTATTGTTTTTCACTTTTCATGCACTTCATTGAACTTGGACTCTGAGCAACGACTGAGTGTGCGGCGCACTGATAGCTCTGATAGCCGACCAGCAGATGCTGTGAGTTGGGCATCTGAGGCAAGCAAGTCGATTTCAACTGAACTGTAGATAATCCCCTGACAACAGCAGTTAACAGGCAACGATTACTTGGCAACAAGTCAATTACGAGTCGAGTCAAGTCGACTCGAATCCTGTGCCTGGTTGCAGCGATAAGCGTCTAACACTAACACAACTCGGCCGGCTAACACAATAAATTCCTTGGCCCGCTGCAGAGATCCCCAGTTTAATGCGCTAACTAATTGGGCAAGGGGCATGTTGCTGTTGCTGTTGCTGTTGCTTCTGCTGTAGCTGAAGCTGAAGCTGAAGCTGAATGCGGGTTCCGGATTCCTTGCTCAGCGTAAGCACACCGACCTGCGCTGACGACCTGACCTCTGCCCTCTTATCGCCAGCTGGCAATCGCTTGTAATCTGCTGCTGCTGCTCACTCCCAAGCTAGTTACCCATTCTATAGAGCATTATAACTTTGTCATGCGGCTTGCAACCGACAACAGACAACAGACAACAGACAGCGGACAACAGACAGCGGACAGCGGACTGTAGGCTATGCACGCATCTAGTCTAATCCGCTTAAGGCTCCTTCCATAGAAGAGCTTTGTATTCATGTGCGAATCTGTTTGCCAGAGTTTGCAATTATTAATTGAATATTCATACATTTTGAGCTTAATAAGTTTTATCCATAAATGTGTATGTGTAATTACCCCTGCAGGCGAAATATCTACGTTAAATGTTAAATTGAATACAGACATCAAGTGAGTAGAAAACCCATACATAAATCTTTTTCTTTTTTATTTGCTGATTATCAAAAATGTAGAAAAACCCATTTTTAAGCAGAGTAACAAAAATTACAAAACTTTGAACTGTATGAAAAATTATCAAAGATTGTTCCATAAAAAAACACTTTTTTATATCTTAATTATTATTAGTTTTTTATTAGTTTTTTAATGCTTACAAAGATCTCTCAGCCTGAAACTCAAAAAATTATCTATAATATAACAAATCTGAAAAATGTTTTTAATGTAGTTTTTAAGCTTTACTAAAAAATGATTTGAAAGCTATATGACAACAGTTTCAATATCTTTTGCCAAGCTGTTTTATAAGAAAAAAATAAATAAATAAATAAAATAAAATAAATAAATAAATAAAAAAAAAAATAAATAAATAAATAAATAAATAAATAAAAAAATAAATAAATAAATAAAAAAAAAAAAATAAAATATTTTTAAAATAGTTAAAAAATGTATGTATATTTATATTATAAATATGGCAACTTTCGACTAGAGGAGAAAACAAAAATTGTATTGAATCATAACAGTTTGAACGATATTTAATATATAGATACAAGTTGTATCATACAACTATAATCTAAATCAATTATTTTAAAAAACATTTCTTAGCTCTCTATTAATAATTTTCAATAATAAATCTTAGCTATATATAATTTATACATTATAATTAAAGCCTATCAATCTTTTAGTATAGCTGAACAAACAAACCCCAAAGAAGGACTGTATAGAGTATCAAAGTTTCAGCTAGTTGCAGCACATTCGGTTCAAACTTGTTCAAATTACATTTCGGCGATTTTTACAACATTTTTATTGGCTGTCCAATGGCAAATGGCAAATGGCGATTGTCTGCGGTCTGGATCTGAGTTTTGGTCAAGATTTGGCTGGCTTTGCGATTTCAGTTATGCGGTCGCCAGAATTCAATTAAAAGACAACATAACATTTCTCTTGTTAGCCGAGTGGAATGGCTGCGAAAACTTGGCACACACTTGGACATTCAGTTTGATGCTGAAACTTAGTTGCCCGGACTGAGCCAGGCCAGATAAGGACAAAGCCAAGGATAAGGGTGAAACGAGTTTAGACCAAAATAAAAGAGAGAGAAAAAAAAACAACTTTTAAGCACGTGCTGCAAATTTGGCTGGCAAATACTCAGCTACCAATCATTCAGGCGGCAACAACAAACAGACAGAAAAACAATGCGGCAAATGGAAAGAGAGCTGCCACACTCTAAGTGTGAGAGAGAGGGAGGGAAGAGCATAGCAGAGTTTGGGGCTATAGCTCATACGCTTGGCTGCATTTGCATATTTTGTTGCGAATTGTTGCTCGACTGGCTGCTAATAGGAAAATGCGACACAGACAACGAGCAGACATAGTCAAAGAGCGAGAGCGATAGAGAGAGAGAGAGAGAGGGAGAGAGAACTGGTGTTGGCACGAGTTGTTTTTGCATGTCTAATGCGCTTTGAACTCGCAGGCGCTGTTAGGAAATATGTATGTCAAATGCTTAATCAGCCGCACACACTCAAACACACACTCACACACGCACACACACACTCACACACGCACACACACTGGCAACTGTTGTGAGGCAAACAAAGCAAACGAGCGAACGAGCGATGCATAAATATTTCAATAGCATACTTTTCGGCTACGTGCATAGAGCGCATTTGCCTGCTGCTGCCGCTTCGCTTCCTGCTGCTGCTGCTGTTGTTGCTGTTGTGCATCGAAATGCTCTGCTGCATTTTTTACTTAATGTAAATAATTGAAACAATTTTGCAGACACATAGGCCGTATTATTGCACTTGATATGCAAAATCTGTCGCACAGTTGAGTAGGCTTCATAATACAGCAGTTGAGTTCCCAAGCAGCACTCGAGAGGCGCTTAGCCTTAGCTATATCTATTAAATGGGTGTCTGCTAGAAAACAAAGATATATAAATACATAAACAGAGATAGCTGTAAATGTATCTAATTATTTGTTTGAGTTGGGAAGAGAAAGAAGCTTTCATAGACTTAAGTCTTAAACTAAAACATATTTTCTTTAATTCTGTCTGTTTTATTTTGGCTCAATTTGGCTATATTTTATTAATTTAATTGCTCAACTATTTCCATTCAAACTTTGCTCATTGTTCTCTTTAGTGTGTGAAAATTAGCTGCTAGATAAACGATAAGCACGCAGTTCGATTTTAGCGCCATTCGTAATCTAGATAAAAGTTTTTTAGCAATTCTGTTATTGGAATCTAAATTAATAATTGTTAGTGGTGCTAAAATGTAAAAGTCAAAAAAGGTATTTAACTAATATGAGTTAAATGATAGAATTCATTATAGGATTAAAAATCCCAATGAATTAAAAAAAATTAAAAAAAAAAAATATTTACATATTATTTTTTCCTAGCATAAATTCTCATTATTTTGAGACTTTATTATACAATATTTTTCTTTATTATAACATTTAGCTTACCGTTGTCCAGGCACATGAGAATTCTCTGCTTGCTCGCAGTTGCTTTCCATAGAATTCATATTCATCTTATGAAATATCATAAATTTCATTATTTCTCCTCATATCTAATGACATGTAGTTTATTACTTTTATTAATTTTATAAGGTCTACCTCTGCCTGTACGCAGTTTCTACTTCTCTCATCTACTGAATGCTTCTCTAGACTGTATACAAATTTGATTTCTTTTTTTTTTTTTCCATATAATTGTTATCTTCATGAAGCTTCTCTTTCTGTTCCTTTGCCTTTACAACTAAATTGAACTTAAAGTCTGACGAAATGCTTTCACTTTTTAAATGGCATTTTTTCCTTTTGCTAATTGCTATCTTAACGATTTGTAGCTGCTTCTTATAAGTTTCTCCCCTCAGCTCATGGCAATTAAGTCGCTTGTGGGTGTATCTTAAAGTAGGTTATTTATACATTATAAATAGCTAGCATGAATTGAAATTTTGTCTCGCATTTGCATATGTTTATGTACAACAGGCATATATATACTGTCTATATATATGTAAATATGTATATATGTATTGCTCTTATATATTGTGTTGATGTGCGTCGTCGCAACAACTTTGGCTCGTCTCAAAGTATTTCAAACTCATTTAGCTGGCAAGTCGCGTGGGCCACTGTTGTTGCTGGCGTGGCGTGGCTTTTGCTGTAATTTCGTTGTCATTAAGTTGGCATTATAACAAAATGCCTTTTCAATCACTTTTGACTAAATGCAATGGCTGCTGCTGTTGCCGCTGTCGCTTCGAGTTGCTATTGCCACCCAGCTAGATCCAAGTTCCAAGTTTTCGGCAATTTTTCGACAGGGATAAGTAAACACAAAAATGCCAGAGACTGGGCGACTGGGCGGCACTGTAGTCGAGGAAGCAGCAAACCACAAAGTACAAATAACATACAAAGCGACACAATGAAGCCTGAATACACTAGGGAATCTATAAAAATAGAACTTCAAACAGTTTTGTAAGTCAGCTGCACTTTAGAATGATTGCGAGTGAAGCAGAGAAGAGATCTTGGAGAAAAATAACATTTATAATATATAAGAGTCAAGAGTAACAATTTAATATAGTAACTTTTGCATAAGAGAGCTGGTCACAGTCATGTAATATTGGAAGATAAACAGCAATGTATAAATATGGGGATATGGTAATTATATGATATTTGATGGTAATCATATATATATAGAAAGGATCGTATAGTGGTATATGAGTTCATATGCGAGACACAAGATATTGGAGAAAGAAACAGTAAATAAATATAGCATTATATTGTAGCTAAGATATATATAGCTGTCATATATTAAGCGAACAATTTCATATTGAAATGTAGAACAATATAGAACCAAATGACTTTTCAGTTCAATAATCTAGTATATAGATATATGTAGCTGTCATATGTTAAGCGAACAATTTCATATAGAACAATATAGAAATAAATGACTTTTCAGTTCAATGATATAGTAGGTGGACATATGATGTACTAGGCTTAGAAGTCTATATAATATAGAAATAAATAATCATTAATTAATAAATATAATAATATTATAACTGACATTTGGCATAAGGTAAGATAACGTAGAAGCTTAAGGTCTCAAAAGATATGTTGGGAGAAGGAAATGGCTTCCATTATTAATTTGTATAAGACTGCTCGAAAAAACAAACATAATTACCATTTGCTAAGTGGCCATGCATGAAACTTAATATAAATTTGTTCATATATAAAAGCAAAAGAAAAATTAAATAAAAAACAAAATAAAATATAAATTAGCAAGTCTAAGATATTTTCATACAGACAGAACATGGGGAACATGTTGGTATGAAAAATATACAAAGCTCGACGTATGATAAAAGTACCATTAAATTGTTTATTTAATTATGTGAATATATAATTATAAGAATATATTACTAGCTCTGCGATAGAGTGAAACTAATCTGATTGAATATGACATTCAAATGTTGGACACTTGCAATCTATTTGTATTTATTTTTTAATATTTTTTTCTCACTTCAAGTCGATTACTAAGTGATAAGAGTTGCATCCTCGTCACATATCATATAAAAAATCCATTATACCCTTCTTAAGGATATTAAAAATTTAAGAAAAAAATCGTAAAACATGCGGCAGGAGTCTTTGTCCTGGGTAAAGCGAAAATGGAACGCAGTAAATTTCAAGCGTTTCGTCAATGTCATTGCGGATGGCCTAGACCAAGGATCGAGCGAGCTGTGGGTGGAGGATTTGTCGTCTGCCCACGCATATCCTTTTGTATTTAAAATGTTTGCCTTGCCTGATGAACAGAGCGAAACTTTTCGCTCTTCCGCTGTTGTTGTTGCGGCTTTTTTTTTTTTTTTTTATACGCTTCGCACAACAATTTCATTATCTGCGCGGCAAGGACTTTGTCAGCGAGAAGTTCAGTGAATGAAGGAGCGATAGGCCAATTGTCTACGGCTGCTGCGAGCTGCCAGTTGGCAAATTTTTTATGGTTAAACTTTTGCACGACATATATGGAGGGGGCGTGGCAAGTTTTGTGGGCTGCACTGCAACAGCAGCGGGATGAAGGGAGCTGAGTTTGTATGTGTGCACGTGTTCGTGTGTGTGTGGCAAGCACTCGAAATAGGATACACGCGCTGCAACAACAATACCAAAGGACAGCAGCCAAAAAACCGCCAGTGGCGCATTTGCATAGGCTTAATTTAAATTCCCTTAATCAGGAGCATATCAAACAACAACAACAGTAGCGGCAGCGGCAACGGCCAAGAGAACAATGAGCGACAGGACCCTTTTGGCATGCAGAGCTAAACGGCAAAAGCAAAGCCCAAAACAAAACGAGCAAGAAGAACACAAAAAAGAAAAAAGAAAACAACAACAAGAACAACGACAACAAAAAAGCAAAAAGGTTCGCTTAACTTTGGCAAATAACTGCAGGCGCTGTAAATCTGCGCAAAAGGACATATCGTCATCAAGCATAACAAAAGCAAAGGCAGCAGGCAGCAGGCACAGCAGCAACAACAGCAACGACAACGACAACACACAGATCTCTCGCCTGTTTCAAAAAATAACAGAATCAAAAGGATTTTGCGTATAAGTTGCAAATTAAGTTGCCGTCACCAGAAACCCAGTCGCTAAAGACGCTAACACCCCAGTTAAAGGACTTGGCATCTGCTTACGATATCCTCCTTTTTGGCCATTTTATCGACAACAACAACAACAACAACGATGTAAAGCTGTAGCCAAAGAGCAAATCGTTCGGGCATGCAGCATAAAACATTTCATTTATATCATGCGTAAACTATGAATAATGGTAATAGTTATTGTTGTTTTTATCTATACTTTATCTTTTATATGCATGTGTGTGGGCATAAAAAAACAGCCCAAGTGTACATAGGCAAAGAGTAAAGTACTTTGCTCATTATTTTATGCAAGAGTTTTGATTGCTTACTTCAGCGTAAGATTGTAAGAAAAAAACAGTTGACATACATTAATAACGCTCTAGTTGAATTAAAAGTATTTTTATTTAAATTTTTTACATTTGTTACAGTTTTAATTTTATTTTTTGTCTTTGTCATTGTGATTGGATAGTGATATTGATAGTGATATATATATTGCCTTAACTAACATTTTAAGTGTATATATTTAGAAATACGCAAGATATATGGGCTCTTTTGTTTTTACAAATATGTTCATGTATTCATTACTTGAATGAAATCATTTTGTGTTTAAGAAATTAAGTTATTTGAGTTGGAAAACTTTGAATTTCGATCATCTTTTATATACTATAATTTGCTAAAAAAAATAATATATTACAATTATAAATTGGCCAAAAAAATTTTTTTTTTTTTGTAATCATTTTTAATATATTAAAATTTACTTAATATATATATCTAAAAGAAAACTGTTATTTAGAATTAATTATTAGTAACAATAAATAAATAAAAAAATAAATAAATAAAATAAATATTAATAATAATAATAATAATAATAATAATAATAATAATAATAATAATAATAATAAATAAATAAAAAAAAATAGAAATCAAATTTTATTAAAAATTTTTGAAACTAAATATTAAATCTAAGAAAAAATATATATGAATATATAAGAAAATAATCATAAGGTCTCATTGGCCGACACAGCACAAGGTACGCGGACAGATTATCCGCCCACCCAAACCAACTTGCAGCCAATCTAACTAACAACACAATAAACAGAAGGCTGAAAAGATCACACCCCTTGGATCTCAGAACTGACCTAAATTAAATTACACTTATAGCAATAAAGGCATCTAGCCACCCCAATAGCTAAGGTATACTTATAAATGCGCTGTAGAGTTTAAGACAAAAGCTGCAATAAAAAAAAAAAAATAATAATAATAATATATATTAAAATCGGCTATAAATATTTGTTAAATTAATTACTACATACAAAATACCAAATATTTCTTGCCAAATAGATAATTCAGTTAGCTAGAACTGTAAAGTTCAAACCATTATTTTTTTAGTTACTGTATTTTTTGTTAGTTACTGTTAATTTTAATAATAATAATTTTCTGATTGTTAAACAGATTGAAAATAAAATATGAATTTAATAAAAGAAATTTCTAAATAAAAATTTAAATTGAAGTTGCTTATGGCTTAGCCTACCTAAAGGCATACAAGACTGACTGATAATCCTAAGCGAATTATCAGATATATTTATTAGCTCTACATTGCTCTACAATGCACTGCATTCCAATTCTAATTGCCTAGTCAATATATTTAAAATTGAATTAACTAGTTTACATATCTTGTTGAACCACTCAGCAGACATCAGCTAGACCGAAGCATTCAGCTTGTTTTTGATTTGGATTGTGTGTTGACTTTTTCATATTATGATGAAATTTTTTTATTTCCTTCTTATTTTCTCTTTACTATTCGCTGTATATGTATATGTGTGTGTAGGGAAATTGTCGGAGGTTTGCGCAGCTTTAGGTTTATCTAACAGCTAGCATCAACGGCCGTTAGCCTGCGCCCGAAAAAATCCCCTAATTGAGTGCACACTTCTGCCGAGCAGCGTCCGACAGACACACACACACACCCTTACACGCATCTAGACACTTATATACACACACACACACATACAAATGCAAGTAGCAGTTGGGTGCGCATCAGGTCCTTGGCACGGCTATGTCTGAAGCTGGCTCGGCGCCTTTTTATGCGCTTTTAGCGCCATTATCCTTTTACGATTATCGACGCTAAAGCGAATTGACTGTTTGACGTTCAATTGAAATTTTGCATTAAAGCTCAATGGCTTAACCCCTTCAAATTATGCAATAACGTTCCAGCAGCCAAGCGACGCAGTTTCCCAGCTGGAGCTGAACTCGTGCTGGCATTTGGCAGACGAACAAAAATAAGGATAAACATATATACGTTGGCGCCCAATATCTAAATGGGATATATAAAACCTTATACAAATTTCTGTATGGGTAATAACATTTTTTATAAATATTTATATATAATAATAATTTATAAAAAAGTAAATTTATTATTAAAAATTTTAAATATTACAAATGCCTGAAAATATCTAAATTTCTTATTGCAGATTGCTCAACAAACTATTTTGAAAATTCACATTTCGTATATAAAGTCGTGCGTGATTCGTGCAGAAGAGCATATGAGGCACGCGGCCAGCTCTATGCTGCAGCTGCGTCCATTAGAGCTCAGCTCAAGCGTACAGCTTAAACTCGAAATGGCAACGACGATGACGACGACGACGATGAAGAAGAAGAAGCAGGCGAAGAGGAGCAGCGGTCTTGCTGCCTGGCAGGAGGCGCGCTAGTGTGCCACAGACTGTGGCAACGAACGGCGGCCAATTAGTGAGCATTGCTCATACGCCACGTTTGTCATGGCAGCTGAGCGGCCCATCTCACACAAACATACACACATGCATGCCAGCACGCTCTATTCTCTCTCTCTCTCTCTCTCTCTCTCTCTCTCACTCGCTCAACCGCTCTCTGTGCTCGCCTAGCGGAAACGGAAGTTGTAAGGGGATTTTCAATTTGCAATTGAACTGATTTTTGGCTTGCTTCGACTTTTTTTTCTCTCTCTCTCTCTCTCTCTCTCTCTCTTTCACTTCTTCTTCATCTCTCTTCTGCGCTCATTTTATGGCTGACTTGCTTACTTGGCTGCGGTGCCGAGCGTCGAATGCGGAAATGTAATCATCGCAATGCCTGCCTGCCACGCCTAACCGCCCAACGCCCAATGCCCAACCACCAGCGGGGCTTATCGGCAAAGTCAAACGTACAAACACACACACACACACACACATACACATGCAGTTGCACATGTGTGTGGGCGCACACATACATATATATACTTACATTTAATTTTCACTAATTGAATCGAAATCGATCTCTCTTTGCAATTTTTGTGCGCTGGCTTCTGGGTGACTGACGAGGCTGTGGGGTGGCGGGCGGAGCGTAGAGCGTGGTGGGCGTAGCTACCATCGTTCGCTCGCTCTTGCAGCGCATTAATAAACTTTTCGTATAAATCAACGAATTTTGTCGACATTTGGATGCCGTTGCGCAAATTATCGAGCATTTCCAGCAAAAACGCCAAACAGGAACATGGCAAACGGGTAAAAGGATTAACTCCGATTCCGATTCAGATGCTGACTTTTATGCGGCAAAAAGAAGAAATAGCAGAAAAGCGTGAGGGAGAGAGAGAGAAAAAGAAATAATAATAAAATATAGGATGCAAAAAGCCAAAGTGTGGTTTAAGCTGAAATTAGCTGAAGTGGAGTTTTGAGAGTGTTTTGCGGCGCGCCAAGTGAAAAGGATATAAAACTTTAGCTCTCTAGATACTAACTGTACTTTATAAATGCTAAAAAAAATAAATTTTTGCAGAAATATATATATAAAAAAAAAAATACAAAAGGAAAATGGTAAAACATCTTTAAAATAATTAAAAAAAAAAAAGTTAATTTCAAAATTAAATAACAATTTTTAAGAGTAATGCAAACTTTTTTTTTTAATATTAAAATATATTTCTTTCTAGTTAAAAAAAAAATATAAAAAGAATGCAAAATTATTTATTTATTTTTTTTTTAATATTTAAAAATTATTCTTGCAAATTTTACTTTTTCTTGAAAACAATATGAAAAAAAAATATTTGAATTTTTCTAGTTAAAAAAAAAAAAGTATAAAAAGAATGCAAAATTATTATTATTATTTTTTTTTTTAATATTTAAAAATTATTCTTGCAAATTTTACTTTTTCTTGAAAACAATATGAAAAAAAAAACTACTTGAATTTTTCTAGTTAAAAAAAAATAGTATAAAAAGAATGCAAAATTATTATTATTTTTTTAAATATTTAAAAATTCTTCTTGCAAATTTTACTTTTTCTTGAAAACAATATGAAAAAATACTTGAATTTTTACATAAAAAAATTATATTTAATGTATAAAATTTATATGATTTAATTTAGATTAATCAAATGACGCCACATTGTTTTCCAAGTCCTCCAATGTCTTGATAGTTTTCTCATAGATCGCCTCCAATTGCTCTTCCACGGCTTGTTGGCCATCCTTGGGATTTATGAATTTCATGGTGCCCAATTCGTAGAGCAAGTTGCTGCATTGCTCCCGTATCAGACCCCAGGTGATATGTGACTCTTGTGCAGCTGTTCTCGTGACCGCTTGGACGGCCACATTGTAGAAGGTGATCATGTTCTTGAGCATGCCCACCGTCTTGTAGAAGGGACAGAAGCTGTCGTACGGACTGTACGAGTTCTGTTGCAAAAAGTCATCCTTCAGCATTTTGGCCACCTCCAGCGTAATCTTGTCCGACTCGTTCAGCGACGTTTTGCCCACCAGCTGCACAATTTCGGACAGGTCATCCTCCTCCTGCAGTATTTTCTTAGCCGTTGCGCGCAATTCCACAAACTCGGGACTTGCCTCCTCGTAGTAGCTGTCGAGCGCTCGCGTATACTTGGAATACGACTGCAGCCAATTGACGGAGGGGAAATGTTTGCGCTGTGCCAGCCGCTTGTCGAGACCCCAGAACACCTGCACAATGCTCAGTGTTGATGAGGTAACAGGATCAGAGAAATCACCACCAGGTGGCGAGACTGCACCCACAATGGACACGGAACCCTCGCGCAGGGGACTGCCCAAGCAAGTGGCGCGTCCCGCTCGCTCATAGAAGGAGGCCAAACGTGCGCCCAGATAGGCTGGATAGCCTGCATCAGCAGGCATCTCAGCCAGACGACCAGAGATCTCTCGCAAAGCCTCAGCCCAACGGGAGGTGGAATCAGCCATCATGGATACGTTGTAGCCCATATCACGGAAGTATTCAGATATAGTGATACCAGTATAGATGGAAGCCTCACGAGCAGCGACAGGCATGTTGGAGGTATTGGCCACCAGAGCTGTGCGCTTCATGATGGATTCCTTGACGCCATTCACTTCGACTGTGAGCTCGGGAAAATCACGCAATACTTCGGACATTTCATTGCCGCGCTCACCGCAGCCGACATAGATGATGACATCGGAGTTGGAATACTTGGACAGGGACTGTAAAGTGTAAGAGAGAGAGAGAGAGTGAGCAATGTTTCCAAAAGTTGGGTAATCTCTCAACTTACTTGTGAGATGACAGTCTTGCCGCAACCGAAGGCACCGGGGATGGCTGTGGTGCCGCCTTGGACGCACGGGAAGAACGCATCGAGCACACGTTGTCCAGTTAACAGCGGATGGTTGCCAGGTAGCTTCTCGACAACCGGGCGACTGTCGCGCACTGGCCAGATTTGTAGCATCGAGTGTTGGGTTAACTTATCATCGAACTCCGTCTCGATGACCGTCTCATCCAAAGTATAGTTGCCGGCGGGCGCGATGTAGGTGACATTGCCCAGTCTGCGTGGCGAGATCATTAGGCGATGTTCCAACATGCTATTCTCCTGGACGGTGCCGTAGATGTCGCCGCTCACGATGGGGTCGCCAATGTGTATATTTTTCGCCGGAATGAACTCGAATTCAGCGGACCGCGAAAGGCTGTCGACATCGACACCTTTTGGCACATAAATGGTGGATAAGAGCTCGCTAATGTCGCGCAGTGGTCGCTGGATGCCATCGAAAATCGAACCCATTATGCCGGGTCCGAGTTCGACGGACAGCGGCTTGCCGGTCTGATAGACGGGATCGCCAACACTGACGCCCGAGGTATCCTCGTACACCTGTATGGTGGCCATGTCGCCCTCCAAGCGTATGATCTCGCCCACCAGTCGGTTGTGGCCCACGCGTACCAGCTCGTACATGGCCGAGCCGGACATCCTCTCGGCATTCACCACCGGGCCGGAGACCCCAAATACACGTCCCTTTTGCAAGAGCTCAGGGCTACGCTTACGCGAGGGTGTCGCATCCTCAGAACTGGTAGACTGTTTGGGTGCGATTTCATGCTCTGATGCTCGGCTATCAATGTGTACTATAGGCGAAGACATACGCTCACTTATGAACGAGGTATTTGTCGCCTCCTCTAATGTCTTAACGATCGGGAATATCTTTCGGCACTGACATTTTCGAAGATTCATTTTGGCTAATCAGTAATCGGAAATTGATGAAATCAAACCAAATAAAACAAAGAATTTTATGCAAATAATTAAAATTACAAGAATTTTTACTATTTTCGCATGTGATTGAACAATTTTCGAATTGAATTCAACAAAAATGTTTGATTGCTTCGTTAAATTGAGCAAAACAAACAACTAAATTTTGATTGCAACTTTTTATTTACTTTGATATGCTATAAATTTGAGTTCTGCTCTGCAGTGAGTGCTACGGTTAAGTTGAATGTCGTAATATAGCATATGCATTTTCAATTAATTCCTCTCTATGCAGTTCTCATGAATTAAAGTAGCCTGTTAAAGCTCTATTCCAATTTCGAAAATTGTTTATGCATATTTAAATGTGAATTTATATACAAAGAAATGTGGATCAGGCTGAAGTTAATTTTCAATAAATCTCTGTTCAAATTCAAATATTAGAATAAAACATTTATCATAAAAATTCACAAATTTTTTTTTATTTATTTATTTATTTGGTTTAACAAGTGAAGAAGCGGTACAGTCAGATTTAGCACTTTAACAACAAAATCACTCAATTTGTGAGGATTGAAAAAAAAAAAAAATAATAATAATAATATTTAGTGTGTAGCCATTGTTTTGGCAAAGCCTTGCCGTTTAAATCGTCTTAGAGGTCTGGCAAGTGTTAAACTTCTTGCGAGTAGGCTTTGATGTCGTAGCAATCTTTCAGAGTATCTGCTTGTATGTTTATTTATCTGTTCTTCGACAGTACTCAGCTCAGAGATTATTAAAATAGATATAATGGGAAATTGTTTGTTATACAAAAATTATTCATTGAAATTTGTTGACTTTCTTAGATTTCAATAAATATTTATTGAAATATTTAATTGATGCCTTGGCGTCTAGGGGTCTAGATTAGACTCACTGAATATGAGCGTCATAGGTATGAGTACTCTATTTATAATCATATAATACTTATTCCTAATAATCGCAGACCCACATAATCAAGAGATTCATTCCAGATCTAAAAAAGTCAAAGTTTAGGCAAAGCCTCTTAGTTCTTTTAACAGATATGTTTGAGATATATGTTCGTGTATCTGCATCTATTATACTGCAATAGAGTTGTTAGATTTTAGCAATAATATAAAAAAGAACAATAAATAAATAAAAATTTAGCCCATTCCCAGTCAGTCAAGGCCATATCAGCAGCTTAGCCAATTAAAAGCCATTACAAACCTTTGCCTATAACCAACATACATATAGCTTATAATATGCTGCTAAACCTGGAACATAGCCTTATTTAGTTAATACTCAATATTAAATATGCATTGAGAGCTACCTACACACAGTTGCTTTGGTCAACAGCGTTATACAAGCGCGAGCAAGAGAAAGCGACAGGCAAACACAGAGAAAGCGAGAGAGCGAGAGAGAGAGAGAGAGAGAGAGAGAGAGAGGTCTGCTTTCAATTACATTAAATGTATTTGTTGTTTGCACTTTATTCGTACATTTAATATTTCATACTTTTAATATTTACATAAGTTTAACAAACAAACAAAGAGAAAACATGACTTTTTCACAAATAAACAAAAGAATTTCCATTCATTAAACAATAATACTATGCATGCATTTGTATCTGCGTGTGTGTGTGTGTGTGCGCGTGTGTGTGTATGGACTTTTTGCGTGTGTGTATGCGTGTTCACTTGTATTGGTAATGGAAGTACATAGAAGGACGTTAGTTAGTTGTTGCTGTTGTTGTTGTTGTTGAGGGCCGAGAGGCGGGGTAAGAAGAAGCAACCGCAGGCCGGAATGTTTTCATCTCGCTGGCTATATTTGTTTTTGTTTTGTTGTTATTGTTATTCTCATTTTTTTTTTTTTTTTACCAAAAGGAATGTTAACAATAGTTTTTGGACGCTTGGAATCTTTTGTTGTTGCACGGAATAGTTGTTTTTTGACGGTACTTCAGTACGGACTGTACGCAAATTGTTTTTTTTAAAAGTTAACTACATAACAATATTAGATTAGATTTGTAAAAGTACGGACAACGTGCTTTAATCCTCCAGATTCCTGAAGGCCTGCTGCAAGTCCTCATGCAGCTGCTCGAAGTCAGCCTTGATCTTGGCCTCACCATCCTTGACGGGATCCTGCCAAGCAAAAGCAATTTATTATATATCATTTACGATCGAGTGCTAATTGAACTCACCTTGAATTTCATCGACGACAATTGGTACATAATATTGCCCATGGCCTCGCGAATAACGTTCCAGGTGATCTTGTTCTCAGACTGGGCTGTCGACTCCACAGAGTGACGAGCCATATCGTAGAAGTCGATGATGTTCTTCAGCATGCCGACGGTCTTGTAGAAGGGGCAGAAACGATCGTATGACGAGTAGGAGTTCTGTTGCAAGAAATCGTCCTTGAGCAGCTTGGCCACTTCCAGGGTGATCTTGTCGGTCTCGGCCAGGGATGCCTTGCCGACCAGTTGCACAATTTCAGAGAGATCCTCTTCCTCCTGCAGGATCTCCTTGACCTTGGTACGCAGTGGCACGAATTCGGGGAAGTTCTTGTCATAGAAGTCATCCAGAGCACGCATGTACTTCGAGTACGAAATGAGCCAGTTGATGGAGGGGAAATGTTTGCGCTGGGCCAGCTTCTTGTCGAGACCCCAGAACACCTGGACGATACCCAGAGTGGCGGAGGTGACGGGATCGGAGAAATCACCACCAGGTGGCGAGACAGCACCGACAATGGACACGGAACCCTCACGCTCAGGGTTACCCAAGCACTTAACACGACCAGCACGTTCGTAGAAGGAGGCGAGACGGGCACCCAGATAAGCGGGGTAGCCGGAATCGGCAGGCATCTCAGCCAGACGACCAGAGATCTCACGCAGAGCCTCAGCCCAACGGGAGGTGGAATCAGCCATCATGGATACGTTGTAACCCATATCACGGAAGTATTCGGATAGAGTGATACCAGTATAGATGGAAGCCTCACGAGCAGCGACAGGCATGTTGGAGGTGTTGGCCACCAGTGCGGTACGCTTCATGATGGACTCGGTGACACCGTCGATTTCAACAGACAGCTCGGGGAAATCACGCAGTACCTCAGACATCTCGTTACCACGCTCACCGCAACCGACGTAGATAATGACATCAGAGTTGGAGTACTTGGACAGAGCCTGTAAAGTGTATAAGAGTGAGTAATCCATGATTCCAAAAGTTAGGTAATCTCTCAACTTACCTGTGAGATGACAGTCTTGCCGCAACCGAAGGCACCGGGAATGGCTGTGGTGCCGCCTTGGACGCAGGGGAAGAGCGAGTCGAGCACACGCTGGCCGGTCAATAGGGGATGGTTAGCGGGCAGCTTCTCGGTGACGGGACGGGGCTGACGCACGGGCCACACTTGCAACATAGTGTGCTTGGTGATCTCACCATCGAATTCGGTCTCCAGCACAACATCATCGACTTTGTAGTTGCCGGATGGGGCAATGTAACGCACGGTACCCTTGGCGCGTGGGTTGACAATCATCTTGTGCTTGACCAATGTGTTCTCATGAACCAGACCATAAAGATCGCCTCCAGTGATGTGGGAGCCGACCTTCACGTTCAAGGGGTTGAATTCCCAGCTGGCCACACGAGACAAGCTAGGCACGTTCACACCCTTGGGTATATAGATGGATTCGGTGAGCTCGTTAATGTCCTTCAGAGGACGCTGGATACCGTCAAAAATGCTGCCCATAATACCGGGACCCAATTCAACGGAAAGGGGCTTGCCAGTGCGGAGCACGGGATCACCGACTGTGACACCTGAGGTTTCCTCGTACACCTGAATGGTAGCCATATCACCCTCCAGACGAATGATCTCTCCCACCAGCTCATAGTAGCCTACGCGTACCAGCTCGTACATAGCAGAGCCCGACATGCACTCCGCCGTGACGACTGAAGGTCGGATTTGAAAATTGATTTTATATGATTATTGCTTCATTTTAATTTTGTTTTTAAGATTTTTCTTTGCAATGCTTACCAGGTCCAGAGACAGCGAAGACGCGTCCATACTTGGACTCCTGCTCCTCGTCATCGAAACGCTTCAAGTTGGACATTTTGGTTTATTTTCGACTCTACAACTGTAATGGAGGGAAAAAATTTAAAAGAATTAAAAAAAAAACTGATCAATTTTCTGCATAAGATATAAGATAAGGGGTGTTGAAAATTTTTCTTATCGCTGTCAGCTGACACATAGAGCGCATGTGAGGCGAACAACCAATAACAATTTTAATGCCAACTCCAAAAAAGAAGAGATATGTATATATATACATATATATTAAGACATTCTAGATACGTGTATCTCACTTTTATATTTTTAACAGATTTTTCGAGTAAATGATCGCTATTTTTTTTTAAGCGCTACTTTTTACTAAAGAAAAAATTGTACAATGAATAAAAGTTCGCAGAGCTTTTATTTCACGTGACAAAGCTTCGCAACAGTTCGAAAAACGACTTCCACGATATTGATAACTTTGTAACTTTCGAAGAGCGCGAGTAACTGCTCAGACGGCAAACTAATTAAAAATTATTTCGAAAAATAAATACTGCTGTGGCTGTATTTCTCAGCTACGATTTACGAGACAAAAATAAAAATATATAAAAAAAAAAAACTGTATGCGGGCCATATGTGTTATCTACTAGTTAGAGTTTTAGAGTTACGATGAGAGTGAGGGAGAGTGGAAGAGAGCGAGCGCAAGAGAGAGCGCGCTCGCGCTCACAACTTCGGCTCTCGCATTCGAGTTCGAATTTTTGACAATTGCCTTTTGACGTTGATCACAAGACTACTGTCATGCTGTCAGCTGACAGCACAACTGGAAAAATGCAGACAGAGCTCCACAAGTGCGCTACAGTCGAGCCACCATATTGAATTTCGGCGTCTGCTCTTATTCGTTTTCTTTTCAGGGGAGTTGCCTTCATTCTATGGGAAGAAGTGAAGCTAGGCGGCGGCAGTAAAACTCCAATCGGAAACCGCTTAGATCACAAGACCCCCGGGGCCGTTCTAGCACGGGCATTGGTAAGGTCAGCTGACTTGACAAATATTTTTCCATTCCGCAAATAGAAGTATTTTGCATTCAATTATTGTGTGCGCACTTTGGGTGTTGCTTTGTTTTCTATACAGTTTTGTTTTGAGTGTTTTCTGAGTAGGTTGCATGGCTGCATTTATTATCTAATACGCATGCTAATTGCATGTTGGTATCTCTCAATTTTTTATCACTTTTTCTATGCCGCTTCCAATCATTAATTGCGTTAAATGTTATTGTAGACCTTATGTTGTTGGTTAAATAATTGTTGAAAAGTATTTGAGCTGAATTTAAATTAGTTTTTTCTTGTTTTCTTTTTTTCTCTCAATTTTTTTTTTTTTACTTGTTTGCTTTGTGCTTACTTTTCTGTATCGACGTTCAACTTGCGAACGTTGCTGCTTTACTCCAACAGAACTAAAACCGACTGAGCAGCTGCGCGAGCAAAGTTGTCGCTCGAAGTTCGAAAAGTTCCAATGAGTCGTTTGGAAGTCGATCCAATGATCAAGCACACGCGCTTGAGCTTTCGTCGAAAGCTTTCAAGCGCTGACAGCTTTGCGAGCGAGTTGTGAGCTGCTGCTATCAAAATGGTTTGGGTAAAAGCTTTTGCGAACGATCTGCAGCGCTACTTTCGGTAGAGTACGAGTTGCCAGACAATGAGGCGGCGTTGCCATGTTGCTTGATTGGAAAGAGTTTGTAAGAGGGTGGGGAAGCGTTATAGAGCGGGAGTGAGAGAGAGAGAGGCAGAGAGAAATGTGAGCGATATACGTACATATATGGGTGAAGTAATCCACTTTAATGGTTAATTAATAGTCAATAAAATAAAATACAAAAAACTATAAAAGTTTACATAAAAAATAAACTATTAAATACAAAATTAATAATATATTTAATAATAATAAAATGGAAATTATTAATATTAATAAATAATGAAAAAAAGTATACAAGTTTTAAATAATTCTGAAATGAAGTTTATTTCAAAAAATTAATAAATAAATAATAAAAAAAAATGAAAATCAAGAGATTTAAGAAAATAATAACTATCTACAAAAATTAATTAAATATATTATATACAAAATCAATAAAATATACAATTAACTTCATATAGTGCAGGGTATCTCAAAGTGAATTACGCTTAAATTTCTAATTTCTTTCGGGTTTCTTTTGAATTTTTTGTTAGATATTTTGTGTTTTCTTTTTGTTGATGTTTATTTGTTGTTTTTTTATCTAACTGCGGCTGCCGCGATAGCAAAAACTTTGATTAAAAATCGCATTGTAGAAAGATATGTATGTATATATGTATATGCAGCTATTGTATAACAATGTTGTTATTCTTTTTGCCGTTTTATTATTGTTTTTGTTATATGTTTTTCGTTTGTTATAGTTTCGCCTCTTTTTGTTTGCGTGCAACCAATCAGCAGCAGCTGCAAGGGGCAACTATAAACACAACAACAACAACAACGCAACACAGCACAAACCTGCATTCTAATTGGAAGCTGAGCGAGCCGGGCCAAGAGATTGATTTTTGCTGGAAAAGAAAAAAAAAACATATAAAAAAAAATTGCTGATTGCGGTGGGCGATGAGCGATGGGCGGTGGGCGGTGGGCGGTGGGTGTTGCAAGGCAATGCAAGGCAAGTACAACAGTAAACCATTGCTTACAAAGTAGTCAACAGACAGATTCTTAGAGCGTGATTGTGGGTTCGGGTTCAGCGCTTGCATAACTTATAAATCGATGACGTTCGCATGCAGCTATATCTGTATATAGCATTGATATAGTATATATACATATATATGTATATAGAGATAGATAGATAGAGCTGGCTGCTCAGTCGAGGCATTTGCATAATAAGGCAAGCTGAAAAGTTGGCTGCACTTGGCTGCCTCAGCTCTGAGTTTCCCTCACCCTATCTACCTATCACTCTCCCTCACTATCTCTCTCTCTCTTTCTTTCGCTCTCTCCCCTCTGTATGAGTGCGCTGCGCCAATGAACACCAAGTACTTGTCCACATCCTTGTCCGCTCTCTGCTCATCCTGACTTGAGTGTCGGATTCTGTGTCAAAACGGCGCAGAGAAATTTTCTAGAGTGGCAACTGTTGGTAAAAGTTTCGAGTGTTCGAGTGCTGCAACTGACAGATAGACAAACAGACATAGCCCAGATATATGGGGCTGACATATCAGGTATCTATGCATCTGCTCTGTCAAGTCTTCACTGTAGTTGGACGTTAAGTGTGACTTCAACTGCAACTTCTGCAGCTGTTTCTTCTTCTTCTTCTTCGTCATTTTCCATTTTCTGCTCAGTTTTAAATTAAGATTATAAACAGCAAAGCAAGTTATTTTTTTTTTCCATCCACGAAGTTTAAGACTCACATATTTATTCAATATTTTAAGTTGCTGTTTCAAAGAACGTTTGAAGAACTGCTCCAAAAGAACTTGTTTTAAATTTTGTTTTTGTTATTTTTTTTTTAACTGTAAACTCTTTTTCATTTATCATTTTTTTAAATTTATTAATTAAGTTTTTGTTGACGTTTCTTATAAATTTTAAATAAATTTATAATTTAATTTAATTTCTGAAATAAAATCATTATATTTTGGGTTTATATTTTTATAAATATAAATAAATATTGTGTTTAATATTTATTTATAGCATTGGAATATAAAATATGAAATATAATATATAAAATAAAAGTAAAAGATAAAATATAGAATATGAAATATAAAATATAAATATAATATATAAAATAAAATATAAAAAAAAATAAAAAATAAATTATAAAATATAAAAATATAAATAAAATAAAATATAAAAAATATAAAATAAATTATAAAATATAAAAATATAAATAAAATATATATAAAATAATATATAAAAAAATAAAAAATAAATTATAATATATAAAATATAAAAATAAAATATAGAATGTAAAATATAAACTATCCACAACATATTAAGAGATCGAGTCTGAACCTTAAAAAAAAAAAAAAAAAAAAAAAACGCTCTTCGAAGTGACATCAGTTGGGCATAGCTCACTCATCTGAATGCAGCAAATATTACTGAAGCACATACACTTCTACATTAATAATCTTATTTTTTTTATAAAAGGAGACATTTCTTCAATCTGAATCTATTTATGTACATAGCAAATATTGTCAGCTATAACTTGTGCTTATCTTGTTTAGTTGACGTTTGAGCCACAGCTAAAATTGATATAAAAGATATAAATATATATTTTATGTCTATTTAAAAATCATGAAATTGTATAATTTTAAATTATTTTGCAGTCAAGTTATCTTAATTTGAATATAAAAACAAAATTCACATAAATTTAAAGACCATTTAGATTCAATTAATATTCACACATTTTACGAAGCGCTTGCATATGCTTATCCAGCTGTGTGCTTATGTGCGCTCATCTAGTTAAGAATTTTGGTATATGCATATGTATATGCATCTGTGTTCATATGTCACTCGTGGCACCCTCCCCCCTCCACAGAGTTATGTGTGTGCCGTATCTTGTGCTGTCCATAACTGAATACATTAAGTCATAACTTTGTGTGTGGGGCGCGCTCACTCGTTCATTCAGTTTACGCAGCGAGTGCTTCGCGAGGGCAAGCGTCAATAAATTCATTTTGGATATGTGTGCACAGATGCTGTGAATTTGGGCAGGGGAGTGGGGAGTGGGGAGTGGGGAGATTGGGGGATTTGTACTCTGTCTGGGCTAATCTTGTTGCGCATTGCCATAATTTTCAATTTACATGCGCCGAGCGGAGCCCCGAGGAGCAGCGGCGGCGGCATCATTGTCTCTCTGCTCCTTGCACGGATACTGGGGCGTTATATTGGTCACAATAAATTAACTGCAATGGGCCAGCGCTGTGTGTGTCCATTGGCAGCCATTTGCCTGATTATAGCACAACAGGACTTCAGCTTAACCTCCGCCCCTTATTGGCCACACATTGCAGTTGCATTAGCTTGTTATTGCTGGTCCATTGGGGGGCTGCTACAGCAGCAGCAGCAGCAGCAGCAGGTCGTCTGCCTAAGTGCAATATTTACATTTGCGCTATCATTGACCATTGTGTCTGTGTGTGTGTGTGTGTGTGTGGTTGCGTGCGTCCTGTGTGCGTACTCTATGCTAATCATTGACACATTCATTGATTCATTGAGGCGTGCGTATTGGCATATTTATGACCCCTCGACAATTTCCTATCAAATTTCCTGCCTTTTGCCGCACAATTTTAAGCATTCATTGTGCTAGCTAATTGCAAAAAGTGCTTCACATATTCAAAATTCAACTTTTATGCATTGAAATTTGTGTGTGCATTTACTCTTTTTTTTTTTTCTTGGCAATTTACAAAAATGCACACACACATAGATGAGCTTAAGCTTGGGCAAATGCTCTCAAGCCACAGCAAACAACAAACAGCAACAAACAACAGCATCATCATCATCATCATCAGCAGCAGCAGTAGCAGCAGCAGCAGCAGCATCAGTCGTAGCTGCAGCAACTTTTGCTGCTGAAAACAATAAACTTTTTCCCACACACACACACACACTCTCACACATACACTCTGGATTAAACTAATTTGCAAGAACATTGAAAATCCTTTAAAACTGTGCTGCACCAACGGCAAAGCC
The DNA here is from genome assembly GCA_035045845.1 of Drosophila buzzatii. Lineage (NCBI taxonomy): Eukaryota > Metazoa > Arthropoda > Insecta > Diptera > Drosophilidae > Drosophila > Drosophila buzzatii. The sequence continues at coordinate 1,008,184 of JAWNOS010000180.1, forward strand.
ACAGCAGGGTACAGTTCACAGCCAGCTAGAGTCGACTCTGGCGATAAAGAGAGCAGGGTAATGAAGTTAAGTCCCCTGGACTAACAGCCGGCTCCATGGCCAGACACCTGCCAAAATGAACTATTTTCTATTTTCTATTTTTGCTATAGACCCATTGTAGTAGAACTAGTTCATTTTTTCAGAAAATTTAAAAAAAATAATATAGCAATTTATTTAGCCAATTACAATTTTAAATTTAAAGCAGAAATAATGTAATTTAATGCAACTTTGTTTAAAAAAAAAGCTTAATTATTTAATTTATTTAAATCTTGTTTTGTCTAAAATTCTCTTGTTTTTTTTTTTTTTTTTTGTTAAATTTTATTTGAATTAATAAAAATCATTTCTATTTTGAAAAACATTTTTATTTTTTATTATTATTATTATTATTATTATTATTATTATTATTATTATTATTATTATTATTATTATTATTATTATTATTATTATTATTATTATTTTTATTATTTCTTAGAGATTTATTTTTATTAATATTTATTTATTTTATAATAAAAATCATAAACAATAATAAGTTATTTTTATTATTTCTTAGAAATTATTCCAGTATTGTATTTATTTACTGATTTATTTCTTTTGTTTTATTTCCTTTTAATTTTATTTGCTTATTTTCAGCAGAGTTTTCTTTATAAGACAAAAATAGAATATGAAGAACAAATAATTTAAACAGTACATCTAAATTTTAAGCAAATATTATACCTACTTTATTTTAATTTAATTTTATTTTATTTTAAGAAATGAAAAATGTTCTTAGTTCTTGTTATAAAACAACATATAAATGTTATTTAGTTAAAACAAAAATCATATAATAAGAATAGATAAGATAATATATAAAATTTCAATTTTTTGTTTATTTAATTAAAATTTAATTTTTTGTAACGCATTTAGTAAATATTTGAAACATATTTATTACAGTATATGATTTAGTATATTTTCTAATAACTTCCTATATCAGTAGAGCTAATGTAATTGACTAGTTAAACCTAGTTTCATCCCATTTGCCACAAGTTCCAACTAGTTCCGAAATGTGGTGTCAGCACAATAGCATTAAAGGGGAGAGTAATCAAATTATATGGCCGAATGTGCGAGAGTGTGTCTGTGAATGAGTATGTGTGCGAATGCATGAATATGCGTGTGTGTGTGTGTGTGTGTGTGGGTGCTGCTGCTGCTGTGGCTGTATTGCGCATTTCAGCTTAACTGAATTATTAGCCAAGCTATATGAATTATGATCTCTTAATGCTGATACCAGGCCAATGGCAAGCTCCATGCCGCACGGAAGGCCAGGGCCAGGATTGCTGCATAGGTGATGGCTAAGTGCACCAGCAGCAGCAGCAGCAGCAGCAGCTACGACGTCTTGCTCGCTCTGCTATCCCCCTCAAGCACTTTCGTTAATGCATTTGCCCACTGGCCATGTGGGATTGTTGCTTGTTGTTGTTGTTTGTGCTCTTGTTGTTGCCAAGGCAATTTGAAAACAATAACAAAAACAACCACAGCCAGAGCGAAGTTGTGAAGGGCTTGAACTGTTGACTGCTCACCTGAGCTGGCACACACACACACACACACACACACACACACACACACACACACATACATACAGAGATATATGCAGTTGCCAGTCGCATGTTAAACAAAAACACTTTTCAATGCCTGACTGCAAGTTTTGGGTCTGCAGCTGAAGTTGAATCTGTTAGCTGGTTGCTGCTAGGTGATGGCCGTTGCCTGCTTCTGTATGCTTTTGTTATATTCATGTCGTTGTTATTGCTTTTGTTTTGGGCAAAAGCAGCAGCAGCAGCATCAGCAGCAGCAGCAGCCACCGCAAATCCCGGCAGATTGCAACGTTGCTCAGCCGGCAATAATACAAAAGAGAAGCTTTTAGGCTGGAAAGAGCTCGTCGCCTTGATTCCTGATTGAGAAACTGTCTCTCTGTCCGTGTCGTCTCTGTGTCGCATGGACAAGGATGATTTATGACGCAGCTCGAAGGATTAGCATATGAAACCAAACAAAGATGTTTGTCCTTTCAACCTGCTCTACGCCTGTCCAACACTCCGTTCGTCCGGCTGCCCGCTGTTTGCCTGTCCAAGCTAGCGAGCGAGCGAGCGAGCATTGAGCAATGGGTAAAATCGAACCGGAAATGGCTTAAGCAAACACACACACACGCATACGTTTGCGAGCTGAGTGTGTGTGTGTGTGCGTTAAGCGATTTACGGACCAAGCCCAAGGACGATGCGAGAAGCGAGCAACAAAGGAAGCCGTAGACGAGTCGAGACAAGGCAAGCGAACGAGCTGCAGCATGCGTAATTAACCTTTGACACGGCTCACTATGAGTGGAGAGTGTGTGTGTGTGTGTGTATGTCTATGTGTGTGCGCTTTAGCACACATTCATATTTCATTTGTCTGGCCAGCCCCTTTAGCAATTAGGACAATGCAGGTGGCGATGCCAGTCGGCCAGGCGGCACTAGGAGCGGGCCTGTCAGCGGCAAAGGCCGCCAATTGAGCTTTGAACTTTTGAATATGGCTTAGCTTGAAATTTTGCCCAGTTTAGTTAAGAGGTTATACTGGCGCAAAGAACAGATAAGATGAGATGCCGAATAAAGCAACTAAGCGCAGCACATTTAAGTGATTTAAATGCTTTAACTTAGGTCTATTGAAATCGAAGCTTAAATATTAATATTCTCAGTTATTTTTATACCCAGGGTATAATGGTTTTGTTAAAAGTATGTAACAGGCAGAAAGAGGCGTGACAGATCCCATAAAGTATATATATTCTTGATCAGGGTGACGAGAAAAGTTGATATAGCCATGTCCGTCCGTATGTATGATCGCGTCGATTTCCGCAGATATAAGAGCTAGAGAGTTCATTCTTTTTGTGTTAGACTCGTATAGTACATGCGCAGTATGAGTTTGTTTTAGAAATTCGATAACTTTTATATTTATAAAGTTATCGATAAAACACTTTATCGTTAATCAGTTATCAAATTATATCTCGTTCATCTTTAGAGTTAAAGTCTCCAAGTCTTCTGCACGTATATAGATACTAATTTAATACAATTTCGGTTTTTGTCAGATTTTGTAAAACATATTTCTTTTACAGTCCATACATATTTTTTATAAAAGTTTTATAATTATTCAGTGAGTTTAAAAAACTGTAGACTTGATCTTTAATCTTATTAAGATACTTATAAATAAATATTTGCATTTTTTGTTCGCTGCAAGAAATATTGAACTAGTGTTTGCCTAAGCCCACAGAATTACTCTTATACTATAATATATTATTATATATAATTATTATAAAATTCATTAATTAGAGCAGCATTTTATGAAGGTCGTAGAAATGGAAATCAAATACGAATATTTATTTATTATATTTGTAGCTATTATTAAATATTTATGAAAATTCATTAAACATTTTAGCTAGTTTTGCTTAAGAAGCAGTTCCATTTTAGAGCCTATAGCACTGTTGCTATAGGCTCTAAAATGGAATCTTATTAAGATAAAAATAAAATAAAAATTTCATTTATTATCTGCATTCTGTATCTGTATCTGTATTCATTTAGAATCTGTATTCTAATCTATTAATATTGCTTTAACTTTAAGCGATTTTTTAGCTAAATTCATGAATGCGTGAGCTTCTTTTGCCTTAAGCTTATGGCAATTGATTTATAATTAGTAATAACAAAATAAATGAAATTTTTTATTTATTTAGCAAACTCTTTTCAATTGAGCAACATTTGAAGCTTTTGGGCCCTTTGACTTTGGCTTTTAGATAACATTAGCAAGTGGAATTTAAATTCAAATATAGCTAAACTCTATTTGCACTCCTAGATTTGTTTGTCTCCGGCCAGTCGATCTTTTGGTCGTTTGTGGAAATGGTTTTGCAATGAGCTTACGTAACAAAAGTCGCTTGTTTGCTGGTGAAAACAAAAAGCGGCAAGCGTAAACCGCAAGAAGTTGGCCATTTGTTGTGGAAGGGTGTTTTTTTGTGCTGCTGCTGCTGCTTTGGAAACAGCGTTATGCACTTAGGCGACTCGACTCGAGAGCGTTCAAAAGAAAATGTTGCCAAATCAGCCGCAGAGCCGGGCTGTTGGGCAGGCGGGCGGGCGGCGTCTGCCTCAAGCGAGGCGTGGCCGTTGGCAGGGTGGCCACATAAAAAGCGAACGCTGCTGGGGAGCTGCTCAGCAGACAACGACAACAAGGCGTGGCGACAACAGCAAGAGCAGCATCAGCTCAAAGCCTTTAAGGATAACCAAAACGAGGCGAAGATGGCGACAAAGCCAAGTCCAATACCCTGGCAACTGGCTTGTCTGGCAACGCTTGCGGCTTTCGCGGCAACGACAAGCCTGCCATATCCCTACACGCAGGACAATGCCATGGTTATAGGCGAGCCGTTGACTGGCAGCGACTTGGTCGATTTTCACGCCCACTTCGATGACCTGCAGACGGCCGAGTCGAAGAAGCACGAGGAGTATGGCGAGGAGGGCGAGTCGGAGTCTGGCGAGAAAAAGCACAGCGAGCATTACAAGGAGCATGGCGAGAAGAGCAAAAAGGGTCACAAGCATGGCGAGCACCATGAGAAGGGCGAGAAGGGCCACCACGACAAGGAGGGCAAGAAGGGCGAGCATGGGGAGGAGGAAGGCCACGAAAAGAAGCACAAGCACGCCGAGAGCCATCACAAGAAGAAGAAGAAGGGCGAAAAGGGTGAAAAGGGCAGCGAGTTCGAGGATCACGGCAGCTACAAGAAGGGCCACTCCATCAAGGGCAAGCACAACGTACACAAATTGAACGAGGACAAAAAGGAAAAGAAGTACTACGACGAGGATCACGTGGAGGGCGGCGAGGAGAAGCACGGCGGCTTCGAGGAGGGCAAAAAGCACAAAAAGGGCAGCAGCTATAAAAAGGGTGAGCACAAAAAGGGCGGCCATGACGAGCACTATGGCAAAAAAGGCCACAGCAAAAAGGGCCACAAGAAAAAGGGACACCAGGGCCACAAGAAAAAGCACGAGGAGGCCAAGAAGTGGGGCCACAAGAAGGAGCACGGCAAAAAGGGCGGCGAGGAGCACAAAAAGAAGTGGCACAAGTCCCAAAAGAAGAGCAGCGAACACGATCACGGACACAAGTAGCGAAATGCAGCAAGTTCGAAATCTTCTCTAATTCTATCTTCTTCCATTAGTCGCAATAAAACATACAAACACATCAAGTTAAGAGTGCTTCAGAACTTCTTAATTGTCAACTTTAAATTGGGTTTTTGTTAAGTGTGGATGCGATTCGAGATGAACAGCAATGAGCAGCAATACTTGAAAGTTAGACAACTTGTATTGAATCTTGAAGTTAAATTCATGTTACTGAATGAGTGCCTGACTAAGTGTGTGTGTGTGTCAATCAGCAAGATAGTTAGTGCATCAGTCAAGTAGTAATTGAATAGCAAGTGAGTCAATCAGTCAGTCAATCAAATAGTTGAATGCGTAGTGTGTCATCGATTCATTCAGTCCATCTCAGTCAATCAATCAGTTATCCATCAACAAGACATCAATCAAGACTTTTCTGTTTGACTATTGATTGATTGACTGACCTTAGCAAAAAAAGTCAACTAGCTCATGCGGCTTAGCCAGTAAATTCAACAATTCGTTAAACTTTGCTTTATTTAGTCAGTGAGTCAATCAATCAGTCAGTCAACTTTTCAGTTAGTCGGTCAAACTATCATTTAGTTAATCATTTGTTAAAACTTTTATCAATTATTTAGTTATTTTGTTAACTAGTCTATCAGACTATTAAAGCAGCTAAGCCGTCGCTCAATCAATCGGCCAGTCAGCTAAGCATCAGCTAATCTGCTTTTGTCTCAATCAATCAATCAGTAAAAGTGATGAATTTCATTTAGAATTCCTATAGCTTCAATCAATCACTTATTGGCATGCTGTATAGCTAACTCAGTTTATTATTGAAACCGTAAGTTATATACAATCATTCAGGTAGTCAATCAGTGAATGATGTACTAATCAGTCAATCACTTATCAGTATATTAAATAAAGTTAGTGAGTAACTAAAATAGTTAATCAGAAATTCAGTAAGTCAGTCTATAAGTAAGTCACTAACTCAGATTGAAAGTCAGCGAGTATGTCAATCGCTGGTCAATCAGTCAATCATTTAACAAGTTAAACAGCCAAGTCAATCAAGTCAAGTTACAAACTTATGATTAATTTGCTAAGCCTTACGCTGATAGGTTAGTAAATCAGTCAACAGATCAGTCAGCAGTTCAATTATGCTCAGCATATCAGAGAGTCAGTCAATCAATCAGCTCGTTCGCAATCTATCAGTATTTCAATCAGTCAATTATTTAGTCAGTTTATCAATCAGCTAATTAATTAGTAATACAGTCTTCGTTATTTGGCAACTCAATCATTCAAATAGTTAGCATTGAAAAGCTCATCAGTTGGCTTGCTGTAGTTAGGTTTTCCGTTGGGTCTTCAGTCAATCGGTTGATTGATTCAGTCCGTTTTTCAGCTTCTGTGCTGAACAAAGACAATTCTAGCTTTGTGCTTGACTTTTTATACTCGACTCAGTATTTTCTCATAGTTTTTGCCAGCTGCCTGGATCCTAGATGGACTTGGTGCTGCCAACATATTTAGCTATTGCATAAGCCTGGAATAGAAATCGTTGAAGTAGTCATAGATGCTGCTTTTGGCCATGATGAAATAGATGGCAGCTCAATAAGGCTAAAAGGTAAAAGCCGTGGCATGGCCTTGGTATTAGTCTAATTGCTGGCCAAGAGCAGCTGAAAAGATGTCCACGACGAATGGGCATGGAGTGGAGTGGACTGTCGAGTGGTTTGAACTGTCCTCTACTCAGTTGGCTGTCAGTGGCAAAGCCAAGTTTAATCAACGTTGGCCAATTCTTCTCTTCTGCTGTCTACTCTCTCGTTTCTTATTTGGCTTTTTTTATTCCATTTTTTTTTCTGTCATCTGATGATGCTGCAGTCAAATTAATTCAGCAAATTCAATAAAAACAAGCATCAAAACATGGCAAACAACTTGGCAGGATGAAGCTGCGGCTCCTGCTGCCACTACGGCTGCTGCTGCTGCTGCTTCTCTCGATGGCTCCGGCCATGCAATCAAAGAGCGCACAAATAAATCACCAAGCTAAAAACTAAAACCAAAAAGTGGGTGCTAAGGGGGCGTGGCACATGGCAAATGGCGTATGCCGAATGGCGACTAGCGAATGGCTTAGGGGGCGATGCTGCACGGCCAAAATGTCAATGCAAATTTAATGGCTGACAATTTATATGCATGCCAAGTGACTTTTGGCCAACTACTGAACTTTTCGTGTTTGCGTTCGTCTCTGTGTGTGTGTGTGTATGTGTGTGTGTGTGTGTGTGTGTGTGCTTTTTTATACCGCATACCCATTGAATTGAATATACGGAGATATTATTCGTTCTATGCATATATATGTGACAGGCAATAGCAGCAGAATCACAATGTAATTAGTTTTTTAATTAAGCAGCCGATTTATTCGAAACATGACAGAAGTGTGTGTGTGTACAGAAATCTTTTTGTGTGGAATCTAGGCGCATTTGATTTAACATGGATATCATCCTTTCAATTCTGCATGTCAAAAAAGTATTTTTGTTTTCACTCAGTATTCAGTTTAGATTATGCTAACTAAAAGAAACAAATTGAAATAAATAAATGGAAAAAAATTAAAAATATATTATATTTTCACACATGTCGTTTACTTAACATTTAACTTTAAATATTTGAAATGGATTTTTAGCTCTAGCAGCTTAATTCATAAATTCCACAAAAATGATTTCTTGGAAATGAAAACTTTAATCAAAACAGTTAAGGAAAATGTATACAAATAGAAACGAAAGCATAACACATTGAAAGAATGATTTTCTGTGGAATAAGAATAATTTTCACAAACAAAAGTGAGATTCGTTTTAGACTTAGATGAGATTAGAAACGGCCCCCGTTTCTATAAATATTTCCTTGGCCCTCGATACTCTGTCATATTATGAATCGTAAGCACTTGCTACAGGTCATCTGTAGTCAGTCACTTTTCACTTAGCTGCACATCTACTTGCTGTATATGCATAGGATATGCCAAGCTAGTGGCTGGCTGTGGGCGGGGCCGCGGCACGGCAAAAAAGTTCCAAGGTGCCAAGTGGCTGTCAAACTTTTGCCAGTGCGCACTGAAAATCGAATCGAGTCAAATGAAATGAAATAGTTTTGGCCGTCGAAGCGTCCTTGTGTTGTCGCCATTGCCGTGACACATAAATTAAGGCAACGCATTGCCATGCCGCGACCCGGACCCGGACCCAGACCCAGACCCAGACCCAGAACGAGACCCCGGCCAGGAGCCATTGTCGGAGTCGTTGTTGCAATTGCAGTTGGAGCTTTGGAGTTGGTGCCGTTGCCGTTGCCATTGCCGTGTGCATGTTAACATTAACGGGTTATTTACGCCGTGCTCGACATTTAAAATGCATTTCCTGCACTCGTGGCCGCGTCCATGGGTAGCTCCTGGTTAGGCCCGAGCGAGAGCTAAATTGCTTTAAAGCGTGTATTTATAACGGCCCGCGAGAGCTTTATGGCGCTACCGGAGGGGCGCATAAATACGAAAAACCGCTGACGACAGTCAAGAGAAATGCAGTGCTATATACACTAGATATATATGTGTATGTGGAGCATATATATATATATATAGGTAGGGGAAAAGTTGTTGCCTTGAGGTGTTGAAAAGTTGCGCCGCAAATCTTTGGCACGCGATGATCCATCAAGTTCGAACGTTCATTCCGGATATATATACATGTATATATGAATATATAGACATATATTACTCATAATAGCAATAACAGTGTCAGTCAATATATATAGAGATATATGTACATCAATAAAGAACTTTGATAACTGTATTAAAAGCTAGTTAGTTGAGCTTTAAATGCTAACGAGTGCATGCTCAAGCTTTTTTGTTATTTTAGAAACTGGTTATTAATTAGCTTAAATTAAGTTAATAACCTTCAACTTCATCAGTGAGTGAGCTGCAGCTTCAGCGATAGACATCATTAGGTAATAATTATTAAGTATGATCAACTGATCCAATATATCCAACGAAATTACAGCTGCTCGCTTAGGCTCTCAATTTAATAATGATTTTATACTTCGATTGCTCAGCTTTTACAAGTTTAGTGAGCGAGTGAGAGCGAGTGAGAGCGAGCAGAGCGTAAGCGACCGAGCAAGATGTCGAGCGAGAGCGAGAGTAAGCAGCAATGAGCAGGCAGTGGGAGACTATGCAGTGGTAGAGTATGGTAGAGTATGCAAGCCGAGGCAGAGGCGAGCAGAGGTAAAGCGAGCGCAGGTAGATCAACATTTTTGCTCTTTCATATCTGACTCCATAGGTCGCTCTGACAAATTCAAACTCAAGTACCACTCTTATTCCTTATAATTGCTTATTGCTGCATAATGCAATCAAATCATTTCACAGTAGCTCTTAAGCTGGCAATTTGCATTCCCATAACTCTCATTCTTATATTTATATATCATGTCTGCTAAGCTAACTAGCTTCAGATTTCCTAAGTAGGCCCAACATTTATTTATGGATCTCCAATATCCTCCACTTAATCCTCTTATGAATACATCCAAAGCTATATCTCTATATAACTGTATGAGAGCAGACATTACTGCGCTCGGTTGCCCGCTGGACTTTGGGGACTGAAGTATTAATGAATACCGATTATTGACCCGCATGTAGAAGAAATCCAAATCATCATTCCCCTGAACCATTTGGCCTAACTCATACTCAAGGGTAGGCACGTCTTTTGTTTCAGGCCAACCATCATCCAGTACATTAGACGATGATAGCGAAATGTCTGAAATAATTGCTCGATAGAGTGGCCTCTCTTTGATAATAGCGAAGTCTTCAAGTATAGAGTCAGCTCTATTTACCCATGAAACATATTCTGAGGGGTTTCCTTCAAGCGAACGCAAGTCTCTTACACAATCTGGTAAAGTCTAATCTAAGTATCCAGCAATTAAACTAGCTATTGGATCTATAAATAGATATATGTAGCTTGATAGATAGATAAATAGATAGATAGACAGACAGAGAGATAGTTGGATAGATAGATTAATAGAGAAATAATAGAGAAATAATTTAGCTAAATTATTTCTCTATTTATCTATCCATCAAACTATCTCTCTGTCTGTCTATCTACCTATTTATCCTATCCAACTATCTATATTTCTAGCTAGATCTGGCATCTAGTTATCTATTCATTTATGATAGATTAATCAATCTGTCTACTTTTCTCATTTATTTACTTGCCTTTTTTTTAAATATTTTTCCAAAACTAAGAACTACTTAATTAAATCAGCAAATTGAATAGATTTAATCAAACACTTGGAATGTGACCTCAACATAGATTACATTTAGTAAAAGTTAATTTTGTAATTTTTATCTAGGGTAAATATGTTAAATGTAACTAATATTTACACGCTTCGAGCTCCGCTTGAAGCTGAACAAACAGAGGCAGCCGTTGCCATTTGTAGGTGAACTGAAATGTTCTTCGACTAAATACATAAATGGAAATTGCATTTAAAATGTGCGAAAATTTGCTCGTGAAACTGTGCTAAGCTGCTTTAAAGGACATTCAAGGTGTCCTCGCCGACTGGCAGCTCCCATGGCCCGTTTTGACAGTTGAAAGACGTTTTATGGTGAATGGAACTTAAGTTGGGTAGCTGTCATTACTGTTAAGTGTTATTTACCAGCACTAGCTGTAGCTGTAGCTGTAGCTATAGCTGTGGGTGTTGCTATTGGTCTTAATGTTGCCGCTGCTGTTGCTGTTGCTGCTGCTGTTGCTGTCAGGCATTCAGCTTGAGTCGTCATCATCGTTGTCGTCGTGGTCGACGTCGTCGTTTCACATAAAGCCTGGCAGGGAATCCTGTCCCCAATAGTCATTGCCTCGTTTATTTATGGCCACGTTTGACAAGCTTTAAAATGTACGCGCCAAAATCCGCTAAACTTTGATCGCACTTGTGCTGTGTCTGCAGACCCAAATCCCCCACGCAGCACAGCCACAGACAAAGCATAAGCTGCACGTGCAGCTACCTGCGCACCTGGCTAAAGGTATTCACACACATACACTCCCTCTCTCTCTCGCTCTCTCTCTCTCTCTCTCTCCGCACTCTCTGTGTTGCTTTGGCAGCAAATGCAGCGTGACAGTCGTGGCTTTTTCACTCAGCACACAACATGCGGCTCAAATGGGGGCGCAGTTGGGCAGGTGGGCGTGCCCGCTGGCTTGCTGTCTTGCAAGCAAACTTAATGCAACGCTTCAGAATTCAATAAAAAATCTTTTGTTTTCGCATTGAAAAACTTGTGAGCTCAGCCAGTTTTCTCTCTCTCTCTCTCTCTCTCGCTCACTCTCTCTCCATATGACTTACTCCCGCATATACGTTATCGACTATGCCACGCCCACCATTCACGAACCGCCCATGTCAGACTACTTGTGGTAAATTTACACGTACGCTGCACTTTTACGCTCTGCGTTTTTAGTAACATTTTCTTACGGGCTTTTCCACTTTTCAGCCAACACACATGCATGCATGTGTGTGTGTGTGTGTGTGTGTGTGGCACGTGTGCGTGTGTCTATACAATTTTAAATGATTTGCTGTGTGTGTGCAGGGCTTTTGATTAAGCTCATATTCGCTTGGCGTCTGCTCGCTCGATTTCGAGCGCGCTTTAATATAATGCAGCAGCTCTGGCAGCATTCGAAATTATGCAACGAAATTTGTAAAATGAAAGCTGAGCCCACAACAACAGCAAGAGCAATATCATGAAATGAATAAAACGAACATCAGCTTTTGCTCTTAAAGTTAATTCATTCACAATACGTTAAAGTCACATCGTCATGGCTTTTGAATAAAAATAACAACTGACTCCGATTACACTAAAGGGAATTGTATTACTACACACATATATACTTGTATACTTATATACAAATATCTGCAAGGCAATACACATAATTGAAAGTAAAACAAGAATTCATATGAGCCACACAAAGAGGAAGCAATATGAATAACAGAGCTGAGCAATAAAAGGCCTCACAATTAAATAAAATGAAATCCAAAGAATTGTAGATTATGATGAAGAGTATGGAATTTCATGAAAACAGCCGTGCTAATATATTTTAAATATAGTGTAGAATATTTAAGTGTTCTAATAAAACAAATTTATTGATCAAATTTAAGTGTTCTAATAAAACAAATTTATTGATAGTAAAACAAATTTATTAAAAAAGGAATACATTCTTCTTTTTATAGACTCATTAAATTAATAAATTAATTTATGCAAAATGTAAATAAGAAAATTTCTTATTTTGACATTAAAGTTATTTATATATCTATAAATTATATTGCGATAAGATAATGTAAGTTTTCGAATCTAAAAGTCAACCTAGTTTTCATGAATATATATATATATATGCAACATTAAAGTGCTGTAGAAAATAATATTTTTACCGAGCTAATGTCTGCACTTTATTGTATAAATATATATATCAATATATATCAATATATACAGATACAGATACAGATACAGATACAGATACAGATACAGATACAGATACAGATACAATTGCTGATGCAGATTCAGATTCAGATATATAATTCAGATACTTACACATATAAGCACAGATATAGGTACAAGAATATCTTTACATTGCTTAATTTCGATTTCCATTTAAATATTCAGACACATATAAAGAAACTTACACATATTTAGACACGCATATTGATATTCCAACACTGTCAATGTTTTCAACAAACGCTCTAGGTATATTGTTTGATATATATACATTTATATATGTATATATACATATAAATCAAACAATATCAATATATATTTTATATTATTTTTAAATTTTTTGTTTATGCTGAATCAATTGAAAGTGGCAAATCAAGGTATTTATATATGATTTTGTTTATTTATATATTTTTGCATTTAAATACAAATACAAAATATAATAAAACCGTTTGATAGAGCTTGGATGGCTTTGAGTTACTACAGTTTCATTTGTTGATTAGCAATACCAACAAATAAATAAGCTAAAGCATGAAAAAAATAAAAAATAAATAAAATAAAAATTAATCTCTACCCTAAAGGAATTCGTTGAATACGAAATAAACATTTTGTAGTAAAATATTCAATATCAATTGTGCGTTTGTAGCTCAAATAGTTAGAAGAGAGAGAAAAAAAAATAATAATAATAATACAAATAATAAATAAATAAATAACATTAAAATATTTGTAATAATAATGAAATAATAATAATAATGAACTATTAAGAATAATTAAATAAAAATAATATTGAAATAATTACTATAATAAAAAAAAAAAAAAAAAAAAAAAATACTATAATAATGTCTCTTTACTTTATTGCATGAATCTCTATTGATTCTATGCAGATGTTAAAAAATCATGAGACTCCTAAGAGAGACACTAATATTATGAAATAATTATGTATTCAAATAGATAAAAATTGGTTATAATTTAAAAAATAAATACTAAATAAAACCAAGCAAAGCGTGGTTTATTTAAGCTTGACTGAAATTTATAATAAATCAAAGAAATGTTCTATGCAAGGCAGAACTTGCTCCTTCGTTCATATTTCTTTATTCTTAGGCACTCTGAGCATTGCGCAATATTTACTATTCATCTATGCAAGCTACTCAAGCTAACTGCTATTTGTTAGTCTTAGCCACAGTCAACGGCTGTCGTCCAGCTGAGGCCGCTGAGCTATTATGCATAATATTTAACGAGATGAAGCCATCGACTAGGTTTAGCTCTAACAACTGCAATTGGCCCAGTTGCATTGGCAAGCAGCGCGAAATTTGTTTTGCGCGAACAGAACTGATGCTCAACGCACACACACACACACATACACACACACAGACACACATACACACATGTACACACACATTGTATTTGCTCATTGGTTTTCTTTTTGTAGCTTTATTCTTTATGTGTATTGATTTGGAATAAATCTCCTTGTAAGCTGTCCAGGCGCAGCTTTCTAGCTCCCAGTCGAGCTTCACTCACCCACTCCAATCTTTGCCCTGCATTCTGGATTCTCCATATTTTTACCTTGTTCCACTACAAATTGCAATGCTTGTTTGCTTTTCTTTTGTTTTATTTTTTATTTTTTATTTTTGGTTTTTCGTTGTTCGCTTTTCCTTTTCCATTTCCATTTCTTTGTTTGGGGGCTTAGCATATAACTTACTGTCATATTTTCATCTAGCGGGGCTTCGCTTTTCGGTGGATCTGCCGCTCTCCCTGCTGCTCTCTCTCTCGCCCACCTATGCTGGTTGCTATCTGCTCCACGCTTCGGCTTTTGTTATTATTGTGCATGCTTTCTATTGAATGGAGATTTTTCTGCTGCTACTTCTTCTACTTCTTTTACTTTTTTTTGCCACATTTTCTTTTTGTTTTGTAAATTTTTTTTTTATTATTTTTTATTTTTTATTCTTGTTTGCTGAATGTTGGGTTCTTTGCGTACTTTTGCTTCTGGATTTTGTTAACTTTGTTATTTTTGCTTTACAGTTCTCTGTCTCGCTCTCGCTCCTTCTCCTTCTCTCCCTCTCTCTTTCTGGGACATTGTAATGTTGGCTGCTTCTGCTGCTATTCAATTTTCAATAAAATATGTAAATTTATACCGCATTTCGTTCTGCTGTCTGCTTTGGCTTTCGACTCAGCCTCTGCGGCTGCCTTTTATCTCGCTCAGCCGCTGCTCATCGACAACATTTGATAGCCACAAGTTATGGCCAAGCAAGCAACCACCAAACCACCCACACGCTGTCTCTTACTCTGCTTCCTTCCACTAAGCAGCAAAGTATGTTATTAATTTCTAATTTGTTTATGGTTATTTGTGCACAAATCAAAGGGCAAAAGATTGAAACTTTGACTACCTCGACTTCCTTGCAGTGCATAACATTTTATGCTCCTTGTAGCTATTCCTGCCTCTTTCTTTGTTCATTTTTTTATTATTATTTTTTTCTTTATCTAGCTTACTCGAATGTCAGCCTCTGCAATTTTCCTCAATTTTCTCTTGTAATTTGACCAACATTAGAGCATTCAAGAGTTGTTTTTGCAACGGCTCTTGTTGCTGTATCGAATGGCTCTGCCTTAATTAAAAACTGTTTACATTTTGGGCACAAAGCGCTTACCGAACGGGTTTATTGTGCATTGAAAGTTTATATTGAAAATGGAGCTAAAGTGCTCATGTTTATCTTTCTAAATGTGGCAGTAAAGGTCACTCCTGGAGTTGCAACTCTTGAATATAACACAATGTAAGCTTAAGCTTGTGCTTAGCTTAGTTTTCCAGGAATTTTAAGGTTTTTATATTTACAAATTTTCAAAGAAAATTGTTTTCTCTTGCGCATAGCAATTGAAAATTCAAGTTCTTGAATTTATTATTTTATGTTCTTGCTTATCGGACGTTCACTTATTTATTATTTTTTCTCGATTTTTTATTTATTTTTATTCAATTAAATATTCATATATATTTTTTCTTCTCAGGAAACGACGCTCAATGACTTCAGACAAATCCAATGGATTAGTTTTTGTGAGTAATTTAAAAGAGTAAGATTCGAGATATTAGAACAAAAAAGCGATAGATAATAAGCCATCCTCAAGAAATTTTCGTTTGTTTTCTTAACTACATATATCGAGTGATTGGGTCATTGAATGAGTAACTTCTGATAATTTTTCCACAATGAAGTAATTAACAATAATTGATATCCTTGTGCATTAGTTTTACTTCTAGTTCCGGACATAATTATTATTTGTTATCAATATTTATGTTGATTTAGAAATGTATTTAGGTATTAAATTACTTTTCATAGAGAACCCTTTGCTTACATAATTAAAAAAGAAAACAAGTAAGAAAGCTGTAGTCGAGACTGCCCGACTACGAAATCCCCTGAGCCCTTATTCGAACGAATAATATTCCAAGAATTATTCGATTCGTTTCTACACGCATGCAAAACCACACGCACACATAGACATTGATCTACGCGTGCATGCATGTATGTGTGTATGCATGTGTGTAAGCATTGCAAGCGTCTTGCTGTCTCGCTGCTTTGTTGCTGCGCCGCATGGATTTTGATGAGAAAACTTTGATGATTAATAATTCTGTTTCTAGATGGACAATCGTATTGGTATCTTCAAATTATGCTTATGATATTCATATCTATATGCCAAACCGAACAGCATGTCTCTAGTATTTGAAATGCATATGAAATGCCGATAAATTCGTTTATCGATAACTTTGAAAATATACAAGTTATCGAATTTCTGAAACAAACTCGTACTGCGCGTGCAATATACGGACCTAACACAAAAAGAATGAACTCTCTAGCTTTTGTATCTTCGGAAATCGACGCGTTCATACATACGGACGGACGGACGGACGGACGGACGGACGGACGGACGGACAGACGGACATGGCTATATCAACTTTTCTCGTCACCCTGATCAAGAATATATATACTTTATGGGGTCTGCCACGCCTCCTTCTGCCTGTTACATACTTTTAACAAAACCATTATACCCTGATTTCCCATTTTCAATGGGCTCAGGGTATTAAAAAAAACCCGGAATTCTGTTGAATTCTTTGCCGCGTACCTTTTCATTTCCACGAATTGGTTGATGTAACAAGTATTATATTAACTTAAGGTAAAAGAAATGTAATTGAGTTCCGACAAAGTGTGTTGGCATAGGCACGATTAATGATTACTGAAATAGGGGCAAGGGAAAATCAATCTGAAATTGAACCTCAGGAGAGAAATTGTGCGTGACTCCTTGGCAAGTGAAGGCAATATGACAGATATAGAAAAGGAATAAGATATATGTATATAATAATATTATCTATCTATAAATTTGCTAAAATATTAATGGATTGAAAATGAAATTATTAAATTAAAAATATATGGCTGATAATTATTTTTTGTGTAATTGTTTCCCTTAAATTTTTGTAATTTATATTTAATTTCTTTCTTAGGAATTTAAAATTAATTAATTATATTAAATTTGAATTATAATAAAATTTTTAATGCATTAATATATAATGCATAAATATATAAAAATATATAAATAAATAAATAAATAAAAAAAATCAAATAAATTAATAAGTAAATAAATTGGTGGCTAAATTTATCCAAGTTTCAGCTCAATGAATATTTTCAATTAAATTGTGATCTCAATCATTGTTCACTGCAAATTTATAATATTGTTCTTTTTCACTGAACTATAGTATTGGCTTTTGATCATTCAGCTGGTCAAGTGAGAATCGAAACAATTAATGATTTAGCTTGAATAGCCAGCAAAACAAGTCAAACAATCAAAATCAAATCAAATCGAATGGAAATGGCAATGAAGATGGAGCTGGAGCTGGAGCTGGAGCTGGAGATGGAGAGTTGTAAGTTGGCAATGGGAATGTCATGACCAATTGTACGTTGTTCGTTTGTCTGCTAGTCCGCTTTGTGTTTGGCTTGCGTACTTGTATTTGACTTTTGCATTTGCCAAGCAACGCATTCAACATTCACTCATTCACTCATTCATTCATTGTCATTCGCTTGCTGCGTATTTATTCATGCATTTGTTTGCCTTCTGACGCATGTTTCCGAAAAATTATGTGCAAACAAAGTTGAATTAAAACAAAAAAATATATATATATGTAAGTATTTATGTACTTACATACACATACATATATATATGAATAAGAAAATAAAATAAAAATGTCAAATAAGCGCAAAGTCAAACAAAAGCGAGAGCATCGAGGGAGTCAAAAAACCCAAAACAACAAAAATCAAGTTGGCTTGTGGCTATGGGGTGTTGCAGACTATGGAATACGCGCTCAAAAAATATGGAGAAAATAAGAATATAACATATAGAATATTGCTATAAAAAATATATATATTAATTTATATAATTAGATATTAATTTAGAACTTCAAATGCATTTATTTACATGTAAAAGTTGAATGCATTTCTAAATTATTTATGTTTATGTTTATTTATTAATAATATGTACTTTATATACATGTTTAAAATGAACATGAATTTCCTTTTAAAAGTCTTGATTAATATAAGAATTATATTTGTAAAGATATCCTGAACTAGGCAGAGTCCTGCAAGACGCCCAACAATCAAATTTTGAACAGGTTCCACTACAACAGCCATACGACTTCACTACGACTTCATTACTTTAAAGTTCTCAGCTATTATAAATTAAATTTTATTTCTTACAATGAAGCCAAGATAATCTAGATGAAAACAAACGAATAATTTTTGCGGTTTGATATATGGACAACGTTTAAAGCTGACGTTAGACAAGACTTTCATTGAAAGAAAATATTTCAAATGCTCTATATCCCAGCATACTTATAAGACTTGTAAATTCAGGCTCTAGAAGATAGAAACTTTAAGCTCTGAATTTTTAATAAATATTAACAATATCTTTAAGAGATCTTCCTGTCTAGTCTTCTGAGATGCTACACTCATATATTACAGCATTAAACTTACACGCAACAAATTGCATATACTTTATTCACCTTATGAACGGGTATAAATACTCATAACACACACACACACACGCACACATGCAAAAGCAATTTAATTGCGCGACCAACAGCAAAGGGACTTCTTTTTGTTTAGCCTGTTAATATTTTTGTTGTTGTTGCTCCCCTTGCTCTTGTTCTTGTTGTTGTCAATGTTAATTTTGCTGGCACAAGGCACAAGTTCATAAATAAGTATATGCATATAATTTTTCTTTTATTCTCTGCTAGACCCATTCAACAATAAATGCTGGGCGTGGCAGGCAAAAAGGCAGCAACAGCAGCGAGAACAAGAAGAGCAGAGAAAAAAAAAAAAAACTCTGCTCAAGTTGCTTTCCACTTACTAAAACAAAAGTTAATTAAAATGCCTCATCATAATGCGAGGCCAACGGGAACACACAGAACAGACAAAAGTTGCAGGCAGTAAATTAGATTAGCAACAACAACAGGCAAAACAGCAGCAACAAAGACAAGCGCAACAACAACAATACAGGGCAACAAAAACAACGTTGACAAACAATAGCAAACGCAACAAGCAATTAAAAATGTAAAATTTTGACATTGCCTCGCTCTGCTCCAGGCTCAGTTCTACTTGGAAATTTCGGAGCATTTTCGTATTGGGCAGCTGAAATAAAGCATTGCATACTTTTGAGCGCCGTCAAAGCAGTGCACTGCTTAGATCTTGTTGGCAGCGCCAGGAGTATAAGTGTGAGTGTATAAGAGAAAAAAGTGTTGCCTACTTTTAAGAGTTTTCAATATGATTGAGGGAAATGCATAGGTTTATGTATAACAATATGAAAAATACATTTTAAAATATCAAAATAATATTTTCTTTATATTATTAATTATTGCAAATATTTTAGGAGTGAAAAATTGCAATTGCGAGTAGTTGAGCGTTGCGAGGTGGATAGATAGAAGGCAGCACTGTTTGAATTTGATTATATTAACATTAAGCAGAGCTGTGTTGTTTCATTTCTTTTTTTTTTATGATTTGAAAATGTGCTTGGCACAGAGTTCAAGTCAAGGCTATGGCTAAGTCTGCTCATAGAATTCGAATTTAATTCAATAGTATTTTAAGTTCTTTAAGAAACTAGCTGCTCGTCAATCGAATTTAATGCAATAGAATTTTAAGTTAAAAAAAAAAAAATGCATTCGCATTATAATCTCACAAGATTAATATCAATTATATAAAATATGAAAATGTCAAAATTTTAAAACATGAACTGAAAATTAGTTTTATTTTTTTGTAGGAACTTTTCAATTTTTATTTATTTATTTATTTATTTATTTTTAAATATTCATTGATATATATATAATAATATTTAAATTATTAAATGTCCATTTATTTTATAATTTATGCTTTTTTTACTTTTCTACATTTCATAGGCTTGCAGTATTTAGCCATGCCAATTTAGCTATTTTTCAGCGTGTATCAAGCCAATGAGACTTGGGGTATTTAATCACTGAGCTTAATTTTTTCACATGCTTGTTGAGTATTTAAATCTTCAAACGAAAAAAACACTCAAGTTAAGCCCACTTAATTAAGCAATAAAAAATATTAAGAAAATCATTTCTTGGAAATCAAATTGAAATTCAAATATGCAGAAACTGCTTTTAATTGCTAATCCTTAGCAAACGTTTAAGACAAACGTTTTAAGACAACTTTTTTTATTGAACAAATAAATAAATAAAATATCAAATAACAATGCATAAATCTAGAGTGCTTTTGTGGAGCAGAAGTAGGAGTTGGAGTAAATCTTATACATATTTTTTTGGAAATTATAAGAGTGCTGTTTTTAGAGGGTATTTAGAGGGTATTCCAATGAGTATGCATACTTTTCTCTCTCTGGCTTGTTGATTAATTAATTCAATATTACAACTCTCTAACGATTTGAATACCCTGCATTCATTTGGAATTGGCAGCTATTAGGGTATATTGATTTGCGGATATTTTATGTATAATGAAGAATCTCTGAAATATATATAATAATAATACTATTTCTCAGCTGAAAAGCAGCAGCTAAACACTGTATATTTACACATTTATCCATAAGCTTTGAAGGAAAATAAAGCTCGAAAAAATATAAATTTAAGAATAATTGACAAAGACAGGAAATTATTATAATGCGGATGATTAATTATTCATATCACTTATTCAAATTTTATATGCATTTAACTGCTTTTGTTAATAATCCACTGATCAGCTTACCTCTCTCTCTCTCTATCTCTCTCTCTCTCTCTCTCTCTCTCTCTCTCTCTCTCTCTCTCTCTCTCTCTCTCTCTCTCTCACTTTGCCCTTTCATTTGTTTATCTGTCAGTTTTTCTCATGTCCAAGACCAAGTTTCAGCTAACTGGCGCGCATTTCAGCGTTTCTTTCCAGGATATCTGTTTAACGAGCACATTGTCTTGCCTCCCATATATATTTTTTAATTTTCTTATTTAAAGATGCTTTGCCAACTTTTAACTAACCATAATTTATGATACTATGGCCAGTTTGTAGGACTTTTGTGGTTTTAGCCAAGCAGTTGCGGCTGTTGTTGTTGTTGTTGTTGTTGTTGCCGCAGCATGTCCATGTCTTAAGCTATTTTTAAATGTGCTTGAGCACAAAGTTTGTGACAAATTTTTGGCTAACATCATTTGCCTGTTAACTGTAAAACTGTAAAATAGTAAAATTGCCAAATTGTAAAAGTGTAAACTGTAAGCTGAATGTGGCAGTTGACAAGTCGAGCTTGTAATGATAGCCAAAAAGTTGCAATCGCCAATGGCTTTTTAATGAAGCAGCAGCAGCAGCAGCAGCAGCGGCGGCTTCTTCTTCTACTTCTTCCTCTTCTGCTTTTCAAGTGGTGCAAACAAATTTGTTGGCCGTATTTGACTTTAAGTGGAGACGCGGCTTTAAACTAGACTCGTTTTGGTCATATTTTCAACACGGTTGCAAACATAAATAACAGGACAAACTTTTCAATAAATAAAATTAAAAACTTTTCGCTTTTTTTTCGTCTTGTTTTGGTCAAAACTTGGACGCCAGGCAGCGTCAGTTGTGCAAACAAACAAAGCGAGTGACAGAGAGAGAGAGAGAGAGAGAGAGAGAGAGTGTAGACTCGCACAGACAGACAGCGTTAGATGATTGGGTTTGGGAGCGGCAAACAAACGTCAATTGACCGTAAAAATGTATATGTATAAAGCAGTTAAGACCGTCGAGAAGCCGATGAGGCTGAGGCTGTAACTGAAGCGCTTGAGGTTGGAAAACAATCACCTGTACAGCAGCCGGCCAGAGTTGGTCAGTTTTTGGTACCAGGAATTTCATTTGCCCAAAACAGCAAGAAGAAGAAACAGATGTAAGAGAGAGAGAGAGAGAGAGGGAATAAAAAAAAAAACAAACTTTGGAGCCAATCAGTTGAGCAACTGCGTCAACTGAGCGCGGATCGATGGTCACTGGAGCGGGCGACGTGACGTGGCGCGGGGCGACTAAATCAACTGAAAGTTGGTGCGAAGAAAAACAAAATCAGATTGCTAAGTGGAGCTGCCGAGTGGGAGAGGCTGAGTGTGAGGCGAGCAGGAAGTGGGAGAGAGCTCGGCGGCGGGCTATGGCTGTGTGAAGTGCGCAAAATGAATTGGTCAAGTGGAAAAAATTGGCAACGCGTGAGGCGAAAAACACAGAGAGACAGAGAGACAAATAGAGAGTGTGAGCAGGAGGAAGAGAGATGAAAAGAGAGGGAGAGAGAGAGAGGAAACTAGGGCTGGGGTGTCGAAAAGTATTGAAATACATTTAATGAAAAAGTTAGACGAGGTCGCGACGATAGCAAGAGACGAGCAGGAGGCGGAGCAGTAAGAGCTGAAGAAAACGTGGACGAAGCAATTGAGCAAACACAGCAAAGTTGATGTGATTTTGCTGTAAGCAACAACAACAACAACAACAGCAATCGCAACAACAACAACAACAAGTGAGCACTGCTAAACACTGATTGCGTTTTAATGCCAGTTATGGATGAATAGATGAGCACAAAGAGCACAAAATTGTATCAGTGTAAGTGTGTCTGTGTGTGTGAGTGTGTGAGTGAACAACTTTTTTGCTTAAGCTTAAAAAGGAAATTTTATGAACGTACATCAAGTAGAAAAGTTATATTTATCAAGAAAAATACATTTGCTGCGACTAAAGCGGATCGCATCCATAGATGTATATGAAAAATTGCAATATCATAAAAAAATTTAATTTTTGGTGGAAGCATTCTTTATAGCAGATGATTTTTGAAAGAGCTCGTTTAATGAAAATTCTGATTCCAATCTGCTGATGTAAAAGTCAAAATGGAGCACGATATATAAATGCTATATATAGGTTTATATAGTGGTTCAACTGGCATGCACCAAAAGCATGCGTAACGAGCGAATTATAGGCACAACAGAAACATGATAAGCTCAGACCATGACCATGATAGAGATAGAGATAGAGATAGAGATAGAGATAGAGATAGAGATAGAGATAGAGATAGAGATAGAGATAGAGATAGAGATAGAGATAGAGATAGAGATAGAGATAGAGATAGAGATAGAGATAGAGATAGAGATAGAGATATAGATAGAAAAGTTATATTTGGAGAGAATAGCATGATTATTTCAGGCCTATGTTAAACTCTCGAATCTTGACGATCTGTTCAAGAGAAGAACTGAAAATATCATAGTCACTCGCTTTCACTCTCGCCTTTCCTTGAGCTATTCGTGTGATGCTCTTTTCCTGAACTTCGTTTAGTGAGAGATACGATTGACGCTCGCAGAATGATGTTCAGTAAGACATACGCTCAGTGTAATCATATGATTTACACTTTTACACTTACCCACTCATTCATGCTCACTCATTGATTTGCTTAACGAAGATAACTCTCACAATAATACCAATACATAGTCAATACAAAAATCTTGTGCTTCGTAAAACTCAGCCAAACGTTCGGGGAAAAACGAGAGCGAAAAAAAAAGATTTTTGTCCGAATGCAAACGAACTCGTTGAAGAACCGACCGAATCGCTCTCTGAATTTGTTTTCTGTAAGTGTGAGTGAAAGAAGTGTATTTGCGAGATCTGCTGAATAATTATATGCTTGTATTTTTTTATTTTTTTTATATATATATATTTTTTTTTTAGTAGGAAGCACCGGCGCATCTTTCTGCTCCATTATATATATTCCTGTAAGCTGACATACATAATTTAAGTTCAGTTTAGTTTTTAATTAATTTTAAATTAAATTAAATTAATTTAATTAATTAAAATATTATAAGCTAAAAATTTTATGTCATAGAAATACATTCAAACTTGAGAAACTCTCATTCATTTTGAACATTTGAAGATCTTAAATAATGTCAACTTTGATGAGGCAGAAAACACAAAAGTATTATATTCAGACTCTGAATTTCAGAGCTCTAAGCCTAGCCACAAAAACTCCATGCGTTCGAGCTGATGTTGTCTCTGCAGCGTAATCTTCTCCAGCTTCAGCTTCAGCTACTGTTCAGTGGGTTTTGTGGTTGCAATAGTTTTTGAATTTTCAGATTTTCTTTTGGGGCACAATGCAAATGCTCGGAAAATTTATCGGCGGCGCTCAGAGCTCAGTTTGCAATCAGAAAGCGCAAGTAAGAATAAGGCTGTGGAGGCAGCACTAGGAAAAACAAAAAAATAAAGAAAAAAACACACACACACACACAATGAATAAAAAGAAAAAAAAAAGGGAAAGGAAAAGGAAAAAAAAAGTAAAAATTACAATTGAAAAGTTTTGCAATACGCGACGCGGGCTGCGTTGCAGTTTCATATCAAACTTTGGCTATTGTATTTTCATGTGTCTTCGGGCCGACTCCCTCTTTGTCTTTGCGCTCTGGCACTGATAACGCGGCCAGTGGTTCACAGCGAGGGGGCGCCGAGAGATGTGTGGGGCGTGGCAGGCAAAGAGGCGTCGAAGCAGCGTCAGCCAAATGCACTTTTCGGAGTTATCAAAGAGTTTAAATTGCATTGCCAAGCGCAATGTGATGCTGAGACGGGAACAAGAATGAGTGAGGGCGAGATAGAGAGAGAGAGAGAGAGAGAGAGAGATGAGTAAGGGCACGCAGCACGGGCACAATTTGAAGCGCATTATCCTATGGCTCAGACAACGGCGCATTGCATACAAAAGACAAAAGTCAAACTTCGGCTGCTCAGACGAAAATAAAAATGGGAGGAGAAGATGCAGCCAAAAGCTGCGCTGCAACTGCGCTGGAGCAGCGCTGTCTGTTTATCTTGTAAGGTAAATCATTCGAGACTGAAAGTCAAACAGCAGCCAAAGCAATAGCAGCTAGATTGAGGCAGCTAGGGAACTGCAGCTGCAGCTGCAGCAGCTTCTAAGCAATGGAGCAGGAGGCGGCAGGCAGCAGGCAGCAGGCAGCAGGCACCTGCCAGCTACTAGCTCCTGCATGCCGTAGAAACTTTCGAAAGTAGTTGAGACGACAAAGGCGGGAATTGAATTTAAACAATAGCCGTTGTCACGGGACTCAAAACTCGAAGCTGAAATGCCGCAGCAAGAGCTTTTGCAGTTGCAGCCAGGCTACGGCTGCAGCTTCGACTGCGGCTGCGTCCTTGCCGCAATGCGTCGAATGTCCTATCAGGCAGCTAGCAAAGGCCTGCAAATTAGTCGCATATTAAAAATGTTTGGCCAAACAAAGATGAGCCAAGGGGGCAGCCCATGTGATTCGGCCAGCAGCTTATCTTTGGCCACACAATCGAAAGGGCCTCCCGAATAGGGGCGTGGCGTGGCGTAAAGTTTTGCTGCTGCTGCTGCTGCTGCGCTGCCAGCAAATGAGAAAAGTTTAAATGACGCGCTGCAGTTGGCAAATGGCAAGCAGTTAAAAATAAGAGTATCTACATGCCAACAGTTCAAGGCGCTGCTGCTACTCCTGCTGCTGCTCCATTTATTATCAACAGAGCAGAGAGCTTAGCCAAAAGTCTGCTTGGGGCGAGCGGGTCAGCCAAGCGGCTACAAGCTGATAAGTAATGATGCCCTATCACATGATACTCCATCAAAGCTGGAGTTGGCGAAGTGCAAAATGCAAATGAAAATGGAAATGCGATGGCGAATGGAAATAGAATTGGAAATGGAAATCCATATGCTAACAGCTTCTTAAGCTGCATTTGCTGAAATCTGTCAAAGGGTAAAAACCATTATTAGTAAATTATCATGAAGACTGCGGGGTTAGCAGAAGCTTTTAGCTGCTTTGGTTGGAGAGTCTGTTCGTGTGCTATATATTTATGAAATATGAGAATATCTATTGAAGTAGATCGTAAAGTTTAATGTTTACTCTTAAGCAAATATGGAGTTTTCTTAGTTCCGAGAGTTGCATAAAATTATTTAATTCCTTTTAAATTATTATACTATTACTATAATATTATATTTGCGTTTATTTTTATGTTTTCTAGCTTACATCTTTCATATTGTCCATCGTTTGGCTTTCTCAAACTGTTTTCTAACCTTTGCCTCTGTCGTTAGCTAGCCTTTTATCCCCCCTCTCTCTCTCTCTCTCTCTCTCTCGCTCTATATCTGTTTTTCTCTCACTCTTTCTTTCTTCATAATTTCTTCTTTCTAGCTACTGATCTTGCTATCCTCTCTCCTAGTTCATACGCTGACTTTTGATTTAACTCAGTATTTCTCTCCCTTTCCTTCTGCTTCTCCTCCTCGCATTCCTTCTTTTGTTGGCTTGTTCTGTCTCTTTCTTGTAGTTTCTTCCTCTCTCTCGTTCACCCTCTTTTTAGCTCCATCGATCTATCATTCGGTCACTCGGTCTCTCTTACTCTTTTTTTTTCTGTTTTTCTATCTTTCTCTCAGTTTCACTTCGTCTCTCTCCAGCATATTTCTTCTATATTGCTTGCATATTATTCATAAACCATGAATAGAACTTGTCTGTAAAATGGTTGGCACCCCTTCAGCTGCTCCCCCGTTCCCGTCGAATATACATGATGTATGTATTATTTAGTTTTGGACACTTTTCCACCAACTCTGTCAAATGTGAACCACATGGCTGTCAACACAAATGCCGCACTTCACTCCGCTCTGGCTGGCGTTCGTGCTGTCAACTTCTGCTTCTGGCTCGAATTCTGTTTACTTAAAGCCAAAAACCGTAGAGCGAAAATTGTCGCAGTTTTAAAATATGTCACGTGCTGTGCGATGTCCGTCGCCAAGTTGCCAATAAATGAAGGGACACATGTTCCACAGCCCGGGGGTGTACTAACCTATCTCTCTCTCCATCTCTTCTTTTCTCTATCGCTATCTCCGTTTCGCTGTCTCCACTTTGTCGTCCACAAAACTTGTCACTTTTTACGCGCAGCTGCAGTTTATTTTAAGATTGGCCGCGCACTTTGTCGCCTTGTTTTGGCATCATTGACGCTTGGCTTACTTTGCAACCTTCCCTTCCTTCTGCTGCTGCTGCCCTCCGCCACCTGCTTGTGTCCTTTTGCTGGGCAGAAAGTTTTTTGTACCTCCGGCTCGCCCTTTGCTTTCTCCCCTGACGTTCTTAACACTTGTCGCTACTTTTTAGCTATTTTGATTTTTGAGAAACAAAAACTGAAAACTTTTGTTGCTGATTTCTTTTGCAATTTGTCGCGCGAGTGAGAGAGACAGCCGTCGACACAGAGTATGTGTGTGAGAGAGAGAGAGAGAGAGAAAGAGGGCGTGAGATGGCGAGCAGTAGTTGGCATGGTTCCATCATGTGCGAAATAAGTTTCACACTTAACGACATAACAAGTTTTGAAGCAGGACGCTGACATCCTTGTCCTGGGTTGTCAACGCGTTTAGTTTCTGCTCCTTTTATTTTTTTTTTAGGTCATTTCATCAAGTGTTATTAGCCAGGGCTGCCAAGCTATTTGAACGAACTTGGAATTTATTTATCTTATGCTTTCTTTTTATTTACTTTTAAATGTTTGCTTAGAAACTTTGCTCAATATTGATTCAATATTGATTCAAAGGAACTAGTTCTATTTAGAGTTTCGCTTATCGCGTCTGCTCCAGCCCTGGCTATCATAACTGAAAGTGTTTTTGGTCATATTGTGGGCGCGCATCCTGTCTAATGAATATGGCCGCCATTTTGTGCATTCGACATGGGGCTGGGCCAAGGGTCGCTCGTTCGGTCATCAACGAGCGCGCGCAATATATAATTTAATTTCATGCATTGCCTGGCTAATGCGCTTTCGCGCTTAAAAGTATGCCATAAGTAAGGAAAGTGCGCAAATGTGCTTAACAAAAAAAGAAAAGAAATAATATATATGTACATATGATCTATATGTGTATATGTATGTATGTATAAAAGTTTGGCTGACACTGAGCGTGAGCTGGCTCTTTGCTAGTGTCGCAAGGCAGCGGCCTGGAAACAATGCGCGACATTCAAGCGACATTGTTGCCAAAGCTTTTTACAACTCACATGAGTTCCTCCTCTCTCTCTCCATACAAAATCTATGCGGCTGTCCCGCTCGCACTCATTCACAAAGTCTATGGCACTACACTACCCAGCCCACTCTCTGCTCTCCCGCACTCTTATACAAAATCTACGCTCTCTACACCCATTCCACTGTTCGCTTATTGTCATTTGTTTGTGCCGCAGCAGTTGTAGCATATTATCTAAATGTGTTGCATGCGTGTTGGTGTGCCTCTGCGCGCGTGTGTGTGTGTGTGTGCGTTTGCTTCAGCTTTCTATGATTTGCTGTTGTAATGTGCTTTAATGTGAAAAGTTTTTAATGCTTAAGCAGCGCGTCGCCGCTGCCGTTGCTGACTCTCTCTCTTCCAGCTTAAGCCGAAAAAAGCTGAAGAGAGAGGGGAAACAGGGAGAGGTAAAACAGATGAAGACGGCACTCATATAGCCACTCACACTCACACACATACACACTCACAGTTATTTTCTTTGCTCAGTTCGCTTCTTGCTGCGTTAGTTGGCAACTTTTATTTGTGGTTTTTTTATGTAAATGCGCCCAAGTGATAAGGCAACTTTTCGGCTACTGCAGCGAGCATTGTGGTGGGCGGCGCAGGGACAGCGGCAGGGATATGGCTGACAACTGGCAGCGGGGCAAAGCAGAGAAACAGAGCGACTGTTGCTGTCATGTATCTAAGAGCAGCAACATGAACATGTTGCCAAATGCCATTCTTGTTGCCGTTGTTGTCGCCCGCTGTCGTTGCTGCTGCTGTTGTTGTTGTTGCTTGGAAATTAAATTTCAGTGACTTTGTTGTTTATTTGCAGCATGGGAGTTGGCAATGAGCCAGTGCAGCTAAAGGGTATTTCGACTTTTCCATTGAGTAGGCAACAAAAACTGATCACATTGCCAAACGTTAGGCATAAATGCTTGCCTTTTGTTGCACTTGTATAATTAATTTAATTAAAGCCTTACAGCATAAAGTAAATAAAAATGAAGCAAGCATAAAAAATAATTAATAATGATGCGCAGTAAAAATGTTATTAAACTTAAAAATTTTAAGCTGCCATTTAATACGTACAATTTATAGGGCATTAAAACTTCGCCTCTCTCAACGCGCTATCCCTTTCTTTCTTTTGCATTTTTTTTTTTGTTTGCCTTGTGCACTCTTTCTGCTGCTCGGTCAGGCATTTAGTGTGCCAGAGAGCACTCTCTGGGTCTGCATGTGTAAATTAGAGAAAATTTACGTTTATTATTATTTTTAGTGGCAGTCGCTCGTCATAGTTGCCCTGCCTCTCTCCCTTTCTCTTTCCCGCTCAGCTGGAGTCCATTGTGTCGAGCGCACTCATACCAACTCATCCGCCTGGGCATCTGTGTTATATTTATGTATGTTTTCCAGTACTCGCAGCTTTTCCCCTCTCTATCTCTTAGTCCCTCTCAGCACGCCTTTTGTGTATGCGCCTCATGTGTAGAAGCAGATAACATGACTATCATACGATGTGGATGTCCCCAGGGAATGGGGCAGGCGGGCAGTCAGGAGGCAGAGTGAGTGAGAGCTTTGAATATGAAATGCGAGTGCAAGTTAGAACTCTGCATGATAATTATGGGCGCTGCAGGCGATAATTGCCCACTAAACGCGCCATAATCTCGCATGTGTATGTGTGTGAGTGTGTGTGTCCGAGAGAACAGCCGCAAAACCTAAAGCATAACCGAAGCGAAAAACCGCAGTCGAAAAGTTTGGTCAGGCCTATGAAATGGCTGGGTAAAAAACTCTTAATGCAGCCTTTTGCGACTCTCGGACTCTGAAATTATTCATGGCGAGTTTACCGCCGGCCCAATTGAGGCGAACTTTTGCTCCATGTTTAATTGCCAAGCGCCACATACATTAACAGAGGCAGCAACAGCAACTGGAACGGACTTGGCAATAAGCAGCCACAACCATATAAAAGATATTGCAAAAAAGAACTTGGGCAACAGTTGAGTAACAACTGCGTTTCTCATATGAGTCGTAAAGAAGAATAGCGGAAGGTAGAGGTAGTCGAACAATGTATACTCTTAGAGAAGCAAATTGTATAAGAGTATGAGTATAAGAATGAAAAATGACAAGTATTAATAAAAGGAGAAGATGGACAGAGTGGGTTGAATACTCATTTGGAAGATGTATAAGAGTATGATTATAAGAGTGCAGACTGAATCTTATTAATGAAATGAAAAGAATGGCGGAATGAGGTCAAAGGCAGAATCATCTCATGCAAGATAATAGAAGAGTTTGATATCAGAATGAAAGTGCGAAGCATATTAATAAAAGGAGAGTGTAAGATTTTAGTAGAACGATTTTGAATACTCATAGAAGATAGGTTTAAATTTTTAATTTTTGACATATGTAGGAACCATAAGGAGATATACAATATCTAATTCCATATTATATATCCTACAAAGGGACTGGTTAAGGAAGACTTTATCAGCTTTAAAATTGTAATCATTCGCTAAGTCAGTTCGCTAATTACTGATCAGGACTATAAAGTCGTATCTATGTCCAGATAAACTTTATTGCACTCAGAGCCCTTTCGTTTCAGGCTTACACGATTCGTGACGAAAGGGAATTTAAATACGCCCTCCGTAAAGGCATAAAAAAAAACTTTACTCAAATTTTTTATTTTAATTCGTAAGTTTGTCCGGTGGGCGATGGGCGATGGGCGATGGGCGGGTTCTTTTATGCTTCCTTATAGCTGTCATTGTTGTGGCGGTCGCTTTGTCATTTTAAAGGCAACATTATTGGCTCCGGCGGATAAGTCCGGACCGTAAACTATTTTTCTTGCATTTACGTGACGAGTGAAGTTCCAAGGAAGGACCAAAGGGGGAGTGCAGCACACGGCCCTCGGCACAAATGCGAAAAATATTATGCCTTATCCTTTTTAATAGTCAATCGTTTTGCCATTTGCCTCGACTGCCGCAAAACAGAACGGTGGGAAAAATAAAAAATAAAAAAATCAGAAAAAAGGAAGAAAATATCGTTACGAAAAGGGAATTAATTTTATTTTAATGCTCGTTGCGTTTGTTGGGGATTTGCGAAGGGTTGCCAGAGATTGGAAATCCGCTCGACACTTTGGGCCCGAGCTCGGGCCTTATCAGCGATGCAGTAGCCTACATGGGTTGGAGCGGGGCAGAAGGACGTAGGTGTTGTCAGGTGTGTCGCCTGCGCATCTATCTTTTACCTTTTTTGCGTTATTTATTGCAGTTTAAGTGAGTTGTCAGCCAGTGGGCAGCACGACAGACAGCGGGAGTGAGAGAAAGGGAGAGAGAGGAAGTTAGAGCGAGTGGAATAGAGTGAAGAGAGCTGAAACAAACATTTGACATGCGGGCAGGCTTAGAGTACATAACACACACACACACATATACATACATGCACACACATGTCAGATAATGTATTTTTAATTGAAAGTTAAGGCAGTTGAAACAGCTTTGATTGAGTAGGTTACTTGAGCTTAGATGAAAAAGTTTCCTCTTATTCATTTTAGCACTTTAAAGATAATTGCTTTAACTATTTACAATTATATTTCGCAATAATGTATTTTAATTAAATTAAAATATGAATAATCAATTAAATTTTGTATAATTGTTCTAAAATTCTATCACGCACACATCATTCATTATTGTATGAGCGCATAATTGTATAAGTAAATATGTGGAAGTGTGTGTGCACTCATGTTTAAGCATTCAGGTAGACAATGCCATCAACTCAAATATGCTCTCTTCTCTCTCCCACTCAGCTTGCTAGCAATGGCAGAATTTGCTTGGCCTTTAACAGCTATTTCTATAAATAATCTCTGCCTGCGTCACTGCTACCTACTCACACTTCGTTTCGATCGCCATACGCTAAAGAGCGCCGCAACACTTGCTGCAAATCAGTTCAGTCACTCACACTCTTATACACTTAAGCTCTTATACTAGCAGTTGCTTCTGTGCGGTCGGCTCCATTGCGATTGTCTGCGCTCATATATTTGGCAAAGAATGCAATGTGCGCGACATAAAGAATAAAAATAAAGAAACTCAAAACGAAATAGTTAACAAATAGTTAAGCTTGTCTAAAAATGCTGCCACTTAATGAACTACTTTAAATAATTTTCCAACTGAAAATTATTTTCATTTACTAAACTTTGCCGTCGACCGAATAGCTATGCTCCTCGCCCCGCCGCTCGACGACCGCCTTCATCTGCTCCTATCCCATTTCAGTGGCAACTTTCGCATCGTTAACAATTTGGCAAGATTTAAAAATGTCTGCAGCAGGACGGGCAGCGGTGGTTGGTAGGGTAACTGCAAGGGGAGAGGGTAAGGCTCCAAATAAAAATATCACTTTACTGTGTCGCCCAACGTCTCTGCCAAGGACGGGGTAATTTATCAAGACAAAAACCAGAGGCAGCAGTCGACAAAGAGCGGCTAGATGTCGGAATGAGTAGATGGAGTGCACATGGATACAGAGCAGAGAGATGGCAGCAGCAGATAAAGCAAAAGCATTTCAGCAAGCATCTCGCTCGCGTATAGGTGCGTGCGAGGGGTAAGCAGTAGCTCGCTGTCGCGCTCGCTCGTCCTCTCTCGCTCACTCTTTCTTCTACGCTTACTTTCTTAATTTCATTTGCGCGACGACGTCGACGCCAACGCTGTTGCTGCTGCTCTTGCTTCTTTTGCTGTTTTGTTTTTCAATTTCGCTCGGCGAAACTTTACCAAATACATCTCAAAAGCAGCGACAACAACAAGAACAACAGTAAAAACTCAAGCAGCGGCAGCAACAAAGACGTGCAAAGTTTCTATTAAAACGGATTTAATTATGTAATGGAATCATGATAAATTTCGCGCAACGTGAAAAGTGTTGGCCAAGGCTAGCAGCCAAGTACCTGACACAAAGGCCGACGCAACCAGAACCAAAACAAGGCCCACAAATACAGCTACAATGGCAGCTCAACTGGAAGCCCAGAGCCCCCGAACAAGAAACAAAATCTTAAAGCAAGATGAATAGATAGATGAATAGGCAGACAGCAGGTAGACAAAAACCCAAGTAGATAGAGAACGACGATCAAATACCCTGGAATCGTTTACAAATATTTATACATTTAAATGAATTGCAGTAATTTATATTTTGTTTTTATAAATGCTTTACACATTGATAATGATTAATTGGATGTAATATACTATAATGTAATATAATATAATGTATATAGCATATTATATTTGTTATGTTCCCACGTCTCCAGTTTCATTTGAAAATCAAAACTCCCTTGGCCCTAAAAAGGGCGTGCCAAAAATTTCTTGGAGTTTTAAGCATTTTAATTTAGAGAGCTTATTATTTGCATAAGTGTGCGCCTATGTGTGTGTGTGTGTGTGTGTGTGTGTGTGTGTGTGTGTGGGTGTGTGTGTGTGTGTGCGTTGCTGTGTGTGTAAGCGCTTCCCTTATAAAAAGGTGTTCGTGTTTGAGGACTTATTAGCGTTGCTCTCATCAGGTGTTTAACTTAGCTTAGAACAAATATTGTAATTCGTTTGTAAATCCTAATAATTATTTATTTCTTTTTTTTTTTATGCTTGAATAAACGCATGCTATAATAAGTTTAGAAAAATGAGATATCCAATTTGAACACCTTACTTAATCTTGTACAAATATTTTAACTCATTTTACGTTTAACTTGTAACTATTGAAAGACCTAAAAAATTCAATCTTAACGCGAGACTGACAAAAATTAAGGACATTTTAATAAATTAATTTTTTTTTTCATATTTATTAATTTTTATTTCTCATAAATATGATATATGATAAATATTTTTATATATTTATTTCTTCATTATTATTTATTTTATTTTATTTTTGTTACAGAATTTTTATTTATTTAATTTAATCAATCTTAATCAATCTTAACGCAAGACTGACAAAAATTAGGAAAATTTTAATAAATTTTATTTATTTATTTTTTTCATATTTATTTATTTTTATATATTTATTTCTTCATTATTATTACTTATTTTATTTATTTATTTTTTTTTTTTTTTACATATTTTTGATTTATTTATTTTTTTTATTTTTTTATTTTTTTTTTCAAAGTAATCTTGCCTAATACATATTACGCTGTTGAGTCAATGTTTTTTCGAAACTTCGAGATACTACTAAATATATTACTAAGTATAATTTAGTATGGCTTTATGTAGCCCTTACTTTCTTGTCATCTTTCTCTATTCAGTTTTAGCTTCGTCTCCTCCCTTTGTTAACCTCTTTTAGTTTTAGCTAGAATAAAAGATCACAGGGAAGAGTTCTGGGGAATATGATGGCTGCGGCATCATCACTCTCTTATTTTTGGCTATCAATTTCATACAGATATTATTATTTATTATTTTATTGCTCTATTGTTTGGGATAGACAAAATTCGAAGAAGAGTCAAATTACTTTGAAGCAAAACAGCTGCACAAAATTAACTGAGCATTCAAAATTGGAGAATTTGTCGCCATAGGTAAGGGTTACTAAATTGGACAAGACTATAAAGAGAAGAAAAAAAATTATAAAAATAAAAGAATAGAACCAAAATCAAAATTAGTTGAACAGACCCAAGACGAAGCTATACGTATTCGAGTTTAAATTAACAAAGTTTTTCAAAAGCTTAGCTTTAAAAAAAAGACTAATTTTTATATATAATTACATAATTTTATTTAATTTAATTTTATTTACATTTATTTTTATGCATTTAGTCTGAGCACAAAACATTTTAAGCTGCCTTATAGAAATATCTCTGTGCATCTATATTTACCTTAATTTATATAATATTTATTCGTTCTCTTTTAGTTTTAACTTTTGTCATTTCTTTGTGGCAACCAAATGAGTCTAATTTGTGTGTCCAAGAAAAACACAAATGAGAATCTCTCTCTTTCTCCCTCTCTCGCTCGCTCTGTGTATCTCGTCTGCTCTCCCGCTCTCGTTCTTCTATAATTTAGCCCATTCTATGTTTTAATTGTTGTTTTGTGTGTTTTTTTTTTTGCTTTATTAATCCATGCAGCTCTTGTGTGTATTTATGCATATGCTTAGTTATTTGCGTTCGCTCTCGTTCTCTCCTTTTTCGGCTTTTCCGTTTCCGCCTCTCTTCTTGGCGCGCTGTACCGGATCTAACGTTAGTTTTTTAGCCATTGTCATTACGGGCTGGCTTTTATTGCATCTATGTATACATACAACATTTGTCTGGTCCCTGGACGAGCCAGGATGAGTCCTGGCCGAAAGAGATGCCAGCTAGCTAGATTTTTGTTTTTATCGTTTTTGTTTTTGTTTTTGGCCAGCTCAGCTGCTTTCGCACATTGCATAATTTTGGCCGCTTAATAACATTTTAATTGTTGTTGTGGGCTTTGATGGGGTTAAAGAGAAGTGGGACTTGGAGCCAGTGTGTCGAGTGCTTGAAAAAAAAGAGTAAAAAAAGAGTTTCGTGCAGCGCTGCCCCCGCATTATTATTATCATAATGAGCGTGCGGTCGGGTTGGCTAGGCATGAATGGAAGGGTTGGGGGCGGGGCCAGTGGATAGGGCTAAGGGGGCAACATTGTCAGTGTGTGTGTGTGTGTGCTGAAAGGAATGTTGCATAATGTGGCTCTGCCGGCTGCCCGCAAAGCATTCGAAATTATGCATGCTGCGGTATTTCGTCGTTCAGCCATTGTTTTCTGTTGTGTGTTTTTTTTTTAAACATTTTTCTACATTTTTATTTCAATTTTTCAACATTTTCATTTTTGTTGTTTTCATTGCAAATATAAAAATTCACATTGGCTCGGCTCGAGTCTATTTAGATTTAAAATAGCAGCACGGCTCGCTGAGTTTATTACCGTAAGCAAGTTTAAAGCTATTCCAGCACCTCCATCAATCCCACCTCCACTGGGGTCTCTGTGAGTGGGCAGAACTGACTGTAGCGAGCTCTTCGGCTTATCAACTTCCTATTAAATCTTTTTTTAGACTTTGTTTTTGCTTGCTTTTTTAACTTTGCCTATGTCTATGTCCCGCCACGCCTCGCTGATAAGCAGCAACATTTTCAGCGCAAATTTATTTGATGTGTTTTATTGTGGTGCTAAATTTCGCGTTGCTCACCAAAAATGCCACAAAAAGTGGCAGCAGCAGCAACAGCGTGGCCTATGCGAATAACTCCTCTGAGAGCGCCTCCCTTTGTTCAGATTCCAGACATTGTCAGAGTCCACGGCTCGCTTAGCCCTATCAGCCAGGCCGTTTATCATTTGGCAAGCTCTTGGCTTCCATTTTTCTTAGTTCTTAGATGGCTTTTGTAATTTACCTTGTTCACCTGCCCGACAACTGTCGCCAAAGTTCATTAATGCAAAATACACAAACAAAAAAGACGACTCGACTCTAAGAATCTGCTCGATTAAGGTTTATAGAAACTGATTCGAGATTCGAGTCTGATTCGAGCTACAAAATACGCTCAATAGAATTTAAGTGAGCATTTAAGCATATTACAAAATAATTCAATTATCCATATAAAGCCTATATCGTGCTACTGAGAGCAGCTGCTCTTTGACATAGCAACTCGTATATTGATAATTGAATAAGAGCAGAGCATATATTATTGCCTAAAATTGGACTTTGGGCTCGAGTGTAAAGTGCTTTGTGCTTTGTAGTCTAATTCAATTCCTCAATTAATTTGCTTTTAAGTGATTATCAGCGTCATTTTTTAGCGACGACTTTTCGAGCCTATTGTGAATGCTGCTCTGACAGCCAGTCAGCTCTCACTCTCTCTCTCTCTCTCTCTCTCTCTTTCTTGCGCACTGCGTTCAGTTGCTGCTGTCTGCCAAGAGCTGCTCAAGCCTATCTCTCTCTCTCTCTCTCTGTCTGTTGAGTGACATGCATTTCGGCCTCGAAATATAATTAATGATTTGCCACGCCTACCAATTATAAGTGTCAAAAGCAGCAGCAGCAGCAGCAGTAGCTTCAGCCTAAAATACAGAAGGCAAAAGTCCTGCGGACTGGGTACAGGATACCAAACAGGATAATGTGAAGCTTGCCTCTAAAATGCTTTTCACCCATTTTCAGACAGAGATTTCGCCTCTTACCTTTTGGAGCTGTGGCGCAGGTTAATTGAATTAATCTTGGCAGCGTTTAAATTTCAACCGTTGAGCGAGGCAAGTTCTGAAATGTGGGGCGGTGGGCGTGGTTAGAGTGCTGCCACATTTGATGCGAACCCTTTTTTACACGTGCAATTAAAAGCCATTTTTACGAGCAACTTGCAAAATATGATGACGGCGATGACAGACAAGCTAAATGATGATAATGATGAATGCAAATACAATGTATAACATTTATGATGATGATGTTGTTGATGCTGATGATGATAATGATGTTGTTGTTGTTGTTGTTGATAATGAATATTCTTGGCATTGTTGCTTTAATTGTTAAAAGCTTGCCCTCGCGCTGACAATTGAAACATCCAAAAACAAGCGAGAGATATATGTATAGATAAATTTGTGTATACATATATATACCTGTATATTTGTATATCTGTATAGCGATTGTTAAGGTAGCAGACAAATAGCCAGACAGCGGTTTGGGCTGGAGAAGCTGAAGGATGCGCTGGTTGAACGCGTAGCTGGCTGCAAAAATTCCTTTGACATGTAAAACGCCGCATGGAATAAATATCGAAAAACAAAAAAAAAAAAAAAGGAAAAAAGCAACGGAAGAAAAGTAAGGGTATGCCAGCAGAAAAAAATGAAACGGAAACACGAAAAATACTCAACACGTTGTCAAAAATAAAAAATAAAAAACGGGGAAAAAACAGTAAAAATGGGAAAACAAATTGAAATGCATGTAAAATTCAAATGAGAATTAAAATACGAAAC
The DNA here is from genome assembly GCA_035045845.1 of Drosophila buzzatii. Classification (NCBI taxonomy): domain Eukaryota; kingdom Metazoa; phylum Arthropoda; class Insecta; order Diptera; family Drosophilidae; genus Drosophila; species Drosophila buzzatii. The sequence continues at coordinate 1,046,086 of JAWNOS010000180.1, forward strand.
TTATTTGCACTGAAAACAGGTGCGAAAATTAAATAAAAATCATTTTTCTCTGCGCTCGCCCGCCTCCTGCTCCAATACTTTTGCTCTCCTCTTTTTTTTGTTCGTCTCCTCTCAATTTTTCGGCAAAATGAGCGACAAAGCGAAAGCCCAGCACAGCGTAAAGTTGTTCATTTGTTGCTGCTGCTGCTGCTGCTGTTGGCATTTGTTTATTTGCTTTGTTGTTATTCAGCTAATTGAATATTTACACATGTGTCCATTCCATGGGAAAGCTAGCTTTCCGCTCTCATGTTGTACAGTGTTAAGTGCTGCACGCTGAACGCTGTCAGATCGAGTCGCATACATACATGCTATTCCAATTTCCATTTCCATTTCCACAGTTCAACAATGGTGTGAAAAAACATCAACAGGATGTCCATTCTAAAAAGTTTTGAATTTTTGTAAAACATAAATCAAGAATGTTTTGTATTAGTTACATTCGTATATATTTGAATTTGTGTATATATATTTGTTATATTTTAGTTGAATTATCAATGTATTGATAGTATGTATGTATACAAATTAATGTCTCTTATCTCACGAATTCTTTTAACCAATTCTGTTAATCGAACTTGAGCCATTTGTTGAATGTGTTTTATCAAAAATTATTTCCATAGAGCATATATTTATAATTATTTTTATAATTAATATTTATAATTATTTTTTTGCTGTTATAGCTCTGTCTTCTGTCAGTTTATCTCTCTCTCTCTCTCTCTCTCTCTCTCTCTCTCTCTCTCTCTCTCTCTCTCTCTTATCTAACTAATCTATCTATCATTCTGCTGTTCTGTCAGTTTTCAGTCTCCGTTGAGATCAAAAGTCATAGTTTGACCTTTAAATGCTTTCATGATGGCTTATAAGTGCTAATGTTGACATTCTTAAATATTTTAACAGCTTTTGCATGCATTATTCAAGTTTGCTTATCAATCATAAATTGCTTTATGCTTTTGTTTAAATTCAATAAAAATCATTTTCAAATTAAGTGCATTAAAGGTTTGGTATAAATAATTCTGTACGATGTCATGTCAGTTTTTTTGATAAAATATTAAAAAAAAAAAAAAAAATAATAATAAAAAAATATATGTCAAATATATAATGCAGGAATTGCAGGAAAGAACGTTACTTCAGTTCGTTTCACAACTCAACTTGAGTCGTGAATTTTCTGATCAAATGACTTTATCTCTAACCAAGAATAATACTAATACTTCAAACTCCAATCAAACGTTCTATTCTATGACTATTAGAATTTTGTAGATTTTTATCTGGAATAAAGTCACAAGAAAAGTTAGGACACGCATTCATGAATTTTGGCTTGCTAATACTATAAGCTATCAACTCTCTGTTGCTTAAATTAAAAATCAATATTCTCTAAAATTTTCTCTAGAGACACCTAACGATGTATTTTGATTTCTGTGTATTTTTCATACGGCTTATACAATAATAAAACATATGAATAAATATTAAAAAAAAAATGTTAAAAATTATAAAAATCTTAGCAACTTTTCTGCAATTTCTAAAATCATATATAAACATTTTTCTTAGAAATTAAATTCAACTCACAATTTAGTTCATACTCAATAAAAATCGAACTCAAAGTTTTGTGCAAAGTTGCTGGTAAACTTAATCAGCTTCTGCAGGCAAATTCCTTTATTGTGTTTGTTTTCTTTTTTTCTAAGAAAGCACTTGCCTAAGCTGCTTTAAATATACGCAGTGTCTTAAAGCTGGCCATAACAACACGCATAAAGCAAATGCATGTGAGGATGAAAAAAAAAAATAGGAATCGAAATCGAATTTCAAGCAAATGTCCTTTGGACAACTTTGAGTGACTTGGGCCCAAGCTGAAACTAACTAATCCTTTTTTGCGCATTTCGCTCTTTTTTTATTTCTCTTTTCTGTCCAATGCCAATTCATGCGGCCAGAAACGAAAATGTCATCATCAGCAGCCAGAAGCTGCTACAACATTCCACAATATTTCCTTACCACTAACTATTCGATCCATTGCAGCTCCGTGAATCTGCTCACAAACACACACATATATATAGTGAGTGAGTGAGAGAAAGAGAGAGTCGCATAGTGCCACTCAACGTAACTTTTTATGTGCAACATAGCAGAATGATTGTGTTCCGTTCCAGAAATATCAGCACAACAAGCACAACGGCAACAATAACAACAGCAGCAACAAACAGAACAATAACAACAGCAGCAACAACAACAGCAGCAGCAGCAACAACAACAGCAGCAACTATTACTACTAGTTGTACAACAACTACTACAACAACATCTTAAGCCATTTCGCATAAAATTTCACACACCATTTTAGCCAAGTGCCATATTACCTGCACACAAGACGGGACTCAACTCAACTCGACTCAAAGCGGTTTGGTTCAGCAGCACCAGCCCTTCGTAACCCCAAGTCTCTGGGCCCTGCCTACCGCTCCATCCGCCATCGTTGCCAAACCTAACTCTGCGGAAAACCATGCAAGCAGGCAAAGAAAGGAAAATAAAATGCTGAGAAAATGTTGAAAAACACGAAACTGAACATAAAAATACCTTTTGACACATGCAAGCTGAGGGAGTGGGGGCGGGCGTGGTCAAGGGACTACACAGTGCAGGAATGAAAGAGAGCGTGTAAGAGCGGAAGTGTGCTGGAGCCAGTAAGTGTGAGTGAGTGCGAGCTAGTGGCAGCTTAAAATCAGCGTCAAAAGCAGCTACAACATCGAAGGCTGAAATGGCGCCGAGCAAAACGAGCCAACACAAACAAGAACTACAAAAATCTTGAAAATTGCATTTTAAGAAGAAGTTCGTGTGGCTATAACGGAAAATCTATAAACACACACAGAACTACACACAAAAATATATATAGAGAGATGGCAATGGAATGAAAATGCAGAGGAATGGATACATGGAATTGAAGCTGAAGCGGCAGCCGGGCCACAATGGTCCATACAGTCAGCAAAGCATGTTGGCCCAATCCAATACAATTTTAACGATAATGCGAGCCAAGAGCGAGCCAACCAAAATTGATACGGCCATCAGAACGGGCTATAATACAACTACCAGCAACGACCATGGCCAAATTTCATTTTACTATTTGCAAGCGAAATATCACGTATACGCAGTGCATTGTTGATGGGCAGCAAACAGAGTTGACTCTTACATGCGTTAATAGTTTCCGATATGAAATTTGCTGCAAATGTTGCGAGAGCTATCTATGACTAGCTGTAGAGCATATAGTTCAGGAAGTTGACTTCGATATGCTGAGTTAGGGAGTGCACATGAGGAGTATGCTTAATATTATAGAAATGGTGCTGAGTGTAAGCTTTTAAGCAGTCTTGTTTAGTGTTAGTTGAAACTAAAGCTACTAAAAATACTTTACTTTATTTATAGAAGTTAATTTGTGTATATTGTATATCGCCTTTCTATGCGATTCCCGTGCATTTAATGAAGCGTTTTAGGATTTGGCGTTCCTGCTTTAACAATTCATTTCAAAAAAATAATTTTATCTCAGTGTATATATAATAAAAATTAGGGATAAATTATAAAAATATATATTATTTTAAAAATGTGATAAATAGACCAAATAGACCATAAATCTTTTAATTTTAATTTTAATTTTATTTTTTTTTTTTAAATATTTATTTAATTTATTTTAATATTTTTAATAGTAATATTTTTTTTAATAATTAAGTGATTATTAATAAATCTTTTCATTTTTATTTTTATTAATATTTTGTTTTTAGTAATTAATTACATTTAATATCAATATTATGTCTTTAAGCTTTCATTTAGTTAAAATTTTATTTTATTTAAAATTTTTTTTTATTTTTATAAAATTTATTTGCAGCTAATTTTATCAGCAATTAAACTAAATTTTAGATAAATTAAATCTCAAAAATAAATATGAATATTAATATTTGTCTTTATAATTTATTATATTTTTATTTATTTTTTTATTTTTATTTTTTTTTGTATTTATTAAATGGTTATGAATAAATCTATTATATTATTTGCATTTAAATTTCATTATGCCTGAATATGCTCGACTTTATTAATTATTTATATATTTTATTTATTTATTTTTTTTTTTTGTATTTATTAAATGATTATGAATAAATCTTTTCATTTTTATTTATTATTTAATTTTTTTTTATTAACTAATTAAATTAATATCAATATTATGTTTTTAAGCCTTCATTTACTTAAAATTCTACTCTATTTTATTAATAAAAAATTTGTTTTATTTTATATAATATATTCGCAGCTCCCCTTATCGGTAATTAAACTACATTTTAAAATAAATAAAAAATTAATTTCAAAATTAAATATAAATATTATTTGCATTTCAATTTCATTATGCCTGAATATGCTCGACTTAATTATCAAGTGTTCAGTTTCATTTCTTTTAGTCTACAGTGTATGTGGTTTAATATCTTTAAAGAGCTTATGTACAATCATTGAATATATTAGTGCCCTACAGCCGGTCAAGCCAAGTGAATAATTCCCGCACAACAATGGCAGACTTGAATGCGGTCCTTGGCTGCTTGCTTTCTCGCCAAGCACAACAATGTTGTCATAACGATTTGTAGTGCAAGTCCAATGCCGACACCCAAATACGAGACAACAGCAACAGCTGCAACAACAACAGCAACAAATTATGACAACAAATTGCAAACAAACAAGCAACAAACAAGTGAATCACCTTTAATGCTTCCTGTTGGGCTCTCGCTCCCGCTCTCTCGCTCTCTCTCTCTCTCTATCTGTCTTGTCTAGTGCAAGAAAATGCAGCGTAAGCAAGTGGCAAGTGGCGCCACGCCGGTAGGCGTTACGCCTGCAGGCGTGGCAAGTATGCTCCACGCTCCACTGTCATAACTTCAGCGAGGCAGGCATTGACAAAAACTGCAGCTGGCGGCTAGGCAGACAGCTGAGAGACAGCTGAGTCTTGGGCTAAGCGGGCGGAAGGACTAAAGAGCGAGACATGCATGTCAAAGGACAGCGAGCTAGTCCATGAACAACTGACAGTGTGTGTGCGTGTGTGTGTGTGCGTGTGTGTGTGGGTATTTGTGTGTGTTGCTTAACACTTAAAAGCGGAAGTAAGCGTCGTGTTGTTGCGGTTGAAAATGGAGAATCAGCTAAAGGAAAAACTGTGCAAAGACGGCAACAAAAGTTTTGTTTTCCTGCGGCGCATGACTGACATTTGTTTGAGTGTGTGTGTATTGCTGCTGCTGCTGCTGTTGCAGCTACTGCAGTGACAGCAAAAACCAAGACAACAACAACAACAACAGCAACAGCAGCTCGACAGGTGCGCAGCACTAACCGACACAAAAATATCACTTTAAAGTTTTGTGCTCTGGCTGTCGCTATGTTAGTTTTTGACATGAAATTGCATTACATTTCACACAGCCAAAGGCAAAAGACAGCAGCAACAACAACTGCAACAGCAATATGGGCAGAGGGAGCGGGTCATGTCAGCAGCAATGAGTTGCCAGTGCATTTGCAAGAATTGTCTTATTTTGGCAACTGTCGTTTGGTTTTTGGCCCTGCCCAAGATGAAGTGTACAAATTAGTTGGCCTTGTCACAAACAGCAACAGCAACAGCAGCAGCCACTGGTTAGAGTTAGCAAAACTCAACGGCATCTCAGTATGGCAACGGGAGCTTTAAGCTACTTTTCATCGATCCGCTTGGCAATTACGTGCAACGCTCTGCGGAAACAATTTATCAGGCTGGCCAACATGACTAAACTAAGTATCTGCCCAGCACTGCAGAAGCCCCAACGATTCAACTATCACACAACAGCAACACCAACACCAACACCAACTCTAACAACAACAGCAACAGCTAGAGCAACATCAGTCCACCCAACCGCCCACGCCGCATCGAATTGTATGCCCAAAGTGCATGCCAAGCAAATTTTGTTTAACAACAGCAACAAACAAGCAAAATACCAAACAGACAGCGGCAACGGCACGAATTTCGAATGCACTTGCAACAGAGATTTATAGCTTGAGAATTCAGAGAGTTGGGGAGAGTGCATGCTATATGATAGATATTATAGAAGATATGATAGAAGAATCTATTATTATTATTATTTATTTCTTGAGATTATTAATTATTTACCTGTGACACAAAAGATATCAATTTGACTGCTTGATAGTTTATAGCGTTTTAACTGATATATATCTATCACATTATATTTTTCACCCTAGAATTTTGTAATTACATTTTTTTAAACACTTTATTTTATTTAACATTTTTTTTTTACAGTTTTTCTTACGTTCAAAAATAAAATAAAACTCCCTGTTTAATTTATTTAGACTTTATAGATTTTATTAATTTTGTAGAATTCATTATTGTTTTGTTTTTAATTATAATATATTTATTTATTTTTTATTTATTTTGTTGTTGCATATATACATATATTATATTTTTTAGTTTCATTTATTTATTTACTTATTATTATTATTATTATTATTATTATTATTATTATTTTAAATAAATAATTAATATTAATATCTAATAATTTAATATTTGTATCTATTATCTGAAGACTTTTTGGAATATATATTATTATTTATGTAGAATTCATTATTGGTTTCTTTTAAATTATTATTTTTTTATATATTTTATATTTTAAATATACTCTGTTTTTTTTTTTATTATTTGTTTTTATTTATTTTATTTTATTTTATTTTTTTAACTTTCCAATTTATTCTTATCTTACTTTTTTTCTAAATTTTTATATACATATATTTATATTATATATGTATAATAATATTTGTATTAATTATTATAGTTTAATATTTTGTGTGTTAACGATATTTCGGGAAATGTTATATTATATTATAACATTTAAAAAGTGTTTAACATTTTATTGATAATTTGAATATTTTTAATATATTTAATATATTTTTTGTTAGCTATAGAACTTTCAGAGTTTTTTTCTATACATACAAATACTATCTACAAACTTGACATAGCTAATAGACTCTTCAAACTTAAAAGTACTTTAAAAACAAACAAAAGAAGCCTTGAACTATGCAACACAATACGACACTCGGTTAGTGCAATGAACTCAGTCCGAGCTATATACAGATATATATATATATATAATATATATTTAGAGGGGGGGGGGCAACAACAACTGTACTGTGATGGCTCAGCTTGTGCAAGGTCTGAGTTAGACTTTTGGTACTTGGGGCCTGTTGGCCATTCTATGACTATTTCGGTACAGTGTTTAGTAGCCAGTTTAGCTTGTCGCTGGCTCGTTGGTTGCCAAATCGTCACATCATTACTTATACGCTGCAAAATATAGTGTTTTGCTGCTTTTTCGGGTCTGTAGCCTAAAAACAGAGACGGGCTAAATTGAAAACGGCTAAGTAAAATGCACTTAATGGATCGTCGGGGCAAGCTAACCAGAAATACCGACAGCCGCTAGCCTGACAGCCGCAAAATTTATAGACTGTGCCGCTGAAGAAGCTAACGGGCAATTTAACCAACAGCCCCTGGCTGGGGGAGGCAGAGGTAAGCACAGCAGTAGTACTACTTTTACTATAGTAAACTCTCCCTCTCTCTCGCTCTCTCTCTCTCGCTCTCTCTGTCTCTCTGCAGCCTGTTGGCCCAACTGTCTGTCAGGGGCCTGTCTAATCGTTGAGCTAAATTAACACGTATACGCCATGTGGCGGGCAAGATTTTCAGCCAGTTTGAGCAATGGCCAGACGATTGCGAGTGCAGCATTGTTGTTCCACTTGCCGAATACTTTGTGGCGCCTCTTGCACTTGTAATGCGCACGTTTTATGGCCACAATTTTACAGTTAGCCTGGCAGCAAGCACTCAGCCAGCCAACTAAGGTGCCAATATTGTTGTTAACTGCTGATAGTTGCTGCCGATTGCTGCTACAGCTACTGTGGCTGCTGCTGCTGCTGCTGCTTGACGGCAAATGCGATTGCCATTTGCTTTTTCAGCTCCGTTGCAACGCCCTGGCCAAGCTACAAGCTCCAGCTCGTTCGTGTAGTTGCCATTTTTATTGCAATTCGGTTTGTTCAGCAAACGGCAACAAAATGGAAAATGTGAAAAGCAAAAAATACGAAATACAAAATGCGAAATGCATTATTTTTAGTCTCTAATCGACGCGCGTTCATCGCATAAAAATAATACAATAAACGATAATACTCAAAGGCAGCTGCATTTTTGGCTTGTTTATGCAGTGAGTGTGTGTGGGTGTTAGTAAAGGGTGCATGTGGGTGTGCATGTGTGTGTGTGTGTGTATTATGGTGCGGGAGTGCTTTAATTTTAGCTGCTTGAGTTGAGCAAAGTTTAAGGATTTAAGTGCAAGCATTTGCTTCTGCATATAGAGCTAAAGCAGGGAATAAATTATTTGTATGTGCTATTAAATTTAAGGTATAAAAAATAAATTTTTACTTATTTCAAGTGCTATTTAATGTTGTTAAATAATAAGTGTGAACACTTCTTCAACGGAGTATCCGACTTGTAAGTACTTATTGTTGTGCCTGCCACGCCTTCTTCTGACTGTTAAATATGTTTTAATAAAAATATAGCCTGAATTGACAGTTAAAATAAGATATAAGCAGACCAACTTATATTTAATATATATTGAAAACTGTATAGACTTGGTTGCGCCCAACTCAGTTTGTTTGCAGCGTAAAGAAGTAAATTGCTTAAAGCCGAATTGCAGCTGAACAGAATTGAGTTTTAAACAGAAGTATGCAAGAGATTGCTAAATCGTAGGTCAGCTTTTTAATATTTATTTATTTATCTACAGCTTAGCACCAATGGGAAATTAAAGCTGTAAACTTTTAATAAATATACGTCTGTCGAACTGTCTGTTGAAATATTTTTGTTTTTTTTTTCAATTAAAATTTTATCTTTTATATTATTTTATTATTTTATTTATTAATATTTTATTTTATTTAATATAATAATAGGGAATATATTTATTTGTAATAATTTTTTGTTATATTATTATTCTTTTTTTTTTTTTTTTTTTTTTTTTAATTTCTACATTTAAAAAATATATATATATTTTATATTTGATAACGCTAAAATTATATTTTATTAAATGAAAAAAGAGATATTGAGTAAGTTTAACTATGGTTATTAATTTTATTTGATACTTGTATGTTTTCAATTTTTATAATAAAAATAAATATATATTTTTTATAATATTTTGTATGTTTTCAATTTTATAATAAAAATAAATATATATTTTATATATATATATATATATATATATATATATATATAATATTTTAAAAATTTTTAATTTAAATATATATAATTTTAATATATATTTTATACAATATATAGCTAAATAAACTATAATATTTATTTATATATTTTCAATAAAATATTTTATGTATCAACCAATAATTTTTATATAATAAAGCTGAAAGGCACATTTTTTACTTTATGACAAAATTTGAAAAAATTTTAATTGAGCAAATACAATGACATAAATTTTAAAATTCCCATATATTTCAATCACTGAAAGCTCTCTACTAAATAGAATATGAATAAAATTCACATAGAGAAATGTCTAAACAATTCTTGACAATAAACTAAAAGTCTTTATGGAAAAATAATTGAAGCATATTGAATAAATGATAATTTGTTAGCTCTGACATCTAGCTAACTTATATATACATATATGTATGTATATAGTTTTTGTGCAACTCTAAAAATGTAACCACATTTTGTACATTTTATTTGGCAACCACTTATGCTCTGGATCTGGCTGCAACTTTTCAATATGTCGTATAACCAAATATTGATTTGGCATATATGTGTCGAGCACAATATACTACTAGTTCATCGTTCAACGTTCACTCCTCCCGCACCAAGCTTTTACTCACTTCATTAACAAACCTCATGGTAGACAAATTTTGCAAAAAGCATTCGCTACTGGACAGGAGAGAGAGAGAGAGAGACCGAGATAGATATAGAGAAAGAGAGAGAGATTCGGTTTCAGAAACAAACGAAAGCCAAGTCAAAGATTCACTTGACCCTCGGTCCAAACCGCACGTAGCTCGTGGCTGCTATTGGCATTTGAGCCGTAGCAGAAGCTGCAGCTGGAACTGTCACAGTGACTGCTACTGTGACTGGGAGTGTATGGACCAAAAGTGCTGCCGGCTATGCTTTTTCTCTTCTCTGCTGCTCTGTCCAGTTTGCAGTTGATGCCACGAGCTGTTGCTGCTGTTGCTGCTGTTGCTCGTCGCTGCCATTTGCTGTGTTGTGTTTTGCGGTTTTATTGGTTTGCATTTGCACATTCCATTTGCAAAATGATTGGAATTTATGCTTACAGATTAGATTCCCCAACCCAGGCTGCCTGACTGCCCGGCTAGCTGGCTGCGTGGCTGTTGAGTGTATGCCCGATGGCAGTTGCCCACTTTCACTGCCATTTGGCTTGGCACTCTTGGCCCTTGCGGTTATTGCTCCCTCTACTCCGATAGACAACACGCGTTGCTCTGCTGCCGGTTGCCTCAGCTTGCTCCTGGCCATTTTGCTTTGTACGTGTGTGCTTGTGCTTCGGCTTGGGCTTGTGCTAGTGTCTCCTGTTTGACCATTCGTGCCCACCTTGCTTTGCCCTCTGCTTTTTGGCTTTTTTGGCGTTTCAGCAGCCGGACATTGTGCGCTGCGGCCTACGCTGGGCAACGAAATGTTGCATTTTTGATTCGACATTTGGTCAGTTTTTGCGTGCCGCTCAACCGCTTTAAGCTGCCAGCTCTGCCATATGCTGAGCTGCATCGGAATTGGCAACGGCATTGGCCTGGGGGAATCACAGTCCGAATCTGTATCGGCCACAGCCTTCCGTCATAGCGATTGCATGAGCGCTGGTCACACACAACCGAAATGAAAGCCTTCGTGTTGCCATGTCAAAGTCGCGTCCCACGCCCAGTTGCACAAATTAAATAATGGCAGCTGCCAGCAAGCAGAAAAAAGCAAAATACGAAAAAAAAAGAGTACGGCTATCAACTTTATTTCACTTAAAGCTCCCAAAAGCAATGCCAACACCAATACTAACACCAACTGGGCCACAATGAAACTGTAGCCAATTGCACTGCATTCTAGTGGTTGCCACACACACACGCACACACACACACACACACACAGATACACATATACACCTACGCGCACGTATGTGCACACACAGCCTACACATTTGCCCAGGCGCGTTTTTCGCGTTTATGCGGGCTCAATATTTGTGGAATTAAGTATACGCAGCGTGTACAGAAAAATAGTTTTTTTAATAGAATATAAACTAAGATTTTACAAAGTTCTATGTAGTTAAATAATGTTTGTGTACTAAAAAAAAAGTAATTATAGATAATCTTACTTTCATGTATATTTATTATTATGCTGGCTTATTATATGAGAAATTAGCTATGCGCAGCATAAAGTAGAATTAAATTTATTAAAAAAGGATTTTAAGCGAAGCTGTGTATTTGATTACATTATGCATAGAAGAAGCGTTTTAGATAAATTTTAATTCTAGTTTAATATGAATTTATTGTTATGCTGGCTTTATATATATGTAAAGTTGTGTAGTAAAATTAAATAGTAAATGTATAAATATATATAAATATAATTAAATTTTATATACTATTTTTTTTTTATTTATTTATTTATTTATTTATTTATTTATTTTTTTGCATGGAAATATAATTCAGTTAAACAATTAATATTTTTAAATTTATATTTATATATTTAAAAATATTTATAAATGAAAATTTGTTAGTATATAATATATTTAATATTAATTTTATTAAAAAGCCAACACAATTAATCTATAAAATTTTAATTTAATTCCAAGCATCATATATCCAGAAAATTAAATCATTTTAAGTTGAAATGTGTACAAATGATGTAAATATAATAAAAGAAAAATATTCTAGATTTATTTTCAACTAAACAGAAAATGAAAAAAAAATATAGATATAATTTAATAAAACATAATTTAAAAAATAAATAAATAAATAAATAATATTCATTTTATAGATATTCAATTTGTGAATAATTAATAATTAAAATGTAAAAGTTGCGAAAAATATATATAAAATCACATAAAAGTAGTGTTTAATATAATAAAGGCTTAAATAACGTATATCCATTTATGATCATAATTATAAAATTAAAAATTGTATATTATAAATATGATATATATAAAAAAATTGTAATTTAATTGTATTCTTATATATTAGATACTTATTTATTTTTATTAAATTTATAAATTTTTTTAACCCATCTTTTAGCTTTATTTTCTTAAATTGTAAAACCCTATAAATATGTCAACCAAAGTGCAGTTGAAATTTATTCATTGCAATTCTTTATCAAATCCACAAAGTTGACTTATAAATTTAAAAGTCCTTTTCATATAATTTATAAGCTATTTAAGTAATCACAAAGAAATTCGCGCATGAACCAAGCACCAAGAAACAAAAAAAAAACAAAAACTCAAAAAGAATGGAAAAGAGAGAGCGAGAGAGAGAGAGTTGGGCAATAGCTGGTTTTCTCGCATAAGGTTACATATTTTTTAAGCCAATTTTACAGGCCACTGCCTAACAAGGACATTAATTGGTAGCTGCAGCAGCTTCTGCTCCAGCTCCTGCGTCTGCTGCTGCTGCTGCTGCTCACTAAAGCCTGGCTACGGCTCTGCTGGCGAGCATGCCTGAAACGCCCCGGCACGCCCAGCTCCAACATTTCAACGGCCAGTCGCCCATTTCACGCGACACGGCCAAAAGAGTAGTTAACTATATATGTATGTGTGTGTGTGTGTGTGTGTGTGTGTGTGTCGCTGTGTGTGCTTGTGCGAGTGTGCGTGTGTGCTCTGTTTTTTATACAAGCTAGCCGAGTGAATAAGAGTATATTGGTAAGAGCTTATATACTAGCTACTATTATAGCTATATAATATAGCTATATGTAATCTATTATATAATTATTTAAAGTATCTTTATCTTAATATTGACATGTAAATGAATATATCATTTTTTATATCATGTTTATATATTAATATTCGTACAGCTTCAAAGCCTTTTGCCAGAGCTGATAACGACTGTCTTAAGCAGCACAGATAAATTTTCAATGCAGCTAACATATCATCATTTAAAACTCAACTTATTATTATTAACTTATTATCATTTAAAACTTGTTCAAATTATTTTATTTATAAAGTTCACTTTTTCAGTCCTAATAAACTTTGAAGCCTCTGCTGAGCCTGCATCATGCAGTCCTCGACACCCGTTTGCAGTCTGCACACTCGTATTTTTTTTGCCATTTGGCTCCTTTTTCATGGTTTTTATTCACTTCAATATTTACTTAACCCTTTTTTTTGTGTGTGCGCCGTCGCTGTGAGTTTTAGTAGCAAAAGTTGCTGTTGGCCAAAGGAAGCAGCAACAGCAGCAGCAGCAAAAGCAACAATTTTAGTTGTTGTTTTTGCTCTTATGATTAAACATGCCTTTCGCTTTTGTTTAAGCCCTGGCCAACCTGGCTTAAATATTGTATGAATGTGTATTGTGGGGGGTTGTGTGGAGGCACTTTGTACCTGCGGCCTGTTAATTAGTTGGGGCTGCTGACTTTTGACGCTCGGTCGACATATTTCGTTTTAGGGTTCAAGTGTTTCGTTTTTGCCAAGTCCAAACTGGAGATTGAGCTGAGTGCGGCGGCAACGGCGGCTGCTGCTGCCACTGCTGCTGTTGCTGGCATGTAAAAGTGCGATTATAGTCGCATAATTATCACGCTGACATGCCTGTACACACTAACACTCGCATACACACACTCACACACATTATTAAAGAAAGGCAAAGGCAAAGGACGTAGGTGAAGCTTGGTGTTTGGTTAGAGAAAATGCCAAAATGTAATTACCCAGCAAACAAACCGCAATTTCTCGACACACACACACATGCGGGCCCAATCTGTAAGTGAAAGTGGACACGCAACAAGCTAAACTGGGAACGTAGCCAAATGCCTGCCACCTGGCCACCATGCGGCTCACCTGCCTCAGCTGGCCCTGTTTGTGTCAATGGACAGGGTTTGCGTGTTTGACATGCGGCTTGGCTTGGTTAAAGTTTGTGGAGGTCCTTGTCGGCTTTTGGTTTGGGTTTGGGTTTGGCTCTGTGTCCTGGGTCTGGCCATTTCGAAGGCGATATCGTTAATGCGAGCCAACATTCGCCGCACTGCTGGCAATTGTCGCACCGTCCCCTGAACGCCACCCGCTTCAGCTTAGGCTTTAGTTTTGATGCTGTAAATTTCGTAATTTATTTGGCAATTGGCAGCCGTTTGGCGCCTCGGCAGGTGGCAACTGGCAGGTCCTTTAGACAACATACAAACAACACACAACAAAACCAATGCAATTTTCTCGCTCTGGCCAGCTAAGCGTTTATTGGGATTTTAAACATCAACATGGCTAACAACATAATTCCAGCAACAACCAAAAGCAAACAAAAACAAACAACGGCGTTAGCGACAGCTGCTGCTGCTGCTGCTGCTGTCACGGCTCCTGCTACGGCTGCTGCTGCTGCTGTTGACCAGCAGTGACAACAGCAGCTGCAGTCAAGGAGCAAACGACACTAGCTTCATGCTAATTCGAGCGTAATAATTATGTGATGTGGCTTGCCGTGCATATAGAATGGGCTCATAATGAATGTAAACCCGACATTATAATCAGCCCCAAGCCAGACAGCTCGGTCGTCGCGTGTCTCTATCTGTGTTTGTGTGTGTGTGTGTGTATTATGTGCTGTGTGCACTTGCCAAATGGTAATTATCGTTTATTGCCAGCACTAAATACATCTATATAAAGTTCAAATTTATTTGAACGTTTTATCAGTTGGACACTTTAGCAGTAGCGTGTGTTAGGCTGTGCTTGTGGCTAGCAGGTGTGAACATGACAGCTCTAAATATTCATTAATAAGAGAGCATGAAATATATAGATGTATTAATTTATATATAGATACGTTTGCATTCCAATATTGGGGAATATTTATTTTACTCGCTTATGCAGGGGCTGAGATCTGGAGAATATAATTCATAAAATTCTTTATTTCATAAGAATCTCTAGAGAATTTATGGTAATATGAAGAAGCGGCTTGGCAGTTACCAAATCTTAATAATAAGCGCTAGAGTGTGCTCCTATCCTATTTATGCATAATTTTTTATTTTATTTTATTTATTTATTTATTTATGGTGTTCATATATATGTATTTTTTATTACTTATTATTATTATTTTTAACTATAATTAAATACTTCTAAATTTATTTAAATAAATATTTTATATTAAAAAATGCTTATTTAATTTAGAAATTAATTAAAGACGTACGACATTGAATCGAAATCTATTTTCGGATTTTAAAATTTTCAAAATTGATTGAAATAAATATTTTCTATTTAAAAATTCTTATTCATTTTTGAGATTTATTAAAGACGTTCGAAATTAAATCAAAACGATATACTCAAGATTTTAAAAATTTCTAAATTAATTTACATATATTTTTTTTATGTTTATTTATTTTTTTTATTTAATTTTTTATTTTTTTTTTATTTTTTATTATTTAATTATTGCAGCTTTTTGTCTGTTTGTATGTCTGTCTGTTTCTAAATTAATTGGCATATCTTTTTTTATTTTTATTTATTTTTTATTTAATTATTTTTTATTTTTTTTTATTTTTTATTATTTAATTATTGCAGCTTTTTGTCTGTCACTCTATAGAGTAGAGCAAAACCTTAACTTATGGGCTAGAAGCCAGTATTTACAATTAATTTACATAAATATTTTGTCTCTTTAAATTAAATTGTCTATTAAATTAAAGGTTTTTTACAAAATATCTAAATTTATATATTTTAAATTTATGCAAAATATCCCAATATATTCATAGAGCAGCATATGTTTACACTTTGAATAAATTAGAAAATACATTTGAACATTGTACATTGTACAGCAAACATTTCGAAATTTGTTTCTTTGTGCACTTAAAGCCTATTATTTGTAGGGTATTAACAGCTGCTGTTTTTGTGCCTTCATCTATATTCGCAGCCAGTTGCTTGTTATGCGAAATTTTCGCGCCTGTCGCGCTGCAGTTATTTTCGCGTTGGCCCGTTGGCTTTTATTGGCTGCATGAAGCGACTGTCTCTGTCTCTTTCTCTCTCTCTCTCTCTCTCTCTCTCTTTCTGCTCTTTCTGTCCAATTTTGCAGGCACGGCTGTCACGGCTGTCACGGCTGCTATTTATGTAGTCGCCGTCATCGTGACTGAGTCGGGAGTCCATAACCGGAGCCAGAATCTGGCCCGAAGCGATGTCATTACCAGTCGCATTGGCGGCCCATTGCACGGCCTGTGCACGGCCTACGCTTGGTCTGTGCCCGGTCTGTGAGCTGGCCACGTAGTCAACGACAGCTTTTGGCTTCATTTCGATTGTTAACAATTTTGCGGTGCATGGCCGTTGTCCTTTATGATGTGTGGCTGTAAAAACGGATGGGGCGAGGTACGCGCGCGCGCGCTCTATCATAATGGCCTGAGAGGTGTGTGTGTGTGTGTGTGTGTGTGTGTGTGTTGCGTGTGCTATCATTAAGTGTCGAAAATTTCATCAAACACTTCAAAGCTGTGGCACCACGTGCTGCTGCCCCAGCCACGCCCCGTTTCAGTTTATGATTCTATTATTTTCACAGCAAATAAAAGAGAAACTGCGTATCATGGCCAAGTGCTAAATGGGCGTCAGGGAAAATTGCAAAAATTTTCCTTCTTGTTTTTGTTTTCCTTCTCCGTATTACTTTTTTTTTTTTTTGCGAGAGCAGCCAAATTTAAAGGTGGTTAGGGTAGAGGTGGGCGTGGCAGCTGAGCACGTAAAAAGCGTTGAACCGGAACGTTGTGGGCAACAGCTGCAGGGAACTGTGCGTGTGTGTGTGTGTGTGTGCTGATGTGTTGGTGTTGGTGTTGGTGTGCGTAAGGCCAAGGAAAACGAATTTTCAAGCGCACGGAAACTTTGCGCCATGAATCAAAGTTTAGTGTAGCATACTTTTTAGGTGCGATTTATATATTTCAAAATAAAATAAATGAAGGGCGTTCTTCTGCTGCTGCTACTCCTGCTACTGCTGCTGCTGCTGCTGCTCCAGCCAGCAAGCCCAAAAGACAAAGCAGCTATGCGGTGATTGGGTTGGCCCAAATTGCTACATGAGATGGAGCTGGAGTAGAGCAGGGCGGGGGTAATGGGAGAGTGGGGCATGCCTGTTTGATTTAACTTTGGGTCTTTGGTGCAAATTCAAATTCTCTGTTTTATTTCAGCGCGCGCAAGGAAATGCAAAAATTTACACTTGGTTAGCTGATTGATGAATGCATAAATGAAGCGTACACATGCGTTTTAAACGGGGCGATGGAATGAGCGGCAGAATAAGACTGAGAGAGAGAGTGCGGGAAGGGGAGAGAGTTGGGTATTGGGTAAGGTGACTGCAAGTTGAGCAATTTGGCAAAATGTCGAAGCAGCCGTCAGGTAGCAGGTAGTCGAGCTCATATGTGAATTTTCTCAGCAGCAGTTGGAAGTCTCTTGGCTACCTTCAAACCGATAACGTCACAATCCATTGGGTTTCTTATTGTTATGCAGGAAATATGCAAATGTGATTTTTAACTTGGTTTCGCTTGGGTTTTGGCAGCTTTGGGTTCTCTTATTTAACACGCGCTTTGGCCGATTTAACAAATTAACGTTATTTATTTGACAATGATTTGGGGAGCGACTAATGCGTCGTATGAGTAATGCGAGAGCTTTGCCCTTTCGGCAGGGCGGAGAGCTTAATTAGCTGAAGTGAGGGTTGGAGATTGGGCTGTAGTTTTATGATTTGTAAACACAATTTGGTTAGCCAGCCATGAACATAAAGTCAAATTTATTGCGACTGAGATTTCCAGTTGAATATGCGCCAGAAAAATGGCCAACAATAATAACAGCAGCAGCAGCAGCAGCAGCAGCAACAGCAACAGCAGCAACAACAATGGCAACATCTACATTGAATTGCTGCATAATCTGCGCGGGTTATGTCCTGCTGGAGCAGACAACGAAATATGCCAAAAATGAGGCAAAATTACTTTTAATATGCGAGCAAGGCCGCAAGGCTAACAGCCCAGTCCCGGCGCTGACGCTCAGAGATAAATACGATCTATGGCCAGAATGGGTAGGCCAAGAAGGAGTAAGCAGAGAAGGGAAGGGAGATAGAGAGAGATAGAGCGTGAGAGCTATAGCAAACTCTCAGTTAGTTGTTGGGCCACATGCGTGCCATGTACTTGGTTAGGCGCCAGACGACAACATAATTTCGTAATTAATTTGCCAAAACACGAATGTAATTTAATAAAATTGCGCATACGCCGCGTAACGTGGCACGGCCGGGCAGCTCGAGCTCGATGCCTGGCTGGCTCTTCTACCCGTTCCATGGGCTTACAGCTCACAGCATCTTCATTTCCTAAGAAAACATTTAAGTAATTTATGCAGGCCCTGAGACAATTTGCGGTGTTGCCGTCGTTGCCACGACTCACTACTTCTCTCTCTCTATCTCTCTCTCTCTTTGCCTCGCTTTTGCTGTCTGTCTGTATGAAGGCGACGATTATTTATGGTCTATTTTTAAGCATGCCACTAATTATGCTGGCATTTGAGCCAGCGTCCCTGACAACGCTTCCAATTACTTGACGGAAATAAATCAGAGGCGCCAAATGGCGTTGCCCACAAATCCATTGCCCAAATCAGTTCATGAAACCTGACCACCAATCGTAGCTGCCACAAAATCGATTTCCCTCAAGGCAAAACGAAAAGAAAAGAAGCCAAGCCAAGCCAAAAAAAAAAACTATTTTTGAATAATGCGCTGCGAAGGAAATTATTATATTGAGCCGAGTGGCTTCGAAGTGTGATTGAACTTTCCAAATGATTTGAATACAAATTATGTTCGATTAACTTTAAGTTCTATTTCAGTGTGGGCGTGGCTCAAGGAAACTTGTTATCCCACTGCTGAGTGATTAAATTTATCAAGTGCCTTAAAACAGTTCGTTTAGAGCGTGGTATTCCTTATTATTATTATTGTGAGATTATAAATGAGCTGAATGAACTATTTGGTTATGGCATAAGTTCAAATGAGCGAAATAATCAAAATGAGCTATAGAACATGTTCTTTACTGAACTATTTCTTTCAGCAGCTCAGTCAGAATTGCTGTTGAGTTAAAAAATGAACTAAAACTAACTAAAACTTATGTTGTGAACTAGTTCCGTATGTACTAGTTCATTTTGCTTTTGCTCAGTTACTCCTGAACTTGCAATAAATTCAGATGATCAGCGAATCTTTACAATATATCACATGAACTATTCTGCGATTAATGAACAGCCGTGATTCATGAACTAGTTCAATTTACATCTTTCTTTCAATATTCACAAACGCAGCTTTCTATGGCATTTTTTATTAAATTCTTTCATATACTATTCCTATTCTATTATTCTATTCCTATTCCTAGTTCTATTATATGATCGCACTACGAGCTTCCTCAAAGACCAAACACAAAGCTAGCAATAACTTTCTGAATAGTAGGCCTGGAAACATATCTGGAATGAATTTATATACTACGACAAGCTTTCATTTATATATACATATATTCATTTACTTTCCAGCTTTTATCTGCTTTGTTTTTCTTTGAAGCCCAACTCTTATTGGAATTTAGGCTAAGCCTCAATAGCTGCCACGCCTTGTTGGCATTACGCTGTACGCTGGCCTTTGGCGGTTAAATCAATTGCCGCAATTTGATAATATTTCAGCTGGGCATTATTATGACTGGGCCCCAATGGGGGACCCATTCTCACACCCCACACCCCACACTCGTCCAATTCTTCGTTCGTCCTGGCCCGCTGGCCGTTTTGTTGACATTTCCGTTGTCGCTTCCGCTAAAAGTTTGTTTTGCCTGGCTATCCTCCATCATTCCTCAATCTGTGCCAGCAGCAACAAATGCCGTCCCTTTGCCCTATTCGCATCTATGGCCACTTCACGGCCCATATGGCGCTTGCCGCTTGCCGCTTGCTGCTTCTCCTTGTGTCCTTGGCAGCCACGTAAAAAGGATTTGGGGCAACGCATTTCGCATGCCTAAATGCCAAAAGACGTCGCATAAACATGCCCAGCCACGCCCCCCGCTGCGCCCAATAACGTCTTTGAATTACATTCCAGCCACACAGCTATATATATGTCTATAAATATGTTTGTATATAAGAAAACCGCGCAGGACAGCAAAAAATAAAAAAAAAATAATAAAAAAAAAATTTACTTTTTTTTTTGTTGCTTGCCGCTTTGCCGGTTTTCTCTGCGGTTTTCTTTTTCGCTTCGGGTTGTGTGCGCATTTGGCGGTTTTTATGAAAAATTACCATGTTTTCTTCGCACTCATTCGCAGCCCCCACTCCAGCACGCCTCCTGCCGCTGCCTCCTGCCTTAACTTGGCATGGCATTTCTTCTGCTTTTTTCCTGCTCTTTTTTTTTTTTTTTGCTGCTTGGCAATTTCGGCGTTTGACTTTTTTACGTCAGGCACTTGAGACGAGCTGGGGGCGTGGCAGGAGGGCAGAAGGGCTGTATGGGGGATGGGTGTGAGGGTGTCTGTGTAGGCTTGGCTGGCAGTGAAGCAGTGCGCCACACACTGCCTCTAATGATGCCACTTATGTCGTGACGAAATTATTTATATATAAGTATATGCAGAAATATGTGTGTATATGTGCATACCCTGGAAGCGTGTAGAGTGGGGAATGATGTGGCATATGTATAAGATGTAATTGTAGCTATTGTTGTAAAGGAAAAAAGTATCTGCAAGTATTTTCTGCTAGCTATACATATCAAATATTGTAGTTAAAAACTAGGGTATCTGCAAGTCGAGTATGCAATTGAATTCATGTTTTTTCTATGCGTTTGCTTTTGTTGGTCTAATTTTTTTGTCAACTGCCACGCCTGCTCGCAGCTCTCTTATATTTGGGCACATTTTCACATTTCTTTTTCGCTCTCTCTCCCACTCTCTCTCTCCCTCTCCCTCTCTCTGTCTCTCTCTCTATTGCGTGCAGAAATTGGCAACTGCTAATTGGCTGCACATAATTTACGTGCTTATGCCAATTTTCATTTCCAGTTCTTGCAGTTTTTTCTTCTTTTTTTTTTTTCTGCTGAAGCTTTAAACGAAACGAAGCTCGAAGCTGTGAGCTGCCATGTGTGATGCAGTAAATGCAATTACGTGTACGGACTGCAGGGCCACTCGATTGGCCAGCGGGCACTTACAGATTTGATTAACTGCTTCCGTGCGTCATCGAGTTAAGGGAGAGACAGAGGCTCTGGTGGAGGTGATGATGGAGCTGGAGGTTTTTGCTAGCTAGAGGTGCACAGGCCAAGCAGAGCCAAGGCAAAAGGTTTGGCGCCGTGCTCTGGGCGGGTGTCAAACTATAGCAACTACTCAATAAAACTCATTAGTGGCGTTTTGTCCACAGTGCGGCCATGGCATGGCTGCTGCTGCTGCTGCTGCTCTCTATGGCCTGGCTGGCTGGCAATTATCACCGGCATGGTCCCCATTGACTTTGGCAATTGATTGCAGCCGTTGTCGCCGCGGGTCGAGTGCTGCCAGCGACAGCATCAAAAGTGCCGATAAAAATTTATAGCAAACTGATTTGAAAGTCAATTATCCTGTGCCAAGACCAAGCGACAGCAGCCAAGAGCCAACAGCCAACTATTTGGCGCAGACAACGCTCAAATGGATTTTCCATGCTAACCAGGCCAGGCCAGGGCAGGGCAACTCGTACCTTTTTTATGTTTTAGGTATTTACGTTTAGTTTTTGCCCGAGTCTGAAGTGCTGCTGCCACGCAAAAACTGTAGCCAGTTGCCTACAGCATACCTGCAGGACTCCAAATGCCTCCTGCTGCTACTTCGACTCACACTCCTGCTGCTCCTCTTCAGCTGCTAATGAAGACAGTTCTTCATTTGGCGATCGTTGGTTGCAGTCATTAAAGGTGAATGCCGTCCGTCTCACCCACTTTGGCAGCCTTAATGCTTATGTAGTTGCTGTATTTAATTTTTTTTTTTATTTGCAGTCTGGCCATGTCGAGTGCTGTTGTCTAGCAGCATCTCTAATGCCGTCTCGTGGCTCTGCATCTGTGTGCAGTTAATGAGTTTAATGGCGGACATCAAATTTGAATTGCTAATGCAGCGCAGCTCATGAAAACGGAAATGGAAATACGATTGGCAATAGCTATAGACATACGAGCCAACAGAACATTTGCTGCCAGACATCTACAACTCCTGCTGCGACTACTACTATTCCAGTACTTATGACTTTTGTCATGTTGCTGCGTTCCTCTTGTTGTTGTTGTTGTTGTTTTTTGCGCCCATTTAAAGAGGAAATTAACAGCACATGAAAATGCTGCACACTAATTGCTATTCAAGTGCAGCAGGAGGCGCGCAGGCGTTAGCGTTGTGCTAGTGTGAGAGTGTTGTGTGTGTGTGGGTGTGGCTGTGTTTGCTTAGTTCTTATTGCTGAATGTGTTTTTAATGAAAATAGGAAATAGCAGCATGGAAATTTAATGCATTTCTCAAACTGAAACAAATGCATTTTTATGGAAGAGATTTGGCTATGACTGTGATTGGGTACAAGTTTAATGCACCTCAGTCTCTAGCTCATTTATTTCTCCTGCAACAACTTTAATTTTTTTAAAATATTCTTTTTCGTTGATAAAAAATTTAAAAAGAGTCTAATCGAAGGGAATATCTACAAAATAAATATAAATAATTAACAGAGAACATGAAAATTTGACTATTTACAATATTCTATATAAATATATTCTCTAGCTCTGCCATTAGCTCGTCAGGCGACAATTATTTACTTGGGCATGACATATTCGAGTAGCTTTTATTTCCAACTGACTCTTGCAGGCTTCACTTAATTATACAAGTACTACACTTCTCTCGCACTAGTGCCCATTGTGAGAGAGAGAGAGAGAGAGAAGAGAAAAAGAGACAGAGAGAGCTGTGTCAGCTTCGTAGCATGACGAAAACATGACACGGAATTCCTCAGAAAAAATACGAGCAAATACATAAAAAGTTTGTGTATTTCTTGGATTTACATAGAAATTTCTAATGACTCAAATGAACAACATATTTATATACATATATATGTATGTATATTGCTCTGCTGCTCAGAGCTGCCTCAAGTTAATTAATGAGGTACAACTTTAGCATTTCTGAATAACTCTTATTCTTCTAATGATAAATATATATTCATGTAGTCATAAGCCAGACAATATTTAATGATTAGACAAAAGTGACTATCATTGAACGCTTCTAATACTATTTCCATGAACGAATTAGAAGTAAATCAAGCATAAATCATTAAACAATTAAATCTTGCCGCAAAGTAGAATATTAAATTAACAGAAATCATATCTAATTTTGCTTTAATAATAGCTCATAATTCTAAGAGTATTTCTGTATTTATAATCAGGCTAAGCTACGATTTATTTCAAGTCCAGAATTTATTTTATAGTAGTCGGAAAGGTTATTAACTTATATCTTTTAATAAATATATTATGTGAATTTTATATATCAATTTACATTTAATTTAAATTATATGCAATTGTATAAAATAAATGCAAATTGAGTCAGAGTTGCCCACTGCATATGCATTAGAATCAGCTTCAGGCATATATCAAACTGACCTCAGTCAATTATCAGTGCATAGATAAAAGCCTCCCCACTAGCTGTGCAGCAGTTCTAACCAGTTATTTACATACTTTAACTGTTTGTCATTAGCTGAACATTTTGTTGACCCAATAGCAAAAACATGGCAATTGCATTTAACCTTGATGAGATTTGATTTTTATCTAAAGCGCGAACAGCCCATTTGCCAAAGCCCTCGGCCTCCGCCACCTCATCCTGACAGCCAGCCTTGTGGCTATTGTTTAGACCACACACACACACACAGACACATATTGTTGTGGCTAATGGCGGACATTGGCCAGGCATTTTGTTGTTGTTGTTGTTGTTTTTTACTCTCCTGCGATACGCATCTTACAATTGTTGTCAACTGTGGAGCGGTCAGCGAGGTTTGGGTTGCAGAACAAAATAATTTAAATTAAATTTGAAGTAATGTTATTGTTAGCATTACTGTTAATGTTATTGTTATTGTTATCTTTACTTCTTTTTGTATTATTTCGCTTTTTTTTATTGTATTTATTTTGTGCGCAAACAAGTCGAGGCAGAAGAAGAAGAAGAACGACCTCGACAAGTTTGGTTTATTGTTTTTCCATTTGCTGTCATTGGCCAGCCGCAAAATCGTGAGGTTCTTGACTGCCTAGGGCGAAACAAACACTCGCTCTCTATCTCTTGTATCTCTCTCTCTCTGTCTCTCTCGCTCTGTCTCTCCAACAGTCACTCCCGCTCTCTGTCTATCATTACTCGTAATTTATGCGCCTGATTTATGATCTGTTGCATAGTTTTAGGCGCATTCATCAGGCGAGTGAAGCGTATTTTAAACGCTCGCCGCGAATGTTTTCATTGTTGTTGCAGTCTTTGGGGCATCATAAAATTAAATTAAACACACAAATTATTTTCATTTTAATTTTCATTAAATTTTTATGGTCTACACGCATTGTTGTTGTTGTTGTTGTTGTTGTTTTCGTTGTCTCTGTGGGCCTGTCTCTCCCACTCTCTCGCTTGTTTGTGTCTCCGCAATTACGACACACAAATAAAAAGCAACAACAGCAATAATAATGTCACAGGTAAAATGGCTGGCAAAATTTATGGGTCCATTGCTTGCGACTTGGCAAAAAGTAAAAAAACAAAAAACAGAAAACAGAAAAAAATTGTGAAACCTGCGCAAATATTTAACGATTTGTGTAATTTTCTTGTTGCTACAAATAGCTGGACATATGTTTTAAATACCGGCAACAGCAACAGCAACACCAATAGCAACAGCACACATAACAATTACAATTTTATGGGCTTAAACGAGTTAATCCAATGGCCCGCACTGCCAGCAGCCAGCCGACCAAATGATATGCTGACCAAATCTCGAGCTGCATTCCGAATGTTTTATATTTATATGCAATTGTTTCTGCTTAATTAAGCTCACTATCAAGCGCCTGGGCCATGTTCATGTCCGTGTCCGTGTCCGTGTCCATTTCCATTTGCCAACTGAACATGTGTTGCCCATAATCGGCTCACACGCACGCACACGCACACGCACACAGTTGTAGGCTTTGGATTGGTTCCGTGCGCCATGTTAAGTATTATTGCATTTTGTTTATGTTGCTGTTGCTGTTGCTGTTGCTGTTGCTGTTGCCATTGCTGCTGCTGCTGCCACTTGTCATTGTGGTGCTTGTTGTTGCTGCACTTAACTGGCCGGGCTAATTGAGCGCCCAGCGGCGAGTGGCAATAACCTGTGCCGCAATCAAGCTCGGCTAGCTGACCCACGCACCTCCTCTCTCTCTCTCTCTCTCTCTCTATGAGCTACTGTAATATTTGCAATATCATTTGCCAAAAGACAATTAAGTCTTAATTATAATATATATATTTACTTTTTTCTGTTGTCAAGAAACAGAATGAGAAAGAGAGGTAGAGAGAGGAAGAGTGAGAGTGAGAAGGATAGCAGCTTTGTCTAGCATATATCTACATCTTTTGGCATTCTAAAAGCAATGCCAAATTGCAAATGCCTTTTCATATGGACTGCTGGCAACAAAACCAACACACACATACAATGTATACATATACACATACACATAAGTATGTGTATGTGCTTGCATTGCCAGTGCATGTGCTTGTGGCAGCCATGAAGTGGCAGAAAATTTGCACTGGCACTTAAGTTATACAACATTCAAAGATGTTCTTTGTCCGCGACAGACAACGGCCATAAATTTTGCGACCTACTGCCAACTGCTATATAGAAATGCCGTAGGCTTTCTAGAGGCTGATGGGGTGGGGCAACTGGGGGGGGCTTTAGATGTGGCTGAGTGCGCTGCTTCAGTTTTGCTTGGCGGACGGCAACGTCTTCAGCAATATTTTTGGCACATGCTCAACTAATAATTTGCCGTGTGCCAGCTAGCTAGCTAGCTATGTATGTGCACACACAAAGAGAGTGAGAGAGAGAGGAAGCGAGAGTGTGAGAGGACAAAAACAGAAAACGAGTAGCACGAGTGGGAGCTGCTGCAGTAGCAGCGAAGCAATTCAACTATAACAAGCGCATTTTTATGCCCTCTTTGGCCATGTGAAATGGGTGAAATGAGCATATTAACTTGCTATAAATCTGAGACTTCTACAGGCAGCAAGAGAGTGGGCGAGAGAGAGAGGGAGAGGGAGAGAGAGATCGTAGACTGCCAACTCAGGAATTCTAAAGTGAATATTAAGCATGCCATTGAGATGAAGATTAAACAATTACAGAATATCAGGTCAGGTCATTGATATATAAAAAGAAGAATTTCAAGCACGAGCATAATGAGATTGCACTGAGCGCAATTTATGTGTGTGATGGGGAGACTATAGACTTGAAGATAGAGAGCAGAGACTGTTGGGTATATCTGATCTGGCATACACATATTTTCTGATTATTGTCCACATTTTAAGGAACACATATTGAAGTGTAAATATGATATATGTGGAATTGCCTTTGAAGGGAAATTATATTTATTTACATGGAAATTTTGAATGCTGATGAACGTATTTTTTTTTTTTTTTTTTTTTGTTTGTTGTTTTTTTTTTTTTTTTTTTTTTTTAGCGAAAAAACACTGTAGATGGTCCATGCTGCACTACTTGTTTATAGATTTTCAAGAAAGAACGATTCGCTCTCATTTATTTCTCATTCTTTTTTTTTTTTAATACTTACATTTTTTTAAATATTAATTTTAATTTAAGAATTATTCTGATTTTTTAGGTAATAAATCATACTTATGAACCTTTCATATTTATTTTTAAGTTTTAATTAACATTTCCTATATTTTGATAATTTCAATAATATCATATGACCATGTTTGACTGTAAATTGGGCATAGGTGGGCGCTCCTTTTAGGCTGTACAATTATATTATGTAGTTTTACTTAAGTTTGATTCTAGTTGTTTGCATATATTTAAATAAATAAACAAAAATATTCCTGACTGAGATTACACTCGCAAATGTTCCAACAATCGATGTCAGCAAATCAGTTTTTCGCTCACACTTTTAGAAAGAACTCAGAGAGGGAAAAGAAGAGAGAGAGAGAGAGAGAGAGAGAGAGAGAGGCAGACCGATTGCATCGGTTCTTCAACGAGCTCGTTCGCGATCGGCTGTCAATCGTATGCTGATTACCCGACTGCTTGGTTGAGTTCTACGAAGCTGAAAGTCTTTTGCGTATGTATTGGTGAGTATGCGAGTCTGAGTCTGTGCATGTGTATGTGAACGTAAAGAGCGTTTGAGTAGTCTCATTAAGTTATCTGCACACTGAATTGTATGTGTATGTGAATGTGAAGAGCGTTACCTGTCTTCTCACTTACTCAGCCTCATTGTGAGAGCGTCAATCGTTTGCTGCCTAAACGCTGTTCGTTTGAAGAGCGTCACACGAATTAATTCAACGCAAGCCGCTCAACCGAATACTAAAACGAAAAGAACCGAAGGCTTAGTGCTTAGCACGAGAGCGAGTGAGTAGGAATTTTTGTTGTTTTGTTGATCTCGTGAACAGTGAGTAAATAATAAGATGATCAATTGTTGCGAGCTATGCTGAAAATATAATAATTTCTAAATTCATAATAACTTTTGGACCTTACTTAAATATCTGCAAGCTAAAAGCTCTTCACTATGACCCTTCTAAATAATTAATTAGCAAATTCATAATTTAAACATTTATTAATAAAGATTAAACAAATCTAACAATGCAATATTTAATGCCTGAGTGTGTTTAATTATCCAATTACTATAAGTCAGGGTAGATGATATCTTCGACTCTGCGCCACGAGTTATTGTTAGTTATTCAATTTTTTCACTTGCGTCTGGTTCATGCCCAGCTTAGGCGCTACATGTGGCATCTGTGTGGCATTGTGAGCTGGCAAAACAACAATTGCATATTGGTTAGCGGCGACAGCTGCTGCCTTCAATGGGCATTTGGCTGACAGGCCGCAAAACATTTCACTTGCAAATGTAAAACGGCGTAGCTGGCAACAATGCCAGCTACGCCTCGGTTGCAAGTGTTGCTGTTGTTCAGTTGCGAATCAAATTCAATGAAAACGCCAGCTAAAAACGAGCAAAAAAAAAAAGGGCATGTGGCAGAGGCAACCAAGGCGCAACCAAAACAGCAACAGCAAGAAAAAAGTGAAGAAAACACAACGCGAACGCAATGGCCGTCAAGATTTATGACCAGTTTTGCACGTTCCTCATGTGTGAAAATCATTTGGCGGCTGAGCAGGAGGCGGCAGTAGCAGCAACAGCAACAGCAGCGGGAGGTGTGTAAGCGTAGCTGAGGCAGAGAATTGGGCCAGCTGCCTTAGGCAGCAGCAGCAGCAGCAGCAGCAGCAGCAGAGAGCGTCGAGTTTATTTGAAAATAATACTGCATTATTTATGGCTGAGGCGGTACGGCTCGACTCCAGGGCCAACAAAAGGAATCTCTCTCTGTGTGTGTATGTTTGTGTGAAGAAGCAGCGAAATGGCCAGACAAAGATGCAGGCAGAGTCCTGCTGGTGCTGCTGCTGCTGGTCCTGTGCATACTGCCACACTGTGGTGGCAATGGAGGCAACGGCGGCTGGATATTCAATTTTTGTTTCGTGCATTTTCACATTTTCACAGTTTTGCGGTGCGGCAGCCGCACGAAAACAATCAACTGCAACAAACTGAGCCCGACACGGCGCGAGACAGACCAGAGTGCGCCATCGAGGTCCTCCATGAGACGTTGGATGCAATAAATGCAGGCCAGGCTAGGCCAGGCACCGCACCGCATCGCATCGCATCGCATCGTATCGCACCGAAGGCAATGTTTGCTCAGCCAATGCATTGTGCCACGCCTACGGCCACCCAACGCCCACTATTGTTGCATGCAAATGCGGCATGTGGCGCACTTGACGCCAACAACATTGTGGCAACAAGTCAACGAGACCAGCGAAGCTTTATATGAATCAGCATTGCCCAGTCCAATGCACTGAACGAAAAGTTCTTCAATGTTGAGTGTTGGGAAATTGAAATTTGTTTAAATATATAATATATTTTCTATATTTAGAATATTGTTAATATTATTATTAAAAATTATATATTTTATTCCTAATTTATCTTATTTAATATTTATCATAGGAAAAAAAAGATTAGTTTATTAATTAATTTATCCATATATTATTTGTTATTTATGTTAATATTCATTTTTGATTTATTTATTTATATATTTAATTATTTCCGTATTTATTTAACAAATAATTTTTTATTTATTCATTATTTTATTTATTTATTATTTACTTATAAATATTATTTATTTATTTATTTATGCGTTTATTTTTATTTTTTATCCTTATTATTAGCTTTCACAATTTGTAAATTAGCCGATGGAAATTTATTATGGATGGAAGAGAATTATAGATTCCTTTAATATCATTAATTTATTTAATAATAATATCCGATATTTAGCATATTATGCACTTACGAAAATCATACCTAGCAACTCGGCATTTAATCAAAACATTTTCATTACTTAGCAAATGTTTTTGTTGAGTGCATAAAATTTGCATTTCAATTGAATGCGAAGTCATCTAATGAGCAAAGAGTGGGCCGAGCAAATTGTACAGTTAAATCGAAGCACAAAGCAGAGCCACACGCGGCGTATGAGTAACAACAGAAGCAGCCAAAGGCCAACAGCTGACGCTTCTGGCCCCCGGCTCGAGTGCTACGCGTCGGGCTTATTAATGCGTGCCTGCAAAGCAACAGCAACAGCAACAGCAACGGCAACAATAACAAAAGCAACAACAGCCAGATAAAGGACACAAGCAGCTGGCACTGACTCGGGCTTGGTAAACGGAAGTCGGAACCAGTAGCTGGAGTTATATTCGTAGCCAATGCGATTTCATTTCCGCCTATTGTTTAATTCCCATGCGTGTGTATGTGTGTGTGTGTGTGTGAGAGTGTATAGCTGGGGCTTAGCAGAACAGCAGGTGTTTATGTTTGTGCTTTTAATTAAAAGCAATTTACAATTTTCTTTCATTTGCCTCATGCCACAGAAATCACAGCAACAACAAATAGAGCTCGAGCAACAGACAGAGTGAGAGGGAGAGAGAGAGAGAGATAGAGTAAGAGTTAGATAGAGAGAGAGAGAGAGGAGAGATCTGGTCCCTACACACATTTGCCAAGGAGCTGCCCGAGGCCAGCTGTCGTGGTCTATCGTTTTGTCTGCCTGGGTGCGTATCTGATGAATGCGCTGCAATTAGTGGGCCTCAGATTGCACATTTAGCATGCGAAATTGCTGAAGTGTGTGTGTGAGTGTGTGTGTGTGTGTGTTAGCTTGGGGAACTGTTACTGCCTGTAACTATTTCCAAGATATTGGCAAATGCGGTGGGCAGATGAGCTACCATTTGCTCTAATGACTAACGATAAAAAGATGGTGCTAGTAAGTGTCGGACTCCGGTTGGCTGGGCGCTCTCTATCAATATCGTAACCAGAGCAACGAGGTAATGGGAACTCTATAAATGGCATCGATAATGCGCAGTGAGCCATCCAAGCAGCAGACTCTCGGTATAGCAATTAAATGCACTTTAATAATTAACTACAAATAAATGTTGCAAAATTTATGAATCAATAATTGACGTATTCTCATTATATATCAGTGCATTAACATATATATGTATATGGGTTATTATTATTGCAATTATTAGTTGGCGTTCAGAATAGGTAAAAATAGTAGAATTTAGTAGAAAGTAGATTAGATAATAGTAGTAGTAGTGAAGGAATATCATATCTCATGATTTTATGAATATTTTAATGAAATGCAAAAAAAAAAAAAAAAAAATATTAAGAGCATTTGAGAATTTAATAGCAATGATTTTTTTTTTTTTTTTTTTTTGCAAGTTTTTTATTTTCTATTGCCCTAGAGCCTGCTAAGCTTCCAAAAAAATTTCTAAATACCTTTG
Organism: Drosophila buzzatii; assembly: GCA_035045845.1. NCBI lineage: Eukaryota > Metazoa > Arthropoda > Insecta > Diptera > Drosophilidae > Drosophila > Drosophila buzzatii. The sequence goes on from JAWNOS010000180.1 coordinate 1,077,212, forward strand.
AAAAATATTTTCAACACACATTTATTTAATTATATTTTTTCGTATTTATATTTTTTTCGAATTGAAATTAATAAATAAATGCGTAAAGGAGCGTTTGAAAATTTTATAAAAACATTAAATTTTTTAGCAAGTTTATTTTTAATTTATTTTAGATTTTACACAAAATTTTTTCAAATCGATTTAATATATATATATATATATATATATATATATATATATATATATATATATATATATATCTTTTTTTTTTTTTTTGTTGCTTTTTTATTGACTTTTATTATTTATTATTATTAGACTTTTTTTCTTAAAACTTTTTTAAAACAATTTAATGTTTTTTTTCCTTATTTTTTTTTAATTTTATTTTTTATTTTTTTTTTTATTTTTTTATTTTTTATTTGTTTTATGTTTCAGCTGCTATCTTTGAAGAGAATTATAAAATACATTTCAAAAATATTTTTCGTCACATTCTTATTTATTTATTATTTAATATATTTACATTTTATTTGTAATATGTTGACAATTCGTGAGTCAAACTAAAGAAAATTAAAATTAAAATTATATAAACATAAAGCCTAACCAGAAGTACAAAACGTTAAAATAACAATAGTATCACCAACCCGATGGAGGTGTTTTATTTGCCAGACCGGCCAGCTATGCCCCAATTCACAGCCAAAAATGGTCAGTGATACTATTGAAACTAAGAAAAATAGAATGTGTTAATTGAAAACTTAAATTAGAATTATAGGTTCTCTGGCATGATATTAACCTAACAATTTATAATAATTTTTAAAATAAAAAAATATTAGTGAGAAAAAGGAAAATTAATAAAAATACAAAATTAGAGATGAAGAAAGAAAATAAAGATAGGAATAGAAAATATTAAAGTCAGCAGCATCCAAACTCAACTCAGGGCATTTCGAGTAACTACAGTAAGATGAGCTGAAAGCAATGATTTTATTAGAGGAAGAGAGAGCTCTGAGGAAAATACGTGATAATATTTATTATAATTAACACATAAGACATGAAAAGCATAATGTAACATTTTATTTTATTTAATTTTTTTTTTTTAATTTTGCAATTTAAATTAATAAATAAAAACCTATTTTCTTATTTTCTATATTCTTCTATGTTTTGCCTTGCATAACTCGTTTCCTAGTGCCACGTAATTGGCTCCCATAAAAATATTGTTCAGCATATCAAAATGTTCGCTTTAAAGTAAAATTGCCCGAGGCGATTATATGGAATGTATAAAAACAATCAAAGAAAATCAATAGCTGTCTTCAGTGTACAGTATTTATGCGCCAATGTAAGTACAGTTTTTGCTTGAGTAGAAACTTGTTTAGAATTTATGAGATTTTTACTCAGTTAATGGAAATGAAAGTGATGGAAAAAAATGCTTTTTCTCTCTGCTCTTCAATATGTATTTTCTTTTTTTTTTTATTTGCGAAACACAAATTTCGCAATTGCTCGTTCCCCATTCTGCAATGAAAACAGAATGGAATATGAGCAAACTGGAGCACTATTATAAATGAGCACGTATGCAATTATTGGCTGTCAATAGGGTTTCGGTTCAGTTTTCCGGTTTTCAGTTTTTCAGTGTTTCAGCCATGATTAAATGTTGAAATTTTTCACACTTTCTGCTGCAAGAGCAACAGCAGCATCAAGTTATTCTATCTGCTGTGCACTAAAGTCTGTGCAATTTTTTCCATTTGGCATATGCCAAGAGGACGGCCTCAGAGCCTCTGTACTGTGCTGTGCTTTGTTTTACGCTCCGCATCTATGGGTATTCACATTCCAATACCTTGGCAAATCTCTAGCTGTGATTTTATGTGCTGTTTTCGGTTTTGGTATCCGCAAATTTATTTGCCTGCAGTGCGGAGCGTAGCAAAAACTTTTTCTCTGTGGCCATTGAGGCTAGAGGTGTGTAAGTGTGTGTGTGTGTGTGTGTGTGTGTGTGTGTTTGTGTGTGTGCCAATCTGGCAGACTCGAGTCGAGTCGAGTTGAGTCGACCCCACACCCTGACCTCGCCAGCTGTCCTTGTGCCACCCTTTTGCTGCTCGTTTGGCGCGTTCGTTTGCCTTTCCCACACACACACACACACACACACACATAGACGCAGAGAGTGGGGCACGCACACACACTCGCAGCATTTATGCGACGTGCAACAAATTTTAATGCGTTTCTCGCCAAAATGTTAAAAAATGTGCGGCACAAGTTGGAATGCCAGCAGCAACAACAACCCAACTGACTGTCATTTGCAGTGCTGTCCAAGTGTGTGTGTGTGTGTGTGTTTGTGTGTGTGTTTGTGTGTGTGCGTGCTTGAGTTTTGGCCCTAACTTGTGCGCTGCTTATGATGCCCTGGCATTGGCAACTGTTGCCCGAAACTCGCAGCCAACAAAAGCGTCACGTAGTTGCTAAATCGCACATTTTACGTGTGTGTTAGTGGACGTGTGTGAGTGAGTGTGTGTGTGTGTTAGAGTAACTGTATGTGTGTGTGTATGTGTATAAGTATTACTCACAGCCTGCCAGGCGATTCGATTTGCTGCCTCAAATCGCAATCGCAAAAATGTTGATAAGACATGTCAACAGCGTTGCACATTATCACCCAATTGCCAATTGGTTGATGCTGCTGCTGCTCTTGCTGCTGCTGCTGCTGCTGCTGCTTCTTCAGCTTCTTTCCACGCTGTTGGTCAGCAATTGAGCTTAGTGGGGGCGTCCAGTGGCTCTTGATTGCAGTTTCGACTCGTTGCGCAAGACGCGCACACAGTTAGTTTATGTAATATGAATAAGCTGCCGCTGCAAGCATGCATAAAACAAATACAAACAATGCGACGCAGCAGCCGACTCACTCACTCACACACACACACACACACACACAGTTATAGCAGCATTTACCAACACACACACACACATATACATATATAGAGAGTGAGCAGTGGCAACTACCCGACTGCAATTGCATAACAAACAGTTGGCTGTTGTAACGACAAATATGCGACGCATGCAAATGACTGACTTACGGCCAAACAGAGACAGCAACTGCTGCTAGAGCAAGATGCAAGATGCAAGCAGCCACCTCTGCTGCTGCACAGTGAGTTTATTTTTCAGTTTATTTTATTGAATAGTTGAGATAGTTCTAATTGGTATTTTGAAGAGAATTCTATGAAATACAAAATGCCACTACACGTAAAGTCTTGTAAAAAGCCATTAGTAGATTATGATTTTATGTACTATATACAAATATTGAAATAGAAATATAGCAAGCTTGCGTCAAACAGGTATCAATGCCTTCAAGGTAGAATATGTTATGGAAGCATAAATCAAAATGCTGATAATTGGTCTGATAAGCGATAAATTTCATTTTTAATAAATTGAAAGCTCTCTAAAAAAAAAAAATAAATAAATAAAAAAAATTAATAAATAAATAATAATAAAAAGAAATGAATAATAAAATAAATAAAAAAATAAATATTTTTGTTATATATTTATTTAAGAAAATAAATTGTAAAAATTCAATGTAGAAAAGTTTAGAAAATTACTAAAATTCTTACAATTAATCTTAGAAATTTACAAAAAAAAAAAAAAAAAAAATTGCCAAATGGATATAAAACTTTTAAAAGAAACATTTTAAATTTAAAAATTAAAAAATAAATATATATTTTTTATATTTAAAAAATTTAATACATGTTTATTATATTTTTATAAAAACATTGTATTTATAAGCAAAAATATTATTATATTTATTCATTTATTACTATATTTATTTATATTTATCACATTGGGCTTGGCATGTCTTAAAGGAAATTACATTTTATAATTCCGTCCGACTTCAATTATTTTTAAATTCATATCAATGATTCACATCAAGCATTCTTCTTTCCACTCACAACATTTTAAATTGAATAATAAATAATAAATAATCTTGCTGGCATTTCTTGCTGTTGCTTGCACCACTGTGCCGCTTTCGCTGCAGGTTTCCGTCAGAAGCGCGGCCAAACGACGTCGCCACATTCCGATAAAATGCAAATCCCGGATTACTTTGTCGTTTTGCTTCGAGAGCTGCCCCCAGTTGCAGCACCAGTTGCCACACAGCACCCACCCTACCCCCACTCCCCCCACCACCTCACTTCGGCCCCTTGGAGTCCTCAGCTCATGCACGGCAGCGCATTCGTATGCAATTCGTTTTGCCACAATTGATCCTTTTCATGTCGCTAGGATATAAGTACATATGCGGAATTGCATATCTTTGTCGCTGCTGCTGCTGCTGTTGTTGTTGTTGTTGCTGCTGCTGCTCGTTGCTGCCTCCTTGTTGCTCCTTTGGTCGGTTGGGCGCCTCTGGTCCCGGGGGCATGCCCGAGGGGCTGGGAGCTGGGCCGAATCGCGTGCATTGTGGAGCAAAGCAGCGACAACAAGGACGACGCAGTTGCCATTCGCTGCTGCTTCATCCTCAGTTGATGCTTCTTCTTCTTCGTCTTCGTCTTTTTTTTTATTGTAGTTTTTGTTGGTAGCTTCGTTTGCATTGTTTGGCCCAAATATTAAAATGCTTGACTTACAAATTTAATGGTGCAATAATGGTGCGCACGCCGTATATCCGCTGCCGTTGCCATTGCCGTTGCTGATGCCACGCCCCAAATCGCCCACAGAGGACACGTATGTGTGACATGCAAAACATGAGCACGAAACGTTGCGAACTTCGCGTAGTTGATTTGAAAATTTAATAAAGCACTTGGTAGCCAAGCACACGACCTTCAATCTCTCGAACTGGAAGTTGATTTTTCATTCGCTCTCTTAGTAAATTCTCATTTAAGGCATTTGCTTTATGGCTCAATAATTTAACATATTTTTCATAAAGGCGCTCAACGACGCACGACTCATTTATAAATCGAATGTCCTGCTGTGCGTGCGTGTGTGTGTGTGCTCGGCTCTCCTCACCTCCCCGCAGCCAGACTTAACCGGCCGGCCTCTGTCGTAGCCAACACCTTCACTGAGACTGCCATTGCCCTTGGCCATAAATTTACCAAATGCTTAGGCGCCCTTACACTCTATACATATATTGTGAGTGTGTGTGTGTGTGTGTGTTGGTGTGTCGCCTGGCAAAAAGCGAGGCGATTATTGTCATTAGTCTGCCATTATGTGCCGGCCATCAACTTCAGATGCTGTCAATGAGAACGACAACGACAACGACAACGGCAAGGGCAACGGCAACGGCAACGATGTGAATTGTGGACTGCCGTGGAGCACAGTGTTGGATGAATAGAGCGCACCCAGATTGTATAGACATTGATTGTGCTCGAGAGTTCGGGCCAAATTATTGTTAGATTTTGGCACACACACACACGCACACACACACATACAGGTATGCCCCCACACAATGCACTAAGAGCATCAACATCATTGCCGTCAATGGCAAGTGGCTGGAGCGCAGTTGAAAGCCACAGACTGTGCCTGTAAGTGAGCTGCATCATCTGCAATCGGGCCACAGTAATTGTAAGTGGGCTTAAATCAGGCTAAAACACGCCTCACAAAAGCGACAAATTCCCAAATGGTTGCAATGCTTGGCTACGGCTTAAATCGGACAGTAGTCGCTGAGCTCGATATGCGGGCGTGATATGTGAACTCCAGCCTGCTGGAAATATTCCACTCTCGAAGCTTTAAGAGACTGCAAATTAGATTTTATTTGATTAAACTTTGTTACCACATGAGTGCATTGAGTGAGGCCTGACAATCGGTTAAGCTGTGTATGTTATGAAGAAGTATAGAGAGAGAGAGAGAGAGAGAGAGAGAGAGAGAGAGAGAGAGAGGGGAGAGAACCTGCATTTAGTGCAGATTATTCTTATTCTTGTGATTCATTTTTTCTCATTTTCAGGCAAGTTAATCTAAATGGAAATTATAAACAGATATTTTTTAACTTAAATAGAAATTATGAAAAAAGAATATATATATTTTTTTTTTAAATTTATATAGAAATTATTAAAATATAAATTATTGAAATATATATTTTTAATTTAAATAAAAATTTATAAAAAATCAGTTCTTTATTTATAAATAAAAAAATTATAAAAAATATGTTTTTTTATTTATTAATAAAAAATTATAAAAAATAAGTTTTTTATTTAAATAGAAAATATTCAAATATATGTATATATTTTTTAAATTTAAATAGAAATTATGAAAATATATTTTTTTAGTTTAAATAACAATTATTAAAATACATTTTTAAATTAAAATAGATGTTATTAAAATAGATTTATTAATTTAAATAGAAGTTAATAAATTTTGTTTAAAATTTATATATAAATTTTTTAAATATAAATCATTTAAATATTTTAATAAAAAAAATATTTTTATTTCATTTAAATAGAAATTATAAAAAATAAAATTATTCATTTTTAAAATAGAAATTATAAAAATATATTAATCTCATACTATAAACTGAAACATTTCAAATCTTCATTTTATTTGTGTGCTCACTTTTGTAGAGCCAATTTTATTGATTACATTAATAAATACTGAATATTTGTAACTGATACTGAACAACATGTATTTCTATGATATTCTTAATATCTCTTTACTGCCCAAATGATTTATATATTTAACAAAGGAATCAGCTCCACTCGATGCTGTCGAAACATCTGCAGCTCATATTTCGTTCGATTTCGATTTGTTAGTTAATTGAAATCGTATATTTTCGTTAATATTTCTGTTAATAATGGATCGATTATTTATACATTTCGTTTCGATTTATGATTAAACAAATGCCTATTGACAAGCAACTATTGTTGGTGCCGAAACGTAATGAGAAATTTGATTAATGTGCGCAGCACCACACACACACACATATATATAGATTTGAGTGTGTGTGTGTGTGTGTGTGAAGTTAACCGGCACTAAATCCTGGTTAAGTGCTGTGCTAACTGACATCGCTTAATGCCAGCCAGCTGCAAATAATTGCGCTTTAATTCGGCTCATTGCCATTTTTACAATCAATTATGCGTGGCAAGAGGCAGCGAGTCTTGGCAGACATTGGGGCTTGACAAACATTTATATGAATTAGCATATGTCAATATTTGTTAAATTGAATTAACGCCAACGTGCGTGAGTGTATCTGTGTGCGTCTCTCTGTGTGTGTGTATTTGTTTGTAACTGAAACGACATATAGAGTAGCTCTGCTGCTGCTGCTGCTGCTCTTTGGGCTGAGCGCTCTTTGCCAGCTCCACCCCATTTGTTATCATTAATTAAACGACAAGGCATTGAAATTTATTACACGCGTAGTTGGGCTCCACCCAATACGCACACACACACAGACACACACACATGTGGCACAATGCCTGGCAGAAGAAGTTGTGCCAGAAAACTTTGAGACATAAATTGAGGCAATTGTTAAAACTAAAACCCACAACGAATGAAAATTTGCGTCCTTCTGCCACTTCTGGCACGAGTTGAGTTTCCAGAATTTGTTGTGGAAAAACTATGAAAGTGCGTGCATGTATGCTGGTCTCTGTACTGTGTACTGTGTATGTGTGTGTGTGTGTGTGTGTATGCTGGTGTGCGTACTCATGCGTGATTCCCACAATCAAAAACTTAACTGTCTTACCATAATTGCGTGCACTTGTCTGTGAGTATGTTGGTGTATTTAATGAAATTTTATTCGAGCATTTCAACTATGCGCTGCCCCAACCACTGCACTTGCCTCTACATGCCCCGCCCCTCTGCACCCACGCTTTGATGCCTCTGGCCTTTGCCTCTGTTGACTACTTGTGCGCTATGGCTACAATCCCAGCCAGCCGCTGCTTTCATTTGCTGCGGTTACGCCCAGCCACCCGCAACGTTGCTTTTCAGGAGCAACTTTTGTGTACACGCAACACACACACACGAACACACACACACACGCACACTCACATTTCCATACGTTGCTTCTGGAGTCGACCTGCGGCGTGAGTCTGCTGCGCCTCTTCTGCTCAAGTCTAGAGGTGTGCAAGTGCGAGTGCGAGTGTGTGTGCGGGTCGAGTAGTATATGTATGTGCGTGTGTGTGTGTGTCTCTAGGTTAGGGTTACGTTTATGGGAGCGCGCGTTCAGGCGCAACTTTTGCAGCTCAATTAATAAAGCAAGTCGAGAGGAAGCTGCTAATTGTGTGTGCCAGGGCCAAGTTTCAGAAAAACTTGCCAGCCAAAATCTCGACGCTGTCAACAGGCGACAATTCTGCAGATTTGCCATTGTTCGTATTGTTGTTGTTGTTGTTGTTGTTGTTGTTAGAGGGCGTGACTAGTAGCCCAGAAAGATAGAGGAGCATGGGTCACAGCTGTTTATTTAGCGTCGTCTATTACATGGGTCACGTTGCCTCCATTTGGTGGATTTTGGGCACAGTTTATCGCGTTTACTGTCAAATAATGAAATTGTCTGCTGATTTATTTGTTGACAGCGCAGATGTTGCTTTTTATTTTCAATTTTGATGGCGCACGCCATGTGAGCAGGACACCCACTCGACGACATCATGCCATGCTTGAAGTTCCAATTCGGCAATTCAACCAACCAAGCCAGACAAGCTAGCCAGCCAACCATCCATCTATCCATCCATCTATCCATCTATCCATCCATCTATCCAACTGGCCGCAACAATGCGATAACAACAAATCAATTCAACGCAAGCTGCCTCAACTAATAAAAAGCCAGGCACTGCCCAAAATACTAGCCATCTAGCGTGCACATGTATCGGTGTGGGTGTCTGCCTCTCTCTCACTCTCTCTCTCTCACTCTCTCTCTATGCAACACAAAAACACAGCTCGCTGCAAAAATATTGCCTTTGAAAACAAATAAAGCTGTTGACGATTTCATAAAAACATTTCGCAGCAGCACGAAAAGCGAAAAAACTTTTGCAAACATTTTATAGACCATATTGCCCAGGCATTTGATTAGATTTTTAGCTACATATATATCTATATCTTACAAGTACATATGTATACAAATATTTATATATTTGTGTCGTGCAATAGTTTACTAATAAACTTTCAGCTTTTACCTCTTTAATTATGCTGAGTTCATAAATTTGATCAACTTCTTTTCAGCTCTTCTCTTGCTGCTCAGCTATTTTAAATATGCTGTCCTTGGTCCTGGCATGGGCTCAATTCGTTATGTTTGCCTTTGTCTGATAAGGTAATCAGATTTTTTATTTTCATATTTTCCTTAAGCAAATATTTGCAGCGACTGTGCAATTAAAGCCTGTGCCGTGCGCAGTGCAAGGCGAGCGTTATTAAATAATAATAATTTTATTTATTTTATACTCTGCAATGCCATTCACCCGTATGACCTGCACGAGAGGAAGTTGTATACATGGGGGAAGGTAATGTAATATACACTATATTATAGATGAGTGTTCATTATACTTTATATGTATTTTTAAATAGCCTTTATAGTCTAGTTCTTCTGAGGAAGTCTGTGTTGCCTATATACTGTGCAAATTATTGCTATTCAATGCAGCATAAAACTCAATTAATAATATGGATAGCTGATTTGTATAGCCTAAGATCTACCTATAAGTAGCAAAAGTTCAGACCATCATTATATCAATCATTATCACAGAACTAATAACTTACAGAGTTAAAAAATATATTCTGGCTAGAAATCATTTATTTAATTCACTTTGAATAGTTCGTAAATATATTTATTTATTATTAATATATATTTTTGTTAGATATGTATGTGTATATACAACTTATTAAAGATATAAGACGATTGTCCACCTTATATCTAACTGATTAACCAAACAGCATTAAAGTAATACCCTGTAAATCTTGCTTTTAGCCACAATTATGTTATTCATTTACTGCTTCAGTTTTTCTGTCCGACCGTCCGTAATTCCGCCTCTCCGCTATTGAAGCTAGAGAACTGAAATAGGGAATCTATAAAATACTTGCATAAATCCTAACATTTTTTAGCCGAGGGTTCGCAGCGGAAGGTTGGCTGAAAGCATATTAAGATTTATTCGATATATTCACTAGATCATATAAACATAAAATGAACATAAAATTAATTATCAATTTTGAGCAAGTTCCCCAAAGTGGGATTTTTTTCCAAAAATCTATTTAATTATTTTTTGATTGGTAAAAAGTATTATTCAGTGCATAATACCTGACTGCAACGTTACCTTTTTTTTTTTTTTCATAAAATGAAATTTGATTTATCATATTTGTAAATGTTGTTGTTGACTTGTTAATATGTGTACTCAATATTGAATATGAAAATCTAAATAAATCCATGATCCAGTTTGCGTGGATCAATCTTAAATCTTCTTCTGTTAAGAGCGTGTTGTGCAGTAAGGTTTGTAGTAACATGTTTCAATGGAAGGGTATATTGACATTTTTCGCTCTGGATCTCTGATGGTATGTATGTGAAATCTTGCTGCAATTTCGTCTACTTCAAAGTGGCTTCAGTCCTCTTTGGTATATTGTAACTCTGCAACAATTTTCGCATAAATTACCCAGCTAAATTTCAGCTCATTGTTTATTAGTGATAACACCTGCTTGTTGACTTCAGATTTTTATCTGCCAAAAAAAAAAAAGAAAAAATATGAAGAACTAAAGAAGAGCACTTACAAAAGTTGTGCTCTTCAATTACTGAACGTTGTTTTCATACAGCACTTTAATGGAGCTTTTAAAAGTTGTGCTGTTTGCAGGCGCACAAAAGAAATGAAAAATGAATATAAATAAATAAATAAATATATGTGTGCATGCTTACATAAACAAATTGAGGCACATGCATGATATAAACAATTATATATATGTATATATATACATATATACATATATATATATGTTATTAAAAGCTGAAGATTTCTTCACGTAGATAATTTCGTATACAAATTTACATTTAAATGGGTATTAAATCGCACAGAAAATGCAATAAGAGATGCACGCATACACATACAATGACAGACAGAGAGAGAGAGAGAGTGAGAGAGGGAGAGGGAGAGTGAGCGCAACAGACGCTGCTCTGGCATATGCATGAGTCTCTCAATGTGTGTGCGTGTGTAGTAAGTATGTGTATGTGTATGTGTATGTGTGTGGCTGGGGCAAAAGATTAAACGCATGCTTTGCTGTGCATAATTGTTGCATAATGAAGTGAAGGATATGAAGGATATGCTGCCATGCACACACGCCTCACTGGATATTTATATGCTTTTTGAGTCTGACCTGGGTCCGAGTGCGGGCAGCTGCTGAAAACTGCTGGGCTGCAGTGCGGCTTTCGGCTGCTCGGGGTAATCCCCCAGCGACGTTAATTAAATTGCATTGCATATGCAAGTTGGTTGCATTTTAATTGAATCGGATTTAAGAATAATGCTCAAAGTCAGTAGCCGAATGATGCTCAGCTCCGAGTTGTTGTTATTGCTCATGTGGCTGCGTGTTTGTCCCTGGGGGCCGGCAGCAACTTTGGTCTGCCAGAACTACAACAGCAACGACCTTACGCATAATGCAGCTGAAGCAGTCGAAGCAGCTGAGGCAGCTGAGGCAGCCGTCCGCCCGGCATTAAGTTCATGAGCAAAGTTTTATGGATCGACTTCTGCTCGGAGACAATGGGCCAAGGCTTTGGCTGCTGCTGCTGCTGCTGCCTCTCAGTACTACATCTCTCTCCCTTTCTTTGCTGCTGTATATGTAAGTCCGGCAAAGTTTTTGGCTTGCTTCATCATTGCGCCGTTGAGAGTTTACCGCTGGGATCTTTGGGTTAGATGCTCCAAAAACCAATAATAATTTCCGCATTTCAGTTTTTTTTTTTATTATTATTTTTTGTTGGCGTTGCTGCAAATGCAACTGGGGAATAGCACAAGATTTAGTTAACCCAACACCGAGCCATCGAGCGGATGTTTTGCGGGGTTTCTGATAGTGAGACAAACAAATTGAATTGGCCACGCTGCTTTAACTCTCGAGCTGGGCCCCGGAGCTCTTCGGGTCTTGTTGACTATTGGATTTGGGCCAGGCTAATGTGGTTATGTAAGCAGCCACTGAGCAGTCGCTCGAGACTTGATTGCAAATGTAAATACTGTTTTAGCCAAAGGATTTCACTGCTTTAGCCATAGCTTTGATGGCTGCTGCTGTTGCTGCTGCAGAAGCTGCTTTAATGCAATTGCAATGCTCGCTTTTAAAGCATTCAATCGCATTATTTATTTACCATTGATGTAGCTTTTAATTTTATTATCGGACACACACACGTGCATACACAAACAATGCACACACACACACACATATTTGCCTGGGCGCATTAACGGTGGGTGGGTTTTAAATCGCAGTCAATTGACTGCCCCGCGGCCTAGGCACAATTTGCATTTTCAACTTGTAAACAAATCGAAAAGCAATTAAATTATTTAAATAAAAACAACAGTCAGGTAGCCAGCCGACATAATGAGAGTTCTGAATTATTAATTGTGAATCGCCACGCTCACACACACACACACACACACATGCATACTAAATAGAGATGGACTCACGATGTGCTTGAATATCACAAAAAAAAGCTAATGTAAATTTGTGAATTGAAATTGTGTGAGAATATTTTAAAATATTTACATAACAAATAAAGTATTTAAAATTCAAATGCAGGACATTTTTTACATATAAAAATTATTAATTATAATTTTTTTTTTAAATTTATTATTATGCGTATATTTGAAGCTCAACTAACTAGAGTTGGAGAATATTATGCAATTATATTAAATAACAAGTAAAATATTTATAATTTAAATACTTATTGTTGTTATTGTTATTAGTTATTTTTTTTTAATTATTTAATTTTAAATATATATTTAAGGCTCAACTTGTGTTAGATTCTGAAGTAAGTATTTAACAAATAATTAAAGTTTGAGAGTATTTTTTTTATATATTCTTAACAAATAAGGCACTTTTGGAATATATCAAAGATATTAATTATAATCAGATTTCGCAAATATCTTTTGATTGTTTCCTAATGTCTGAAATGTCGTTTACTCTCATTGTGTGAACAGACTTAGAGAGCAGACGATTGCGTCGGTTCTGCAACGAGGTCGTTCGGGATCAGACTTAAAAACTTTTTTTCGCTCCCGTTAAAAGTCTTTTGTATATGCCTTGGTTTGTATGCGACGGCTCTCTTCAATAAATACATGAAAAGCAAACGTGTATGGTATGTAGACTGAAGACTTTTACTTATCTCATCACTTAGTGAGCATCATTGTGCGAGCGTCAATCGTGCCACTCTCTTAAACGATGTTTATTAAAGAGCATCGCATGAACAGTTCGGCGCAAGACGCTCAACTACAAATAGAAACGAAAAGAACCGAAGGCTATTGCTCAAGCGAGAGTAAATGAGCTTGATTTTTGTTTCATTTCGCGAACAGAGCGTGAAAGTTTAATGTGTTGAAAATTATTTGCGAGCTACTTTTATAATATTTTTAGTTATTTCAAATTATTAATTATAATTTAATTATTAATCATTTAGAATATAAAATTAAATGTTAAGTTAAATTTTAAACATATTTTTTCAATAATAATATTATTCATTTAGAATTTAAAATTAAATGTTAAGTTACATTTTAAACATATTTTTCAATAATTTCATGAGGAATTTGAAAATCGAATATTTAGCAATAAAAAATTGTATATATTCAAAATCAAATCAAACTTCTTTTGAAATCTTGAGTTACGAATACCTAGCTCCATCTGCTGATTCTATAGACTATATCATTTGTTGCCCAAAGTTCCGAAATCATTTTGAATTAATAATATGACTCTAGACTGCATATCCCAATTATGTAAAGCTCTGCAATATCCGTGCGGGTTCTCCAATAGTGAATGTAATGCAACTTTTAAGCCAACGTGAGTGCATAAATATTCATGTGCGTAATTAGCGAATAATTAGTCCATATCCAAATGCAGCTAAAGCGTGTGGGCGTGTATGGATGAGCGAGAGTGTGGGCGATAGTGACCGCTGGCGGTTGCATTATATATTCTAATGCATATCATATATGTGTGTGTGTGTGCGTGTGTGTTGTGTGTGTGTGTGTGTCGTGTTCATTGCTCACTCTGCAATTATCCAACGCCTTGAGCTGCTGTCCATATCACTCATACGCCCAGTTGGGCAATCAATGTCGCTGCTTTGCTCAGTAAGCGCTGCACGAACGCACACACACGCGCAGATTGAGGCAGGCAGAGAGAGAGAGAGAGAGAGAGAGAGAGAGAGAGAGAGAGTGTGTGCGAGCGTGATAGATATATATATAATCCTTATCAATTGTATTACTTCCGGTCAATACTAAACACTGACATATCCTATTAATTTCATAAGCAATTGAGTGCAAAACTGTAAAGCGTAGAATGGAGCACGCAGCAGGACACACTGGACATGGGACGCAGAACGCAGGACGCCAGCAGGACAAGCTTGTGGCAGCTGAGTTCGCTGGGGCCGGTCTGGGGCTGGGCTGGGGCTGGACTTGGACAGCCTTACCGTGTACGTGACTCTTTTAGCCACGTTTGAGCGCACTTGCCAGGACATTGGCTGCCGAAGGACTCTCGCTGAAAAGGAAAGCTAAACAGCGAACGGCAAATACTTGCAAACCCAATCCAGCAAAATCGAAAATGGTACATTGTTCACGTGCCTGGCAATTTGGACGCCCGACACACTGGGTTCAGCCAATCGTGCCCCCGTTCCCCAGCCACCTCCCTCCCGGCCATATTGCTTCACTGATTGTACATTTCGCGAGATTACTGCAAACTCTCATTATTACAAACGGAAGCCCGGAAATGAAGTGGCTCACAGGATGGCAAGGATTTTGCAGCTATGTCCAACGGCCACGCCCCCTCCGTTCGCCCTTTCGCAGCGTCTCTCTCATATCAATAACTAAGCAAATTGTTTGGCCAACGCGCGTACAGACACATACTTTAAATTCCGCTGCTCCGCTCTGCTAATGTTGTTTTGGGAGAACTTTTTTAATCTGCCGCAACCGCCTCTGCTGCTGCTGTTGCTGCTGCTGCTGCTGCTGCTGTTGCTGCTGCTGCTGCTGACAGAACCAATTAAGCGCAACCAAATACACCCAGAAACAAGGTTGAAATTCCAACAATTTCGTTGCGCATCGCTTGGCCAAGCGTTTCATTTTGCTTTTGCACGCTGGCATTGGCCATGGCCCCCGTTTTTGGCTGTATCTCTTGCCAGTTTTCCAGCTTCCCAGTTGCCCACTTTTTTCGGGTTGCTCCTCAGCTGTCCGCAATCAGCGATGGCATGCCCCCACTGTATTGTGTGTGTGTATGTGTGTGTGTTTGTCCTGGTCAGGCCATGTTGTAAAACGTCAAAAGCGTTAAACGTAATTGAGCTGCGCGCTCAAATACAAATAAATAAATACCGTCGTCGTTCTACTGCCACTGCTGCTGCCACTGCTGCTGCTGCTGCCACATTGTCTGCTCGCTAGCTTGGCTGCTGTGTAAAGTTGAAATGTTATTTGAATTGTTGCAACAGCAGCAGCGGCAGCATCGGCAGCATCGGCTGCGGCAGCAGCGGCAGTGCCAGCTGTATAACAAACAACAATAACACAGCAGACGCGGCAGCTGGCCAAAAATTGGTATTTAATTTTCCAAGCCAAGCTGCAGTCCATGGGGAAACGAATCAGCCAAACGCAGCGCAATGCCAAACAGCTCAACATTTGCCCAGCAATTTTGCCACATTCCACAGAAATACACACACACACACATATAAATAAATATATATACAAGTATATATATATCTGTGCCTTTTTTTTTGTGTTGCCTCCTGCTCTCATCAGCTTAGTCAAGGCGAAGCGTTGGCCAATTTTTGCCACACGCACTCGCATTGTCTGTGTCTGTGTCTGTGTCGGTGCCTGGTTTAACGTGCTTTTCATTTAATTTGCCCAATTGCAACACTTTATACATATATATTTGCTGTAAGGTTTTTTTGTTGGCTCTTTGGGCTTGGTTGTGCCCTGGCCTAATCAGTTATGCAAATAACTCATGCATTTTCGATTAGACAGCACTTAATCAAGCTACCGAACCGAACCTCTAACGAAACTTTCATTGCATATCTTTTGAGTATGGCAATGCAATTTTCTGGCTCTGCTCGCATTTTGTGGCTGACAAATAACAATAAAGCTGGCCACAGCAGCAGCAACAGCAGCAGCTGGAATCAACAGCAGCAACAACAACGAGTTGTCTCTGCTGGGCGTATTTAAGTGGAAAATAATGCATAAATTACGCCTCAAGGCACTTGAATGTCTGCAGTCGCTTCGAGTTTAGCATAACTTATCGCATATCCTATTTAGATGACAACACATTTAAGCACACACACACACACACACACACACACACTGCTTATTTAATTAAATATAAATCGCTGAGCTGGTGCACATAAATTTAAACTCAACTAAACGGAAGGAAAACTCTTAGCTGCAGACAAGTCAAATATTAAATACACTTTGCCACATCAAATGAAGCGAATCAAACCTGCTCATTAGACAATTATAAAAATGTATTTCAATATGAGTAACAATTGTTTTGTACATTAACATCTTGTGTGTAAAAATATATAGTTTATATAAAAGCTCTTTTAGCATTATTTAATTTGGAATATATTTTAAATAAAAAACTTAATTTTTGGCAAAAAAAATAATAATAATAATAAAAAATAAAAATTAAATAAAAAGTTAAATAAAAAAAACAAAATAATTAAATAAATAATAATAAAATAGAATAAAATAAGAAAATAAATCTGTAAAATAAAATAAATAAAATTAATTTAACATTTAAGGAGGGGGAAAAAATATTTATATATAAATATATTAAAAAAAAAAAATAAATAAATAAAAAAAAAATAAAAAAAATAAAAAAATTAAATGGGTAAAATAATACTTATTTATTTTAAACATAATAAAATTAATATTAAACACAAATGTATTTTTTTTAACAATAACTTTAGCAATTAGTTTTGAGATAATATTTAAAGAGCCTTAATACATACAAAATTTAAAGAAAAAAAAAAAAAAAAGAAGAACAATAAAAAAGTTAAATGTTCATGGTAAAATTATACTTATTTATTAACAAAAAAATAATAAAATGACTATTAAACAAAAATAAATATTTTTTTAACAATACTATTTTTAGTAATATATACTAAATCTTAAAAAAAAAAAATCTTAAAAAAAAAAAAAAAAAAAAAAATATAAAATAAAAAAATATAAAAAAAAAAAAAAAAAAAAAAAAAAAAAAAAAAAAAAAAAAATATTTATTCTTTCTTCATTTTTTTTCATTTTTTTTTAAAATTGGAAAAAAAAAATAAATTTATTAAAATATTAATAATAATAATGAGATATAATACATATAATTTAATATATATTTAGCCTACAAAAATCTATATCCATAGCATCAAATTATAATTAATACACATATTGCAGCAAATTGTTCTTTTAGCGAAACTTAATCAATTTATTTACTCTTAACTCTTGTAAAGCTACTCAGGATTACGAATCAATATCAATTTCTGTCGCATGTTGAATATCAAAGTCAATAGAGCTTGTTGAAAGATCAAACAAAGGAAGCTGGCGCTGCCCTTTGTTGTGAGGCATGCGAATTCATTGCGTTGCAAATAAATAAAAGAGACGCCATGCCGCATGCCACGCCATGCTTACCCCCAATTCACACACACACACACACACACACACATTCACACTCTCTATTGTATACAAGCTCACACACAATATATTTAGCAATTAATCATTGCGTTAAGGCAGCTGGAAATCAGATTGTTTACTTGCATTACGTTCACGTGGCATATGCGCAATGTCAAATAAATTACAATTTTGAGGCTGTCGAGTGGCGTCTAATGAGCAGCAGGTCCTGAAGTCCTGGCACCTGTAGCTAAGCTGCAGCGAAAAGCTAATCCTTTGTCAAATGCCTCACATATTTTGCAGCGATTGTTCAAATCCAAAGCTGTCGATGCTGAATATATATATAGAGTTGTAACATTGTATATATATGTATATGCTTTGTAGATATAAATTCATTATTTATGCTGCATAATCAATCAATATGCTGCTTGATTTTATTATTTCTTTATTTTCATTTGTTCACCATGATTGCTGACGTCTCGTTCGCATTTTCGCTATTCGGTCTCTGAATGGCGCGTTGCTGTCGCAGGTCCTTTTGGTCCTTTCGCCCCCGCTGCCGCCCAGTGGCTCCTGCCGCATTCTTGGCCTTCGCTACTCGCGCTCTGTAATTCGCGTTAGTCGCTCCAGCAATTTATATCAATACAGATCCAATCGCGTGTCCTTCGCACACCCCACTACTATTCCGGCGTACTCGCCCTCGCTCTCTCTCTCTAAGTGTACGTGCGGGTGTGCGAATGTATGTGTGTGTGTGTGTGCTGATTTGATGTTGTTTTTTTTTTTCGTTTTGTCTTTGATTGAGCTTGTTATGTACAGCCCCCACCAACAATTTACCATCCCCATTGTATTTGTCTATCTAACTGCAGTGATGCCGTCGCTGTTGCCATCAGTCATGGTCGCGCCACGCCCTCCGTTCACCTCACTCTGCCGCTGCGTCGCCCATCATCTTCATTGAAGTCACTCAAAAGGTTTTCTCTCTCTTTCTACATACATATATATATACATTTATATATGTATAGTATATATATATATATAAATTGGATGGAATTGGGATTTTAGCATTTGATTCGCTGCGTACTTGAGGCACATGCCTAACTGGCGTTGCGCTATATTTAAATGTCACACGTTCTCTGCCCCTAGGTGGCGCTTTAAAGAGCTCGCCCCCAAACGACCAACCCACGCCCAACTTCACTCGACTTTGACTGTCAATATTTGTTATTGATTTAGTCATAATAACATTCCCAGTGCGTCGATAAATTTGAAATAACGCATTTACCTTCCGGCCAGTCAGCCACTGGGATTGGGCTGGCGGTTAAGTGGTTGGTTGGTGGGTGGGTGAGTTGGTTCGCAATTGGGTGCGCCCGCGCTATTAAATCTCGTCAAAAAGTTACAGCCTGTGGGCGTGGCAGCCCATTGATGGAGCACAAGTCAACAATAGTAAATGCACATTAGTGATATAATTATTACAGCCATTCTAATGGCACTTGTCAAGTTGAGAGGCCAAAGATACACATGTGTGTGTAGGTGTGTGTGTGTGTGTGTGTGAGTGTGTGTGTGTGTGCACATGTGTCACATGACAAGCCAACTTTTAATAGGACTGGCAACTGTTTGCCAAGTGAACTAGCTTAGGCACAAATCCTTTCAAAATGCTTTGGCATACTTTGCGTTGAAACTCTCACAATTCCCCAAGGATATCCATAGAAAGTCCTCGAAGAATTGTGAAAGTCAGTTGCTTATTCGACACAACTCCGAAAACGACTTACTTCTCTGATGAAAGCACTTGCTTGAACATAAAGTTCAGAGAGTCGACCAAAAATTTTATCATTTAATTTTTTTTCTTTTTTTTTTTGTGAGAAGAGTTTAGAACTAGCTGAATAATCAAATGATTTTTAAAACGTAGTCTAAGCTCTAGAGTTATGATAGAAAAGGCTAAAATGAGATGAGAACGGAAGAAAAGATAGTTGAGAGCAGCAAAACTTAAGTTAGAGCTCTAAATGTATGTCCTCATGTCCTCTTAATCTGTGACTCTTTAACTATATCCTAAGTATTCCAATTTTTATTCCTGAATTAAGCTTTAATAAATTACCAGAAAATACAAAAAAAAAAAATAAATAAATAAAATAAAATAAAATAAAATTTCTATATATTTATTGTTTATATATGGAAATTTTATATACTTTCTTTTTCTTTTTCTTTTTTTATCATATTTTATATTTCGTCGTCAACGTTTCATTGCGGAACTAGTTCCTCTGGCAGTACCTTTCGTAATGCTCAGCCGACCCTAAATCGACCAAAAAGCTTAGTTGTATGTATTTTCCCGGAACTTTGTGTGCTATGTGCCTGAGCTGATGCGATGTGATGCGTTGTGATGTAACGATGTCGCGGTAACTTTTAATCGGCTCTGCGTCGCACAGTCGCTCATCAGAGACAGCGTAAGCAACAGCTTCTGGTTCAGCTGCCAATTCCGGTCTGTAGATGGCGCTACAAATACACACACAGAGAGACAGAGCTAGGGAGAGAGAGCGAGAGTGAGAGCGCGTGTTAGAGGCGTGCCGTTGCCAAATCCTCAACAGAGCCTTCGTTTGGCTGTCATCAGACTACGTCAAACTGAACTTAACATTTGCATACGCTCATCAGTCAGCAGACGAGAGCGTCGTGCACATGTTCCTGCACTTGCACAGCTCTGGCTGGCTCCTCCTCCTGCTGCTGCTTCCTGCGCACATTCGTCTTGTAAACATGAAGTTAAGAGCCATTAATTTACCCACCCAACGCCCGTTGCTCACATTCTACCAGGTACATTTGCATTGTGTTAAAATCACTTTGGTCCTCGTATTAGTGACTCGCACGTAGAACAGCCTCGTTGCCTCACTCTCTCTCTCCACCTCTCACACTCTCACTCTCTTCCACTCTGTCTGTGTCACCCTCGCCCATTCCATTTCCAGTTTTCCCAACACGTTCATTGCAAATTTTTTAGCTGCCTCAACATTTACGAAAAGTTTTCTTCCCTTTGATTTCTGCCTTTTACGGAGCTCACAGCTCGAAAAATGCTTAAGTGAATTTCAACATGTGCCGCTTACGCATAAACCACCCAAACACCATCCAACCAGCCAAACACCCAACCACTCAAGCTGTCTAGCATTCGGTAAATGAAAGTGATTTACGCAATGCTGCGCAACTTTTAATTTAATTTTACTTTGATGCGATTATTTCTCGCTTACTCAATAATTGCTGTACTACGTGGCGTATACGCAATCTGCAATATAATATCGATGCTTATTAGTGCCATGGTCCCTAAAAGGCTGTCGTCTGTTGTTTACAAAAAACTTAAGGACACACCTGGGCGATTGGTCTGCCAGTTGCCAGTTGCCAGTTGCCTGTCGTCTGTCATTTTATTGCTGCTGCTGCTGCTGCTGGTGTTGGGTTCTTGGCTCTGTCTCAAGAGGCAGCCCAATGTTGATCCCTATTAGTAGCACAAACAAGTTGAACGGCTAGCCAGCCCAATCCTTAGCGCAATCCATGGATATGTACAGATGTTATCTGCTTGCCTGTAAGTCCTCTGGCTCAGCCGGGACGCACACACACGCACACAAGCACACACAGAGGCTGGCCGAATGCAACCAGTGCGAGACAGTGTCCTTCCAATTGTCCATTCGGCTTAACCGCAAATCCTTTTTAACATATAAAAAGTAACGTTTTGTGGCCATTCCAGCGTCCCGCCTTTTCAGTGCGTGTGTGTGTGTGCGAGTGTGTGCCTGTGCGAGTGTGTGTATTCCCATTGTTGTTGTCAACACCATTTTATACTTGCCATTGCGTAGGATGTCGACGACGCTGGCCACATTCCCTTGGCTTAACTGCAATGTCCTGTAGATATGTGTGTGTGTGCCCGGTGCGTTGTGTTCAATTGAATTTGCGATATGTGAATATTTAAGCACTGTGCTGGGACAGCAGCCCTAGTCTGTCCCAGCAGCAGCACCAATACCCAACCACTAGCCCACGCCTGTTTATCCTTGTTACGGCTCCTACGGCTGCTTGTAGTTTGTTGTATCCACATAACTATCATTGCTATTGTGTCGCAGCCGCAACGGGGGGCCGGGCGTGTGTGGCAACGTGTGCGATTGAATTTTTATTGCATGATAAAAGCAAACGCCAGAAGTCGACCAGGTGAGTTAAGCGGCCAGACGAATAGACCAGCTGAGGCGTGGCACCTGCAAACATTGTAAACATTGCAAAATATTTGCCATGAAGATTTTTACTAACCACTGGAAAGTTTATTGATTCCTCGATGCCTTGCTTTACATACGGCACAATGCCGGACGCTGTCTCAACTGATGGCATTTGCCAAATGGACACACGTAACGAGACAGTCACGATTGAGACAGAGATAGTAAGCTGTTCAGCTGGTAGACAAAGATAGATAGATTGCGACAAAGATGGGAGCAGCAGCAGCACAACAGTCGGAGATTTACTCAGCTGCTGCGGTTAAAGCTGACAAAATAAATATTCGTTGATATATGTATATAAATGTATGTATATTTTGCTTTACATTGAAGGTGACACACAGGTATTTACCCATCTTCACAGCTTGAGAATTTATGGTAAAATATATCTTGCATATATATTTATCTATTTTTGGTAATCTCTTAAAACAACATTAGAAATCATATTTGAGAAATGTTCTGAAGCGAAATTGTGGAGTAGTGAATGCGGAGTTGTTGGCTGGAATTTGAAGTGAA
Source organism: Drosophila buzzatii (assembly GCA_035045845.1). Taxonomy (NCBI): domain Eukaryota; kingdom Metazoa; phylum Arthropoda; class Insecta; order Diptera; family Drosophilidae; genus Drosophila; species Drosophila buzzatii. The sequence goes on from JAWNOS010000180.1 coordinate 1,099,566, forward strand.
TGCAGCTGAGATGAAATGTAAAAGTTTATTATATATATTTTAGAAATAAATTTTAATATATTTGATTAATAAAATATATTTTAAAAAAATTTGTATATATTAAATGTTTATAAAATATTTAATATACTATAATTCGAGCAACTCAGACTAGTTGACTGATTAAATTGCTCTCTGTCTGCTTTATTCACTGACTTCTTGCTGGCCAAGAGACGATTTAACTAATTGACAGAGTGTTAGACTGATTGACTTAACTGACTATTATAATGACAGAATATCTGGCTAATTAATTGACTGTCTGACCAGCTTGCCTCTTGCAGACTGATTGAACTTATTATTCTTTAATTGCATTAGAAGCTGCATCGAAATACAAAAAGAGTTTAAGCTGAAATTGTACGATAATAAATATGAAAAAATATTTATATATTAAATTTCAAATCAGCAAACGAATTTGATTATATAAAAAAATGTATTTATTATATTTGCATTTTTTTTTAAAGAAAAATAGCTTAAAATATACCTAACTATTGGCAAATGTAAGTCAACAATTTAACTTAAATTTAAAGACCAACAAATCGTCAACTGCATATAATAATTTAAGACAATTTAAGCGATTTCTCTAAATTATTTATTAAAAAACAAAAGCATACAAAATGTGAACACGTGCGACCCTTGTCAAAAGGTTTCAAGATTGTCTTAAGTAGCACAAGAGAAAGCACAATTCACAACTTTGAAAAGGTTAAATGCTTTTGAGATAGATGTATATACATATATATATTACATACATATGAGTATTAATATGAACAAAAAAAAAGTATTAAAATTATTACATTGTTTTTGTTTTTTTTTTTTTTAATTATTATTTATAGCATCAATGAAATTGAAAAAGAATGTTAATCAAAACAAAAAAATAACAGAAAAAATTTTTAACTTTAATTTTAATTTTAATTTTAATTTTAATTATTAATTAATTAATTTTAATTTAATTTTAAATATTTTTTCTCTTATATTTATGTTTTTGCTTTAATTATTTATTTATTTTATTTTTATTATTAATATTTTTAAAATTATACCATTGTTTTTTTTTTAATAAACAAAATTTTATATTATTATATACCTAAATATATTATTGCGAAAAGCTCAAGAATTTATGCAACATATATTAGCCTAATAAATATTATAGTTAAATACATATAAATAAAAGATAGAAAATTAGAAATCCTGCACTCTACTCACTTGTAATAAATTACATCACAAATTATTTTGGATTACTTATTTATGTTGTTCTGTACATCGGTTCGCTTTGGGTTGCTACAAAATTGAGCCAAGCCATGTCGATTCGAACGAAAACTTTTTAGAAAATTGAACAGAATTTACAGCACATCCACTAAAATTGAGGAATGAGATGAGTGGCAAGAATGGGCGAACGCCCGCATGACCAAAAAGGACATTTGAGCCAAGAGCCAGGCGCAGCGACTGTTTATGTTTACGTTTATGTTTATGCGTGGATGTCTGCGTGCGTGCGTATGTGCGTGTGTATTTGGGGTTTTACTGTCTGTGATTTGATGTTTACAAAAAGCAAAGGATGCGGCAGGGACATCAACACAAGGCGCTGCCTCTTAAAGTGCAGCAGTGCGCGAGTGATCGCAAAGGATGAAGGACGACGCGTCAAGCTAGCAGCAGCAGCAGCAGCTAGCAGCAGCAGCAGCAAGTGATTTCAATAAATTTGATGGCTTTCCATTTGCAACCCAAACTCAATCGTCTATTCGCAGTAAAAAATTTCGAATTACGCTGAGCGATAGAGAGCGCAAGAAAGAGAGGGAGACAGAAGTTTGGAGAGACTGTAAGAGTGAGACAGATTGCTGCCTTGCTCAAATGACTAATACAAGCAAAGTTATTGACATGGCAGTGGGTTTAGCTTTTTGCCTCAACGAGGGTAACACTGCGCTCTTGTAGTTGCCACCCATATACACACACCCACACACACACACACACACACACACACACACACACACACACACGCACACTCACACGCATAAGAAGTATGTCCCAATTCGGGCTGCGTATAACTTCAAAATGACTGCTTTATGTAAATCCCACGGATAACGTTTTGCAAATTGAATTTTTAGCATTCTATTTTATTTATTTTTCACTTCGCTCTTTTTTTTTCGGTGCTTGGCTGGCTTGGCTGTCAACCAGCCAGAAGAGAAGGAGAAAGACGCCGCACTAATATGGCCTGAGTCCTATCGGACGATGGCATCCGCATCCGCATTCGCATTCGCATTTGCTTCTATCGCGACTCAGTTCTTGCTCACCATTTAACAGCCAGCTCATAGATACTCTGGGCCCCCTTCCGATTCTAGTTGCATGACAGTTAAGCCGGTCCCGGATAAGCAACGACTGTGGCAGCGACAGCACCGACAGCAGCGACAGCGGACCGATAGCGCAACTCGAACTGAAAGCCAACTGTCAGACATTGATATTAGCATTTAGGCATAGATATGCTGGGTTATATGGGCAGTCACCGCTTCGCCCGCCCTCAACCGCAAACTGTTCAGTAGTGAGTTGTCCGGACAGATACCTAATTGTTTTATCCCGCCCGCTCCGCCAGCTTCTGGGCTCGACCTGTCAGCAGCAATGCACAGGTTTTCCATATATTGAAAACAAATTGATGTGCTGCTGATATGTGTCATGTTTTTTCTCAGCAATTCGTGGAATTTTCGCACATGGCTCAGACGTTCAAGCTGCATTAAACTCAATTAGCAAAAAGTCTTAGCTATGCACATTATTTTTTTTATTTTTATTTTGAGTCAATTAAAATTTTTGAGGTATTTAAAGAATAAGAAATATTTATTTAAATATTTTAAAAATATTTATATATAAATATATATATTTTTTTTCTTAATTGTTTGACTTTGAATGGATTCCTGCAGCTTGCACAGTCAGTGCTGTATTTTCTAGTTCATTTCTGTCTACAGCAGTCCAAGTTCCATTCACATTCCATTTGCATTATTTAAAGCATGCAAACTCTCACCTCCATTGTCCACGCGTAACTCTCATCTCATCTCATTTACTGGTAGAAAAATGTTTTCAGCTTTTCAACCTTTAGCTATGCACAGATAATCAATTAGTCAATCAGCTCATCAGCCATGTTAAACTCTTTTTGGTTATTTAACTTGATTGATTGCATAGAATATTTACAGCTCTTTAATGATGGAACTATTCAGAAGCGAGCTGCAGTAATTTGTTTCTGCTCTTTTTTACTGTATAGCTCGTTGGCTTCCTTATCTTGCACCTATTTAATATCCGTGCACAAATTCGATTAATTAATTTATTTCTACGGCTTACTCGTTCAATTACTCAAATAATTGCTTCCGGCCATTGTCTTTGCTATTTAACAACGAGCAGCAATTAATATTATTATATTATCTCATTTTCCGTCACGCGAAATATTTATTCACATTTAAAATTCTTTCAATGTACCGAGCAGCAAAAATGTATGCAGCTGCTGATCGAATTAAGGATACCCTGTAGCTGTCAATTGATTAGAATTGCAATTTTGGTTTATTATTATATTGCTAGAATAGCTCTATATACATATTTGATTACTATAGTTATTTAGTTTCCTTAATATACTTTTAGTCAATCATTTCCTTTCTCCTCTATTACGCAGCTGGGTATTTAACATTATTGATGAATATTCGCTGCAGTGGCCATAAATGCAATGCAAAACAATTGTTTTTTATTGTTTTTTATGCGTTCTTCTTTTGATTGAAAAAATCATCTCAATAAATGCCATAGTTAATTATATAAAAATATAATTGTTATCAATTAAATTGTCTGCAAACTAATTATATTTTAATCATTGTCAAAATGAAATAAAATAAAATTCATGTATTTTTATGCATATTCATGAAATGCCACAAACACATCAACTGCATGTCCTAGATGTCATTTCAAGAAAAACATTTTACTGAAATGCAGCTAAAATGCTTTACTCTGCTCTTTTGCTGTGCGACTACTATGATTTTTCAAATGAAGTGTGTCAAAGGTGTTAAATCAATCAATTGTGTTTTATGATTAACATTTATTTTTGTCTGTCAATGTGTTTGTCTTTTGAGTATAAAGCTTTCTTTTATTATGCATTTTTAATAGCTTCTGTATTTAATAAAAATATGAATTTTAGAGTTGGACAGAATTTTTATGATTTATAAAAGATTAATCAGTTCATATTTTTGTATTTATTTATTTATTATTTAATTCAATTAAAATATATATATAAAGAGTAGCTTATACTCATAGCGCTGAAATTAAAAAAATATATTAATATAAAAAATATATATATTTCATTAAATTAAATATAATTATATAAACATATTTTATAGCTATATAATATATATAATAAATATATTATATATTATATATATAAATATAGTCTACGTAAGGATGGGAATATTATCAGAAAGTCAAACTCATTAAATTGTTCAAATCTCAGACTAACAACTTCTACAAGTATAAGCTCAAATGAATATAAATGCATATGATTTTTAATATATATACTGAGCTCAGCATTCGAACTGTAAGTTATTCAAAATGCCATAAATTCGATTTGCCATATTATTTTTATTTATTTCCCATGTCCAGCGGCATTTGTATTTGTAAGGCATTTATTTTCTATAAATACTGTATGAGATATTTAGATATGTGAATTGTTAAGAATTAATTTAATTTTTCATTTTAATTTAATATATTTAAACTTGCTAAGCAGGGCACAGGCAATACCTTTAAACAAAGCCAAATGACTCTGAATAATTTATTACATTAAATTTGGAATATTTAAACAAAAATCAACTCATCATATATAATTTTTATTTATATTCTATTTTTATATTTTTACTTATATATTATATTATTTAATTAACCAAGTTGACCATTCCAAATGCAGCTGCTCAAATTAAATATTCAATTTCTTATTCATTTGTATGCAATGCAATGGCAATGCATTAGCTCATGAATATATGCGTGTTAAGCTCTAAATGATATCAATTAGTTGGCATAAAAATTAATTAAATATTTTAACTAGACGCAGCACATTAGAAGATTACACAACACAAATCGAGTTAACAGATTAAAGTTAATTTCCGTATATTTAAATGACTTTAAATATGACGGACTTTCAATGACTGTTCAAATGAAATGTATAAATAAATTTAAGGATTTTTTTTGTGTGGTTTTTTCTTTTGTGCGTGGTTTTTTATTTTTTTTGGTTTTTTTTTTTTTTTTAAGTTGAACATTTCTTTGGTGAATTCGCCTTTCGCTTCGGTAGCAAATTCATTGTTAGTTGACTAATTAAATATTTTTCACTCTCTACCTAGCAACTGAGTGGCCTTTTGTTGCTGTTGTTGTTGTTGTTGAAAGTGGTATCATTATCTTTGTTATTCTCATTGCGGGTCATTTGATTTCGTTGCTCATTATGATTGCCATTATCATTATCATTGTGTATTTGTTGTTGTTGTTGTCGTTGCTGTTGGTGCTTTTTTATTGGCGTCTTGTCATTTGGCATTCGACTAATGAGTTTTGTGATTTCTCATTTATTCATTGAATTTTTTAATTAGTCTCACATTGCTTTTTATGTGAACCAAATTGATGTAGGGCCATTGTTGTTGTTGTTGTTGTTGCTGATGCTGTTGCTGTTGCTGTTGCTGCTGACGGGATAAATGTTGTAATTGAAAAATAAATGAGGCAATCAACTTTCCCGACCTGTCATGTAGCGAATATTTTAGCTATTGACCTCGCACAGCGCTGCAGCTACAGAACGGGAGTTAGCTCCATTGTTGCCACGCCATCCCATCCTGCAGCACCTCTGTGGCCAACACATCAAAATTACAATGTTGTGGCAGCCGCTGTCGCCGTTGCTGCTGTCGCCCCTGCTCCCCTCCCATCTCTACCACCCCCTTTTTGTTCAGCCCCTGCACCCTGCCCGAAAGGTAATTATGGTCCTGTGCCAGAGTGGTTGACTGGTTGGACTGGTTCTGGTCCTGGCCATGTCCTGCCTGGGTCGATGCCTTCATTTTGCATGTTGCTGAGCTTTTTTGATTGTAATTGTTGTCGATTGTCATTACAGTTGCTGCCGCCTGCGCGCTTTGCTGCCTGATTGTTGTGGTGGATTTTTGTTGCCTGATTTTCGCTTTGGCCACTTGCACTCTGCCTTCCCCTTCCCCATCCCACTATCCCTCCCCACCTAAGTCCCTTCAGTTGGCATTGTTGTGCGCTCGCCTGTTTTGTTGCGGCCTTGTTACGCGGTTTGTTTGTTGGCTGCATCGCATTGCCGCGGCTGTCAACACAATTGTTGAGCCTCGTCTCTCTACCTTCCTCCTACCCTCTCTCACTCTCTGTCGCTGTCTCTCTTTTACTGCCGGCAACCGCAGCAGCAGCTGCAGCATTAAAAATTTCAGCCAGATTTGGCAAAATTAACGCGAATTGAGTTGTAAGCTTTAGTTCCGGCTCAGATACATTTCATTTATATGTATAGATGGCAGCCATAGGCAGACGTGCTTGCCTAGTTTGCCCGCCAGATGGCGCTAGACAAGTTTAGCAGCATATGATTAGTGCGCTGCGGAGCTGAGCAGCTCAATGAGCAAGCTTTGGCAGTGAGTATAGAAAGAAATTTGATAAAAATAGAAATCAAGGACAAAATGTGGAATATGAGTGCAAAATTGTATAATGAGCAGAACTTGCCTGGGCATGGTTAGAGTTTTGAGACTTTTTCTCATATATGTAAATATTTGTAATAATCCAAGAGCTAAATATTAGATTACTCAAAGCAAGCTTGATTGACTAAAATATATCCTACATGGTACATGAAACTGTTGTTCATTTTAATTCCTTTTCCATATTCAAAATAAAAAATAAATAAATAAAATCTCTAATCATATTCAGAATTTATCTCACATGCTCTTTTATATGCTCTTTTATATGTCACACATGAAATAATTCAAATAGGAATTAAATATAAAAGCAAGCAAAGGCCAGATATATTCTATATGCTTGATGAAATTGTTTCGGCATGTAACTAATACATATTCAAAATAAAATAAAAGTTGACTGAATTTTTCTCATATATTCTCCACATATAATAAGCAAGCATAGCTCACAAAGAGATTCTTTTATATGCTACACAAAACTGTTTCAGCAGGAAGCTAAAACAACTCAACTCTTCTCCTCTTCTTCTTTTCTTCTCTTTCACATTAACACAGCTTTACTTCTTTCGTCACTCACGCAGCACAACTTAGGGTATCTGCCAGTCGACTACTTTGCACTTCAATTTCCGCTCGTACTGCATAATTTGGCCATAAAACTCAGCTTTAGGATATTGGAAAAATTTGCAACTCTTTCATTATTTATTGGCCAATAGGCAGTTGGGTAAACGTTTACGTTTGTCAACTTGCTTTTAACAGATTTTCCGATAGATTTGTAGGCGTGTTTCCAGCCACCTCCCTCTCCTGCGACACTTCCGCAACCAGCCAGCAAGTAGAAGCCCAGCTATCAGCAGCAAAGTTCGCACTTGGGCGGGCGCAAAGATTTTGAGAATTTTGAGCACGTTTGCGACGTTCAAAAGAGATTAAAAGCGTATAATTGTCGCCTTAGCAGCAGCGGAGGCCAACAACGAGGCGAAAGCATTGTGAAGTTGTGCGAAGTTTTACGGGCGTTGTTTTTGGCCATGGCCTTCTTTTCTTATGCTTCCACTTCTTCTTCTTCTTCTTGTATATTTTCTTTTTTTTTCTGGTTGGCTGTCGGGCATGATTTAGGCAAAGAGCGTTCACGGAGGCCTTCACTTGGGCCCGGAGCGAGCAAATTTAATTTCCGTGACAGAAATAAGTTTTGCGCTCAAATGCACAGCAGCCCAGGCCACGCCCCCAGCCTCGCTCCACCTCCATGCCGTTTCTATGCGTGTGCGAACACGGCACAAGTTGCTGCAGCTTGACTTTTATTAAAAGCTCATTAAGCCAGCGCCAAAGTTTGGGCCGCGCTTAGCACAAAGATTGCAAATGCTCGGGCAGCGGCTAACATCGCCATCGCCATCGACTCTGAGCAGCTGCGTTTGTCAATCGCCGAACGTTAGATACTTAAATAAATCCATGCCATTACGATTTCTCAACCAGCAGCCCAGTTCGTCATCATTACGCGCAGTAACAGTCTGCTCTGTGGTGACATCATCATTATGGTGTGGCCCTTGCCCTAACCCTCCACACTCTCTCTCTCTCTCTCAGAAAAACTTTTGGCTAAGAGCTCACCTTGACGCCCCGACGTGACGTGACATGACGGCAACCCGAAAAGTAGCAGCCAATTTTTCAAAACGCTTTCGGTCCGAGCAAAAGTAAGAAAAATTGTGCGGTCCAAGCAAAAAATATTTCACTTGCCCGTGTTCTGGGCCATGTCCTTGAGAGAGCTGAGGGGGATGAGGAGGAGGCGGCGGCTGCTGCTGGGGGCTAGCAGCGGATGCTGCCTTTGTTAGTTACCTTTTGAGTCTTTGGTTAAATCAAAATGGCAGCGCTGCTGCTGCTGCTGCTGCTGCTGCTCAAGTGATTTACTTGCCAACGACTCTTTTAGCCGTCTTACTTGGCATTCAGGACCAGGCCGGTGTTAGCTGCTGCCCTGCACTTGGCAGCACCTCGGCATCACTTTGGCTATGGCTTTAGCCCACTTTGTGGTCAGCGTTCGTGCGCAAAAATTTGCAACGCAGCGCCGCAGCACATGTGGCACCCGAGCGCCTACCCAGTGGCCCAAGTGGCGTGCGCCCACAAATTAACTTGCGAAAAAAGCTCATAATAAAGACATGGTCAGCACAAAAGTGAGCGGAGCGTGGGGGAGTGGGAGCTAAGGAGAGCAGGAGCAGTTAGCCAAAACCCTTGAGGCTCTCGCATTATCATTATGACCGAGTTATTTGTAACCTTTTTTTCTTTCATTTTTTTTTTGCTGCTAATTCCATTTAAAGTTTGCCAAACCCAAACATCAATCTGTGGCAGGTGGGCGTGGCCAAGGCTGCTGGCTCCTCATGGAGTCCTGTAGGAAGTGTCAGGCAGTTTGAAGAACAAGATTGTGACTCATTAAATTACATTGCAAATGTCATTGTAAAGTAAGTCAAATGAAGCTGAGGGGGCAGCAGCACGAGCAGCAGCAGCGAGCAGGAGCAGCAGCAGCAGCAGTCGAGCTCACAGGATGTCAGAGAGGCTCTGCTCTGTTGCGTATAAGGAACATTCATTTATTTATATATTACTTTGAATGCCAGCCGAGCAGTACTCCGCTGCTCACACCTCAACCACGACTGCTCTCTGGCAGCAATTTAAAATGATAATTTACACAAATGCGCTTAAATAAATAAAACGCACCGAAAGCGGCAAACGGACGAGGTGGGCGTGTCGAGCGGCTTGTGACGCACATTTTGTCAACCCCCAGCCCGTCACCCCCATCCCGCTCATGCCAGCCCCAGCCAAGAGCATACACCGCGCACAATTCTGGCTAAAAAGTTGGCTCTGTTAGGTGTCGGCTACAATTGTCCTTAAATCACGCGTAATGAAGTTGTCGCTGCTGTTGCTCCTTTGCCAGCGACTGCTCCTGGCTTCATGTCCTTGTCTGAGTGTCTGTTTGTCTTGCTGTTTCTTATTGTTTTTGCATTTTATCGTTGCGCATTTATTTTTGCATTTCAATGTTCTGGTACAGGCAATAAGCGAGCCCATTAGACAACCAGTCCAGGCACATGGCCAGCCATGAAGGCCAGTTCCCAGCTACCATTCAGAAAATCGCTACCAGGAAATCCCCAACCCATCCCCATCCACTTGCTGCCAGCCCAGTTCCAGCTAGTCCGCTGCAGTGCAGCGTAAACGATTCTGCGAAATTGAAACTTGAGCGGAAAGCAATTGTAAGGTGTTCCAAATTTATGGCTTGTATCCAATTGCTTTGAATTATATTATGTGGACGATGGCGTACGTAATGGAAAACCTGTTAAGTTAAAGATTAAATAATGTATTTAGAAATGTATTAAATATGTATATTTTTATATGAATGCTCTACCTGTGGACAATAGATATTATTTCCTTATTAGAATGTGCTCTCTGTGTTGATCCCAAAGTGCCTAGATCTGGAAAGAATAAGCTACTATAATAATAAGCTACTTGATGCTCCCATAACAATTGAACAACTATTTTCTTTTTCAATATAAATTTAACTTTCCGATCAATAGTTAAATGTGCAGATACTTTGCATGCTCTACAGAACTTTTTTCATTCATTCTGAAGGCATGATGGCAGGACCTCAAAGTAAAATGTACCATTCAATATTTTTAAAGACAGTTCAACTAAACGAATAACTTGATACGCTTATCAGCATAATCCACAGTCCAAAAACATACTTAAAAGAGCTCAACTTGAGCAGCTGCCAAGCATCACACTTCCCTTACCTAAACCAAACTCTTTCAACTCACTCCAATTGTAATTATTCCGCTCACGACCTTTCTCACACTTTTTTTGTACAATTCTTTTGAATTTAATTTCATCTACTCTGATGCTGCATCATACAGAAGTTTTGAAGTTCTTATTAAATGAAACCCAAATAATTTTATGGAAAAACTTAAAACCATTTTACACTGATTTCTCATTTGCAAAAGATTCCGGGTATAGAAAATAAATTTCAAACTTTTCATATAAATATTGTAAGTTCTATAAATTAAAACAACTTTATTGTTCATTGCTAGGCCAACTTTTAGCATTGTAATTTAAGAGCAATGATGCGTTCAATAGCTGAGATTTGTTAAAGACTTATATTTATGAAGATATTTCTGCCATTAATCCTTTGTTCTACCCATTCCTTCCCACAGCGCTTCGTTCGTACTTCACTTGTATTAGATTCCATTCCATTCATTCGATTCAATCGATGATCGTTTCTCAATGTCTGCGTGTAGGTGTCTCTCACTTTGCGAAACAGCTCAGAGAGCAACTGGTGTCGTCGTTGTTTCCACGAGCTCATTTTTCTGGCTCTCGTTTTTTCCCGACAGTTTGAGCGAGCATCAATTGCATCACTCCCTAGGCGAAGTTCGTTAAAAAAAAAACGTCACACGAGGCGCTCAATCGATACTAAAACGAAAAGAACCGAAGAATCTCGCTCAGAAGCAAGAGCTAATCTCGCTGCTCTTGCTGATCTCGCTGATCTCGCCAGAGCCGAACTATCAATTGATTCTTATTCCACATTCATATTATTTCATCATACAAAAACTCAACTAGTTTCTCCCCTCTTTATTTTTCTACTCTCAATACTTTGTCGCACTTGTGCTGTCAGCTTAGTTGGGGAGTTTACCTGATCAGGCTTTCTTTCCAATTGAATGCTTGCAATTAATCACACGCCCACCTGGACACTGGTGCAGCAGATTATGCTGCTGCCACAACAGGCCACAATAACCGAGGCGCTGCTAAGCGTCAGGCAAACAAATGTCCAACGGCGCCTGTGTGTGGGTGTGCTTCTTCAGTTATGCGAGGACAATGCCACATACGCAGCCAGCTGAAGTGGCTTTGTTAACGCAAACAGAGCCGTGTGTGTGTGTGTGTGTGTGTGTGTGTGTAATGTGGCGCAGCCAGCAGGAGGAGGAGGAGGAGCAGCAGCACCACAAGCGACATACTCTCTCCCAAATGTCCATGCAGGCAACCGAGCCCGCTGCCCACTAAGAACCTACTTCAGCTCAATCTACATCTCTAGCCCCGCTCTCACTCGCTCCCACTCACTCTCTCTCACTCCCTCTCTCTTGCTGCCCTTTGTGCAGCTGTTGAAAATTACATGTTTACAGCGCGCAAAGCCAAATGTAAACGTAAACATACATTAACTTTGGTCGCATACAATATTTTTCACTCAAGGCTGATTCTTGCTGGGTGGCCACGAGGCGTGGGCGTGGCGCCATGTCCAACAACAACAGCTGGCAAAAGCGAGCAGCGAAAGTGCAAGGCAACAGTTGCCTGCATATCCAGCAAGTAGAAGCGAATTGCGAGGGAGACTGCGAGCCACAGATGGAGGCTAACACGTGTTTTGCCGTGGGAAACTAAACAATAAGACAACTAACGTTAGTTTTTGGCTGACACTGTAACAAATTCCCATTTTCCGTTTTTTCTTAAGTTCACGTTCAATTTGACCAAATGGGTATATTGGTTTTTGGTTAAGGTTACCAGGCAACGTTAGAGAATAAATGTTTGAAATGTGTATATAATAATATATATTAATTATAATAAAATGTTATATAATAAAATAAATAAATAAATAAAAGTATAATAACATTTTAGAGAAGTAGAGGTTTAAACAATATAATGATATAATAAAATAGTAGAGCCACGCCCACCAGAAAGAGGTAATCAAGATATGATTTTCAGCTCTTTTGAGAATGTAAAAATCTAAATCAATTAATCAAATTAGAGAATTGAGATAATTAATTTTAGAGTTTTCTTAGTTTTAAGAATTAGTTTTAAATGTAATAAAAAATAAATAAGAATTTAAAGAACAGTGAAATGTTTAAATAAAAAAGGAATAAAAGAATTATCTTTAAAGAAATAATATTAAATTAAAATAGTTAAAAAAAATTAAAAAAATAAAATAATAATAAATAAAAAAAATAAAAATATACCAACAGCATTGTATTAAATATACAAAAATAAGTTTAAAAAATATATTTTCAATCTTCAACTAATTAAATAAATAAAAATAGTTAATAAATATATATAATATTTATCAGTGTAAAAACTATAAAAACATAAATTATAACTATCTAGAAATCTATGTTAATAATATATGCAATTATATAGATTAGATTCGATTAAGAATTAAACGTTCATAAAAATCGCGAACCCCATACAGCCTAAATCATATATAATCTAGATAATTCGTTATCGCCGCAATCATAAATAATCGATCAATTACTATATTGTAACATATTGTATATCATATTGTAATCGCATTATTGTTAACTACGCAACCTTTTCAAGCTGTTGGCCAATTGCTAGCGAGCATTGTTCAGTCAGGCAAACGCATTTGTAAAATATTTTCTTATTTTTATTGCAACTAGATAAGTTTGACGGCAAAGCAGGGTAAGCAGAAGCCAAGCAAAAAGCAGCCAAAGCTTGGCAAAATATGAAACATGTTGTTGCCAGCGCTTCCTTACGGCTGTTGCTGCTGCTGCTGTTGCTCTGCTGCTGTTGCTGTAGCTGCACAAGTTGCTGCGGGTTATTGCAAGAAAATGTCAACTGGGGCCATAAATTGCCACAGTCTGGCAAGCATTTTTTCCTTTTTTTTTTTTTTGCTGCTGCTGCTGCTAGTTGCTAGTTGCCAGCAATGTCGCTCATTGTTGACATATTTGAGCAGTTTGCTATATGCGAAGGTGCGAGACAAACTTTGATTTCGCTTTCAAAGCGACAGCGAATAGCAACAGCAATAGCAGCAACAGCATAAACGACAGGGAGTGGAGCACGTGTAGATGGTTTAAGTGTTCGGGCTGTCAGTTTATCCAACGCTATCAGCGCGTATCCCTGGCCACGCCCCCGTTGCCGCAGCGTCGATTGCTTTTTCTACGCCTGTCGCATATTTTAAGTCCCCAGTTGAGTGGCAATCAAACAAGCGCTCTCTCCCTCTGTCTCTCTCTCTCGCTCGCACACGCCCACCCTTTTCGCCACTCCCTTGAGCCTTGAGCTGCCCCACGGACAGCAGCCAGCGTCAGCGACAGATCCAGAGTCAGGCAGCTGACTGGCTTAATTAAACAAGCGGGCGATGAGGTACCTTAACGACCAGCTAGGAGCAAAGAGTCCTGCCAGCCTTGAACTCTGGTCAACTTTTTTTTCTTTTATTTCATTTTTTTCTTTTCTTTTTTAATGATAATAATTTCGCTTATAGCCCGCGCTTGGCTATCCGATTTGGCATGTCTGCTTGCTTGGTCTGCGGCTGCGACTGTGGCTGCTGTGATGCTGTTGCTGCTGCTGCGTCTGCTCAGCGTTGGCGGCTTAGCTGCGAGTCCATTGTGTCTCCACGTTTCCATTCTGTTATGGCTATAATTATATTTGGCTACGCCGCGTCTTGGGCTTTGTTCTGCATAGGCTAATCCAGGTGGCGACGTCCCAGACCCAGGGCCTGGTCTTTGTCACTGTTTTATTTAATTTCTATTCTCATTTCAATTGCCAAAGCGCGCTGACAGGATATAGCCAGGGCAATTATGTGTGTGCGATGGGGAGTTGCCGTGGCGCTCCTTTGATGCCGGCCTACAATTGCCATTGAATGTCGCCAGGACTCTTGCTCAAGTGTCAAATTATTACCATTGTTGTTGTGCCTTTTGATTGTTGTTAACCCTTTTGATTGCTGCTGTTGCTATTGCTGCTGTTGCTGTTGCTGTTGTTGCTGTTGTCGCTACATGGCCAATTGCGTATTCAAGCAGCCACTCAACCTGCATAGCGATTCGGGGAATGTCCTTTGCCGGCAATAGCATTTTGTGACTGCAAATCTGCCAATGCTGCATTTCATCACGTCAATACAATTGTGTGAGCAGCAGGAGTCTCAGCAGCAACAGTAGCAACAGCAGCAGCAGCAGCAGCAACAGTAGCTGCTGCAGCTACGATTAGGCATGCTTGTCTAACCCAGATCAAAGGGATATTGACACGTTCGTCGCCTGGGCGACATCAGCTTTGTAATGTGTTTAGCTTCATTGATTCGCATTGCTTAAAAAGAGCATTTCAATGTTTTCCACCAAATCATGCATAAGTCTTTGCTACACATATCAAGCTGTATGAGTGTGTGTAACAAGTCTGTACGTAAAATCGACATTTGCAAAAAGTTATATTGCAATCTTTTGCCTTCACTCATTCTATAACTTTTCATCTTATTTTGCAAATATTTATGAGTTTATCTAGATGAGAAGAGAGAGAGAGAGAGAGAGAGAGAGAGAGAGAGAGAGAGAGAGAGAGAGAGAGAGAGAGATGTAAGATGTAAGATGTAAGTTATATATCTTTATTTACTTGAAGATTTAATTTTTTATTTCTCTGTTATTTATATACTAAATTTACTCCAAATATATAATTGAAATACATTTCTACCTATTCAAATGTTCATTGTAGTAATGCTGATGCCTTGCATAGGCCACACAATTTTAATTCACTTTAAAATGGGTTTCATAGCAGAACCCGGTTTATGTTTGATGAGGAAGATTCTTTGTATTTTTTATTTATTTAATTATTTATTATTATTATTATTATTATTATTATTATTATTATTATTATTATTATTATTATTATTATTATTATTATTATTATTAATTTTATTATTGTTATTAGTATTATTATTTTATTTTATTTTTTATTTTATTTTTATTTTTTTATTTATTTTTTTTTTTTTTGCTTTGTAGCTCAATTTAATTTCCTTAGGTACCATATATATTTTTAAGTTTCATCAAACATTGCGATTATAAAATTTGGATATAAGATCGTGTAAGGCATATAGCTTATATTTCACTCAACATTTAGCCCATTTTACCCCGAATAAGAAATAAATAGATTTAATATGTAAATAAATAGTTTTGTATATTTGTTTATTTTCTATTTTTATTTAATATTTTATTTTTAATTCAATTTTTATATTTTTTTTTTCTTTACCTTTTATTATTTTATTTTTAATTAATTATTTTTTTTTTTTTTTTTTTAAATATGTATATATATTTTTTTCTTTTTCAACTATTTACCCATTTTTACTTGTTAATATTTTATACATTTGCTGATTGGATAATTTCCACAATTTTTATTAAGCTGTTCATCTCAATTATTAAAAATTTGCCTAATGTTGAGGCTGCACCTATTTAGTATTCCCATAGTTTCTGTTACGTTTTCACAATAGATAAACATCGAAGCTTTAATTTGAGAATCTAATTAAAAGACTCTTAACTTCGTAATCACCCAAATCAAGTGCTGTATTAACTAACTTGACCTTCAAATTACAGTTAATTGCTTGCATAATAATATAATTGCTTAAGCCTGTCTAATTATGCGTTTACGTCATGTCAATAAATTAAATGAAACAACTAAGCAAATGGCATCAACTGAATATCAATTACAATTCAAAGTAGTAAAAAAAAGTTTTTTACTTTCAATTTCAGCCATAATTGTCTCTCTTTTTATATACTTTGTAGACTACATCGCACATAAATATATTTTTGGCATGCCTTATGCATGCGTAAATTAAAATCTTACTAGAGCCCCAGCATGAATATTTCGTTGAAAATGGCAGAATTAAATATGGATGCACTCACAATCAGACAAATGTACTCAGCTCCAGACAGGACTCTCTGGCCAGCAGCCCGGGCGCTACTTCGCTCTTTTATTTCTATTATGTTCTTCCTTTTTTTTTTTTTTTTTGTGCACACTACAAACGAATTTAATTTATTCGTGCAACTTTTTTACGCCCAAAAATTTACGAGCCCTGCCCGGGCCCGGAAAATGGGAGCTGCTGTTGCTATTGCTGTTGCTCAGGCCGAATCTGAGCTCTGCTTGTGGCCAGGCATTCAGCTAGCAAAGCCTGCTCCTGTGATGACTGTGTCCTTGCAGGATGCAATGTCGTTTCGCTATTCTGTTGCGTGTTGCCTGTCCCATGTAAGCGTCATAGCCACACCAATTTATTTATTCCTGGATTTCAGTTTTTAGTTTGCCGTACGTTTTTCCAGCATTTTTCGCGCAGCAAAGCCAGCGCAAAGCGAATAAGCGTGACGCACAAAGATAAATGACAGACTATTGAATATCCAGTTGTTAAAATAATTTCATAGTCATTTTTAAAATAATTTTAAAAAGAAAGTAAAATAATTTGGAATACTTTTTTTAACTTTTGCTTTTCTTTTTCTGCAAATTGTTTAATATAATAAAAAAAAGTATTTTATTTTTATACATTTTTGCACTCATATTATTTTTTATTACATTATTAGTTTAAATATTTCATAAAAAATATACTAATATTTTTATGAAATAAAAATTTCGAATGATTTTTATTAAAGCTAGTCTGACTGTTTAAAATTAAATACTGCAAAGAATATTTTATTTATTTTCTAGCTGCTGCAAAACAGTAGAAAATTAATGCTGTTAATAAAAATTATAGAAATAATGTTTTCTTTTTTACTCCACTGAGCATGCAAGAGAATTTCATTTAATTTCTTATCAGCCCTTCGCTTATTATATACCCCATATATTTAATTCGTTTGCTGGGTATAGAAATCACTTGATGCGTTGAAATGGCGTTGCCAGACCGCCGAGAGTCGAGTCGGGCGCTGTGCGCGTTAAAATTTCGTTATTATGTTGACAGCATTTTTGCTATTTTTACTTGAAAGCTTAACCAAGCGCGCACACATGCACATGCACATGTATACATATACATATATATGGACACTCACACACAGACAGAGAGAGAGAGAGAGAGAGAGGCACACTCATGTGTTGTCCCTTGGTGTTATTTTTTGGTGTTTCCCCAAGCTTGTTTTTTGGTTGGCTGGCCCTGGCCCCGGTCTCAACCGTCGTCGCTTGTCAGTGATATATGTAAAATATTTTCGCAGGATGCGGAGCAACTGCAGCCACCGACTGCAGGCAACTGAGCTATTTTGTGGCAATAAGCATGAAATTTAAATGAGTGCCGGCCCCGGCACCGGCCCCAGACGCACTTACTGCCCCAACTGCTACACGCCCCACTCCACAGCGCCGGGGGCCCCTGCCCATTAGAGAAAGCTGCTGCTGCTGTTGCTGTGGCTGCTCTTGTGAATGGCATTGGAATTTTAACGCACCGATTGCAATTAGTGAGCTCGTCGCTCCCAAACAGAGATAGAATGCTGTGAATCCAATTGATAAAGGATGTGTATGTGTGTGTGAAGTGCTATATAGAGATATATATACCATATAAATATATATATATATATGTATATATCTGGCCATCTCTCTTTTACGCAACTCAATCGAAAAATTGTTCAAGTGGCAAGCGGTAAAACTAAACCAGAAATATGCACAAAAACAAATAAATAGAAG
This sequence comes from Drosophila buzzatii, assembly GCA_035045845.1. Lineage (NCBI taxonomy): Eukaryota > Metazoa > Arthropoda > Insecta > Diptera > Drosophilidae > Drosophila > Drosophila buzzatii. Next base: position 1,117,625 of record JAWNOS010000180.1, read on the forward strand.
AAGAATAAATACGAGTAATTCAATTATATAGCGAAACCATGGCCGCATTTATGAATTGTACACTCCACAAACGGGCTTTGGCTAAAAGTGAAATTTGCAATGGAAATTCGTTATAAATACAGCTTAAGCTTACCGCATTTTCCAGGTCAACTGACCACAAAAAAAACGCAGAGCCAGACAAAAAATTATTTAATTGAAATCATCAACGAGGCAAATTGCTTAAGAGAATTAATTTAATTACGTTTATTTCTTAAGCAGGCTTAACAATAATTTATTTGCATATTTAATAAAATACATAATAAATTTAATAAAATACATAATATTTTATTTATAATTTTTTTTTTTATATTTTTTTTATTTATTTTATTTATTTATTTTATTTATTTATTTATTTAATTATTTATTTATTTTTTGTTTTAGCTAGAATAATAATTTATGTGCATATTTATTAATATACATACTTTTTTATTTTTATTTTTTTTTATTAAATTTTTTTAAAATTTATTTTATTTATTTAATTTATTTTTTGTTTTAGCTAGAATTCTATGTATGTCTGTTTAGATATATAAATTTGAAAACAATTTTCCTTCACTGACCCAAAACACTTTTTATAGAAATTCCTGAATATTTGTCTAATTGAAATTTAAATTTTTTGATTAATTTATTGATTTAAATTGTGTTTAAACCTAGCAGTAGTATTAGGTAATATCCTCACGGTTAATCATTCTATCTAGAGTTATAAAGAAGTTTGAAGTCTCTAGGCTTTAAAGTCTAATTGCAGCAATTAGCCGTATGCTTTCAATTCCCATTTTCAATGAGTTTATTGTACAAAAAAAAAAAAAAAAGTGAGAGCAACTTCAAACTAAACAAAATAATAAAAAATCAATTTGAACCAGTCAACGCCAGATCTTTCCATTTTATATTTAAAATATTATGAAATAAAGATTATATTTAAAAATTGCAACTTTATGTTAAATGTTCAGGCACATACAAACTTTATAAATTTATTTAGCAATTCAGCCATTAGCAATAAAATATATATAAATGTTTTTTGCCAGCGAGCATCAGCATGACCATAAATCGAATATGTATTCCGCCTAGACCGGATGCTCGTCTGCTTGTAAATTCAACAACTGAAACAGAAACAGAAACAGAAACTGAAACAGAAACAAACCCATATTTAGACAAATTGAAATATGCATTTCTCTGTGCAGCTAAAATGGCATAAAAATGTGATAAAACAAAAACAGAAAATATATAATAAAAAATAAATAAAGCCAGCAAACGGCAAACTACAAAATTCAGATTAATGCCCAGCGGCCGAACGGACGAGGCGAATTTCATTCTTAATTGGAAAGTAAGAGAGATGGGAAGCTCTGAAAGGGCAATAGACGTGGCTAAACAAAAGCTGCATAATATGCAGTTATTTTTATTTATTCATAACATTTAATGCAAATGTTTGTTAAACGGGGCGAGGGCGGCTGCTAGCGTCTTCTAGCAGGATCATTGAGAAGCCCGCAGTGGCAGTGGCACGACCTGCGAATCCTGACAGTTGTTTGGGTTATACAGAGTGCAAGGCAAATGCGCTTAGGGTTGTTATACTTTTGCGCCCTGCCAAGGGGTGCAGCAAACGAAACGGAATGGAAAGTGGAACGTGAACGGCTAGAGGGGGGCTGAGCTTACACAAATTTCTGGTATTATGTTGCATACTTTTTTGGGTAATTTATGATTTTGACGTGCAGCTGTGTGCGTGTGTGCGAGTGTGGGCAACACAATTGAGAATCACAATAGAAAAGCGGGGTGAAATAGAGCGTAACATATTCTCCCCTGTGGAGAGCGGGGCATTGGATTGCCAAACAGCAGCTGCCGGTAAAACAAAAACCGAGAAAGACGCAAAAAAAAAAGAGAAACAAAACAAATGATGTTAAGTGACGCGCAGCTTTTGTGGAAATGAAAGCCAAACGTTCGATTCTCAAGATGCACGATGAGATAAATAGAACAAAAGTCTCAAAGATAAATACATATACTATGTGTGCCGAGTGGAGGGGAGCGCCAAAAAGATGTGGTTTGTACTCGCTTCGACTGAGATATGAAATGGGCACGTGCAGTCAATCAAGGGAGCTGCGCACTGTACGCACACACACACAAACACACACATACACATATAATAAATACGTACGAGCAAATGTACTTTTTTATGTTGGTTGCTGTCTCGCAAGGTGAACAACACGGTGCAAAGCTGATTTTGAACTTTTCGAGTAGTGACCCAGCAGAAGGTTGAAGACCTAGGCAGATTTCGAATGTGCATAAGCTAGATTATACTGATAGAGCTCTCACCTTGAGTCGAGGATGCAAATGAATATTGATCAAAGGAGTAATGTTAATCAAGATAATAATAATCAATGTAGATGCCTTAATGATACAACAGATTTTTAATATAATGACAATGACAATGACAATGACAATGACTGATAATGATAATGATAATGATATGATACTGATACTGATACTGATACTGATACTGATACTGATACTGATACTGATACTGATATGATATGATACTGATACTGATACTGATACTGATACTGATACTGAGACTGATACTGATACTAATTAAAACAATGCAATGAATAATAATATTTATTGTATAACAATATTAATACCAATTAAATATGCTTTCCACTGTCAATGATAATGACAATAATGTGGATAATGATTGCACTAATAACATTGAGAGTCTTCCCTTTGCAACTGCTGCTTAAGCTTTCAATTCAGTTCAGCTGCAACATTTACGCCAACCCCATCTTGGCTGGCTTTCAATGCCCATTGCAGCGAGGGGTAAGCCTAGACGCATTGAACTCTTAAGCCATGTCAAAGTAGCTTGCACTCTTTAGCACGACAGCGAGTCATCCTTTGGCCGTGTGGTAAATCCTTACGGTTTCAATTTCAATCAGTGCGGCCTTCGAATGGCTTCCAGCTGTGATGAACTTGGCGATTTTCAAGCGCGCTGTTGCATTATTTATTGCTGCCGTGTAATACGAGAATAAGAAAAGAGAATCAAGAAGAGAGAGAGACTGAAATGGGGGTGGGGGGCTGATGGCCATTAGCTAGAGATATAAAACGAAGTTAGCTGGGGATCAGGGAGCAGAGCAATTAATGTGACTTCTTTGGCTTCTGCAGACGACGACGTCGGCTGCGATGAAGCTTCATTAAAAAATCTCATCAAATCCAAATGCCACGAACTTAGTTCCTCGTTTTCTGTTTGTGCACCGTGTGCTCCGTGTGCATATTTATGACGACTGGCAAATCAAAAATGCAAATAAATTTCAATTTTCTAACTGTGACTCGACACGAGCCGAGGCCGAGCCGAGCAGAGCAGAGCTGGCCTGAGCAGTGCAGAGCAACATGACAGTCACAATTACAGTTGCAAACATGCCACAGCAGCATAAATCTAGGCGAGAGAGAGAGAGAGACTTTATGTGTGTGTGTGTGAGACAGAGAGAGATGGAGCATGTCGCACTCGAATCTCATATTCATATTTATGAAAAGTGCAGTGGCATCTTGTCAAGCCTGAGTGCCTTCTGGGGATCCACTGCCTATGAGCATTATTATTAAATAATCATTTTGTTGCAATAAATTTCAATTTGTATTTGTGTCAAGTGAGAGTGGCATTTTAATTTGCGAACATCTTGAGGCGAGTGCCGGAGCGTCTCTACCACTTCACTTATACATGGCACATCATTTAAATATTCACGCAATAGCAAAGTGTATTAGCTTTATTTTTACGCAAATTGCGAGTGGAAACTACATCGACGAGCCAATGAAATTGTAATTAAGTTTGCATGCCAAATGACTCGAGTGGTTTGCATGCTAAATGTAAGCATCAGCTACATATAGTATGTATATATACATTTGTAGATCTATATATGCATGTTTCGAAAAAAAAAAGGAACGCAAATTTGTTTAAATATTGACGAAAATTTACAGAGCACAACAGGAATAGTTTCTGCCGAGGGTGGAATAAACGAAGGTCACGCGCTAAGGGTTGAACGTGGACAAATTGGCTAAACGAAATGAAATTTCCTATTGACATCGAGCCAAAAAGTTCAATTCTAAACCAATTGTCGACTTGCCGAGTGCCCACTGTACAATGTGTGCATTTGAAGCATTTGCATCTCTGGCCTGAACTCTGATTGAAATGCTCGAAATGCTGTCACATGTGCCAAGACAGTCAGACAGACAGACAGACAGTCAGGCAGATAGGCAGCTGGGTTGGTACTCCAGGTATATTTCAGTAGCTACTCTAGTCACCTAGAGTCGTGGCAACACCTGTCAGTTTGCTCTCCATCCGTGACAGAGAGAGAATAAGAGAGAGAGAGTAGGAGAGAAATATTTGAACATGTAAAAAAGGCAACGGGTATTGGACTCTTCTTTATTCCTTTTTTGGATGGCTCTGTGGCAATCACATAAGCTGTCGGAAGCTCATTCCCAATGGAGCACACAGACAGACATGACTGCTCTTTGGAATATGAATTAAGGTGCATCAGACGAGAGATTACAAAATATGATTCATAACATTGCCGAAAAACAAGAGCAAAATAGATTAAACACCAAAACAAAAAACGATCTGCAAATCAAACCAATTGCCAAATGCGACTGTCAAGTTGACATGTACAAATGTTTTTAATAGCAAATTTTGAAGGGAATTAAAGCGTTGCTATAAGCGCTGACTTTTTAACGGATTTTTGACTTAAATCCTTTTAGTTAGAATCATCAATTTTTGATGGGTGCAGTTTGTAAAAAAGAAAAAACTTTGTAAAATCTGTGACTGAAAGTTTGGTCTGGGAAGTATTCGCTATGAAAGTAGCTAGGTTTATATATAGATGCTAGATTATTATTATTATTATATAGAGCATGTCCACAAGCTAAAGCTAATGAAATGATGCCTAAGTAGCGTGACATCCGCCAAAGGATTTGGCTAAACTTCACAAGTTTCGACTGAACGTGCTTAAGAATCAAATGCAATAATTTAACTTGACATTTTTTTTTTTAGCAAATTAATGCTTAATGTAAATAGGCGCATAAAAATATTAAATTATCAAAAAATAAAAGCAACAAGAGGAGAGATGCGGGACTCGCTCGATAAGCAGCTGTATCCAAAATCCACTCAAGTCATTCGTATGGGCTGTAAATACGCTCATGTCATCGGGCCCATTGATCGCATTAGACAAAGTAAACACAATTATTATTTTTTCTGCCTTAAACACGCAGATACATATATGTTTATGCGTGTGTGTGTGCGTGTGTGTGTGTGGCCACAAAGTATTCAAGACAGAAATTTCCTTAACGTTCTTATCACACACACAGAAGAGAAGCAGACAGCATTATGTTTGTTTTGATGTTGAATATTTTTCATTTTTTGTTAACGAGATACAAAACGAAAGAAAAAATGTTGGAAAAAAACAAGCAGCCCGTGTAGCTTGTACGTGAGACTGTGTGTGTGTGTGTGTGTGTGTGTGTGTGCGCGCGTGCTGGGGGCGTGGCAAGCGGCTGTTGCTGTGAAAATTATGCAAATGATTGAGCAAATTATGTCCAAAAAATTTTCGTTGCCAGCTGACCTATGACAGCCCCAAGCCCAACATCTACGCCGAACCCGAAACCCCCAGCCCCACTCACAGCTCCATCAATAACATCATCATTATCATAAAAAAAGAAGGTCCATCACCTCACTCCCAAGTCGAGTCACTTCTAGAGCATCTTCAGTTGTTGTTCCTGGCAACAAATCTCCCCAATTGAAATGTTTGTAAAAAATAAAAATAAAATTCACCAAAACAAAAATCAAAATCAAATGGAAAAAAAAGCCTTCTTAAAATTTTTGGTTAAAAAATAAAAATATTTTTCTTTTGTTTTGCTGGCTTTACTCATGCTGGAAATGTGGTTGGGGCCAGGTGTACAAAACAGATACAAAAGCTGAAAAATATTTTGAATTAAAATATTTATGTATTTTATTTATTGTTATTTAATAAATACTTAACATATTAATTGAAATATGTATGCTTAATTTAAAAAATATAATTAAACAATTTCCATTAAAATTAATATTAATTTTCTGAACATAAAAAATTAATAAAAAAACCTTGAAATACTTGATAAAAACATTCGAATGCATTCCTTAAATTAAGCAGAAATATTATATGCACTTAAAATACACAAAATAAATTAATTAAGTATACAATTAGTGTAAAACATATATATATAATTAAAGTATATTTATTCCAAGAATTTAGGATATTTTGTTTGGGCTTTAGTCAAAATTCGACACACAACAAAAGGCAACAAATATTTATATTTAATTAAAACTCTAATTTGTCGATTTGTAGTGGGCTAATAATGTATACTGTCGCATATCATTTTCAATGGTAATTATCAAATAATACGCTCTAATTGAAACAGGTTGACAGACCACACACACACACACACACACGCACACACACATACACCCATACGCCGGGTGCTCCCAAAAATTTCACTCTATATAATTCCATGTTAATCTACAAAGTGTGCAAAAACTAAATAGAAATGCGGAAAACTGGAAGCTAAAAAGCGAAACATGTTTTTACATAATGCATTTTTGTATCATTATATTTACAGCTATTTTGTATGCGTATAAACCCATATATACATGTATATACATATATATATTTTTTTACGTTTGCATATTTCAATTTATTAAATGCACAGCGCAACTTTTGTTGCAAATTAATTTGGCACGAAATTTGACTTTACGAAATATGACATAGACTGCAACACTACTAGAAGGAGCAGAGATGCAACAGTCGCTGCTGCTGCTGCTGCTGCTGCTGTTGCAATCGCAGCTTCGTACGCACGTGTAAAACTCTCTCGTAATAACCGCAACTTAGTTAACTAAACAAGCTGACAGGCGGCTGATAGAAAGTGTGGGGTGTGTGGCGACAATTGTTGTTGTTGCTGCTACAGTTGCAGAGTTGCTACTCCTAGCAGCAACGCCCCCTGCTACTGTTGCTCCTCCTGCTCCCACAACTTTTGGCAAATGTGCAGTGAAGGAAATTGCAAACAAAATTGCAACTTCCTGTCAGCGACAAAAACTTTTGCTGTGGCGCCAATGTTGCCACTTCCGTTTAGAGAACATACACACACACACACACACACATACATGCATCCTCTCATCTGTATGTGTGTGCGTGTGTGTGCTAAGTGCTGTCGGTTATTCATATGCAAACGCCATGGCAGCAGCCACAGCCAGCGCCATGTTTGGCAATCAAAATATTTCACTAAATTGCTGAGCCAAAGTGAACAAAAGCCAAGCAACACCAACAACAATAGCAGCAGCAGCAGCAGCAGCAGCAGCGGCAGCAGCAGCAGCAGCAATGGCCGCACCACAGGAAGAATAAAATATTAAATAAATTTTTGCAAAATTTTACAAACGTGACCAGAGCGCAGAGCCCACATGTGTCAGAGCGAGATAGCTGACGACTCAACGGCAAATCCGAACTGTACGCTCCATAGTCTCAGAGCATATGTAAAGCGTTTATATGAAACTGCCTAGGCAGGCAGACAGGCAGGCAGGCCCAAGGCGCGACTGCGGCGGGTGTTAAAGCAAGCACTGAAGAGAGAGAGAGAGAGAGAGAGAAAGGTAGGGATGGCGAGAAAGCGAGAGAGTGAAGGTTAGCGTGCGTGCAAGCGAAAGTGTAGAATTAAATAAGAAATAGAAGCAAACTGACCGCAGGCCAAGTATGCTTTGTCCCTTTCTTAATGCCAGCGCGTACTTTGCACGTTTCGCCTTGGCAGAGTTGATGGCTTCTATTTTTCGCCGTTTATTTACACTACGCAAGCGAGTGGGAGAGAGGGAGCAAGCGAGTTGGTGTGGCGTTGGTGTGGGAAAGGAGGAAGGGGGACGGGCACAAAGTATGTCATGCAGCAGCATTTTTGACTCTCATTTCTGCCGATTGAGCAGCAGATAAGAGAGGGACAAATTTGTGGCGGACAACTGAGCTGTGCCCAAAAAATTAAAAATAAAACGTTAACTGTAACATTTACAGTTACAGCTACAGTTAGACTTTTGTAGTATTTGCACTTCGTGTTGTTCTTTTCGAGCTGCTGACAGTGGAGCCAAATAATGAAATGTAAAGCGTAATTTGTTTGCGAAAATTTCTTAGTTAGCAAATTGTCTTTAATTAAGAATTTACTAAATGTTCCTGAATATTCATAATTATATCTTGGCAAATATATAAGGGAACGACAGTGCAAAAAGGTTATCTTTAGTGTATTTTATGAGCTTACTTTGAATTTTAATAATATATTATTATGCTTATAGATAATATTAATATAAATATAGAATACTTTTTTTTGTGAATATTATTATATAATTTTTTCCAAAAATATATTTATTAAAAAATATTATTTAACATTTAAAATTGTGTACCTTAAAGACGCTACTAAGAGGAAATAAGAACAAAGTATTTCGTTAGTACAAGATACCCTTACTTTGAAGTAACATTAAAATATCACATTCATAAATATAACATTATCCGATTCTCAAAATGAAAATATTTTCAAAACATTTCAGTTGATTCTTGGGAAACCACGCATTAAATTGCTCGGTTGAATATTTAACAAGGCAAGCACCTTAAAAATGTAATATAATGAATGGGTGCCAAGGATGTTTTGGGCAACCAAGGTGAGAACAAAGCCAGCCAAAGGATTCCCACTGTAAACGCGTGTGAGTGAGTGTATGTGTGTGTGTGTGAGAGTGAGTATTAACGGCCAAATTATGATGAAGCGCACTTGACAGACGCCATCGTCTGTGGCTGCTTAATGCTAAATACCTGAAACACCCTGTGCCTGTGGGCTATCTTCGTTTCAATTCGTTTCGTTTCTGTGTATAACGCTTGCTGCTTAAAGAGAGCACGAGAGAGCGCGTGTTGGTGAGAGAGCGACAGAGAGAGAACGCAGAGCACACTTTGTTACTCGCGTGCTGAATGTGCGCTCGTTAATGTTGCGAACCGGTTGGCAAAATGTTGCATGTTGCTCACTCCCAGCTGGCAACACAAACAATAAGGCATTAATAAATAAATAAATCTGTGGCAGCAACTCCTTAGGGGCTTTCGTATTTCCTTCTGCTGCTGTTGTTGCTTTTTTCGTTCGCTTTCGACATGGAATTCCTTCTGCAGCTTTGCCGTCGGCTTCATTATTTAGCGCTGCAAAACAAAATGCTTGATTAATTGTGCAGCAGCTGACATGACAAACCATTTACAATCGCCACGTGCTCTTTAAATATTTATAGATATACAAATGTACAAAAACAAATATATATGTATGTGTGTGTGTGTGTACAGAGAGTAGACTCTGCATCAATCATGCCAAACAATAACAACAACAACAGTTAGCAACAAATTGACAAAGCATTCGATGTGCCGCTGCTGTCCGCTGGATGGCGCCACTTTCGCTTTCAGCTTACGCTGATTCTTTGTGTTTGTGCTTGGCTTTGTGTGTGTTTCGCCGCGTGTCCCAATGTGTGGCATGGCAACACGCATTAAATTTGATTTGGTCACGTTTCCAAGCTTTGTTCCACTTATGGCCAGCCCCAAACAATAAAGGACACAGCGCTGCCGGCTGCTCGCTGCCCGCTGCAATCAGAGCCTAATAGACGAATTGCTCTCATAAAATAATCGAGGCATTTTGGCCATCTACTTTATCCAGGTCCTGGGCAGGTGCCACAGAAAAACAAAAAAATGTAAACCAGTCGAACTGCTTTACGAATTCCTGCTGATCTTACAGCTGCCCCAAGTCGTCCCTCTCCCTCTCCCTCTCCCTCTCTCGCCCGCTGCCCATCTCCCTTGAGACTCGCTGCAGCTGCCACAGACAAAAGAATTTTTAAGCAGTTCCAGTTTATCGGCCAGATTGAGAGAGAGACACAATTTTCCAGCCTCTGTCCTCGACAGGCAACAAATCTTGACTTAATGCCAGCAAACACAGAAAACTTTTGACAATTTCTTTTCCTTTCGGCCTTAAATCAGCGTCGTCGGTGCCATTTGATGTCAGCGGCCTTTGATGGCTCTTTAATGATGCTTAGCCACCGACCTCCCCTCCCTCACTCACTCCCTTAAGGACTTGCGCCTTGTTCCCACTGTACACAAAAGATTTCTTTGATGACGATTCTCTTGGCAGCAAGCGAGCATTTTAAGTCAATGCCTTCGAGCTTTAAGCCGAAAAACCAACAGCTAGAGAGAGAGAGAGAGAGAGAGAGAGTGCACAATATTTAACAAATTTCTTATCGCTCTAATTTAAGTTATCTAATTGAAGGCACTTAAATGTATAAATGTTTATAAACATTTTTCAGAACTCACTCTAGCAGCATCTAATCAACAATCTTGCAAATCAATTTGATCCAATTGGAATTGAAATATGCTTTTAGTATACGAGAAACAATGTATAGAAACATTTGGCATCTACTGCAGTGCAATAGGTATATATGCAAATATACTTACCTCTCTCTCTCTCTCACACACTCTAGAGTAACGGTACAAATGCTCTGCGTATTCAAAAGACTTTTGCTGTTCGCTTTTGCACTATTGCTCTTTGAGCATCTTTCGTAGTACCGCTATCGCGCGTTTGTGTGGCATGATTTGCTTTGATTGAGATTTTCTTTGGAAATACTGGATACGGGAAATTGGAGATATCATAATTTATATATATGTATGTACGTATGTATATAAACATTGGCAAATCTCATTTTTGAGTAGAAACACTCTGATTAGAATGATTTCCTTAAATGTATCTAAGCATTTTGTAGATTTTACTAGTTGGAGCATCTACTTAATGTATATCTATAGAATCTCGCTTTCTCACATTCTCCCTCTCTCTCTCTCTCTCTCTCTCACTGTCTGTCCCCCTTATTGTCCTATCTGAACAATTAATTTCTGATTACTGATTGGAGCTATGCAATGTATGAACATTTGACTTAATTGGAACATGTCTAATTGGGAATACATCAAACATGTTGTAGTTATTGCCTTATTGTATTGTATACAAGTTAACGACGAAAATATTCTGCATTGTAACAATATCCAACGGAAATTGTTGCAACACAAATACGACATAATCAGACCAATAAGACCAATCTGCTGACACCGCGTCACCACATAATCAGACCAATAAGCCCAATCTGCTGACACCGCGTCTAGTGGACTTCCTGCACACGCCAACCTGAGCTTCAGCAATTCCAAGAAGAATTGCACAACGGTTCAATAACACCAAAAGCGACGTCGCTGCCAACGCCGTCGACTGAACCACAGTTTAGCTAGGGATAGAATTGATTTAAGTAATTAGTTGTAAAATTCGGTTTGAACAAGACAGTCTGTCTTGCAATAAAAATATATTTTTTAAACTCAAACAAATAACGAATTTAACTGGCGCCCGAGCAGGGACCGACTTCGCGCGCAATACAGCAAAACAGTTCGTACGTGCGTGATACTGCCAAATCAAAAGCAGAGTCGGTTGAAAGTGAAAAAACTATCGCGATACAATACAGCAAAACGCCTGTACGTTCGCGACAGTGATCACAAACACTATCAATCAAAGTGAAAAGTCGTTCGGGGTACAAAACAGCAAAACGCCTGTACGTACACGACAACTTAACTACAAACCTGATAGTGAACAGACAGTGACGCGAGAGAGTGACAATACTCTAAGTGCCCCTACTGCAACAAAACCCGCAGAGTCTGTGCGAAGGAGATCGAGGCAACTCACGTTGATTAATTTCAACGTTCGATCTCAATTCGCTAAAAGGTAGTCTGAAACTTAATTGTTCGACTGCCCATCGGTGGACGATAATCCTATACGGTCCGTCCATAGGATACTCCTTCGGAGTCTGGTCGCAGGATCCCCAGTAGGAAAACCAAAAAGGATGAAATCCGGGCTAGCAGTGGAGATCGCCACATCATCATTAATGTAAGTTAGAAAAAAATAAGAAACCCAAAAGAAAACTAACAAAACTAAAAAACATAAGTTAAACAAGTAAGAAGGCTCTAGTCGAGACGGCTCGACTACGAGATCCCCTGAACCCTGCAAAAAAGTGATACTCTTCTTCTTTACGATCGCATGAGCGCGAGCTCTGCTAACCGCGCAGTTGCTGCCGTGGCTTGGGGTGGGTTAGGCTATACTTTGAACGCCTATAACTCCATTTCTAGATGCATGATCTAGATGAAATTTTCAGAGTAGATTAAGAATATCTAAATGTGCCTATGTGCCAAATTTTAAGTCTCTAGTATTTGAAATGCGATTTTTGCAAATTGGGGGCGAAGGGGGCGTGGCATCCAAAATCTGAAAATTACATAATCTGCGTATTCATAATATCTATCTAAATATGCAAATTTGAAGTCTTTAGCTAAAACGGTGTAGAAGCTATGCTCAAAAAACCTAAAAAATTGAAACGAATTTTCGATTTTTTATCGATAATTTGGAAATGGGATGAGTTATCGAAAAAACAAAATAAACTCGTACTGCGTAGCTAACATATGAGTGTTCATGTGAAATTTCAGCTCTCTAGCTCTTGTAGTTTCCGAAATCTCGACGTTCATACGGACGGACGGACGGACGGACGGACGGACGGACGGACGGACGGACGGACGGACGGACGGACGGACGGACGGACGGACGGACGGACGGACGGACAGACGGACAGGGCTCATTCAACTTATTTTTTTATGCTGATCAAGAATATATATACTTTATGGGGTCTGCGACGTCTCCTTCTGCCTGTTACATACATTTTCACAAAACCATTATACCCTGAATTCCCATTTTCAATGGGTTCAGGGTATAAAAATATATAAACAAAGAAAAATTTTTTAAATTAAGAAAAAACTATTGTAATACTGAGCGATAATTGCGTTGCCCGGTATAGCGTATGGCCCGTAAAGCCATACAAAACCCTAGGTAGGAGATCACTGCGCTGATCGCTTAGAAAAAAATAGATATCATAAATAAAAATAATAAGAAAGGAAAAAATTAAAAGAAAATTAAACAAAAATTTTTAATTCATTTACATACATACATACTAATACTAATACTTATAATATACTAACTATACATATAATATAGACACACCAATCTAAACTTTGTGAGCATAAAATAACAAAGCTAGACTGCATTAGAAGTCAGTTTTGTGTTATATGGCTAACGAAAGTAACCTGATTAGACCCCCTGTTTTAGTCGAACAACCTCAGGTAGGCGGACAAAACATCGACAGACAACAACAACGACATATTAACCGCCAAAACGAACATATACAGAATAGAGGTATGGCGAACAACGCAGAGCAGGTAATTGCAGCCACGGTTGCCCAAATCCTAACAGAACAACTTCCAATACTAGTGAAACAACTAGTTAACCCATCCAGGGAATTCAATGATGTAGCAGATCAGAACATAATTGATAACCAAAATCTGAACGATTTAAATAGAGTACCGGACATTGTGAAAAGCCTCAGAGAATTCTCCGGCAATAAAGCCGAATTCAGCTCCTGGAAAAAAAGTGTGGATCGCATACTCTCGATATATGCAAGCCAAATTGGTTCGCCAATGTACTATGGCATACTGCATACAGTGAGGAACAAGATCATCGGTAACGCTGATACGGCCCTCGAGTCGTACAACGTGCCCTTAAACTGGAGCGCTATCTCCAAGTGTCTTACACTGCATTATGCAGATAAAAGAGACATAGGAACTCTAGAATATCAAATGACCATGTTGATACAGGGCAGCAACCAGACGGTAGAACAGTTTTATCAGATGGTCTACAACCACTTAACATTAATATTGAATAAAGTAGGTTGCATGGAACTCAGTAGAGAGTCCGAGATGCTCATGACCAAGATGTACAGGGAAAAGGCATTAGACACATTCATCAGAGGTTTGAGAGGAGACTTGCCACGTATTCTTTGTATAAAAGAACCAGCAGATCTTCCCTCAGCTCTCCATTATTGTCTAAAATTAGAGAATCAAAGCTATAGATCAAATATAGCTTTCAATAAAAACACCCAATCAGGTCATAAAGTAGCAGCTAGAAGCATGCCACCCATGCCACCACCTCGAACAGCTCAATATTCACAAACCAATCCACAGATAATAAGAACAGTTCCAATAGGTCCCATTTCCCAAATGCCAATACAGGCCACATTTCCAAATAATACCAATAATGCACAACAATACAACAAACAACAGTTCTACCAAATGCGACCACAACAGACATTTACACCTTCCCGACCGTTAGCACCCAAACCGCCGCCACGTCCCGAACCAATGGACGTTGACCAAAGCATCCAGACAAGGATGATAAATTACATGAACAGACCCAATTTTGAGACAGGGAAAAGACCTCCACCGTTAGCAAACACAGCAGATAAGAGACAACGAAACTTTAATATTCAAACAACAGTAGAACAACCTGACAATGACAACACTGACGCTCAATTGACTATGGAGGAATATGGACAGACTATTGCGACTTACGAACAACAGACAGAATACGAACAGTCCCTACAAGAATACACAGAGGAAATAGAGCAAGCCGACTATGAAGAAGAAAACTCCAACGAACAGGCTAACATCAATTTTTTAGGATAACCAACTCTTCGCTTCCTTACATAGAATGTAAGACAGCAAGCGGAGAAGTACTAAAAATTTTAATAGACACAGGTTCCAATAGAAATTATATACAACCCAAACTAGTTTCAAATCCAATTCCTAACAAAAAATCTTTCGAAGCCGTAACAGTCGGTGGAAATATAAAAATAACTCATCATAAAATAGCTAATCTTTTTGATAGAAAAGATATTCAAGTAAAATTTTTCCTATTACCCACGTTGAAAACATTCGACGCAATTCTGGGTAACGATAGTCTCAAAGAATTAGATGCTGTAATTCACAGCAGCAAAAATCAATTGATAATTAAAAATAACATGATTATAGCCCTCAGACAGAAAAAAATTGAAGCCGTTAACACCGTTATACCACGAACTGATCACATGACTATCGAACAGAAGCAAAGACTAAACCAACTAGTTAAGAAATATCCCAATCTATTTGCCACCCCAAACGAAAAACTGACATACACAACAAAAGTAAAGGCAGAAATTAGAACCAGGACAGATTCACCCATATATTCAAAATTTTATCAATTCCCAATGTCCTTAAAAGACGAAGTTCATAAACAAATACAAGAGCTCTTAGAGGACGGAATCATTCGTCCATCTCGATCACCCTACAATTCACCCGTGTGGATTGTCCCCAAAAAATGGATGCCTCCCAAGTGAAAAAATTAGAATGGTAATTGATTATAGGAAGCTGAATAGGGAAACTATAGCCGACAAATACCCTATTCCAGAAATCAATGAGGTACTAGCACAACTTGGAAATAACAAAATTTTCTCAGTTAGATTTAAAAAGCGGTTTCCATCAAATTCCTCTAAAAGAGTCCGATATTGAGAAAACAGCATTCTCGGTCAACAATGGCAAATTGAATTTACACGACTACCTTTCGGTCTGAAAAACGCACCTTCTATTTTCCAAAGGGCGTTAGACGACATTCTTCATGAACATTTGGTAAAATTGTTTCATTACTAGACGACATTATTATTTTCAGCAAAGATAATGAGTCACATTCCAGAAATCTGGACAGCATTTTCAGAACTCTGCAAGAAGCCAATTGAAATGCCAATTGGACAAATGCGAGTTCTTTAAAACAAAGTTGAGTTTCTCGGCTTTGTTATTCTGATAAAGGAGTCGAAACAAATCCACAAAAGGTGGAAACGATAACGAACTACCCGCTACCGAAAACACTTAAAGATTTGAGATCATTTCTGGGTCTCTCAAGTTATTACAGAAGATTTTTAAGGATTTCGCTAAGTTGGCAAAACCCCTTAGCTCCTTATTAAGAGGGGAAGATGGACGCGTGTCCAAAAACCTTCCGCGAAAAAATTATTCATCTCATAAAGAAGCGGTAGAGGCCTTCAATAAAATAAAAAACGCTTTAGTTTCTATGAAGTGATTCTTCACTACCCAGATTTCGAAAAAGAATTCCACTTAACAACAGACGCATCCAATTTTGCCATTGGAGCCGTCTTATCTCAAAATCGCCATCCAATTACATTCCTTTCTAGAACACTTTCAAAAGCGGAAGAAAATTACGCTACAAACGAGAAAGAAATGCTAGCAATCATTTGGGCCCTCAAAGCCCTCAAAAATTACCTGTACGGTAAAACAAAAGTGAAAATTCACAGACCACCAGCCATTAACTCATTCGTTAAGTAGTTGGAACGGAAACGCTAGAATAAAAAGATGGAAAGCATACTTAGAAGAATTCGACTTGAATTAGTTTACAAGCCAGGAAGAGACAATATTGTAGCCGATGCGCTATCTCGAATTCCTGCCATAAACAATTTAGGTCGGTAGCCTCCACCCAACACAGCGCAGACAGTTCAAGCCATAAACTAATCCAAGTTCGAAGCACCCATAAACGTTTCAAAACCAGATATTCCTAGAAAAGGGCGACAAAACAGATTACAGATTCTTTTCCATTCCCAACTTTCCACAGGCTATAATAACCCGACCAAGCTTTCAATAATGACCTCATACAATTTAAAGCTCGTCTCAACCCTTCTTTTCAACGGCTATTAACCTCAGAAGATGTTATGAGCCAAATCCAAAACATTCCCGACACACTTCAAAAACTATAAAATTAGATTCTCACAATCACAGGTTAAAGATCTGACAAACGAAACCGAACGAGACGAAAAAATCTTGGCCACCCATAATAGAGCACACAGAAACGCACTTGAGAATAGAAACCAAATGATAGAATTTTATTATTTTCCCAAATGAAACAAACTATAGCAGATCTTGTCAAACAGTGTCAAGTTTGCAAGGAAGAAAAATCGACAGACATCCGACTAATCCCAAATTAAAAGAAACCCCAATACCAGAATCCCAGGACAAGTCATACACATCGATTTACTCAACACAAAAGAATTTAGTACTCACAGCAATAGACAAATTCTCAAAACTAGCTCAAGGACGAATAATCAAATCCAAGGCAATAGAAGATGTAAAAAAACCTCTTCATGATTTCTCTTTTACTTGGTGTACCAAAGGCAGTAGTTATCGATAATGAGAAATCCCTAAATTCAGATTCATTAACTTTTTGATGAGGGACCAACTTGGAATCGAAATTTATAAAACCCCACCATTAAAAGCACAGTCAATGGACAAGTGGAAAAATTCCATTCGACACTGTCAGAGATTATGAGATGCAATAGACGGAAAAACGAATACAGAACTTTTGAAGAACTTCTCAACAAATCCATATCGACTATAACTACACTTACACTCGACAACTAATAACGACCACTGGACGTATTTTTTGGTAGAAACGTAACGACAGACCCAGCACAGTACGAAAAGGCTAGAAAAGATAATTAGACAGACTAAAACAAAAACAGACGACAGACATTCACAACCACAACAAGACGCGAAACGACATACGAACTTACATACCTGGACAAGAAATTTACTTAAATAATCAAGACTAGGTACTAAACTTTCACCTAGATTAGAAAGCAATAGTTAAAGAGGACAGAAATCAACCGTACTAACATCCACAAATCTAATTGTCATAAGAGTAATTAAAGAACGTTTGACACCCATAGACCACTCGTAGTACTGGTAATGTTGGCACAACCTACGGAACCGACTTGGACATAACGAACCATACAGATGCACAAACCATTACGATCCACGATGGACTAGGAAAAATCAAACAAGAACAACAAGAATCATTCACATCATCAATTTGAACAAAATTAGAAAAGCCTTAGAGCAAATAGAGTTTCACACAGAGAAAGATTTAAAATTTAGCAGACTTACCATACCTTACGTCACGAAATTAACCAAACTCACTTGACTTTACGTACCATAGAATATGACGTTAACAAAAGACCCTCAAGGGCCATCAACATGCTAGGCACTGCATGGAAGTATGTAGCAGGCAACCCAGATCATGATGACTTCGTTCAAATAGAAGAACATATAAATAAAGTTATAGATAACAACAACAAACAAGTAATAATAAATTCACAGCTAGAACAGAGATTAATAAACTAACTACAGTAACCAATACCCTTACAAACAACATCAGAAAAGACGATAGATTCATACATGAAATAGCAGAAAGTTTACAGAACCAAGTCAGACTGATTAAGGAGGAAGCTACCAATATAAAATTGCCATACAATGGGCAAAAGTTAACGTAGTAAACTCATTCCTACTAAAAGAAGCAGAAGTAATGAAATAGAGAGAATTTCAAAGCTGGAGGAATGCCTTCATTGTCTGTAGAAGAGATGCTAGAATATTCAGACGTGGCCATATTTCACAATACGACTACGTTATTTTATGTAATAAAAATACCTAACGTAGAAGAAACTGAATATGAAAACCTAATTGTGAAACCTGTCATAAGAAAAAATGTTATCATAAACATAGAATACAAAGAAATATTGTCTCACAAAAATGTAATGTTGGAATCCTAAAAGATTGTAAAAATTATAATAATTTAAGATCTGTTCTAAAAATAACATCGTCAATATTAGCAATAGTACATGTTTGCCTAGGCTCCTCAATGGAGAAAAATCGCTGTGTGAGTTCAGTAACGCCGAGCATGTGGAACCCATCGAAGAACTAGCCAACGGCCTATTGATCCTCAACAACTTTAACGGAATGGTGACATCGACAAGGGGAAGCACCTGGTTAAACGGCACGTTGTCATTCGTTTCGCCAATGAGTCCATTTCGATTGGCAACCGGACTTTCAACAATCTCGAACTAAACACACTAAGAGTCGGATCGTCGATAATCCAGATGACACCAGAAGAATCGAGACGACTCCAAATTCTTCGCTAGAAGCTTTGCAGGCATTGCACATCAACAACAGCCAAAAACTAGAAAAATTGAAACTCACGACACACGCAGTATCATCCATAATTCGATCTGCTAGTCGTGATAATCATCGTCATCGCCTTCCTCTATACAAAGAGGGAAAGAAAGATAACGTTACTTTGGATAACAATCAACCAAAAAAAGTAACAGAGGCACCAAGACGAGCAATAGAAAACATACAGTTCAACGACATTCCTTTCTTTTAATGATCACTTGAGGACAAGTGCAAATTAGAGGGGGAAGAGTTAACGACGAAAATATTCTGCATTGTAACAATTCCAACGGAAATTGTTGCAACACAAATACGACATAATCAGACTAATAAGACCAATCTGCTGACACCGCGTCACCACATAATCAGACCAATAAGCCCAATCTGCTGACACCGCGTCTAGTGGACTTCCTGCACACGCCAACCTGAGCTTCAGCAATTCCAAGAAGAATTGCACAACGGTTCAATAACACCAAAAGCGACGTCGCTGCCAACGCCGTCGACTGAACCACAGTTTAGCTAGGGATAGAATTGATTTAGTAATTAGTTGTAAATTCGGTTTGAACAAGACAGTCTGTCTTGCAATAAAAATATATTTTTTAAACTCAAACAAATAACGAATTTAACTTACATGCATGGTGAGTACTTCCATCTTATTGGTAATGCCTTATTGGATTATTGGTAAATAAATGTGGAGCTCAACTGTGCAACTGCAATTGCTCTATCTATGTCTTATTCGAATTTATTTTATATCATATTTTTGTATTTATTTATTTATTTTATAATATTTATTATTAGCTACATATTAGAGAAACATTTTCCTGTTACTTCAAGCTTTCCAATTGAATGTTTGTATATAAACAAACAACTAATTAGAATTGTCTACAAAAATGTTGCTAAACATTTTTAATTGAATTTTGATGCGAATCGATGCATTGACAAATTGAACAAAGTATATTTTTAATTGAAATCCTGCGTTGTTCTGCTGTATAAAATTTAACTATATGAATTTTTCTATTTCTATTTATTATTTTATTATAATTTATTTTTTATATTTTTAGTTAAAAGAAAAAATTCATTTTAGAGAATAAATATTTTCATAGAGATATTGATATAAATATTTAAAGAATAAATATATATATATTTTTATATTATTTATTGCATACTAGAAATTTATTTATTGCTGTTATTTTTTTATTTTTTATTGCAATACCCTGTACAAAATGATGCAATAATAAATATATTTATTTGCAGATATCCAAATTATGCTTGACTAAAAGGAAACTCAAATATAATTCATCATAATCAACAAATTTGTAAATTGTAAATTTATTTATTAACAATACTTCCGCTATCAGAAGACCAACCAATATACCCGCTTTGTCTACTCTACAGCGCATTCAATTAGAGAAATTTCATCTCTGCCGTTTGATGGCCAAAAAGCGCACTAAATTGCCAAGGAAATTGTGTGGGAAATATCAGATATAATATCAGTGAATAAGTTTTGATATCGACTTCTGAATATATGAATAACTGAATGAGTGCATGAATGATTGAATGAATGCAATGTGAATAGCGAATAAACTGGTTATTCGAGAGCTGAACAAACGTCAATATCAATTATAAAATGGAACTGCCAAAAAAAAAATTAAAGAAAAAAAAATGGATGGCAAAATGAATTATGAATAACTATTTCTAAAACAAGAGAGAGAGAGAGAGGGGAGAGAGAGAGAGAGAGAGAGAGAGAGACTGTGTGGAGGAGATATGTGAAAAGTGCGCATTCAGCTGCTGACAAGTGCTGGCAGCACTTCATTTGTTTAAACAGCAGCCGGATCCTGTTGCATTTTTTTTATTTATTTATTTTTTTTTGCACAGCCATCCACACTCACTCACATTTATACCCACTTTTCACACTTTCCCTCTTGGTAATTTTGTTTTTATTCCGCATCAAAATAAATAATAAAAAAAGGAAGAGAATTCCAAATTCAAATTTTCGCAGATTGGCAGCGCGTCCCCAGGCGCGGCGAGTCCCAGCTCTGAATGAGCTTCTCCACTAGTTAGTCGCTTGTCAAACATAGACACAAACACACACACACACACACACACACACATGTGTGTGTCTGGGCAAAATCTATGGTGCGAGCCCTTCAGCTGCTACTGCCTGGACTCGGCTCTGCTGTTTGATTTGATTTCATCATTTGACGTCGGAACAATTTGCCGGCCGGTTGAGCTGGGCTGGACTGAACTGGGCGTTACAGGCTGGCGGCAGGAGGCGTGGCAGCTTAACTCCCTCAGCTGCATATAGCCGTGTGAAAATCCAGCGCTATGATTTTTGTAATTTGATTTGCAGATTTTGTCAGCTGTGGCGATAGAGAGAGAGAGGGCTGAGAGAGGAGCTCGGCCTGCAGGGAGCTCTGCTCTGCAGAGGGCGGGAAGAGTCGGCAGTAGTCTGGAGGCAGCTGAATATGGTGACACGTATCGACACATCAAATAAATTGCTCGAATTCCCAATGATGAGCTCACAATTTGGATTCTGGCAGCTGGCATTGCCGACGAGTTGTCGTCCTGTTCCTGCTGCTCCTGCTGCTGCTGCTGCCACGTCTAGCCTGACCAGAGACTAGGACTGGAGCTGGGATTTGGTTGCGTTTTGCTGAGTGCTTTTGAGCTTTGTACACACACACACTCACAGAGACAGCTCCACATCGTGTTTTATGATGATGTAGCTGCTTTTTGTATTTGATCAATTTGTATTCTTCAGTTACATAGTTTATATTTTGCTTTCATGCATTTCAATTTGCTGCCAAGATTCATAGCGAATCTGCTGCTCCTCCTGCTGCCGCTGCTCCTCCTGTTACTCCTGCTCCGCATCCAGTCTGTGTGCCTTGTCATGTGTCAATTGCAATGTTGCTTATGTGCTGAAGAATTAATATTCAATTCTGTTTTCCATATGCACAGAGCGGAAATTGGAAAAATCGAAAAGCGAAAAAAGTCCGTTTTAAAGCCATAAATTTCACAACAAAACTCGAACTGTGAATCCTTGAGATTGCGTATCAAAGGCAAAGGACTTTAATTTATAAGAGGCAAAGCAGGTAAGTTAATTAAAATGTAAAACATTTTGGATATGAGCTTAAGGCGTGGCAGCCATGGGAGATTTGATCGAGGTTTGAAGTTGTCTGTGAATTTTGCTTGAAATATGAAATGTTGCAATCGATATTTTTTGATTATATTTATCGATTTATTTTATTTTAAAAGTGTGAGTAGAGACGGCTGTATTTTAAATTGTTTAAAATGTTATTTAATGTTCAATAACAGCTTGAACAATTTAAAACACAGCTTCAAAAAAATATAGGGAATCAAAGCTGTCGGCCCTTTAAGCCTTTACGCTTCGCTCACGAGATCAGCAAAAAAAAAAAAAAAGAAAAAAAAATAATATATATATAGAAATCATAAAAATGCTCATCGCTCTCACTCCAAGCAAGAGACTTCGGTTCTTTTCGTTTTGTCATTCGGTTAGGGTTGATCGTGTGATGCTCATTGAACGAACTTCGTTTAGGGAGCAATGCGATTGACGATCGCTCAAACTGAGCTTCATTGTGCGATCGTCAATCGAACGATTGACGCTTAGAGAGCGAGACGATTGACGCTTAGAGACCGAGACGATTGACGATCGCACAATGAAGCTCAGTTTCAGCGATCGTCAATCGTCTCGCTCTCTAAGCAATGTTCGTTAAAAGAGTAGCAACGAGTAACGAATCAATACTGAGTAACTCAATTGAACTCGATTGTTGCTTCGTACAACTCAAGATAATCGAACAAATATGAGAGCGCAAAGTCAATCAAATAAAAAAATTTTCTGCTCGATCGCGAACGAACTCATTGAAGAGCGAAAGAAATCGATTGCGCTCTAAGTTTAATATAACTATAATACTGCTATAAAACTAAGAAGAAACGCTGAGCAAATTTCTGCGAATTCTGAATGCTAATCATTCCATATATATATAAATTGCTCTGCTTTGCGTAAAATCCTCGTCTCAGTTTTAGTGAGAGTCTGCTTAGAGTCTGCACTTAAATTATAAGCACAGTCTTAGCTCTCAAAATTCTGCAGTCATTCGAGTATTGCAAGCTGTTTTAGTTATCAAAATGTCTTGGCCAACAATTTGCATGCCAGCTGCTTGCCTCCACGTTAGAAGCAATCAGTTAAGAGCAAAAGCGTTTGCTCAAACCGTGTTTAATCGCTACACCTGCAATAATCTCGGCTCGACAGGAAATATTCATGCATTATCCTGGCCCCAAGGCAACTTGCATTGGTGCAAGAAATATTCGGGCAGGTTAATGAAACAACAAAACATAATTCAAAATGGAAATTCGGTTGCAATAATAGCAGCAGAAGGTGAAGTGAGGATGGGAGTGGGAGGGAGAGCGAGTAAGAGAGAGAGAGAGAGAGTGAGAGAGAGAGAAATCAAGATAATTTCGGAAACAATTTAGCTTATGAATTCATTTCGTATGCCCTTCTAGGCCAAAGTATATTCCAATGCTGGCCTCTGCTGCTATTATGAACTGGCCAAAAACTCTGTGTTCTCCTGCGGCCCTTTGGGCCCTTTCATTTAATGATGCCGCTGTGACGTCATCAAGCGCAACTTACGCTAATTAAAATTCCCATTTAATTGGCATTGACTGTTGTTTGTCTTCGTATTCGACTCGCGTTGCTGTTGTTGTTATTTTTCATTTTTACGTGCATGTTTATTCAATAAAAATAAGCTGGATGGATGACAGGAGAGTTGACCAATTGGACAGCAGTTACAGAAGCAGCAGCAGCAGCAGCAGCAGCAGCAGCAGCAGCAGCAGCAGCAGTTGCCATAGAAAAGAAATCTGTCATCGAGGCGAACGTGAATGAGCCACTGAAATCAATTTAAATGGCATCATTCAGCGGCTTCAACCGCACATGCACATGCAGAGAGTGAGAGAGAGAGGGAGGGAGAGACAAAGAGGAGCGTACGAACACATTGACAGTTTATTAACTGAACGAAATATTCGTAACGCGGCCCACCCACGTTTGAGGTCTGGAATATCGGCCATTACATCGACCCATTAATTAGTTGGCATTGAGTTGCAGCTGCTGACAGACTCAATGACAACAGCGACAACAACGACAACAGCGACAACAACGACAACGGAATACCCTTATTCCCCATGGGGAAGGCTCTGACAACTCCAATCCCAACTGAAGGACCACACAGCTTCGCCTTCAGTCAATATCAGTGAGAGAGAGAGCGAGAGAGAAGAGCAGAGAAAAAAAGCCAACATCTTCGTCAACTACAGTCGCTGTACTTGTCTTGCCCTCAGTTGCTCTCTCCCTCTCACTCACCCTCTGGCTGTCCTTTTCTTATCTCCTTTTCACTTGACATTCATGCCCGCACATCGGAATTTATGATAATCACGTTAATTAATGTTAAATTTATAATTTAACTGAATAATTTGTCATCCACATTATTTTGCTTTTCTTTTATTTGCATTTTCTTTTTTTTTTTTTTTTTATTTGTTTTTCTTTCTGATGAAATGATTTACGCAATTTTAATCACATTACACAAATTTAAGATTAGTTCATTGATTTTGAAGGAAAGAACTGTTGATGTTTCGCATTTTATATAGAACTGGGAGTGTGTTAAGGGGCTAAGAGTGAATTGCTATGAGTAGCTATAAATCGTTCGCTCTATTCCTTCTTCCTTTATTGTTTTAACACGAATGGAACTCTTCAGGCATAGTCGACTACAAAGTATTTTCTACGTTCTTATGCGTTCTTGAGTTAATAACATAATTTACTCTATTCGCCCACGCCCATAGTATATATATGTATTTAAATAAAGTCATTAATATAATAATAATAATAGTAATTAATTAATTTATAACTACTACACTACATTAATTTTTTTATTTATTTTATTTAATAAAATTATTGCAAGCATTTTCAAAATTTTCTTAAGCTCTTCAATTACCCATTCTCACCAATTGATTGATATTATACAAATATACAATTATTTAAAAAACATTGTAGTATATTTATTGAATTATAAATCTAGCCATTTATTTAAAAAAGAAAAAAAAATAATAATAATAATTGAATAAGAAAAGTTTTCTTAGTCATTTGTTATATAAATATTAAAAAACAGTCTTTTTTTCACTCAATAACAATATTTGCAAATTTAAAATCAGTTATTTTTTTTGTTTTTAATATTCTAGTCATTTAATACATTTATTTGTATATATAAAAATATATTATTATACATTATGGACTAAATATTATGGAATTTAAAAATATATTTAATTTTTGATTCTCGTTAACATTTGAATTATTTCAGGAAAGATTCAATTCAATCTCCAATAGCAAATTACAAATTTATATATATTTTAAATAATTATGTAATACATGTATTTCAAACATGAATTTTTTTATTTTCTATGTGCAAGAAAAGAGATGTAGAAAAAATACCTAAAGCCAGGAGACCGCAAGACCTTTATAACTAATCTTTGCTGTTGCCAAAAGGCTTTGCTATACATAAAAACTTTGTTAGATATTATAAAAACCGATATTAAACATGAATAAGTATTTTACTGTTTCATCTACATAAATTCTTTTCAAAATTCTTTTGTTTCTGTTTTGCTGTGGAGCAACGAAGAAACAAATAAAAACGAATCACATTTAATTTAGTGTAAATCAAAAGGCGTCTCTATTTATGTGCCGATGAAATTTCAACTCAAGCGCAATGCAATAAAACGTAATGACTGGGACAGGAAGGGACAGGAAGCGCACCTGTTGGTGTCTAGCAGGTGTGATCGACAGAGACTCGAGAGAAAGCCGCAAACAATGCCAGAACAAGACGTAAAACAGCACCCGCAGCAAGAGCTGCCCCAACCAGGTGTGCCAAGGTCGTTCAGGTGTGTGTGAGGTGAGGGATGAGGGCTGAGGGGCAACTGTGAAAAGTGAAATGCGCGACGAGGCACAAAGAAACAAACAGGTGCTAATCGAAATATAATGTTTCAGCAGCGGTCGCACATAAAAAATGATACGCCAATAAAATTTAATAATTTAAAAATGAAACAATAACAACAACAACAACAACTGCAGCAAGGAGGAAACGCCGCGTAAAGCCGGAAAAACATAATAAAAAATTCATGAGCTTTACGAGAATCGCGTAGTGAGGCCAGCAGCCGAAGAAGAAGAAGCAGCAGCAGCAGCAGCCGCAGAGGGAAGTAGAAGAAGTTGAAACAAAAAGTGCAAATAATGAATGACGAACGCTCTGACAAGAGTGGAAGAGAGAGTGGGAGGTGTGGGAGGAGTGAGAAATCGACGACAGCAGAATGACATAAAAATGAATCGTTTTGCCTACTTAAAGGCGCATAAAAAGCAATTTCCGCCTTTAAAGCCATAAAGCACGCGCAGCCAACTGCAAAGGTAACCAAAGCAGGGTTTAATGATTCGCCCCGGCCTGGCCTAGCTCAGCTTGGCCTGGCCAGCTGGCGGCTTACGCTCTTGGCTCTTGGCTAGATAGCCGAGCTGGCTAGCTGACTGGCGGACTGGCCGACTGGCTGACTGGCTGGCATACAAAGCACTTAAGCAAACAACAAATATTTAGTGTCGCAATGATAATTACAATGACAACAGGCGGCGCGGCGAGCTGCAGGCGGAAGTGGCAGTAGCTGACACCATATACACAGATATGCATATACTTATATACATATGTATAGCATATATAAACATATATCCTTGATATATATATGTCTTTGTATTTACACACATTTTGTGTTTACCTTTGCATGACCAGTCCGTCACTTTGACAATCATAATGAGACAAGCAGCACAGACCACCAGCTACTACAATAACAACAATAACACACACACACACACACACACAAACAAAATGGCTGACAGCAGCAGAGCTGACTGCAGAAATGCTATAACAATCACAGCTAGAGCAGCTAGAGATGAACGCAAATGAACGCAACTGAATTTTTGCTTATTATTTATTTAAATATATTTTAAATGTGAGTAAATATATATGTAATAAGCTGTAAATGGAATTAATGCTAAATGGAATACAGACCAAAATGGCCTATAGATAATTATATATTTACTATAAAAATATATTGCATGACATTAAAACTTTATTTAATAACAAATTGATTTATTTTAATTATTATATTATATTTAATAATAAATATAATAATTTGTCTGTGTTTTAACTTAAATACCCAAAATGTTTGCACAGAAAATTAATAAGAAATAAGTATTTTAATTTGTATTCCATTTATTATTTTATATTTTATGCATATTAAGAACAGAAATTAAGCTGCAAAAATTATTTTAGAAAAATATTTTTACTAATTCTTATTAAAAAAAAAATAAATAATAATAATAATTAAATAAAATAATAATAAAATAATTTTTTTAGGTTTTTTATTTATTTATTTATTTTTCTATTTATTTTTTTTATTTTATTTTATTTTATTTATATATATATATTTTTTTTTTGACAATTTTAAATCAGCTTGAACATTTTTTTATATATTCTTAACAGCTTATTTTATTATTCATTTGTTATTTAATTAATTTTGTTTTTACTTTAATTTTTTTTAAATTTTTTCTTATACTTAACAGAGTAAACTATATTTAAATGAATTCTTTTAATATTTTAATACGTTTAGCATTAGCCTCGCTGAATCCACAATTGAGCTATGTATTGTTCTTAGTAGCTCGAATATGCACATGTAATTTTTATTTATTCATATATTTATTTATTTGATTATTTTATTTTATTTTATTTTATTTTATTTTTATTTATTTTTTATTTTTTTGCCAAATTACAGTAAATATATTTAATTGATACAAATTTAAAAATTCATAACAAATTTTAAAAACTTTTAACTTTTAAAGTGAATTCATAAATATGCTATATTTAACAAACGAACCGAACTGCACGTAAATTATGAATTCTATATGAATCTTGAATGCTGATTATGAATTGATGGAAAGAAAAAGATTCAGTTTTATAAATAAAAAAATCCAAAATTTTTACATATTTGATTGACCAACAACAAAATTTTAATAAAGTAAAAAAAAAAAAATAATAATAATTATAAGGCAAAGATTTTTTAATATTCTAAACTAGTTTATGTATAAAATACAATATAACCATAAATTTATTAAAAAATATATTTAAATTTGTAAATTTAGATGACAAATAGCTAGAGTCTTGATAAACTTTGATTGATGAAGTAAAAAATGGTGTTATATATTTTTTATATTTATTTATTTGTATTTAATTTAATGCAATTTATATATGCTCTTCAATTTCATTCACGCTCTCATCTCTAACGGCCTAAAGAGGTCGTCTGTTGAGGTCCAGTTGAGGCCGGCGCCGCTGCCGCTGCCGCGCGTCTCTTTAGCTCTGTTGTCCGTTATAACGATGATGGCTAACATGTTGGCTCATCGTGTTGGCATTGTTGTTGTTGCTGTAGCTATTGCTGTTACTGTTGCTGTTGTATTGTTGTTTACCTTGGCAGAAAGCGCAGGCAGGCAAGCAAATCTATGTTCCTTGTTGACTTTTGCTTTTATTTAATTTTGTGGCAAGGCGGACCGACTATAAATACACAAACGCCATGTTTACGTCGCCCTGTCAGTCTGAATAAGTGCGTGTGTTCATATGAGCTGGTGTGTGTGTGTGTGTGGGCGCAGCAAATAAACTTTAATTGTTGCAACCACAGCGTGTCCTGGCACACGTGTTCATGTCTCTCACTGAGACTCTGTGAATTGTTGTCGTTGTTGTAATGCTTAACTTAATGCGCTGTTATCCTTTAACTGCTTGGGCGACACACACACACAGGCACACACACACACAAGCAGCTGCAGTACTGTCACACTAATACATATTCATGTTAATGTCAGCGCATAAATCTTGCAAAGTCTTCTAACACCTGTCAGCCATTTTACAAGGTGTTTCCACTTAATACATCGACGGAGACACACACACTGCTAAAGCAAGAGAGTGCGAGAGAGAGAGACATAGTTAGACAGCACAAGTTGTTATAGCTTCCTCTCTCTGCCTCACTCTCTCTTTCTCCCTTGCTCTCGCTCTCTGTGCCTTTGCCTTTGTACTTCATGTGTCAATGTGTCTGTCATGTGTCCAGCGCTGCGTGTGATATTGACAGTTGGGAGAGAGGCGGCCAGGCGGCCATGCGGCCAGGGGCCGGCGTCCTAGTCCTGTAATCGCTGAGCGAACGCCAATTGCTCCGCATTGTGCCAAATTTGCTAAAAGCGGAGCAAGACGAGAAACGAAAATAACTTAGACCGCAGACGCTGATGGAATAACTGTTGCCAAACTAAACTCAAAATTATGGGACGAAAATGTGAACATGCCTTTGGCCCAAGCAAAGCAAAGTAAAGCAGAGCAACGGCAATAACAACGAGGACAATGAGTGAGAGTGAGGAGACCCGCAACAGGATCAGGCAGCAGGATGACAACCACGTTGACATTGATTGAACGTTGTCCACAACAAACAGCAAACACACACACGCACGCACGCTCGCTTGCTGTCCACGCCATTGGCCATCGCTCATTGTGCCTGTGTGTGTGTGTGTGTGTGTGTGTGCGTTGGGCATAGAGGAAACGGCATACAGGTTGTTAGTCACACGGTGTTGATTGTTATACCCTGGCTATAAAGGGCTGCAACGAATGGGCGACAATGTTTATAAGGCCCAAAGATAATTAGCTCAACAAGGAGTTAACTGTATGGCCGTCCATTATCGATAAATATCGACTATCGATAGGGCATGATATATGTATCTATTTGAGTGTATTTATTATGCTTTTAGTATGCTACAGCGGAAGTGATTGTGCGCATAACTCTATAGATCTATATCAATCCAATTATATTTGTGAATAGAATAAGTTTAACAGCCCTTTATGCTGTCTATTTAGCAATTAGATATTGATAATTCTACTAATCGATTGCCAACGCTTTTACCTTCACTTGCGTACACTCAATTTACCTTTGATTTATTATTTATTTTTCAAATATTGTATGCTCAAAATCAGAGCTATATAATTTTCATATAAATCTAAATAAATCTATAATTAATTTCAATTAATGCTTACTAAATATTAATTTTATTTGCGTTTAAATATGGTAATAGTAGTAAAATAGGAATAAATATAAATATAATTCAACAGATTGTTTTTACTATTAAAAATAAATTCCTATAAATAATATATATTTTTATTTATTTTTTACATGTTCGAATTTTAAATTTTATAAATTTTTCTCAGTAAAGAAAATATAATATTATTTAAATAAAATATCATACTAAATAGAACTAGAAATAAATCTATAAAATGAAGTATAATAAATTGTATAATAAATTTGTATTATTTTTTTTTAACAAAAAATACTTTTATTTTTGTTCTATTGCTTGTATACAAAAATTTAAGAATTAATACTCAGCACTCGAAGCGTATTTTATTTATGAACATATAGAGAATAATTTTTTTTTATTTATTTCAAAGCATAGAATTGTGAACAAATTTTGAATTAATTTAATTATAAAATAAAAAAATAAAAAAAATAAATAATAATAATAATAATAACAATAATAATAATAATAATAATAAATAAATAAAAATACAAAATTAAAAAAAAATCAATTTTTAAAAAATAAAAACATAAAATAAAAAATAAAAATAAAATAAGTATATTTATTTATTTATTTTTTTTATTTATCAACTACAGAATTTGTTCTTAATTTTAAATATGATACAACAAAAAATTATATCAATGCTATTCGCAGCAGCTAAATCAGCTGATTTGATAAAAAAATAAAAATAAAAATATTTGTCAACACATTTTTTTTATAATCTTCTAAATAAAAATACAAATAAATAAAACTCAACTTTTACGTATATTTTCTTTTATCTTGGATTTACTCATTCCATTCCATTCCATTCTTCGGTCTACCCACTCAAGTTAAGTCTCTCATTCATAGTCTAAGTAGTTGAACACTCAATTAGTGAAATGTATTTAATTCCAAGTACCTTTTCCTGTTGCTGTTGTTGCTGCAGTTTGATAGTGTAGCCGTAGTTCGACTTCTTAAGCAGCTAACCGCAAAAACCATTTCCTGTTCCTTTTTACTGCTTTTTGCTGTGTAGTTTGAGTTGCTGCGGTGGCGCTTTGGGTGTTTGGTTTATTTTAATTGCCTGGACTCTTTAATTGCTGAAATATTTAAATTAGTTTGCTGAGAGCTGTCGTCGGCGATTTGAGTGAGCAGGTGATTCAATCTAGCCGCATATGTATATGCGTGTGTGTGTGTGTGTGTGTGTGTGTGTGTGTTTGTGCGTGTGTGTTTGAGAGCTTAACTTTGCGACTTACTGTAAATGTATAATGCTTATGTATATGTGTATGTGTGTGTGTGTGTGCCTGACCGTTGCCAGCCATTAAATTACATTGAACCGCACCCGAAAACAGGATACTTTGTAGCAAACAACAATAGCAACAATGGCAACAACAGCAACTGAGCCAAAGGACGCTCAGCGAACAAGCAAACGAACGAGCGAGCGTACGAGCAGGTTTTCGTATTTAAGACGAAATAAATTGGATTAGAAACCGCAAAAATCCAATTGTCTATTGTGGTGCGGGCTCGAAGATGCCGCACGTAACGCCCCCAGCTCTCAGCTCTCAGCTCTCTGCACTCAGCCGCAATCCGTGTCCCTGTCCCTGTCCACTTGCAACTTGCTGGGCTGCTTTAGATGTTGTTTGTAACCTGGCCGAATCTGAGTTCGAATCCAAATCCGAATGTAGGTCTTAAAATATTTAGCAAGAAATGCGGCGAGTTTTTGTCTGTTTGTCAATGTTGTCACACGCTCTTGCTCTCTCTCTCTCTCTCTCTCTCTCTCTCGTTCTTTGTCTGCCTGTCTCGTTTGCTCTGCAACTGTCTCTGTCTGTTTGTATGTTTGTATGCAAATCAAAGACTAATTGGATTTTTAAGCTCAAACTGTCAATGCCGCTACATGGTGCTACCTTTGCTCCCTTGCTCCTTGCTGTGCTTTGCCATTGGGGGCTTTAGACTGTAGCTCAGATTCAAGCTCACCTGGTTCTGGTCCGTCCGTCTTTGTGTCTGTCTATTTGTGTTTGTGCACCTGACTAAATGGCAAAAAACCGTTGACAAAGGCAAATGAAACATCGTCGTCGTCATCGTCGTCGTCGTCGTCCCACTCAGTCTGTCTCGCCCGTCCGTTCGTCTCGATGTATTTGGATTTATGTTTTCGGTAAGCGATTTAAGCTGCACAGCAAACAATCTCTGATGCGTACAGTGAACCCCAACTAAATGAGCAGGGCGCTGCCAGTTAGACGGCAGTAAATGCGAATGCAAATGGCGCACTAATTTGATTCTATTTAAATCTCGTTGCGGACATCAGGCGACTTGGCTTAAACGCCCACTGATGGCTGTTTTGTTTGTGGGCCAACTCCATCTCGAGCTACCCTTACTAGCTGGCTAGCAATGCGCTCAACCGTTTACAGTTGCTGTGGCTCGCTGTGGCACGCTGCGGTTGCTGTGGTTCTCTCTCACTCTCACACTCGCTGTTGGTTTCTGGCCCGCATGACGCGCACTCATCACGTAACAGTTTCTCATGGTGTGCGTGCCTCGTCTCGTTCAAATGAGTGCCTTGAGTATCTTTTCTATTTGCGTGCACGCAGCTGCCAGCCAAACAGTCTGCAGCCTACAAACATGTCCTTGCCACCCAACAACAACAACAACAGCAGCAGCGGCAACAGCAGAAGCGACAGATAACAAACACTCGACTAGTGGGCCCAAAACACACACACACACACTCCCTCTCTCTCTCTCTCTCTCTCTCTCTGTCACACGCACTCATCCACTCTACTATCTGGCAGCTCGTGTTTGACTAGCTGCTGTTGGTCCCCTAAGCGGGTCCGAGCCTGATGCGCTCACCACGGCCAAAAGCAGCTGCGAAGTATCTGTCATGTTAGCTGCCGGACATGCGAAGTCGATGAAGCTCAGATTCATATGCTAAGCCTAACCATGCGAAATACCCTCTCAATTGGAAATCCATTGAATTGTTATGAATGGGGTATATTGATATTCTTAATATTTGCCAAATTAGTTGACAATTTAAATGACTCGAAGATGATTTCGTTGTCTAATGCAGAGAATCAATCAAAGAGTGATAAAGAGTGTATGTGGGTGTGTGTGTCTTTGTGTGTAGCATAAGTAATATAATATTTACTCTGCTACCTTGACACATAATTATAGTTTTCTGTTCTACATACACATATATTATGTATGTATGATGTATAATATAAAAAATAAATATAAACAAAAAAAATATAAATACTGTTTGAGTTGACTTGCAATTTTATTTTATAATACATTTTCTTACCAATTTTTTGTTTAGATTTTTATTGTAGTTCAATTTAAATATTACTAAATATTATATTAAGTATAAAATATATTTTATTTTTGCAAATATTTTCTTCATTATTTTTGATTACAAACAAGTCAAAGGTACGACTTTTAATTATTATTATTATTTTTGTTTATTTTATATATTTTTCTTATAACTTATTTTTATTTATTATTTTAAAATAGATATTTAAATAATATTAAAAAAAAAAAGAAAACAGATTTTCCAATACCTATTGAACATACTATATACTGTTTCAATAATTGGAGTTAGATTTTTCTCTAAAAAAAAAAAAAAATAAATAAAATTAAATAAAAAAAAAATAAATAAAATAAAAACAGAAATGTTTAAATTCAAGTTTGTAAATTTTTCAGAATATTTTTAATTTATCTGACTTTAATTTTTTTTTATATATATGTTATATATTTTATATAGTTTAAAATATTTTAAATGTTTTTTTACTTCAATTAAAACTTTTTTATTTTTTTTTTTTTTTTTATTATTCATAATAATTTTTTAAATCATAATATTTTTTATTTTTTATTATTTTTTATTATTAAAAATAATTATTTTAATCATAATATTTTTGAAATTCTTCTTATACATTTTGTGTAAAAAAATTTAAAAATTTAATACATATTTTAAGATTTTATGCAAATTCCACATACTTAATCTGATATACAAACGATCTCAATAGAGAATAGATTTAATGATGGTAAGAGCATCAATGATACAGTGCACGATTTGTATGCCTCTCCATAGCTTGATGTTGGCATACCGAAATCGTCGAGTGTGACACTGACACAGACACTGACGCTGGCACAGCAACAGGGGCACACACGCTTGGGCAGGGTGAAAGCGGGCAAGCGGCGCTTAATAGTCGCAATGCCTGGCTATTTTGGGGCTGCGCCCAAGTCAAAGCCACACAAGGACATGTGTCGCACTTGTGTGTGCGATGCGTGTCATGTGTGTGTGTGTGTGTGTGTGTGTGTGTGTGGGTGTCGCGCTAGAGAGGGGGGAGACAGCTATTTTATGGCGAGTATTGGTTGGGCGCACGAAAACCCGTTAAATAATACAATAGACACCTTAGTATCCGAGACTTTGCTGCTTGCTGCTTTACGAGCTCGCATTCATCATACGCCGCGTGGCCCGACAACAGGCCGACAAACACTATAGTGTATAGATTCTGATTGCATATATGTAGAGCCAGAGTCAGGGGCAGGGGCAGGGACGGGGGCGGGGGCAGGGCTATGGCCATCGAGTGTTGGTGCTGCCAACGCCTGAAGTCTATTAATTACACATGTTGCGTCAAAATGAAATCGTTTTCCATTTATTTTTATGCGTTTTTCTGTACAGTTTGTCAAAGTCCAATAAGTGTAAGAAAATATCCCTCACATTTGTTAGCCTTCGGCAGTTTTTCTACAACGATTTTTCAACTAAATTATGGACTATAAAAATAGCCAGCCAAAGGATTTGGACAAGGCCGCGCTGTGCTCCACATTGATGCCTTTAAAATAGAATGCAAGAGAAAAAAAAACCAGAAAAAAAAATCCAAACAAAAAAAATGAGAAAAGAGAAAATAAAAATATGAGCATGTGAGTCAAGTTGGCTTAATAAGGTCGTTGTGCGTCAGTTGGTCGCAAATATATATAGATTATATATATATAAATATATATGTATTTATATTACATATGAGGACACCACATGTTCCGGGCAAAGGGCTCGACTCGACGCGTCTCGATTGTCAGCCTGCTCAGCGCATTAGGCCTCGACTTGAACTTGAAGCCAACGGCAACTGGAGCCCAACTGCTGCCAAGAGTCACATAAACTCCCAATACAAGTTCCTTGGGCATTTCTTTTTGTCAGACTTTTGATCACGTGCCGTGGCGACAGTTGCTGCGAATGGCAGATGCATTAGCACAGCCTGGATCACACAGGCTGGCTCGCTAATTGCGCGCACATTTCATTCATAATTTCGAGCATTGCCTTTCGGCTGAAATTGAAATTCCATGAAATGGATGCCGCTAGCCAAAGTAAAGCACTTTAAGCCACAAAATTAACTTGAGCTTGTTCTTAACGCTTGAATGCCCAGCAGAAGCAGCAGCAAAAACAACAACAACAACAAGTGGAATACCTTCTTCGATTTTGACAGGAAATTAAATTCGATGTATCGCTGCGGACAGCTCGTTCAAGAGTCACTTTGGCTTCGCCTTTGTTTTATGTACCTTCAGCTCAATTCTGGGCCTCGCCTGGCAGGCTCACAATTGGAAATTCATGCGGCTTCAGTTGGTCTTTTTTTCTCTCCTTCTCTCTCTCTCTCTCTCACACACTCCTCTTCTTGGTCTTCTTTTTTTCTTATATCAGAACGCTCCGCTTTGCTGCTGGCTGGTCTCATCTTCGCTTTTGCTTTATTTTTGCTAGCCAGTAAATAAACCGGAGATGACTTTGCGGTTTCCATTGAGCGCTCTGCGAAATAGAAGCTACTCAGACAGAGACTGTGAAAAGTGAGTTTGTTATAGGGTTTTCGTATTGGGTTTTGCGTTTGGGTTTTGTATTCGGGTTTTGTGTTTTGTGTTTTGCCTGGTTGAGTGGTTATTATAATTACTGCTCCCTGGGATACACTTAAATGCTTGCAGCGTCATGAATACCTGACAGGATGTGCATTCGCATTGCCCACAGGAAGCTGAGGCTGCGACTCTAAATTGCCAAAATATTCTCTGGCAGTCTCAAGTCTCAAGTGACCTTCGCTTGACTTTCAGCATCGGCAACGACCGAGGCATCGACAGCGGCATCGACATCAGCTGCAACATCAACAGCAAGTTCAACTTCAGTTTTCAAACTTCAGTTTGAACGAAATAAATTGATTTACATGCGAGTGTAGCTCACATGAGCGTGAGCGGGAGAGGCAGAGGCAGAGGGAGAGGGAGAGCAACAGCAAGAGCAGCCCACGTCTCTTGTTGTTGGCCAACAAGAAAGGCCACTTTGCAAAAGAATTGCCAATGAACCAAGATGAGCTGATGCTGGCCGTCCCATACAGTCCCATCCGGTGCAGGCTCCGCTTCTGTCTCTTAGTCGAGCAGCGACAATAAGTCATTGTCAAGGTGCTGAAACGACGACGACGACTGCGACGACTGCGACTGTGACTGCAACTGCGACAGGCAACAACTGGCAGAGCTTGAGTGTAGCCTTTGCATGTGGGCAGAGCAGAGCCCAAAGAGTGACAAAGATTCAGGCAGGTTGGCTGCCAGCCTGCCAGCCTGGCAGCCTTTCAGTTCCCTGGCATTGCAATGAAGTTAATTAAATAAAAATAAAGCGACAGCAAACTGAATTGCCTGGGCACACGGCAACGTCGACTGCAACTGCGAATGCAATAGGAACAAAAAGAGGTGCGACTCGAGCAGCAACAAAATTCCAAAGGAACGCCCACATCGGATAGGCAGCTAGCTTAGTTGAAGCTGAAGCTGTTGCTGTTGTTGTTGCTGTTGTTGTTGCTGTTGTTGTTGAAGTAGATGCATCTCTTGGCATTGCCAAGTAGATCACATAGATGCAACAGTATGAAAAAGTGCCACTCCTGCAGACGCCCACAGTATCTTTGGCTCGAGCTCAAGATGAAGACGACAATGCTCATCATGATGATGATGATGATGATGTTGGAATGTTAAGGGAGCGTAGCTGGTAACATTAGCAAATGACAAGCAACACCCACAGATGCAACAGACAAGAAAAGCTCATGAGTTCATGTTCATCAGAGATAAAAGAAAAAAAAAAAAAAAAAACAAGAGAGAGAAGCAAAGTCAACTGAAATCCTGCATGAAAGCAAATAGAAACAAAGGAATGCCAACAAAAAGTACGTTATGCACATATGAATTATTATTACTTATGCACATATTTAGTACTATTTAATATGATTGCCAGCTCAAGAACACAAATTAATTTCGCTCTAGCAAAAGTTGCGAAGAAAATTCCGACTCTACGAGAGGCAAAGCAAAATAGTTTCAAGAGTTTAGCACTCGATAGAAAATTGTGGAGGCAACTCTTTAATATTAAACATATTAGTTATGAGTGAGATAAATAGAGAGGGAGAGGGGAGAGAGAGAGAGAGAGAGAGGGAGAAAAAACTGTATTCATGTTGTCCATTTGACATCTGATTGCACCTGATTATGCAGTGAAATGGGAATGGGAATTGAGGGTTTGATGGTTTTGTGCAAGCTGCATGTAACAGGCAGCAAGAGACGAGGTGGAAACTATAATGCATACTTGACTTAGGGAAATAAGCTAAGTCGTTCCTCTACCTTTTCCTTATGTCTAAAAAGTATTCCAATATTTTGGGATTTAAGTAAAATAATTATTCTTGTAGGTAAATGAAAATCTATTTATTTCAGTTATTCTACTTAATCAAAAAATGAAAATAAAAAGAAAATAAAAGAAAAAATAATAATAATAATAATAAAAGAAAAATCTTAAAGCAACAACCTAAGGCGCAAAGCACATTGATTAAGAAAATCCATCTAGAGCAAAAGTTATTCAACAATTAATTGCCCAGAGTAAAGCTCATAAGTGCAGCCCAAACATGTCTGCTGTGTAGACTCATACTAGTGCATAAGAGTGCATAAATATCTATATATATGTATGTCGCAGCGTTAGAATTGGTACTCTCGCCTTCTATTACATGTTTTCTTAACAACGAATTCTCAGAGTCGCCGACTTCTATCACCAAACGTCTTTAATTGTCACTAAAATGCTAACTCACGATTAGCGCTAGTTGTCAGTTTCTCTTTAATACTACCGATACTACATATATATATATATATTGCTTAGAGCTCGAAGGTATCTACTCGTCGGGTACTCCCAATCAGAATACTCTTACTGCCAATGGCAGTCAATAATGTGCCTCTCATAATATTCATAGAATATTGCGCAGCGAACTGCTTATAATTAGCATATAAATAACCTCTGCTTATATTATCTATATATTTAAATGTAAATACATAGTATAAATGTATTTTCCAGCGAAAAACCAAATGCCAATTTATATTGTAAATACCGAATGCTCATCTTCAATTAGATTGCGATTCATTTCTAATTAATTAACTTCCTTCTAATTAGTAGAAAATTCACATCAATAAGCGCTTTAAAGACGCCCACACAAAACAACACGAATGCTTGCTCGCTCACTCTCTCTCTTTCTCTCTCTTGCTCTCTTGCTCTCTTGCTATTCGCTATTGCATTCGCAAGCCAACGAAGGGACACACCTGGCCTTTTGGCACTGCAACACCTAACTAGCTGCAGGCTAATCAACTATGCGATAATATTAACACATTAGTTCGCAACTGCAAATCGAATAAACTGTGCATGCAATGCGCACGGTGGCCAAGGCAACATAATGACATTTGCTTGCGTGTTGCATTCAAGTTTTTATTCTAATTTGCAATTGGCTTAGAAACTCCGACAAGCATACACAAAGGCATATAGATGTACATATATACTTGAGCAGATAACTTAAGGCGGGTGGCTGCGAATCCTTTAAGCGTATGCAACAGGCTGAAGTTCTCAGAACAGCGAGTGCAAGACTTTAGTTTTATTTGTAAAATATATTCTAGAAAATGTTATTAAATTTATATACATTTTATTTTCATTTATAAATGCAGTAAAGTAATTTATTTATTAATATATAGTATTAATTAATATTAAAAATATTAAACTTAATATTAATATATAAATATATAAATATACCTAAAAATGTTTTAGCAAAATTTGTTAAATTATTTTTTTTTTTAATATTTATGAAATTGAAAAATCTTAAATAATAATAATATATATACATTTAAAATTGAACAAATATTTTATTATTTTATTTTACTATTTTTATAAATAATTAAAGAATTTTAAATGTATAAAAAATATGTATATTTAATTTGAATTTAATTTCATTAAAGAATTTCATAAAGAATATTTAATTTCAGAATTTCATAAAGAATATTTAAAAAAATAAAATATGTCTATAACACTTATTTGAATATTACATATACATATATACGTAAGTATACAATTTGAAGCTGTTTTAAAAATTACAACTTCAACAGAAGTGCTGCTAGAGCATTCAGTAGAAATAATTCAGATTTTCTGAGAGCTTAAATACAATTTTCGTATAAAAAATATCAATTTTCAGTGAACTTTGAAATTTTCATTTGAAAAGAGAGTTGACCTTTCAATACCACGAAATGTGTAAGCTATTAACGATAACAAGCACAATTGTAGAAAAGTATATACCACAATTTATATGTATGTGTGTGTATGTGTTGATATATGATATTCTCTTTAATTACTTGAAATTTGTTTAGTTTAATAGAAAACTGTGGATTGCCCGCTTAAGAGAGTCTGAGTGTGCTAGGTATCCCATTTCCTTACGGCGAACAAAATTTATTCAAGGTTAAATATTGAGATTAAAGTAAAACTGAAATTACATTTGAAAATCAAGCAAAAGCCATTAGAATTTAATATGCTAGCTGCCTATAGGATATCTCCTAGGCACACTGCCTAAAGTCAATCATTGAAGCAATGCTTTAATTTACTCCTTAGCAACTATGCTAATAATGTTGTTGCATATTTAGAACAATAAACACTTAAAGCTCTCATAGCACAATAGAAATGTTTAGAATAATTATTTGCTTAAAGGATATGCTAATGCACGCATTATAGTTTTAATCTTGCTTTAGTTGATTATGGATTTTAAGCATATGAGATGCGTTTGATTGCTTGGCTCTGAGTTTTGTTTTGGCATTTGCTGCCATCGAGAGCAGCGCTGACACCGTCAAGTAGCTATGAATGTCAATTCAATCTGTGTATC
This sequence comes from Drosophila buzzatii, assembly GCA_035045845.1. Taxonomy (NCBI): domain Eukaryota; kingdom Metazoa; phylum Arthropoda; class Insecta; order Diptera; family Drosophilidae; genus Drosophila; species Drosophila buzzatii. The sequence goes on from JAWNOS010000180.1 coordinate 1,157,962, forward strand.
CAATCAACAAAAAAATCCGCTTAAGTAAAAAAAAAGGGAAACGAAGCTGAAAAGATGACAACATTTTGCTGAATGCCACAGAATGTGCTTCAAATACACCAGCGACAGCGATTGAAAAAGGTTTCGCTTCCAAACTTTTGACAACGGTGACAATGACACGAACCCCTAGCTACAGCTCCTCAGCGTTGCTCAGCGTAGCTGCTACAGCTTGAGATTCAGATTGAGTCAAGGACCCGGCGTCATACAGCAATAAGGCAATTGGCAACCCTAATCAGCGCCACGGCGCACTTGTGTTCGACATAGACGTCAATTAAGTGCCATGCGTACCCCTTGGAAAGCCACCGCAAAAAAAAAGAGAGAGAAAAAGAATTGAAAGCCAACTGCGGCAGCAGAGGACGCATTAAAAAGGCAAAGGCGTGGCGAAAATTTGCATCAATAAATGACAAAACCATGCGCAGATGCCAATGTAATAAGTGCCAAGCGAGTGTGCTCCATCAAACTGGGGCTGTCAAGCGCTCGAGCATTCGGGCTCGGCTAGTGGAGAACCTTTCGCATTTGCATGTCAGCCACAGATGTTGACAATTAAAGCTGCCAATGGGCTTTTGACTAGGGGCCGATTTCAACCACGGGCCCAATATTCGTTATGGTCCCACAATGGCCTTATTGAAACAACATTTTGACAAAGTGCCTGCTTAATTTTTCAATTGCGCAAGCTGCGTTTGTTTTACCCAGTTGAGGAGTCAACGCCCACACACACACACACATACTCTCTGCTCCTCGGCAGAAATCATTGTCGTATGTGAGTGTCGATGGTCGGAGTTGTGGCAAAGGTGCTGTTACCGCAAAGCGCTGTCAAAATGTCCCTCTCTCTATGTGTGTGTGTGTGTGTGTGGTGCGTGTGTGCGAGCTTAAGTGCCCACTTGACTTTCACACACTCTCCAAAAACTGCACACTCGATCTCTTGTCACAAACAGCAGCTATAGCCAACAGCTAACAGCAAACAGCAAATTATATTATATAGAGAACTGAAAACATCCAAAGTCAGCTTGACTGCAAAGATACCCAATAAAAAATAAAGAGAAAAAAAGTAAAATTAAAAGGATTATATATATATTATAGATTTAAATTTTATTACAGTTAGTAAACTATTAATTTTTATAAAATATTCAATAAAATTTTATACTTCAGTAAGATGTTATATGAGAAAAATGAGAATAAATTTTTGTTTTATGTATTTAATTTTTTTTTTTTTTAATAAAATGTAATGATATTTCTAGGTTATAACTCGATAAATAAACAACAAATATTTTTGTTAATATAAAAAATAAATTTAACAGAAATTTTAAAAATAAATAAATATTTCTAGGTTATAACTAGATAAATAAACAACAAATATTTTTGTTAATACAAAAAATAAATTTAACAGAAATTTTAAAAATAAATAAATAAATAAATAATAAATAAGTGTAAATACTCTTATGAACAAGGCAAAAGTATGTAAGAAAATATTAGTATTTAATATAAATTTAGTATATATAAGCTTTGTAATATAATTTTTTGTATAATTTATAATTTAAATAATAAAATAGTTGTACTAAAAAATACCCTATTAAACTATCAAACTTCAAAGTCTGCTCTAGGTTGTAGGGCTGAGCTTTTTGTACTCAAGTTTACCAACAGAGCTTGGTATACTGATTTTAACAAATTCTGATTTCATTCAGCATTACAATATATAATCCTCGCAAGATGTTCAAGCTAAAAAGGGAACCGTAATTTTTTTATTTAAGCATTAATTTGATTCACTTGATAGTTCACTCATACTAAAACAGCGTGGAAAATGATTAAATATTTATTATAACATAAGATATACAAATTTATACTCAAATGAGTATTTAAAATATAAAAATTAAAAATTCTGTTAAAAATAAAATGTATTATATATAACATAGAAAATATAATATTTGTATTTATTTTATTATATATATATATATTTATTATTTATATTATATATTATACACTTCATTACATTATATTCGTTATATAAAGCACACCGAAACATATTATAGTATACATCAATTATATAGGAATTATATTCAAATTAAAACAAATATTCAGCAAAACACAAAAATTTAGTCAAACTTTTCTGTCAACCCATCAAATTTGCAGTTCCATTAAATTCATTTAATTTTTATGGCCAAGCCAAGAGCAGTTTACCTATACCTTTTTCCTGCCATTGTATCTAGCCAACTGCTAACTTTGGCCATAATCATATTGTTAGGGTATCTATATAGACATTTGAAGAGCGCTTTTTTAGGAATAAACTAAGGAAAAAAACACACACACACACAAATACAGATACAGACAATTGAAAAGAACAGAAGTTGTAGTCAATGACGGTAACAACTTTATAACTGGATCTGGATGGCAGGTCCTTAGCCATAACCAACTGCTTTGTTATGTTTGTTGGCCATTCCGAAGCTCATTATGTTAATCTGCATTGAGTGTGCTCCAGTTCTAAGCGTTCTCTCAGCTCGCAGTGCTCAGTGCTTAGCTGTGGGTTTTCGGTTCGACAATCGCCGCACGCTGATCAAATTAAGCGCATTTTAAAGTGACTTGTATATGGGCAAAAGTTTTTCGATTAGAGTTTAAGTGTCCATTTCGTTCACGAGGTGCCGACGAGTTGCCAGTTGCGCGCTGCCCTGCTGCCCGCTGCTGCCAGTTGGCAGTTTGCGACGCGACGCAACGCGACGCCACGGCCAAAAGAACTTGTAAAAAAGTTGATTTTTGCATTTGGCCGCACAATTAACTTGAACGACGGACGGTAACCGGCCAACAACAAAAGCGAGAGCCAAAACTCAAACCAAACCTTAGCCGAACCAAACAGCTGTTCATTTTCCTCTCAAAAATATAATAATAAAAAAAAAGAGAGAACGAGAAAAAAAGAGCAGAAGTAAACAGTTGGCAACTGCTAACTGCGAACAGCAGTTGGTTGGTTGGTAACCCAACGAGATCCTACTCCATCAGCGCTTGTCTTTGGCAATGATGTGAAATGCTTTATGCAGCCAGGATATCGGACAGGGTTTCATACTATTTTCTGTGGCAAGCTGCTGTCGCTGCTCATAGTTTTGCTTATCTTTGCATAACTTTTGCATAATAAACCAGCCAGAAACCAGGAACGGGGCACCATTGCCGAACCACCAAGGGCACACAAATGCCAAATGGGAAATGCTTGTCAAGGTGCGGGGCAGGTGGTGGTGGGTGGTGGGTTCGAGCATGAGCAGGGGGTGTGGATCTGCTCCAAAATGCGTTCCTTGTCATTGTTATGTGTGCGTTTTGTGGGTTGGGCTGCTTCGGCGACTTGTTTTTGTTGTTCCTGTCATTGTTTATGTATGCGCCAACACATATGCGAGCTCATACCAGACCAAGAGACCAATGCCAGTACCAGTACCAGTACCAGGAGCTGAAGCTGGCGCTGGCGCTGGCACTGGAGCTCTTCATGTGCGACCGGGATACATTCATATGCGTCGTCGAGTCAACAACACAAAAATTCCGCAAGTGAATGCACGAAAATCCAAACAAAACAAGCCAAACCACTAACAAAAACAACCAAAAAAGAAACGAAAACGAACTTAAAAGAACCTTAGAGTCGCAGAAGAATAAACCTATAGATATTGAATACCTTACATATGCGAAAGAGTCAAAGGGCATATGACATAGGAAAGAGTCAATGCATCAAGGTTGATATGGAAAGTGGAGCTGCTAAGAAAATCAAGAGATCTAACTATTTTTGTAGAAGAAAACAAACATTGAATTTGCTTTTTTTTAAATATAAAAAAAATGCGAGCAATGTTTATATAAAAGTCAATCATATAGACATTAAGAAATCTCCTTGCAGATATTTTCAAACATTTCTTTTTATATACTTATTCATTTTGCTCTGACAGCTTCATCATTCAATGGAATTTAATATATTAAAATTTTAAAAATTCCAGCACTCTCTTGTTGTAAGCAAGCTTCAAGAGAAACCCAATAAATAATTAGCTAAAGGGCATATTCTATTCGAAAAGGTTTTTAGTTGCATTCTCGAATGTTTTTGGTTTTTTGTTTAGCTGCAATGTTGTTTTTTTTTTTTTGGCCTGGTCGAGGGATTTGCCTGCATGGGTTTTTCGGGTTTGGGGCTTGGCTTTAATTTGGCATCCCCCGACGCCTTTGTCGCCTCGACAAGCCCCGCCAGCTCCTGCAGCATCGCCATCCATCTGCTGCAGTTGCTGCGGTTGCTGCTTATGTAAATTATTTTGCATGTCGCTGATGGAGCACTGCAGCCATGAGAGAGCAACGCTTGACACCACAACAGAGTCAAGCCGAGCAGAGCGAGCGGAGCAGCAGCAAATGGCTGTAGTCAACAGCAGACTGATGATTTAATGCGAACCGCAGACTTTTGCCGAGCTAAGCATTTAATTGTTTCGCAGCGCACAATTAGAATGCCGACTGAATGGCAGACAAAAAGGCTCGACTTACAGCAAAGGTTCGTTGAACAGAACTTGACATAGTTTCCTCAACGATTTGATATATTCAATAAGCTATACACTTTTTCATGATATAGAATATATGGAGAATAAATGTGATGAGCAGCAGCTGTCTAATGTTGCATATATAATAATAAATAAAGACTTTTATCAGATAACTTGAGTGAAATGGAAACCTAATATGAAATACAATACTCATCTAATGTTCTTACTACTTACTGTATACAATGTTATATTTTGAGCGACGTTTAGTCAGCATTAATTAGTTAACTCTGCTACTAGAAATTCTCTGTTATTTCAGTAGATTACTGCATGCGCATCAGTTGTGAATACCTAAAAAAAAAGGAGTAGCTTAAAAAAATGCTGTTTTTAAATTATATTTTTTAATTGTGCGATATTATAATAAAATAAAAAAAAATTTTAAAAGAATAATTATATATATTAAGTCTATCAAGTTACAATTTCAATTCACTGACTTGTTAGAAAAAAAGAAAAAAAAGAAAAAATTAATAAAAACAATTGCAATAAAATAATATATAAATATTAAAAAAAATAAAAAAAAAAACAATAAATAAAGATTAATTTATAATTTAAAAATATATGTATTTTTTTTTAAATATATAAAAAATATATATATTTTTTAAAAAATATATAAAAAATATATATATTTTTTAATTTTAGTCAAATAAATACGTAATGAAATAAATGCATTAATAATAATAAGAATAGTAATAATTGTAATAATAAAACACTAACGCAATAGAATATTGTAATAGTATTTTAATAAAAATAATATTTAATAAATTTAAAATAATTTAATAATAAGAAGAATATTAATAATTGTAAAAAATAAATAAAATAAATAAATTAAAAATATAAATCCATCAATTTCATTTCATTCACAATTTCCTTAGTCTATTCAAATGCAATCAATTCTTAGCCGACAAGCTGACTATGTAAATCTAGCTGATCCTAGGCTAATGCTGTGATATTCTGTAATGCCATTGACTAAAGCGCTAATCGCTTCACTCAGGTTGCACACACACACACACACACACACACACAAACATACACTCACACGCTGAGAGTGATTTTTGCTGATCGTAAGGACGGTCAAAGTAATATCAAACAAACTATTCATCATCGCAGTTGACGCGAGAAGCTTACAGCAAACATCACACACAGATATGCTGATGAGTGTGTGTGCGAGTGTGTGCGAGTGTGTGTTTTAGTTGATGTGCTTTTAAGTGGGTGTGAGTTTTTGGGCGTGCATCCCGGCAAGGGCAAAGCGAACAGGAGCTGCCTGAGCAGAGAGGCAAACACTAATGGAAAATTGGCATGAAAGACGAGCTGCTATGGAAATTTAATCACATTCACATCTCACACAATACATCATCATCATTGTGTCTATGTGTGAGTGGGAGAGAGAGTGAACAGCACTTAAGACTCCTTCACGCATATTTCAATATACATATGTTATGTGTGTGTGGGGTATCTAAGGGTAAGCGTGTGTGTGTGTGTGTGTGCCTTGTATTTCCGCAAGTTTGTTAACTGCATTAGTGTGCGCTGCTGTGTTTGATTATGCCTTCAGGGTACACCCAGACACACACACACACTATTGCCCACATATGCATGTATATGGAACTATATATTTATACATGTGCTGCATATGTCTGGGATTCTATGACGTTTACTGTTTGGTCTCACACGTAAATAAATGGGGATAAAGTTTTTAGATTTTGATTGCTTGATTGTGTGTGTCAACACACACGCACGCACAGCCCCTTCTTACACACATATATGTATGCATGTGTATGGCACATAGTATATGCCGAGATTTATGTATAAAGATTTTGGGTTACATAAGCATAGATTTTAAACTTTGCTCCGTCATTGTCGGCAATTTGAGTGACTTTTTGGGTTCCAGATTTTGATGCCCAATTGGCAGACCCTTTGCCCAGTTGCCAAATACGTAACTTTATTTGTTTGCTTTGACATAAATTAAAGCCTTTGTTTCGCTCATAATTATGTTGTATCATTTACAGCAATCAGAGAGACAGTGGAGAGAGACTTTTATGTAACTCGAAGGCAACATTTCTGGCCGACCAAGCGAAACAGAGCGCATAGTTGACAAGATGTTGGGCTTGAGGATGAGAATGAAGATGAAGAAAGCGAGCATCGAGCATATTGAAATGGGAAACTTTATGTTCAGGTACAACAGCCAGGTGTAATCACAGTCATTGACGGCCGCCGTGCCGCTTCCATGCACTGTGACAAAAATTTTACGCTAAATTTGCCATGCATTGCGAGACAGCGGAGACTCCACAGTCGCGGGTTGAGAGTCGAGTGAAGACGCCTATCTAGTTGGTAGCAGGAGCATGACAATTTATCAACGGTACGAGTGGCTCGTTATGGTTGACCTGTGGACTCTTTAATTCCAGCAGACGCGCCTTGAATTAAACATGTTAGATAACAACGGAAAACTCTAGTAACAGCAGCAACCAAATGCCAACCAGCAGAGAGAAAGAGGAAAAATGAAAATGCAGCGCCAACTAGAGAAGCCAGAGCCAAAGCTGAATTAAAAACGCCGCTGGCCTTCAAAAAACTACGGCCACAAGAGCTGCGGCAAGAGTGTCTGCAACTTTTGTCCGGGCCAAGCGACTATGTAAAGCGCCAACAACAACAATAGCGACAGCCGCAACAACAACAAAAACAACTTCAAGCTGCCACAAGAGCAATCACAAGAACAACAAGCAAGAAGCGTAAAAACGTCGCCTTTATTCTAATGCCAGCTCATGCTCTGACTCAGCCAGAACAAAAAACAAAAATATATATATAGAGAGAGAAAAAAATAAAAGTAAAAGTAAAACTAAAGAAAGTAAAAATAAAAGTAACAGAAGGAAAAGAGCAACAACAACAATTGCAATTTTCACGCAGGTTCTGCTTCATTTAACAAATATTTGTTACTCTTCAAAAACAAAGAAAAGATTTATATTTTTATTAATAAGAAAGACGATAATTTTTATTAATTATTTTTATTTTATTATAAATTAGCTTCATTTAAAATTATAATCAGAAATTGTATCTATAAGAGAGACAGCTTATTGAGTAATAATAATAATAACAATAAAATTGCTAAATAAAAAAGAGAATAATAATACTGTTAAATAAAATTTCATTTTAATTTTAATGGAATAATATTATTGTTAAATAAAATATTATTTTAATTTTAATAGAGTAGATTTAACTCTGCCTTTAAATCATTAGCATTAGCTTAGTTAGAGAATTAAACAAATTAAGAATATGAGATAAGAAAATACAAAATAATTTAAAAATAAAATACAACAAACAAATGTATGTAATAAAATTATAAAAAAATATAAATAAAAATGTATATAATAAACAAATTTTAAAAAATCTTTAATAAAATATATTTACATAATGAAAATATATATTTAAGTCACCTTAGTAATTACAACAGTATTTATAATTCCAATTTAAATTAATCTATATAATATATAAATTTAATAAAAATATATATTTTAATAGTTCTTTAATAAAATAAATTTATATATAACACTGAAAAAAATTTATATTTATATAAATTTAAAAATGTTTAAAAAATTAAAAGCTTGAAAAACTAATAACAAACACCCAACATAATTAATTAATTATTGAAAAAAATATTCTTTAAAATTTCAATCAAAATTATTTGCAAATTAAAAGCAAAATTTTTATTAAAAATTTGCATTATTCAAAATTTGTTTAAACTCAAAATGTCAAATTTGTATTTGATTAATTCTATAATTTATATCACACACTCACAGAAGTTTCATTTTAGTCTATAGAGTTAATTTCAATTACAATTTAATTTCAAAACATTAAGTGTACAAAGTTTACTTTAATTACCTCTAGCTCTGGCGTTACAAAGCTAATGAACAAACTAATAGACTCGATTACTGAACAATAAACATGTTTGGCAAAACCGCTAAAAACATTCAGCCAGTGTCCCATGTTGGCTGCCAGCTCCTGCATCCTGCCAGCTACCGCCCGTGGTGCCGCACACAGAGAGACAACAGCAACAAGAGTGCAGAACAGTGAAAGTCTAGCCTGGTCTGTTGTTGGTAGTCCTTGGCGACAAGCCCAAGCGAAACGGGTCCAGTGCGACTTTAGCAATTTTTAGTGCAACTAATTCTTTCTGAAGTATCTCATTGTTGCACTGCAAAGCCGCAATTTCGTGTGGCAAGCACCAGCACAGTCAGCTCCCACTTGGAGCCTATATCCACTCGCCAACTCTCTCTCTCCCTCCCTCTCTCTCTCTGTCTGTGTGTGTGGAAGGAAGTCAAAAGTATCGCGGCAGCTTAAGCACAGAGTTTCATGTAGGGGTGTGTGTGTGTGTGTGACAGTAGCTTACCCTCCCTCTCTCTCTGTGTGTGTGTGTGTGGTCTGATGTTGGCTGCCCAGCGGAGTTTATTTCCCAGTTGATTGTCACAGTTGCCGGCCAGCAGTTGTTGCTGTTGTTGCAGCTGTTGCAACTGCGAAACAAATGGGCATAATATGTTTGTTATGTTGCATGAGAGGCTACGCTACTTGTGGCTTCTAATGCATATGGAACAACAGCTCAGGTAACTTGGACTTTATCATTGTTGACTTGGGTTGATTTCAGTTGGTTGATAGCGCATTGAAGTGGCTTGAAGTGAACTGATTAGCAGTTTGTGGGTAAGTGGGTAAATAGTTGTTGAGGGGTTGAATTGTAGACTAGATTTATATATGTAGATTGAATTCGCAGAAGTTTCTTGATAGAAAAAGAATATAAAATTTGATTAAGTTTGAGGGAGATATAATTAACAGTTTTACTTAACATACAGTCAGCTAACTATTGTCTAAAAATTGACACAGATGTGACTTGGAGTTTGACAATGTTTTACATTTTTTTCAACACTTGTGTAAATATAACGATAGCTCATTGAACTTGTCTCATAAGATGATTGTCAAAGGCAATTAGGGCATACCTAAATCGTTTGTAGAAGTTACAAAATATATATTTGTTTATACAAATGAGCCGTTGTTCCATTGCTTTTACATATATATATTTTTTTCACGTCTTCTACTTAATAATCATATAGTGATCTGTTGACCTCATTGAGTCTTCCTCGATGCTCCTTCATTGCTGCTTTGCTAACACCTCCATGCTAGAGCTGCACAGCTGTCGACAGTGGCTCCATAAATGCTTATGGAAAACATATTTTGTTATATGTTTATTTAAATGTTTATTTTTCTTATATTTTTTTAGCTTTTCAAGCTGTTTTTATATCATCAAAAATGCGAATCAAAACGGAAATTTAAACAAAACGATATGAATCATCTTTTCATTTCAAGCACAATATTGACTGAAGTATTGAAAAATAAAATTAATAAAAAATAAATAAATAAATAAATAATATTATAAAAAAGAATATATAAAAAAAATAAATAATATTAGAAATAAATAATAAAAAAAAATAAATAAATAAATAAATAAAAAATAAATGAAAAAATAAAATAAATAAAAAACTATATAATTAAAAAAAAATAATAACAATATTAATCAATTAATTTTGTATAAAATATTTGTAAAAAGTAGAGTTTTTCTTTGGACATCTCCATGCTCTGCTGCCTGACTTAACACTACTTCCGATTTCACGCAGTTTGTTGAAATGCAATAATATTTGTTTTTGGGAGATAATGCAATAAATTTGTCTTTGTGAGAAACTTGTTTATAAGACAAATACTAATACTTACTTAATATTGTCTTCAAGTACAGCACATGCTAAGCTAAGTAATATATTTAAAAAAATCCATTAATCCAACATCTGTTTTAAGAGACTCTATTCCAGAAGTCTACCTCCGCTACAAAAACCGATTACAATCTTAATACTTCTATCACCGCAGACACCCGACTACAATGCTAAATAAGACCTCGTTTACCTCTGACCCTTATTTAAGTAACAAAAAAAAACTAACAAATATGACAGTAAGAGGGCCGGAACCTGGCTGCCAGTCGAGGCCCACATCTAGCCGAGACTTTCACATAAACTGAGTTAGAATGAAAAACTTTTAGCGCTGTGGGTTGTCTTCTTCTTCTTCATCTTGTTGTTCTTCTTCTTTTTTTTTTTGTTGTTTCGTACTGCCATAGAACATGAGTTGTCATGCCATCTGCTAAACTGGTTATAAATAACCAAAGCGTTCACACATTGTTCTCTCTGTGGCCCCTTTCAGCTATTACCTAACTGAATTATATCTTCAAGCTTTCTGTATAAATTCGAGCTAACAAGACAAGACCAAGGAACTGTGAGACTCATAAATCTTACATCAATTGAATTGTGGCCTTTCACCATTTGGTTTTCCGATATTGTTTAAAGTCGGCGTTCTGCATGAGTGGCATTTGGAATTTGGCTGTGGAGTTGATTCGCTTAACATAGCCCAGAGCGGAAATGGCCAATTGGAGCGTAAAAAAAGAAAATTAAATGAAATAAAAATATTAGACATAATTACTTTGCATTTGAAAGACAGACGTCGCGACAACTGGATTTGCTTTTATGAAAGCCTTTCGTAGCGAGAACAACTAAAACACCAGAGAACGGAGAGCGGAGAACCACGCATCTAATGAGTGGCGCAGTTTAATTAAAAGTTCCCGCAATTGTTTCTAATGTGAGTCGTTAAAGCGTTAAACTGCGGCGTGTAAATCACAGAAGCGGGCACCGCCTCATAGGTGAGTCGTGGATACATAAACAGCCATAAGATAGATACTTAGATACTTAACCATATATGTATCCGTATCTGTAGCTATAGCTGTAGCTGTAGCTGTAGCTGTAACTGTAGCTGTATCTGTGGCTATGTGGCCACTTCCGTTTGCCAAACACGTAGCCATAAAGGCCACCACACGCACACACACACACACACACACACACATACATTCACACGTGGTGAACTTATGTGTTTAGCAGTTAGAGCAGATTGAAGCTGAAGTCAAGGTTGGGGTTGGGTTTGAGCTGCGAACGTTATCGGGCAAAGATTTAGCAGTCCGACACGTGAAAACGTGGCAAGCTTATGGCCAAGTTTTGTGCTCTGGGGTCTGGGGCTTTTTTTGTTGCAGCTACTTTGCTGCCTATTGCCTCTTAATGCTAATGAAAAATATTTCCAACTGTGCGCGGATTAGGCGGCAGCTGCGTTTATTACCAGACAAGTGTTGAAGTCAAAGCCCAAAGCAAAGAGAAAAGAAAGGGAGAACTTGGCATAAAACTGAAGCGCCTGGTCCTTTTATGAGGGCGAGAGGCGACGTTTAATATTTTGTTGAAGATTTAACGCCCCGGCCGCAACAACTATGATAAGCCTCATCGCTGCCTGAATTACATAATGAGTTCCCAGCCAGTCAGCCGGGCAGCCATCGAGCCGAGGGAGTCCTCCAGAAATTATGGGCAGCGGCGTGGGTCCTCGACTGCTGCTGTACATTTTAATTAACAGGAAGAGGAGAGCAGAGTGGAGCAGCGACGAGTCCCAAGTCCTACGGCACACACATGCACATATTTCAATAAATTCTATAAATAACTAGAAAAAGAAAGAAGAGAAATAAAAAATTATGTTTGAATGCGTTGCAAATTAAATTCTTATGCACTGCGCGGGGCAACGCCCCAGGGGAGTCAGAGGACGGAGTCCAAAAAAAAAAAAAAAAAGTCCAAGTGAGACACAGAGAGAGAGATTTATTTTTGGCAATTGAAATTTAAATGAAACTACGTGCGCCCGTAAACATCAAATGTTCAAATGGGCAAAAGGTAAAAACCAGAGAGCTGAACACGAAATCGCCAGCAAGACGAGCGCTGTGGGCCAAGGGGCATTGGGCAACGGGCAATGGGCAATCGGCAAGGGGCAAGACGGAGAGTATGGGCAGGACGCATGCCCTGAGGAGTCGCACAACTCATTCATGCAGAAATCCATTGACATTTAATAGCCCCGGCACAGAGAGACCTCTAAATACTTTTGGCATGCCCAGAGGCCAATGCAGGGCAGAGCAGAGCGGGGCTGGGACTGGCGCAGGTTTCAGCTGTTTCCCCTGCGACAAGACCCTATTCCCAATGCCCGCCTGGATGCCCACGCTCCTATAGAGACGGCGCTGCTTGGGTCTGTGGCCAGCCAAAGTCTAGTTAAACCTGAATTTTGGTATCTGTATCTTTTGGTCGAGTGTGAGTATCGTTGGTGTTGTTGCTCGTGCTGTGGTTGTTGTTGTTGTTGTTGTTAAAAGTATTCGCTCTCAGCTGCATTTCGGACAGGATGTGCCCGACACAGGTGTACATGTCCATGTCGCCGTCTCTGCACTGCCGGACAGGCTACATTGGAAGTTACTTAAACGAAGCGAAGCCCGAAAGCAAGTTACGCATAAATCATAGGAAATTAAAGGCCCGACTGGGCATCTGGTCTGGGGATCTGAGACTTCCGCTTGAAATGGAATCAATTAAAAACCAGAAAATCGCATGTTACATATTCCATTCGCAATGCCAGTGTTCAAAAACAATTCTGATATTTTATTTTATTTTATTTATTGTGAATCACTACATACATTTGTATTTGAATTATTTATTTTAGCTTAAACAAAATAATAAATGAGTAACTATGTAAATTTGGTATTGTTGATGCATATTAAATCATAATAATAAATGCTTACATATTATATATATTAATAGTATTATATTGTATAGTAATTATATATATTTTTTATATATCTATATTTTATTTTATATTATTTTTTATCTTACGTAAACTTATCTTTTTTTTATTTACATTTATATTTATTTTATATTTTTCATATATTTATTTATAATTATATTTATTTATATATTTATTGCTGTATAAATTTATCACAGTTATAGCAGAGAAATTATATAGATTTTTTATATATCTAATTTATTTTATTTTTTTAATTTTATTTATTTATTTATTATTTTTATTTATTTACAACATTTATATTTATTTTATATTTATACCCTGAGCCCAATGAAAATGGGAAATCAGGGTATAATGGTTTTGTTAAAAGTATGTAACAGGCAGAAGGAGGCGTGGCAGACCCCACAAAGTATATATATTCTTGATCAGGGTGACGAGAAAAGTTGATATAGCCATGTCCGTCTGTCCGTCCGTCCGTCCGTCCGTCCGTCCGTCCTTATGTATGAACGCGTCGATTTCCGAAGATACAAAAGCTACAGAGTTCATCCTTTTTGTGTTAGGTCCGTATATTGCACGCGCAGTACGAGTTTGTTTCAGAAATTCGATAACTTGTATATTTGCCAAGTTATCGATAAACGAATTTATCGGGAACCAGCTTTAAAATTCTAGCTAATTCATCTTTAGAGTTAGACCCTCCAAATCTTCTGCATATATATAGATACTAATTTAATACAATTTCGGTTTTTGTCAGATTTTGGATTCCGGTCCCCACTTCGCCCCCCCACCCCCCAAATATGAAAAAAATGCATTTCAAATACTAGAGACATGCAGTTTAGTTTAGCATATAGATATGAATATCATAATCATAATCTGAAAATATCAATACGATTGTCCATCTAGAAACAGAATTATTAATCATCAAAGTTTTCTCATCAAAACCCATGCGGCGCAGCAGCAAAGCAGCGAGACAGCAAGATGCTTGCAATGCTTACACACATGCATCCACACATACATGCATACAAGCGTAGATCAACGTCTATGTGTGGGCGTGGTTTTGCATGCGTGCAGAAACGAATCGAATAATTCTTGGAATATTATTCGTTCGAAGAAGGGCTCAGGGGATTTCGTAGTCGAGCAGTCTCGACTACAGCTTTCTTACTTGTTTTCATATATTTATTTATAATTATATTTATTTATATATTTATTGCTGTATAAATTTATCACAGTTATAGCAGAGAAATTTGTTTTCGAATTATGCAGAGCACTCAAGCTGTTGCCTCTGCTCAAAGCCATAAATTTGGCTAGAAAATTGTATTTTTAATTGTTTGAAAGTACAGAATGTGGTCGAAATTAAAAATAACAGAATCCATTAGCTGTGGCTCGACATGACCAACTTTTGCCTTGATTGTGACCCTGAGACGTTGCAGAAACGAATCGCAAGCTGCCCAAGTGTGTATGAATTATATATAGTCTACAATATATTTATATAATCTTATAGATTTTAACTTTATAATTTGTATAAATAAACTTTATTTATATGTGAGTCATTGCACAAATGCATACTTTAGAGTAAACATTATTTATAACTTTTGGGGTATCTTTTATTTATTATCATTATTTTTATTTTTTTTTTTTTAATATATGCATTGCTCTATTGATATATTCGCACATAATATATTTACCATCCTTAAAATAAAATTTCTACATAAGATACTAATTAACATGCTTGCACATTACTCTTCCAGTCGCATTCATTTATGTCTTTAACTATATTTAACTACATATTCATATGTTTTCATTACTTTCAGTTTTCTCTGTACACATTCTTTCATAATTTAATGTCCCGTCATACTCTAAGCCACCCGCATCTTTGATCTATCTTCATTTCTGTCACATCTCAGACATATCTCCCTCTCTCTCTCTCTCTCTCTATCAGAGCTATAAATTTCTTCTCTAACCACATTGACACACATCAGTTCAGTGTCAATTAATTTGTGCATTGTGTTTGAGCCATATTAGCTAAGAACTGTTTAACCTATTGACCCATTAACTGAGTCTCTCGAAGCCGTTCGCATGCAGAGAGGTCAATTTGCAGCCGCCGCTGGCGATGGCGTTGGCGTTGGCTGCGGTCGTCGAAAATCTGGCTATGCGTGGGAGTTGTTCGATGTCTGGCGTTGTGCTCCTTGGATCCGCATGCAATCAACTGATTAGGCAAACAATTAATTTCGCCAACTTGCGTATGACGCCCACGGGCCGAAAACTGTAAACCACTTAAACTCGATTTGATTGAAAAGCTTAAAAGCGACGCCCCGCAACGCTGCTATGGCGACGCGGAGCAAGGCCGACAATTTGACATAAATCTAAAGGAAACAAGCCAAAGTCACGGAATGGCGGAAAGGGGGAGCTGCGTACCAGTGCTCACTTGGAGCACGCCCGTTGACCCATGTTGTTATTGTTGCTGGTGTTTTGGTCCTGGAGACGGCCGCAGGACGACTTCATTAATCAAGGCCGCAAACAAGCGGAGCTCGGAACATGGACTCGTGGCTGAGCTGTGGACCGAGCCGGGCACAGGCAACGGCATAACGATGACAGCGCAGCCGAAATGCATTGCGGACGGGCTTGAAAATTTGGATGCGGGACACAATCGCTGCCAGCAACACGAAGAGCCAGAGCCAGTGGCATAGCTACACACACACACATAAACATAAATAATTAGCATGATTCTTTAAAGGGCAATTACCTAATTTAGACGCTTTGAATAATTGCCCCCAAAACTGTAGGCAAAAGCCAGGAGCAACGGCAGCGGCAGCGACAGCGGCGACAGCGGCGTCGGCTGCCAAATCAGTTTAATGCAAACAGAGCAAACAGAAACAAAGGCCAGCTAAGAGACCAGACAGCAGACCAGACAACAGCAACAGCAACAACGAGCAGACACAGTAACAAATGCAGTAAGCGGCTTAATGCTCAAATGAAGATAAAGCGCTTTCTGCTTCTGCGTCTACTTCTGCTTCTGCTGCTGCTTCTGCAGCAGGCATTGCTGCCATTTCTAGTGGCTGGCATAGCGGCCAGTGACTGCTGCAACGCCTGAGAGACATTTAAATCTCAACAGTTAGAAAATAATTAGAGCGTTTAGTGCCCCGAACGTCAAGCCCACAAACACAGTGAGTCAAAGATGGGCTGGAATATATTTTCGATTGTGGCCACGATTACCTTTGCCACGATTACTGAAATACCATTTGCAGTAGCTCAATCAAATGTCTCTCGCTCAACAGGGCGAAAAGGAGTATATTGGTTTGAAGGGAAAATTCTTTGGCTTTAAATCTGTTACAGAGAAAGTGATAGCAAATGTAATAGTGATAGAGATAGTCGTAATAATACTTATAATGAATCATATACGATAAAGTATTTTAATACTAATATTGATACTAATACTAATACTAATACTAATACTAATACTAATACGAATGCTAGTGATAATACTAATATTAATGATAATGCTAATACTAACACTAATACTAATACTAATACTATTACTAATGATAATGCTAATACTAACACTAATACTAATACTAATACTAATACTAATACTAATACTAATACTAATACTAATACTAATACTAATACTAATACTAATACTAATACTAATACTAATACTAATACTAATACTAATACTAATACTAATACTAATACTAATACTAATACTAATACTAATACTAATACTAATACTAATACTAATACTAATACTAATACTAATACTAATACTAATACTAATACTAATACTAATACTAATACTAATACTAATACTAATACTAATACTAATACTAATACTAATACTAATACTAATACTAATACTAATACTAATACTAATACTAATACTAATACTAATACTAATACTAATACTAATACTAATACTAATACTAATACTAATACTAATACTAATACTAATACTAATACTAATATAATATAATATAATATATATTATTAATAAATATAATATAATATATAAATTTGTATATTTTTTATTTTTTATATATATATTATTTTTTTTTTTTTTATATTTTTTTTTTTTTTTTATACTAATACTAATGCAAAGACTAATGCCAATACTAAGACTTGCACTAATATTAATATTATTCTAATGCTAATGATAATATCAATGTCAGCACTAATTACGTATGCCATCTATCAATGCATAGACTACACAATTCAATGCCAATTACCAATGCAGTGCCAAAGGTAAGGCCCAATAAATTATGTGAGTCGAACAATGATTCAGCCGGAGCTCATTTGACAGGTGATAGCAGGTAATTTCCAACAACATTCTCTATCGATAATAACTGATGATAAATGTCAGTTAATATTCACACATATTTCAATGCGTATTCAATTGTAATTCAAAGGAACAGTTTGAACTATGTTAATTGTCAGCGGACACACACAAGTTCTGGAGCTGGAGCTGGAGCTGGCGCTGCTCTGTGTTTCGCTTTCATGCAAATGCAAAGGCAGGAGATAGCGTGATGTACACACACAGACATAAATACACACATCTATATATAAGTGAATGTGTATTTGTATTTATATCTGTAGGAGGAGCAGACGTCGACCCAAAGGACACGCAGCGGCGGCTCCAAAGTGAACCCTTGACACTGAACTCGATGGGACTGTGCTTGGACTAGAACTGGGTCGGGGGAGGGGCCGGGAGCGGGAGCGGGCTCGGCGGCGGCACAGCTTGAAGTTAAATAAATTAAGGGCAATTAGGCGAAGCATTACGAACACAAAGGTCAAAGGCAGCTGGAACAGTCAAGCATCCTGTCCGCTGGCCAATTGCTCCCCAGCCTCCAGTACTCCAGGGGCTTCAGGTGATTTTTGGCTATCTGAAAATTATGTTGGCAAATATTTATTTTGCCTCATGCAGCGACTACGATTTTCTGCTTTTTCATCGTCTTGTTCGTTTTTCCTTTTTTGTTTTTTGTTTTTTGGTTTTTTGGTTTCTTGCATTAATTACGAGATGTTGCACCGTAGGTTTTACAGTTGCTGCTGCTGCGGAAGTTGTTCAAATCGCCTAGATTAGCGGCGAGTGCAGAAAGCGTGGCACAAAAGCACTTTGGCCAATTAACTGCGGCTAATTGTTGCGTACAGAGCGAGAAAAATATTGTAGCCAAATGTGAAAGTCAACAAATCGTACTGACAGCAGTGGCAACAGCAACAGCAGCCAAATCAACATCATGCCACATGTGTGGCCATGTGGGAGACAAAGAGAAGTGGCATGAGAAGCGGCCTGTGCCAGCAGAGAAAGAAAAGCAGAGAAACAGAAAAGAAAAAACAACATTCAAAGCAAAGCGATCATAAAGCACTCACAGCGATTTCTCAGCCAACTTCCGCTGCGGAACGATTTGCAAGCAATCGAGTTCTACTTTCGCCCAGCCAAGCGAATTTATCATTTTTGAAAAGCAACTAAAAAAAAAAAGCAAAACAAAAATAAATGATTATCATACCTAACATGGAATTCAAGCGATTCCCAAATGCTGATGAGGCATTCTGATACATGAGCAACATGAAAAGGAGCAGCGCACCGAACTGGAAATACTCTAGGCCATGCAAGTGACTCTAAGGAAGTTCAAATCGAAATTTATGATTATAAATGCTATAGAAATTATATATCTATACATTCATATGTATATTCATTTACTTCTTTATGTGATGTATACGACTTTAGAGACTCCATTAGCTAGGAAAAGGTTCTATAGATTCAGTTTTAATTCCAATGTTTATATACTATATATACGATATATACTTGAGCTCATCTGCATTCTAAAATTGGGATAATTATTTTATATATAAATATATAAATTGCATATGACATAATAATTCTGTGTATAATAAGTCAAATAAATAAAATAAATAAAATAATAAAATAGTAATAATAAATAAAAATAAATATAAATTTGTTGTTTAAATTAGAATGTTTTAAAAATTTATTTTTATTTAGAAATAATTTATTATGCACTTTTATTTGTATATTTAAATATATTTCATATATTATATAAATTTTTTAATCAATCGATCTTGACATTATATACGTTAACAAAGACAACTTTTCAGGCCACCCTCGCACAACTGTTTAATAGTCCATAATAATATTTTTTCAACAACTTTTGTGTTTATTGCAGCGATTGCTACAGAGTAATGCTTAAGCTTAATTGCAAGGTTAAATATACAAATATATTTATATATATAGCTACATACATACTTATATACATCAAAAATAGTTTAAAATCGAATCAAAGAACAAAATTTCATTCATTTTCAACATAGAAGAAGAAAAAAACGCAACTCATTTAGAAAATGTGCAGAAGACAAAGCGTGGCTTTGCGCTTGGCTAACTCGATGCCCAAGGCAGAGGTAGCCAAAGCAAGAAGATAGAAGATACAAGATAGAAGAGGAAGCGCTAATGTAACTGTGAAGAATAGCATGGCAAGAGAAGATTTCACTTTTTTGGGCAATCGTAACTGACCTTAATTAAAGTGAATTATGTTGGCAAAGCGAGAGATAGTTTTTAAGCTACAGATACGCTAATGTA
Source organism: Drosophila buzzatii (assembly GCA_035045845.1). Classification (NCBI taxonomy): domain Eukaryota; kingdom Metazoa; phylum Arthropoda; class Insecta; order Diptera; family Drosophilidae; genus Drosophila; species Drosophila buzzatii. Next base: position 1,177,765 of record JAWNOS010000180.1, read on the forward strand.
TCTGTGGAAAGTAGCTAACAAGTTTAGATAATAGTTGATCGCTGGAATGTAAAAATATCTATGTAGCTGTGGAATTTATAGATATCTTTGCTAGATATGTATCTTTAGTTTAAATTCTTGGTTATGAATCTATCTAGTAAAATGTATCTTTAGATATAAAGTATCTACGATAGATGCATGACTGTATCTGAAAAGTGCATTTATATCTTGAGGCAGATAATAAGGTTTATCTATACACTTTAAAGCTCTCTATCATAATCTTATATCTCTCTATATTTCTGTAAAAGCCAAACATGAGACATAGATCGATGATCCGCAAAGTGTATCTATATCCATACACATACAGCGATAGATACAAATTTGTATCTTATAAATGTAAATATCTACAACTAATATACAAATATGATTAGATACATAAATGTAACTGTGGAATGCATCTGTATAGAAGAAAGTTTAGATACACAAATGTATCTTTAAATATAGCTAGATATATAAATACAACTTTGCAATGTATATATAGTATGTATATAGATGCAGATACATCAGCTAAGCTAAATTCACAAATGTAACACAATTATAGGTACGCAGCGCAAAGTCTATGTGTATGTACAAGTATCTGTTGGATGTCGTATCTCTAGCACAGCAGCAGCTGCTAAATGCGTAGCTGGTTGAGTTGTTTCTGCTTTATTTCTTACGATTATTGTTGAGCAAACACGTTTGATGTAAAAGCAAAAAAAAACTCTCATGCTGCAAGCAAAGCTCTGATGCTGAAGCATCTGTATCTTGAAGATGCGACCTGAAAATTTCATTCATATGCAATAAACAGAGAGAATCAGAAGGAGAGAGGAGGGAGAGAGAGAGAGATAGGTTGGGGCGGGGCGGGGCACAGAGCACTGTCAGCTACACAGCGCGTTTCCTGTCTGGCCAACATCATGAGATATCATGTGCCCCATACACAATGCAGCAGCCGCAGCGGCAGCTGTTGCAGCAACAACAACAACAGCAACAGCAACTACCTGCCACAAAGTGGCCCGCAGGTGAAGTAACTTATACGCCGCCTGCAGATAATTAGCTTAACGCTCACATAGAGCTGCCCCGCAGTACCTGGCACACAGTCCCGCCGCACCCCAGCTCCAGCCAGCTTCATCGCCATCTGAATCTCAGTTCCAGTTTCGCTCGTTGTCTCAGGGTCCGCAATCTCGGTCTGTGTGGGTCTCAGCGCTTGTTGTCATCATCATTAAAAGCCCAGACCGTCTGTATCTGTTGCTGTAGATGTATCTTTTCTTCTTCTTCTTTTTTCTTTTTTTTTTTTTTTTGCTTTGTTTTCTTTTATTTTTGATCTTTTATTTTCTTTGCTTTTTTGTGCACTTTTTTTAGAGGGTATTAAAATGTGATCATGACATGTGTTGCACGCTAAGCAGATGTTGTTGACTCCACGTGTATATATAAACATATATATGTATTATATTGTGGATGATGATCTAAAGTTGGTTTATTTAATTTCATTAATTATATAAAAATTAAAATATTTTTAAAAAATATTTATTTATTATTATTTTTTCTTCATTTATTTTTAAATTTATTTTGAATTATTTTTATATAATTTTTGTGTCAAATATTATTTGTTCTTTACTTTGTAATATTCTTCTTCTATTATCATTTGTATTTTTGTTATTATTATTTATTTCATTTTATTTTTAGTTATTATATTATTTTTTTATTATTTATATTTTATTTTTTTATTTTTTATTATCTTTTATTTTTTTTTATTTTTTATTGTATTTACTTTACTCATATTTATAATAATATATGACTTCAATATTTATTTATTTTAGTTTTTTTTTTTAATTTCATTTTATTTACTAACAAATTTATTTATTTATTTATTTTTTAAAATTTTATTTTATTTCACTATATAAACACAAGTCATTTATTACATATAAACTTGAAACGTATATTCGAAAATTTGAGGTTGCATATACTTAAACCGCCCTCGCATACAAATATATGTATAAATACCTCGAGCTACAACTTTTTTTTAGAGTATCTGGAATTCGTTTAGCTAAAGCAGCTATGTTTCTTCTCTCTCTCTCTCTCTCTCTCTCTCTCTCTCTCTCTCTCTTTCGCTCCCTTCTTCTTCTTCTTCTCTTGCTGCTGCTGCTGCAAATCTAACAACTTTTTTCTTCGCCTTTTGTTCTGCAGAAGCAGCCAAGGCGATCATTATTCCAGATAGAATTGTTCACCCATACACCTACATATATACATATAGATGTATATATAGATATGCATATATAAGTTTACATATATATCGATATCTACATATACACAGTTGTAAGCTGATCTTAAGCATTGCGTATGTCCCGCTCCCCCGTAATCGCGCCCATAATACAACAAATTGTGAAATTCTGCACACGTTGCACACAATGCATCGATTCATTCACATTCATTGGGCTGTGTGGACGGACGGATGTGACTCATTCAGCTAAAATACAAATTACGTCTCAAAGACAAACTCGCAGACCCAAGGCGAGGCCCCAACCAGCTCCGCTTCTCATTTTCAAAGAACGTTTCTCATGTTTATTTACTTTATTTGGTTCTGTTGTGCTTCATGGCTGAGTAGGTCGCGCCGGGTCAAAGCATATGCGTTCGTATATTCTATTCTGTCGGATCATTCAGCTCATTCATTATGGAAGCGGTGAAAAAACAAACTTAATTGCATTCAATAGATAAGTAGAAGATGAGGATCAACTAATGAACATATTCAAATTTTGTATGTGATTAAAACCATTTTTAACGTTTATTTGAGCATTAAAATAATGAATTTTAATTTAAATTATTATCGTCACTACTTTTTGCATTATCATAAATAATTTGATATCTAAATATACGTTTACACTCGAAACTTAATTATCTTTTAAGAACTATCTTATCTCAATTTGAGCTCGCGCAACATGTTGCTAGGCGAAACGGTTAAGGCAACATTGCTTGAGCGCAACACGAAAGAGAGAGAGAGTGAGAGCGGTCGCACGAATGCCCAACGCAACACACTCTTCAGCGCTTGGCCAACCCCCTTCGTGTAAAAAACAACGACAACACACGAGAGCCAAGCCAAAGCAAAGTTAAGCGTACCACACGGAGCGGCGGCCCGAACACGAGTGCCACACAACGAAACTACGAAACGAATGTTGTTCTTGTTACTTGTGTTTTCTGAGTCGCTCGCTGGCTTTGGCTATGGCTTTGGGCTTTCGCTTTTGACAGTGCAGTGCATCAGCTCGGCGCTCAGTTCAAGTCGATGATTGCTGCCGAACGGTTGGGTTTTCAGACAGTCATATGTAGCGCGCGTTGCCATTGCCGTTGCTTAGAGCCGTTAGAGCAACTTCGTGCGTTTCGCATCGATATTGTTACAAGTGTGAGCGCAAGTGAAATTAGAATTGAATGCTATAATGAAGTTGGCAATGATCATTAGCAAATGCAATGTGAATGGGCCGCAAAGTGTAACAGTTGCCTATGGAAATCAATGAGCAACTGAATAAAACTCATCACGCGCACCTCGCACACGCACACACACACACACACGCAATCTTCAGTCAGCCTTCGTGCAGCGCTCGTGACTCGTGACTCGACGCCGCGACCGTGTGCGTGTGTGTGTGTGTTCCTCCTTGCTGTGCGGCTTGCTGTGTGTGCTCTGTGAGTGTGTGTGTTTTTTGTCTTGAACGCAGGGCTCGAGTCCAGCTCGTTCCACAATTCCTGTCGTTCTTCTAACGCGCTGCTCTGATTGCAGGCCACGAGGCCGAAACGTAACGAAAACGAAAACGAAAACGCGATGAAAATTAAAGCTTTGCGTGGCAAAAATCGCTAACCAAAAAAAGCCAAAAAAAAAGAAAGGAAAGAAAAAACATAACGGTAAAAAGAGGAAATTCATACACACATATATAACAACCCCAACAAGTGAACACAAAGAAAATTGTGGCCGGACAGTGTTGCGTAAAAGTAAAAATTTCGCTTTTATTTTTTTGGTCGCAAAAAAAAAACAAGAAAACAACAACAACAACAAAAGGAAATACAAAGAAGAAAAAATAAATAAAAAACGATTATCATCTGGTCCTAGCGAGCGGCGTCGCTTCTATAAATAACGTTGCGCCAGGCGCCGCTAATTACGCCAAAACATGAAAATATTTACAACAAAAGCAAAAGGAACAACAACAATAACAACGAGGCAAACTCGGCAATTAATCAATTTTCCGCTTGACCAATATATAATAAATTCATTCGAGCTGAATCCGCACGGAAGTTTGCACTATTATCATAATTAAAAAAAAGCTGACTAAAGGAAGGAAAGGGGAGAAGCCGGAGTAACTAAAGGAGGAGGAGTAGCATCCGGAGGTTAGCATATCAAAGCAAGCCAGCGTGGCATGGCCTAAAGGATAACATCATATCACACACACACACACACCAACACACACTCCCACACACACAGAGAAATCCAGCATATCTTAGGGAATCATGGAGCTGCATTGGAGGCAGCTGTTGCTGCTGCAGCTCTTGCTGTTGCAACTTCCACGATCTTTGCTAGCGAATCGTTATAGTTCCGGAAAACTGTACGCAAATGCAGGCAGTTCCAGCTCCGGCTCCAGTTCCGGCTCCAGTTCCAGCTATAAATCTGCACAGCAACAAAACGAAGTATTCTCCATAGCGGACAGTCAGCCCATGACAGATGATGGCTATGTGGCGCCCTCGGCAGCGCCCTATCCGTATGCGGAACTGGATAATCCGGCGCAGCATCTGAGCAGCTGTCAGACAGTCTGCGCCTGCAAATGGAAGGGCGGCAAGCAGACGGTGGAGTGCATCGACAGACAGCTCATCCAAATACCCGAGCACATCGATCCCAGCACCCAGGTACTGGACATGTCCGGCAACAAGCTGCAGACGCTATCCAACGAGCAATTCGTGCGCTCCAATCTGCTCAATCTGCAGAAGCTCTATCTGCGCCACTGCAAGATCGGGGAGATCGAGCGCGAGACCTTCAAGGGGCTGACCAATCTGGTGGAGCTCGACTTGTCGCACAATCTCCTGGTGACGGTGCCCAGCCTGGCGCTGAGCCACATCTCCTCGCTGAGGGAGCTCACGCTCGCCTCCAACCACATACACAAGATCGAGGCGCAGGCCTTTGGCAGCACGCCCTCGCTCCACAAGCTGGATCTCTCCCACTGCGACATACAGACGATATCGGCGCAGGCTTTCAGTGGGCTTCAGGGACTCACGCTGCTGCGCCTGAACGGCAATAAGCTGAGCGAGCTGCTGCCCAAGACTATTGAGACGCTGAGTCGGCTGCACGGCATTGAGCTGCACGACAATCCCTGGCTCTGCGACTGCCGGCTGAGGGATGCCAAGCTGTGGCTGATGCAGCGCAATATTCCGTATCCCGTGGCGCCCGTGTGCGCCGGCGGACCCGAGCGGATCATCGATCGCAGCTTTGCAGAGCTGCATGTGGACGACTTTGCCTGCCGGCCCGAAATGCTGCCCATCTCGCACTACGTGGAGACGGCCATGGGCGAGAACGCGTCCATCACGTGCCGCGCACGCGCCGTGCCCGCGGCGAGCATCCATTGGTATTGGAATGGCCGGCAGCTGGCCAACAATAGCGCCTTCAGCGCCTATCAGCGTGTCCACATGTTCGAGCAGCTGGAGGGCAGCTTTGAGAAGCGCTCGCGGCTGGTGCTGACCAATGCCCAGGAGACGGACTCCAGTGAGTTCTACTGCGTGGCCGAGAATCGTGCCGGCAGCGCCGAGGCCAACTTTACACTTCATGTGAGCATGCGAGCCGCGGGCATGGCCTCCCTGGGCAGTGGCCAAATTGTGGGCCTCAGCGCCGCCCTCGTCGCACTCATTGTGTTCGCCCTGGCGGCGATTATGTGCCTGCTGCTGCGGGTGAAGCGGCAGCCGTATGTGGACAGCAAGACGCCCAACCACATGGAGGTCATCACCTCGGTGAATCATCAGAACTCCATCACCAACAAGACGCAGCCGGCAACGGGCAATGGCAGCATCGGTGGCGTTGTCATCGCCAATGGAGCTGTGGCCAATTGCATCGATGGAGGATTAGCGGGCGTCGCTCCGGGCACACTAGAGCGCAAGGCCAACAGCAATAGCGCAGCACTGGCGACTGGCGGCGGCGTTGGCGGCGTGGGAGGAGCTAGTTGTAGGCGTGCCAGTGGCTCGCCGCATGAGCAGCGCAATGCAAATCCTGTCCAGAAGCCGCCACGACTCACCGACCTGCCCTACTCGACGCAAGGCTATGACAATGCGGGCAGCGTGCTCTCCACCGCCTCGTGCTTCATCTCGCCCAGCGGCTCGACTGGGCATGGCAACAATCCGGATCTGATCAATGACACGAAGCGCTTCGGCAGCGACGAGTTCTGCGACCTCAAGCTGCCCACCATGGAGCTGACGAGCGGCGGCGGCGCCGGCAGCGGGGAATACAGTCGGGCCAATGGCTGCGACTCGCTGTATCCCTCGGGACTGTGGGAGCATGCGGCCGCAGCAGCAGCTGGAGCAAGCTCGGCGGATGATCTGTTCATGAAACGCTACACGGACAAGACGCCCATCATCGACTCCAGCCAGCTGTACGATCTGCACGAGCGGAGCGCGGCCAGCGACTACTTCAGCAAGACCTTTCCGCGCGCTCACTGCGCCAATGCGACGCTGCAGCAGAGTGGCGGATGCAGTGCAGCCGCAGGGGCAGGCGCCTCGACCACATCGACGGCTACGACCAATCTGTCGAGCGGCTCCTCGGGCTACCCGAATGACTATGGCCTGCCCCTGGTGCCGGGCGCTGAGCATCAGCACAATCATCAGCTGCAGATGCATCCACTGCAGCAGCTGCAGCTGCAGCAGCAGCAGCAACAGCTACAGCACAGCGGCAGTCCACACTTCAGCAGTCGCACCCTGCCACGCCTACACGACGGAGGCGGCAGCAGCAATGGCTCGGCCAGGTCATCGCCCACGCCCGCCCAGGCAATGGCTGTTGCAGCTCCCGCAGCCAGCTCCAGTTCCTGCTCAATACTGCCCAACGGACAGCCGGTGAATGCCAAGACGATACGGGTCTGGCAGAAAGGGGGCGTGCCCGTGCTGCCGCCCGTCACAGCGCTGAAGCGAGCGCTGATCAGCAGCAGCCGCAACTCCCCGGACGAGGGCTACCAAGAGGGCTGCGGCACCGATGTCTAAGCGCCTCACTCACACCCAGACACTGGAAACCCCCGCAGAACTGACTAAACTTAAACTGAATGCATACAGTAAACACTAACTATAACACACACTCACACACATATTTTATATACATTCATGTGGCTCATCGACTAGCGAGAGAATCGGGCGAATTTCTGTGGCGTGAATTTGTGCAAGCGAACTGTTTGTGATAGTGTCTAATTAAAAGATATGGCGAATGAAGATAATAAAAGCAAAAAGAAAGAAAATTGCGAAAGCAAAAAACAAAACTAAATACAAAACTGGAAAAACCAATGGAAAATAATACAGTATACTTCAAAGCAAAGCAAATGAAAAACAAGAGAAAAGAAAAGCTAAAAAATTAAACTAAATATTAAATATATATATATACATATATCATACCTATAAATATATAGATATAGATATACCTACGACTAACTAGCGAACCCTAAGAAACTGTAAATACCAACATCTGAACTCTCGCAACTCCCCGCATTATGCAATATAAGATACGAACAAAAAACTAACTGCAGTAAAAGTAAAGGTAAAAGTCAAAGTAAAAGTCAATGTCAATGTAAAAGTCAAAAAGTAAATGAGAGAGATAACATACACACCCACACACACACACACGCACACACACGCAGCCAGAGTACTTAAGAGTCCTCTATGCCCATGTAAATGTAATTAAAATTTCTAACTGTAACTGTAACTCTAACTGTAACTATAACTCTATCTATCTCTATCTCTCTCTCTCTGAGTCAGTGTATGCGTGTGTGAGAGTTTCAAATGTTGTTTCCAAAAAGCCAACCAAAAAAAAAAGACATGAAAAACTTCTCGAGCCTCAGCCCCATTCTTTAAAAGAAATGTCAGTTGTAGGCAGTTGCATAATATTACATATATAATATAGAAAACTCTTATTCGGCTCAACGGAAATCCTTAACTGTCAGTTCAAGCTGACAAAGAGAAAGTGAAAAGAAGAAGAAGCAGAGCAAGACCCACTTTACGACTTTATAAGTGTAAAAAAAAGAAAAGAAAAGGAAAATAGCAAAATTTAAATTGAAATTAAATCTTAATATCTGTGTGACATCTGTATATATAGGCAAAATATTGAAACTATTCTAAGCAGTTGCATTATTTGTGGGCGTGGCCAGAGCGTTAGGGCAACAATAAGAAAAGAAACGAAATAATAAGAATAATAATAAAAATCAAATAAAATATAATGATGATCAGCACGCATAGACTATGTAGGTAAAATACATAAATACTAAGGCGGCGTTAACTCAACTGTCAAGCTAACATGCAGCTTAACAGCTAGCTAACATGCAGTTTAACAGCTAACTAACATTTAAATTTGACAGACCAAATGACAGACAGCTTTGATAGTTTGATCTAGCAGCTAGAGTTGATAGCTAGAATTGTCAGTTAGCTAGCAGAAGCAAATTTGTAATATTTGACACTTTATTTGACAGCCAGATTTAAAAGCATTTAAAAGAGATGAGACAAACTAATTTGATTTCACAAAACTTAAAAATCAACATTTAAATTTGACAACTACATTTATGCATATCATATTTTAGGAAATTGACAGCTAAATTTAATTTGATTTTTTTTTTATTATTTATTTGATATATATTTTATATTGTAAATCAGCTTTGACAGCTATAAATATTTAGCAACTTCTCATATGAGGCAGCTGTAATGCTTTAACACCTTGATTTGAAAACTAAAATACAAAAATACCAATACAAAATATTCAATATAGTTTTGACAGCTAAATTCTACAGATTTAAAAATTGCCAAGAAATTTGTAAATTAAATTTTATACAAAAAAAATGTATAAAGCATAAAATTCACATTGAACAAACTTTTCGATTTATTCCATATAAACATTTCTATTAGATGCCTATTACAATTCATCAAGTTTTATATTCATAACAGTTTTAATATTATTTCAAAAATAAGTAATTGAAAGATTTAACAGACTTTCAATGAGATTTATCCATTGTCTTAAATATACACTTGCATTGGGCATATCTACATTGAGGCAAGGCAGCTGAGACTTGACAGAACTTAAATTTAACATCCATACATACATTTGACAGCCAGCTATTATCCGTTGTTGATGGCGCACAAGCCACAGAATTTATGTGCAGAATAATAGACAAATGAAACTATATTCGGATTTGATGCAAACCCAATGTCATCCGCTACAAGCTGAGTTATTCCAGTTTAACGTAACTTTTAATTGACATTTTGACAGTAATCGACTTTTAGCAAGACTAAAGCGAGAATGCTGACCCACTTTTCACTTCCTTTCACTAGCATATCAATAGAGCTAGTGTGAGTTACGCTGCGTTGAGTTAACGCTGACCGCACATTATGTATATTTCCCCGATCCTGAAAACCCTATATGAAAAAAAAAGAAAATTAACTGTGAATCCGACTGCGCTTTGGCATTAAACTTAGGTAACACTCGCAAGAGTTAGTTAAAATATGTAAAAAGTTAAGAAATATCAAATGAAACTCAACATATTCATCAATTCATACGTAAATAATACATATGTAAATGCCCACACACAGACATGGAGTGCTACAAGTACACACACACACACGCACACACACCTACACCTACACAAAAAATATATCTACAGATATTACTTGCCTGTACGTCGTAAGCCCTAAAAGCATTCAAGCAGCAAAACAAAAACAAACAGACAAAAACACACAAAAAAAATATTCAATTGAAATGCAAAACATATAAAGAAGAAGAAGAAAAACAAAAATAATATCTTTAAGGTAAACCAAAGACTTTTTTCTTTGCATCTAGTAAATGAGGGGCATAAACTAAATGTTGAACTTGTATGAGCAAAACAATGAACACGCAGAATAACCTTAGCAGCTAAGTAATAACTATGTATTGTATAATATATATTTAACTAAAATACATATACATATATCTATAAATATAAATATAAATATAAATATTAATATAAATATAGTATATAGATGTATCTACTTAACATGTATGACAGGGCGCAGAGTTCGCTTAAACAAAAGGCAAGCATTGAATGCAATTGAATGAAGAACAAAAGCAAAGGAAATATATATATATATATATAAACAATATATATATCTACATATATATATAAACGTATATATGAATGAAAGCACACGGCGTTGTCATTACTTTTACAGCTCGGCAAGGTAGGTACCCATGGGCAGCGAGCGGCGTGACCCAATTAACTCACAGCAACAAAAACAAAACAAAAAGAAAATAAAATAAAATAAAAATAAGATTGAATAAAATAAATGTTGTAGCGGCAGCAAAGACTCAGCTCCACACACACAGCCAGAGACAATCGAATTCGCATGATGTTGCCCTAAAGCAGCAGCTGCTGCTACTGCAGCTACTTCTGCTACCTCTGCTGCTGCTGCTACAGCTACTGCGCTTTTGTTGTTGCCCATTGCAGCGTGTGGCATATTAGGGCCAATCGTCTAATCGCCAATTATGCATTTAACCCAGCCCAACCCATAGCCTCAAATTTGCACACTCACACAGACACAGAGATTACCTGGCTGTATAAATCGATATACGCCATCGAGAGAGAGGAGAGAGGGAGAGCGAGAGGCAAAATCTCTGACTCAACGAAGCTTAAATACTCTCTACACTGCAATTGATTTAGATGCTTAGGCTTAAGATTTTGCCCATTCAAATAATTGAAAGTAAGTTTTATTTTATTGCTCAGCAAATATATTTGAAATTGGTTTTAATAGTTTTCTTTTAGTTTTTGAATTGATTTTTGTCATTGGAAAGCAGCTTGCTTGGTGTCAACACTTAGGCTAGGATAATCCGCATTTTTCACTCACTTGAAATTAAATTAATTTAATCTGTGACTGTGTTAGAAATCAATTTGATAAGTTGCAATATTTTAGTAAATATTTGGGGCTTTAATTTTATAGTAAATATTATCTATATTAAATATTTTTAATTTTAATAATATTATTTTTATTTTTTGTTTTTTTTTCCTGGAATATTTTTTTTTATTTTATTCATAATTTCTTAAATTTTATATTAATTTATTATCTATCTACCATCTATATAAAATATCTTTATTTTTTTTTTATTAATAATATTATTTATTTTGTTGTTTTATTTCCCTTTAATATTATTTTTTATTTTATTTTATTCATAACTTTTTTTTTAATTTTATATTAATTTATTATCTATATAAAATATTATTTATTTTTTAGTAATATTATTTATTTTTTTTTGTTTAATTTCCCTTTTCTTTTCTTTTTAATTGAATTTATTTTATTTTTATTTGTTTGTTTTATTCCCTTTAAAATTAATTTTTTTAAATATATATTTTAACAAATCTTGTGGATAACTGTATATATTATACAGTACTTGCCTCTGTATAAAGATAGCATATTTTTCTGGACCTATTCAAATTCTTTTCTATATATAATTAATTATAATTATATAATATATAGTAAGTATATATTTTATATATTTTTTATGACTTTTATTAAAAATTATAACAAATCCCTGCAACCTCGTTCAACTCAATTGTGATATAAGAAAAACAACAAATTTTATAAGTAAACGAATTCTCTTTATGTAGATTTCATGCTGTTCTAGCAAACACTTTTGAATAAATTATTATACTGTTAATATCTTTTATCTGCTTCAATTGTTTTGTATAATGCTCGAGGCATATTATAAGCATCGGCAATTCATAAAGTATTACTTGTGATTTTAATATTTTAATTAATTTTATTTACTTTTATTTATTTATTATTATTAGTTATTTTACAATTAACCCCGACTTGTATTAATATATATATATATTTAAGGTATTACAATAATTTTCATTCCCTCTAGCATGCACTGAGATTTCATGGCTGGCGAATCCGTTATTTAGCTTAGAATATTTTTCTTTATTTTCTTGGTTCATCTCACATTTTCGCGCACAACTTTAATATGAATAAATTTGGCATGTTAAGCAAAATGTATTGGACGCAGTGCATGAGCCGCACGCATTTATGGTAGAAAGTCTGACAACGTTATATACACAACTATTAGTGTTAATTTGCTTCTTCATTGGGTTCGGCTGGTTCACGTCAACGTTTTGATACCCTCTCGAAACGATAGCCAGGCCAAGCCCCAAGCCCCAAGCAGCTCTCCGGCCCAGCGTGCTCCATTTTCCGCTTTAGTTTAGCCCACAAATTTGCAGCTACACATGTTTGACATGCGTCTGTGTGTGTGTGTGTGTGTGAGTGTGTGTGAGTGCTGGGAAAGTTGTGGGAAGCGCGTAATAAATACGGCGGCAGGCCCTAGTACGAGATTATATCATGGCATGCATAGGTCTAACTGTCTGGCTCGTTGCCGCAGATAGAGCTTCTTGCCCTGCCCCTGCCCCTGCTCCTGGTCGCTGCTCCCTGCTCCCTGCTCCGTGCTTCACTCACTCTGCTGTCCGCCATATCCCTCGCCTTATTGACGACGCGCAAAGTTTGCCAACTAAACAAGTTTTGTGCCTCAAATGAAATTTAGGTTGCAACTGAAGCCCAACAAAAGCCAAACAAAACAAAGCAGCAGCTATAACAAAAACAACAACAACAACAACAACAACAACAACAACAGCATCGAGAGCAACAAAAACGGCGCCAAGCGCAGAAAAAAAATTAGAACTTTTGTGCTGAAGGAAAGTGAATTTTATTTGTTCAACTTTATTACGTATACGTGCCGTTGTTCCGCCTGTGTAAATAACCAAAATGCAAAACGTGGCCCCCTCGCCCCCTGCCCCCCACTCACACGCATCGCCTGTGATCTTTGCGCATCTAATGAAGACAGCGCCGGCAGGTGCTGCTCGCACTTTTATGTTCATGCATTGCGGCCTGTTTAACGACTTGGGCAATGCCTAGCATGAGGAATTTATAAAAGGAAACCAAGTTGAGACAAGGCCGAGCAGAGAGATGAGAGAGAGCGCACACATGCACGCAAAACTCTCATATGCCTAAGCTAACAGACCGTAAATATTGTTGAAAATGGCAGTTTATTTTTGGGTCTCGCAGCGCCATTCACATCATTCAATAGCAGGACAACAAAGGACATCCCGGACCGCTGATGGATGTAAACAGCAGCCGTAACGGCTACAACACAGACAAACAGCTGATTCCAGGTGCAAGGCAGGAGCCGAGCAAAACAGTTAAAGCCTTTCCCTTTTATTTCGTTTTGGCCGTACGTCAAAGCGACCGCAAGTTAAATAAGAAGCAAACGAGCGAGCAATTTGCCAATCGACTGAAGCAGACTGTGAAATACGCTATGTGAAAGGGAATTATCATTATATATACATATAGAATGAAACTGGGTCTCGCTCTCTGCCTAATGCTTGACGTTGTTTAATAAAGAAATGATTTTTATGCCTTTTTATTAACATGACAAACATTTCTACATCATAAATTTGAATATATTTGTAATCTTTTTTTATGGCTATTTGAGTTTTAATCTGTGCTAAAGCTTGTTTATTTATGCATATATTATTGCGAAAGGGAAACCAAGAGAGAGAGAGAGAGGGGATGGAGGAAGAGAAAAAAGGTTAAGTATACGTATTTTTAAGGTCTATTCGCCTGAGGCACTTAGCTAACTAATATGCCCACAAAATTCAATTCCTTTGGCATTATTGTTCATGTCTTCTCATACATTACGGGCATGCACATACACATGCATAACAGCCGGCACACACGCACACTCATAAACAGAGGCTCGACAAAGAGTTGCCACACACACACACACACACATGCTCACATGGGAGTGCGTGTGTATGTGTGTGTGTCTGTGTTGTCCCTTTAGCGTCTTCAGCATTTAATGGCCTCATTAATTTTCTATGCTTGGCCTTAAATTATTTTACTAGACAGAGAGTAGCTGCCTGCTGCTCAGCAATTCCATTAACTTGACTGCCACTCAGGCAGACTGCCCCGCCCCTGCTCCTGCTATCTATTCTCTGTCGCGCACGCCAATAGCAATGCTAAATGTCTCGTTGCTCGTTCGCATTAATTTACATAAACTTAATTGTTTTATTTAATCAATAAAAATAATTAAATGCCATGTGCGTAAGTAATTAAAACAAATCGCTTTTACTGCACAGCAAATTGAAATTGCATAAACATAAACCTCGGTGGCAGCTAAACGAGTGCCGTTGCATGCAACAAGCATATGGCATATGGCAGCAGCGCATGCCCCAGCCCTGTGTACCTTTGTAATTATGGCACATCAAACATTAATCAGCAGGCAAATGCGTATGCAAAATAGAAAACACATATGCATAAAATTTGACAGCGGCCAAATGATAATTTCGTTCCCAGTCACGGCGAATGCCAGCGAACGAAAGCAACAACTGCATCAATAATAAACAATATTTGGGGCAGGCCACAAAATCTATATAGACCAAATTACTTTGTAGGCTATGTAGCCCATGTATGCTATGGACGGCGAGTGGCGAGCGGCTAAAAATTTTCAATTTTTCAGCATAATTTATGGTGCACAAAGCGTAAAAACCAAAAACCCAGCAAATCAGTACGAGAAATTATGCAAAAATATTTTTCGACGGCGGTCAGCCAAAATCTAACTGCGTATCTATTCATCCCAATACAAACAGAGCTACACACACACACACACACACACGCACACACACACACACATTACAGATATATGCAAAGGCGCAATAGGTAAAAACAATTTGAAAGCCCATACAATCACATACACTGGCATTTGAAGATACAAATTAAACTAATGCCACAGATAGATACATTTATATTGATCAGCAATTTAATGTAAATTATATTGTCTATTGCCTGGCTCTGCCCTTTTCCGTTTGCATTTGTTATTGTATATGTATTTGTAGCTCGGTGAGCGTGTGTGGGCACATTATGCAAATCAGTATCTGTAAAACTGTATCTGTTGCTTTTTATAGACATTTGTTTTATTTTCATTTCATATGAATAGCAACAGCAGCAACAGCAACAGCAGCAGCAGCAGCCGCAAAAACAATGACTTCAAAGGCAGCTTGAAAAACGCCCTCAAAAGTATGCTACAAAAAGAACTGAACTTGAATCGCGCTCGCATCAACATTTAAATCACTGTAATAAGCAGATACTTGGCATTTATATTTCACATTCGATAACTGTACAACATTTTTGGCATATCAAAATAAATAAATGTATTACGAATTCTTTTTAACAAATTTTTGTAAAATATTCATGTATATTCAGCAGTTAACATGGAATTATTATAAAATAAAACCTTGCTGTTTAATTCAAATAAATGATTTACGCATTAAAAAAGCTTTAATATTGTATAGTTGACAGCGCAATATTTGTTCAATAAATGCAAAGTGAATATGTATATTTTAAATTTTTTTATATCTTAAAAGTAAAAATATATTTTAACTTTTTGCAAAAACCAATTTAATTTTTTTTACTGTTATACATGACCTGAATATCAAAAATGTTCTGAAGTGTTATAATATTTATTAAAACATTGAAAATGTATCTTCATTTCAATTTATTTATTTTTTATATTCCTTCTCTTTATATTATTTCTTTCTTATTCATTCAAATAATTTTTGTTAATTATTTTTTTTATTACTTTATTTATTTATATGTATATATATTTTTTAATTTTAAGCATGTCACATTTCACATGATAAAAAATATATCGAATTTCTTCTTAAACATATATTCTTTTTAAATATATAAAAAGTTAAATACATTTTTTATATGTTTTACATAAATGAAAAAGTGAGGAAATTCATTGATTTCAAAATGAATCTACAAAAAAAAAAAAAAAAAAAAATTAATTGGAAAGAATTATTATTACTTGTCATTTTCTATTATTATCATATTTTTTTAACAAACGTAATGTCTTAATTATTTCATTTTTTGTACGAATATGTTTTATTCAAATATCTGAAGTGCACTTCTATTCCACAAAATATACATTTTAATTTTAGCATATCATATTTAGCTCCTTCAGCATGCATTTCCAATTGAAAACGAAGCAAAACTCCTGCTCAGCATAGAGAAATCTTGAAGCCACATTAAACGTTTAATTTAAATGTATTGATTTTATTTTTTCTTTTAATAATTTAGCTAAAAAGTAAAAGATGCCAAATTAATTCAGTAGAATATTAGAATGCCAATGTGGGTGGCTGCGTTTGGCTTTAATGTCGGCCATGCGGAGGCTGGCTTTAGCCGAAAAGTGCGCACCGGCAGCATTTGAATATATACTGAGCAGGAGCACGGCGTAAACAGCCAGATAGCTAAAGATGGAGGCAGACTCTGCCACTTGAGGATCTCAGCGCATTCGATGTGAGCTTAGCTCATTAAAAATTCAATACAAAATACATTGCCGGCTCGATGTTGTTTTTGTTGTTGTTGTTGCTGCTGCTGTTGTTGTTGTTGTTATTGTTTTGCTTAGTCCACAACGCGTAGCCTGGCACGCCTCTGCGACGATTACATTTCCATGCAAATCAAATTGGAAACCAGCACAAAAAGACATTGTTCGATAGGGGCGAAAGAAAGCCTTGACAGATAAGCCAAGATAAAGATACACAAAATTATAAAAACAATTTGCAGTCATTTGGATAGCCCCAGTCCCAGTCCCAGTCCCAGCCCAAACCCAAACCCAAAAGCCAACAAACAACATAATAAAGATATACGGCAAAAGATATTCGAGCAGTTGGCATGTTGTTCCAATATGGATAATTAGACGCGTGCCTCTGTCAGCTGGCGTCGCATTTTCAATTGATGTGATTCGATATGATACGTTACGATTTAGCTATACCCTGCAGCCAGCTAGGCAGACGTCGAACAGCGTATGCCAGTAAGGTTAGCTAGATGAGGGAAACATAAAATAATCTATATAATATATAAATTTGTATAGATACACATAGTATATGCTCTTCCTCTCATCATCATCATTCGTTAATCCCAATCTCATTTCAGAGCAGAGCATTATCTATATAAGATACTGAATATGCTGACATGCCCCATCTCTCTCCCATATCCACTTAGATACGCAAAAGTTAGAATTCCAACAGAACTTCTCTAATCGTTTCTTCATATATTCATTAACTCATTCATTCGCTCAATACAAACTGAAACACTCTTCTCATTTCTGCTCAACACGGTATCTGCTAGTCGTGCATTGCCATTCAAGCAGTTTTCTTCTTGTTTTTCTTTATTTGCCATTTATTTATTCATTAAGTTCAACGCCCGCCTTGTCAATGCTATTAAATAATAACAACCGTGCGCTTTCGTTGACTGTTGTTCCCTTTCCACACCTGTGCCGCGCTCAGCTGTGAGCCGAGCTAGGTAGGCAGCCTCGTTTGTGCGTGTCTGATTCGAGCTACGTGCATAAATTTATGACGTATCGATTGTTATTAATTTCAACGCCAGCCACAACTATTTAGTCAATTTGTCAAAAAGCTCAGCACTCTTAGCCCACACTTATCTAGCCAGCCAGGCAGCCAGCCAGGCAGCCAGCTGATGGCAGCCAGGGGTTAATAATCCATTTGTGCAATGCACAACTTTCACTTGCCGGCGCTATCATCTGTCACACCTCATCAACAGGGGGCGGTGCGTGCGGTGCGGTGCGGCTATGTGATTGCCACCCAATCTGCCGCAATTGCTCGTCGGCAATATTGTCAATAATTATCTTCATATTTCACGAAAAATTGTAGACAAATGCGCACCAGTTCGAATACACACATACATACATATATATATTTGTTGACTGACTGTATGTATATATATGTGTGTGTGTGTGTGTGTGTGTGTGTGCATTGCATACACATATTTCGTGCTTTAATTGAAATTAATGCGTCTGGCTGTGCTGGCCGATAAGTAAGATCTGACCGAATGAGAGTTAATGTTTGTCAAATGTGAACAATCAAGCATTCGTTAACATCTGTTCGAGCGCTATCCATTAGCTGCAAAAGCAGTCGACATGAAATTGACTATAACTATTTTTTTATGTTGGCTTTGAAGCCATTTTGAACGCAACTCGAAACTTTGCCAAATAAGCCCCAGTCAGATTAAGATGAGTTTTCTTTACTTTTTTTTTTTTTTTTTGGAAAATTGACAAGACTCTCAATTGAGTTCCAGGAAAATTCTGCTAAATTTGGAATGGCCAGTTGGCAGCTGCTGGCATTCAGCTAGAGTCAATCTGTCAGTCTGCCTCAGTCAGCCACTGAGCTAGTCAATTATAGAGTTAATTAGCAACTGGTAAATGAATCTCTCCGTAGGGCTGTCTGTCAGTCAATCAATCAGTTATTAGACAGTTAGTCAATGAATATAAAAGTATATAGAAATTGATTTAGCTGCAGTAGTTAATTTTTATTTTTATTTTATTTCTATTTTTATATATATTTTTTTGAAATTTAATGCCAATATTTGCTCATGCTAATCCAGCAGTGAAAATTAAATTATATAAACAATAAACTTATTTAAGATTGACATTGTGCACAAATTTAGCATAAATAAGCTGATTTAATACTTTATAAATTATGTGTTTATTTTTGCATAAAATACTCTTTAACAGTTTTATTGCTTATAAATTGCGTATACGCCGAATGCGACTCACTACAGTTGCCATTCACATAGATGTATGTATGTATGTGAACTATTTTAAGCTGTCCCAAGACAATTTCTCAAGTGAAAGTTTCGCTCATTCATTCTTGATTAACCTGGCAATGGCATAGATCATAAGGTGCAACACCTCGTCTATCAGCTCTAACCTTTTAAAGTACTACGCTGCCATTCGTATTGGTAGAACGCTGTCCCTGTCTTTGCTCCTTCCCCCTGGCCATTCATCATTATTAAGACCTTTAATTTATGGGTGCCGCAGTCGTTGTCGTTTTTTATGGTGTGTGTTTTACACGGACTATAACATTGGGCCCATATATAGTACATGCTCTCGCTCGTATGTAAGTGTGGCAGCTGCCGCTGCTGCTGCTGCTGCTGCTATCGAGTTCAAAGTACTCTCACAGGTAACTCTCGGCTCTACCATGTGCACATAAAATCGATAAATCTTAAAAATTCAATAACAGCCGCCGCACGCGAGCTCGCCCAGCTGTTAAGCCAGCCCTCAAGCCACCCAATAAGTCATCCCTTAAAAGCAAAGCAGAGCAAAACACACACAGTGCGAGAGAGAGAGGGAGAGTGAGTGGGTTTGGGTGCTATTATACTCATATTCATGTCAAAATCAAAGGCGAGGGTCAATGGCAAATTGGATTGCGTCGACTTGTTCTTGTTGCTGTTGCTGTTGCCATTGCTGTTGCTCTTCAGTTCTTGTCCGTTTTGCTGTATTTGTATTTTGTGAAAATTAAAGATTTATCAGCCCTAATCAGGCGCACGGCCGTTTCAGTTTCTAGGCAGCGCTTGAATCAGTTTCGCTTGGCAAAACTTTTAATTGGCGGCTTTAAGGCATTATGTATATATATATGTATGTACACAAGCCAACCGCCAACCCCTGAAGCCATATAGCCAGAAATAAAGACAGCAACCAGCCACTGGCTGACACACCTACACTTGAAGTAAGCCTTCATCAATGCAAGTGGAGCGTCTCAACGAGCACGCCGCTTCAACTATGTAGAACGGAAAACTTTTACTTTCATGTTGAGCCAAGTTGAAAATTAAAGTGAATTTCATTATTGCCCTGGCCTCCTTCTGCTTTAGCAAGTTGTGCGGCCACAGCAACGGTAAAGGCAACGGCAATGGCAGCGAACCACAGCAACAGCAACAACATTGAGCCAAATGTCAGGTAGCCAACAACAATTAATTATACACCAAAATAAAGCGTTTGGCCAGCTGGCAGGAGATCTCTGTGCACCTTCCTGGCATGGCAACAGGCAACAGGCAACAATTGACGAGTATAGACGCATTTTTTATGATTTGCCGCAAAATTTTGTACGTGTGTGTGTGTGTGTGTGTGCGTATGTGTGGGCAACTCACATTTCGCATTATTTATTGCCTGTAAACACACACACACACACACATATATATATATATATATATATGTCTATAATACGTAAATGCATGGAATATTTGTTTATACTGAAGTTACCATTCTTTCCCCTTCTCTGTTTTTCTCCTCTCTCCTTCTCTCTCTCTCTCTTTGCCATCACATGTGCTCTGCCGGAAACCGTAGCCGAGTGCCATCGTCTGCATTCCGCCATTTTTAAGCGGCTCAGGCTACACGCTGCGCCATTAAGGCAGCCATTTTGGACATTTTTCACTGTTTGGCGTGACCAAACCAAAGATGCCATCGAGTGCATTTACGGCAATAAGAGACTTGATAACTCAATTAAGTTAACTGATGCAAGAAAAGGGTAAAAACAAATTTAATTAATTTAAAAATGAAGAGCTTATCATAGAAATTAATATAAGGAATAGAGAGATAGTGAGGCAAATTTAAATATGCCGACGTAGGCAACCTGAATGCAATGGAAGAGCTGAGATATTAAGAGATTGCTTTGAGATCTGGAAGGTATGTATGTTTAATAAGTATCGTTTTTTAATTTTATAATTTTAGATATTTTATGAATATATATTTTGATACTCTTCAAAGTAGACTCTTCCTCTTTTATATCTGTTCAATCGTAGTGCTGTGCTTTTAGCCACTTGCTCAATGCCGATAAAAGACACGAAAGTCAAAGGGCAACTGTCTTGGAGTATTTGGAGGCTGTGGTATCATTAGTGTGTTATTTTTGGCCAAACATTTGATACAAATTCTTTGTATCTGGCTGTCAAAAATGAAATGACAAAAATTCTGGAACCAAAGAAAAAATATAGATATATTTATATATATATTGAATAAATATCAGTCATCGATATACGGAAATAGCAACAGAAAGAGAAACAGCAACAGCAGCAGAAATAGCAGCAGAATAACGCATTGTTCATATTTTCATGTATTTATTTATATATTATGCAAACTGAAAAACATGATATACATAATATTTTGGTTTGCAAAGCTTGGCAGTTCGTCAATGGCATTTCTATTGTGTCGTAACTATTTATACAGTTATGTAAATCTTGTACTTGTTTTTTCTTTTAATAAAATATGTTTTAAGCTGTTTGAACGGAACAAAGTGTTTCCATAGAAAGAGCATATATATACATTTATATATATAGACTCTTCTTTCATTACGACATAACTGAAATTCAATATTTTAATGAAAAATAAAAGAAAAGCATTAGAACTAAATCTTTGTTTATTTGTTGTGTGCGCTGGGGAAAAGTCTGCAGCAGCCGACTTTGTTGTTGTTGCTGGCTGAATATTATTTTCTTCGTGTTTAGATTTATTCAAAATTGTTGCAAAGAATAACAATTGAGTTGCATGTTAATAATACGAGTTACGAGTGAGCTCAAACTTGCCAGACTCAAGCCTCGAGTGGGGGGCGGGGTTAAGGGATAAATGCGGCAATTGACCTCGATTTGAGTCTCGGGCAAAAATAATAAACTAAAAATAACATTTAAGACTGTTGCACAAATTGAAAGAGTTCTAAATAAATCCTACAGAAAATACTTACAATATGCTGTGTCAATGGAAATATTTTCATCTTGTACATTTTTTTTTTTTAAGCCTTTACGAGCATCATATGTGCTTTTTCCCGAGACGATGTTGCCAAAAGGATTACATGGCAACTGTATCAAGATGCGAGACAACTTTGAGTTTTCTCCAAGACCTAAAAATAACTGCGGGTTTTATCTATGGCAAGCAACTGTTGAAGTTGTCAATGGGCCATGTTGTTGTTCCTATTGTTGCTGTTGTTGTTGTTGTTGTTGTTGCTGTTAGAGCCTATGCCGAACAATTAAACCATTTGCAGTTTATAACCATGGCATGCCATTAAACAGAATTAAGTCAGTCCAGCAACCACGCTCGCCACGCCCAGCTCACCATCAGCCGCCCACAATCCTCAATAAGCAGGCCAAGCAGTCAGTCAAGCG